>OU343118.1:12095000-13295000 GCA_910594885.2 Bibio marci
CCTAATCCAACAACAATACAATCAACAAATAATCAACAACAAATTGTTTCGAAAATTACCGAAAATAGTAGAAAATCATTGGCATCAATCAATAGTATCGGATCACGTAAAAAATTGGCATTGCCATTCAATAAAGTTGATAAATAATAATAATAATGAAAATAATATTAATAATATTTATAATAATAATATTAATGATACTTATATGCATAATACAATAAGATTAACCGTATTTTGACACTATTATCTCTCTGGGCGGTGTAAGAGTGAAAGAGTATTTTATTTATTATATTTTAAATTATAATTTTTTTATAAAAAAAATTCAATAATTTTATAAAAAAAATTAGAATGTCATTGTTCCAAATTAAAATGGAATTTTATATTTATAAATTTAATATTTTAACAAAACGTACCATAACTCAAATTTAGTTAAATAAAACTTATAAAGTCAATGTTATTTTAAAATTAATTTAATATTTAATTTATATTTTTTAAAAAAAAAAATGTATTGTGAACTTTATCAGTATATTCCATTTTTAGTAATTCAAATGGGAAATGATTGAATTGTGATTTCATTTGAAATACAAATTTTGATGGTCCATATAATGGACACTTTAAAATGATAGGAGTGGGTGGTCCAGGATTATTCCCAAAAACTAATCCGGCTCCTGCGTTAAGTTGAATTCAAAATTTTTTATTTTTCATTCATTCTTCATACGAACGAATTAGATTTTAATTTATAGATTCATATGAAACGAATACAGAAAAAGACTACATTGTACGCTTATCCTATTTATATAAAAACATATATTTAATTTAGTGTCAAAATACGGTTACAGAATGGAATAATTATAAGAAATAATAATAGTATATTTATAAGGAGGAAGTGGTGAATGTTCTTGCACGCAAATTTTCAACACAGAATTAACACATTTTTTTTAAGTTTATTAATTATGTTTTATTTTCATTAAGCTAATAATTAATATATATACATATATATATATTAGTATATGTATATATATATATACTTTTTTTTAATTATAAAATATTTTATTTCAGTGGAATAAGGCAACCACCACAACCGCAATTACAACAATATAACGGACTATATATTCGAATGCCGCATATCTATAACTATAACTAGACGCTAAACATATAGGAGCAGATTACTCGACAATTCTTGTTGATAATTTGATTTTTAAAGATGTTCTCCTACCACGTACTTATCTCACATGTTGAGAATTTCTCACACGAAATGCTTTTAATATTACAAACAAATTAGTTTAAAGATTTTCAATTTTTTTTTTTTTTTTAATTATTTTAATATGCCAATATTTAAGTTATAGTTTTGAGGTAAGACATATGCGCGTGTTCGTTAGAAATAAAATCTAGTTAAATAATAGAAAGAAAAACTAATTATATATGCAAAGTTACCATTGAACAACAACCGGCACGGCGTTACATAATTTTATTGCATAAATAAATTTTTTTGTGTCTATAAAATACAATAGAAAAGATAATTATTAAATATTAATATTTTGGAAAATGAAAATTAGATCAATTTTAAAAATAAGGAAACAAAAATTATGTAAATATGTTCGTAGTGTAATTATATTAATTAGTTTCAATTTTCCTTTAATTAATTATACGTAAAACATACATATTTTTCGAATAATTTTAGTTCAAAATACAAAAAGAAAAAGTTAAATTTAATGACGATGTAATTTTATATATTTTTGATAAAAATTCATTTTCATATTATAGAAAATTTACTAAATTACAAATTGAAAAAAATCAAATGGTAAATGCATTTTCTTCTATTAATATTTTTTCGTTTTGCCACCCATTTATGGGTTTTGCATCGGAGTCATTTAAAATTTCGTCATAAATTATAAGGTTTGTTTTTTAAATGGGCTCCGTTTCGCAAAACAAAAACAAATTTAGAATTAATTTTGTGATTTTAATAATTAATTAATTAAATTTTGTATGTTAAGATTTTAATATTGTATTTTGTCAGTGAACATATTTATAAGATTTTTTTTTTTTTTTTAAATTTCGTATTACAAAAATTATTACAATATTTTTTCGATTCATAAAAATTTGTTTCAAATTTTATTGTACAATAAAATCTGAAAATATGTAAAAGGAGCGTGGATTAGTTGTATAGTACGACTTTTCTATGATTTCTTCATTGAAATATAATATTGGTAAATATTTATGATTTTAAAAGGACATTTAATGAGCTTCGGCCGTGGGCTAGTTTAACTTCTTTCGCGATTTTGACACGATTATATATTATTATTATTATTATATTATATATTATAATGACTTTTCTAAAACGAAATCAAATGGTATAATATAGTAGCGAATGGTATTTAAAGAGTGAGGCGTTTCTCTGATATTAGAGATGACAGGTTTGGTTTGTTAATTTAATTCATGGACAAACACGTTTTAATTGAATGTAGCGCCCGGGTTTTCAGACAATCATGATAAAATTCGATTTAAAACTAGATGCGCTTAAAACAGGTCAAATGAAAAAGCTGCCATATGTCACATATTCGGAAATGTAGATATAATGAAAAGACAAAAATTGTCTGCGTTTATAAACGATATTATTTTCGATTCAGATAAGATTTATGATACGCATTCTCATTGTACTAACTACAGTGACCTCCATCCATCCAACGATTTGCTAATAATATAACAATGTGGTGTTAGAATGGAATTCACTGCGAGTGTAGATGTGTTACTGTGAATCAAGCTATAATTGCTCAGGATAAAACCTTTAACAAAATTTTCACTGAAGATAGAACTATTTTACCTTCTTTTTCTGTAATTTGTATCTAAAGCATTATATTCATGAATTAATTAATTAAATTTTGTCATATTATTATAGCACAGAAGTAATGTATCAAAACCTAAGCGGCTATTATTTCATTTAAATTACAAAAAATTAAAAGATTCAGTTGAAAAACAATATTAAAAGAAAATTTTTTTTTTTTTGTTATCGAAAACAATAAATACAAATATAAGAATACCTTTTTTTTATAAATTAATTTTTAATAATATTAATTCTTTAACTCTGTCATATTGAAAATATTGAGGAAAATCAATTGGTATTGATTCAAATTGCCAATTTTTAATCCATCGTATTCGGTCTAAACACTGTAAGAAATGTTCATAACATGGTGCTACATTATCTAAATCATTTATTGTGAAAACATAACGTTTTTCTAATGCAATATAAATAATTTTTTTGGATTCTGAACTCAATAGTTTTTCTATTGTTTTTATAAATGCTTCTGTTAAATCATCATCATAGATTACTAAATATGTGGAAGAATAAATATATGTTAATAAAATGTGTATAATAAAATATATAAAAAAGTATAAAATTCGTTTTTACCATCAGCGGCTATAATAATATCACATTTATTTATTTCATATTGTAATTCTTTTGACCATTCTGTATTTTTAAAATTTAATTCCATTACAGATATTATTGTATTATTAAATAATTGTTTATTTCTATTGATATTGTTTTCAATTAATTTTAATATACCACCAACATCAATATCGGTACATAAAACCGATTTTGTATAAATTGCAGCCGCAATTCCGGTTAACCCACAACCAGAACCTAATTCACAAATTCTTTTATTCGCAAATTCTTTACGTTTTGAAAAAATAAAATCGGCTAATAATAATGCACCACGCCACACCTGAAGACCAACCAGCGTTAAATCAGTTGAATATAAATGTTCTATTCACACGCATAATACAAGGAAATTATAAGATAACTTTTAATATAAATTGTTTAAGAAATTAAGTATATACACATTTTTTTATTACCTATATTAATAACACCTAATTGTTTCCTTGGAATCATAAAATCACCATCTTTATCTTTTTTCAAAATATCATCGTCATCATCATCATTATTATTAGAAGATGATGGATAAACAAATGAGAACTGAGATATTCTTTCTGAAAAATATTAGAATTTAGAAAATATGTTATAAATTTCATGTAAGAAATTTTATTCAACTCAAACGCAAATTAATTTGTCTATTTGTGATTTATATTGTTTTTAATGGATTTACCATTAGATAATAAATTTTATATATGCGTACAGTACAACTGATTAGTCCATACTTTTAATTTGAACAATTGGACAGTTCAACATAATTAAAACCTTAAATAGGAATATCTTTTTATCTTATTCAGGCCAGTTATTATGTTTCCTATCTATAAATATAGCATTTATAAAAGTATACTTATGTATACTAATGATTACATTAAGTAAAAAGCTATTAAACGTATATAATAACTAATTATGTATTACTAAGCTATTCTAAATTCCCTTTATTTATAGCAATCATTGCAAAGTTTGTGTTTTATCTTTCCGAATTGAACACAAATGATTTTTAGGTGAGACACAACAAACGCAGCTATATGTATTCGTCATAAGAATAATTACTAACATAAGAAAAGTTATACTTACTACCATCAATTGTTATTGTACTTTTAAAATCGGTTTCAGAATAAATTTCTGATGATACTTCCAATTTTTCTGCAGACATATTGTATATTATATTCACAAAAAAGGCACTTGAAACGTTTTTGAACAAATTTGTATCACAAACAGTAGTGTTTTCTAAACGTATTTTAAATAAAAATTAAATTAAATATATAAATATGTGTGCGTATATTAAATATTTAATTAATATTACTTCGTTAAATATACTGTCCTGGTAGAAGTATGTGTATGTATAATTTGAATTGATTGTGGTGCGTCCTTCAACATTTTCAAACTAAACAACAAAAAATATGATTATAAATAGAAATGTGTCTGAAATGTAAAAATTATTATTACTTATATTATTTATATTTATGTTTATATTATTTATAAAACATTGAAATTAATTTGGCACAACAACCTATGCGGCTACCTACAATAGCAATCATGGTCAATGACGTCTTCTTCTGTGTTTTGCTTGAATATGAGTAGTAATTGTTTATGTTTGAAAATAAATCAAAGCAGAAAACGTCTGCGAATTTGAATATATTAAGGAGGCTTTCACAATGTAGTAAAAGAATATGACATATTATCAAAAAGACTATCAGCTTTCAATTAAGCCTATCAAAAAAATAGCCTCCACAATAAAAATTATTAATTTTATATATTCTACTTTAAATAAGTATTTGTAATAAACTTAAGAAATATGAATGTGTCAGACTGGTGTATGGAATGACATTTAATATTTTATTGTATACATAACCTACTGTTAACTCCATGACCTACTGCATGCAGTGTCGAATATGAAAGTTAAAAGCTGGGCAAAACGAATTTCTCTACGGCATTTGTAATTATCCAAACGAATTAGTGATGGTTGATAGGGAAAATGTGCGCACAGTAAGACATTTTAAATGGTTAAGTTAAAAATCATGTTACAACATGTTTTTCTCATAGAGCGAGTTTTTGTTTTCTCTCATACAAATAAAAATTCTGATGTTTGTTTAATAAATTTGTTAACTAACAGACGCATACGGTGTTTAACGTAGTGAAAAGTGTCAAGTAATTTTTCGTGCGGTTAGTGTTTTTTAATTTATTTTTGTACATATGTTATTAGTTTATTAAAAAAATGTGTTTGTTAAATATAATTTTTATAGAATTTTAGTAATTTTATAAAAAATAGGGTAAGCGCAAACAGTGATAATTTTCCCTTTACCATAAATAATTAAAAATCGTATAATTGAATTGACTTTAACAAATTTTTAATTGTCCAGAAAATTTTAATGGCTATCCTAAAGCAGCTCCTCGAAAAAATAAATCTGGTCGCAACAAAGGCAGAAGCAACAGGTAATATTTAATTATTAATAATTAATATTAATAAATACATATCCTAAATAAAATTTTTATGTCAATTTATAATTATTGGAAACAAAAATTACGTATCTCAGTGTTTGCGTCCCACTGTCTCACTGATAGCCTACAGAACAAACAGTGGCAAATTATACATTCATCTCATTTTGTTGTATTCTTGAATTCAACTTTAAGAATTTAACCATTTATCATATATTAAATAAAAGAATAGACTTTGCTATATTACTATAAAAAAACTAACGAATATTGCTAAATGTTTTGGAGTAAAAAATATCTCTTGAAAAAAAGTATCTCACTGTGCGCACTTTTCCCCTATAGCCTATCTGTCTATATTCATATGCCAATATGTTTCACTTGATAGTTGGCAAATATACCCTTACTGTTAGGGAATCTCTTTTATAGTTCCCACGTTATTCTCTCAAGCTCAACTATTCTATTTACCACCTATACATGCACATGTGTTAACTGATAATGTGTAATTGTACATATATTAACTTCTGGTTTTAGTTTATTGAATGATTATGAATGATTATGAAATACAAACGTAGCGTTCATGCTAATCAATAGTGGAGTAGTTCAATTGTCGAGAAATATACATGTAAAATTTTTCGGCATACATTTTAATACTAAAGTTTTCCAGCTGGTTTACCATTTGTTTTGTGTATGGAATTATAAAACGTAAATCTTTGAAAATATGGCTGTTCATCAAAGAAATTAAAAATTTCAGTATACACCATCATTATTGATCAGTTATATATTGTTATATACTCTCATGCGGATCAAAATTTATCAACAAGTCTGTAATTAATGTTTCATAATTTGATATATGTTATACTGTCGTCCGATAGTAACACGATCATGATAATGGAGGGAAGCAATCTGCTTAATACATTTACTATATGAAACATTTTGATGCTATCATCAATAAGAACATTTCCATCAAACGAAATTCCTAATTATCCTACAACTGTGACGGTGGTTCTTCTGTGTTTTGTTAAAATTATATAACTGATATAGCCTAACATTAATTCTTTATAAAAACTGATATTATAACTTATAAAACTAATTATTATAATGTTATCTATGTACTTAAATCATCTAATATGTAAAAAAAATGAAACAATTCTTTCATGTTAATAATTTAATTTATTATTTTTAAATAATATGTATAAGATCTTTGCATATTACATTTTTTTCACATTCAAACTAATTATTAAATTAATAAATAGATATATTATGATGGTCACACATATATGTGAAATTTTATTCTTTGTTATTTGCATATAATCGTATAACAAACACTACCCCGAAATTATACAACACAATCATCACATTTATTTTTATATAAATTAGATCAAATAAATTATTATTATTTTCAATTAAATTGTCAAATCATTTCAGTTTTTTTTCGTTTAGCGAAAAATTAGAGCAAAATCTTAATAATTATTATTATTATAAATGCCATGGACACATGATTTTATTCTATTTATTTTATAACAAAATTATTATTTTAATATCTTTTCCCATCAATATACAATTCAACAACAATATTATTTTACTATTAAATATTTATTTATATTAGTGACATATATTCAATATAAAATTGAATAATTTCCAATTGTTAATCCAGTATATTTTTTACGCATGCAATTTAATTTTAATTTTGTTATTTCTATTTTTTGAATTAACTATATTATATTAAAAATATAAATATTTAATTAATATATAAGCGTCAAAATCATAGTAATAATTATTGCGGAAGAGATTAAATTTTAAATTTTGTGTTTTAAAATGCTAGCAAAAATTCAAAAAATTAGAATATATTGTATTTATATAGTTTTTAAAATCTTTCTTTTTCTTAAGAGACTTCTTTTTATTTACCTTAAAATTAAAATCAAAAATAAATAAATAAATTAAAAATTAAAATTAAGTACATATTTCTATTTTAATAATTTATATAAATATATTATTTTTTTTTATTTTTAATTATTTGTGCAACTGTTGAGATTAGTTTTTGTATAAATAAATAGACAAAACCATAAACTAAATATTATAAATGAATAAGTAAACAAATATTCGTATCACAATTATTTAGTTTTTAATTTTTTTAAATAAATTAATTGATGATTTATTTTGATCAGATATACGTCGTCTTGGTTATGGAGGACAGAAGAAGTGTGTCTTATATATAATCTTAAAACCCCATATTTGAAATTATAATTATATGCACCATATTTTGGTAGTAAACTTACCAATATGTCAGACTAACCGTTACTTTGTACATAGTAATAAAAATGTAATGAATAAACAAACAAATTTCATCAATAATAAATGATAACAAATATAATAAAAGATTCATTATTATTTGTATATATTTACTCGATTTTCTCTATTTGCGGGCATATAAATTTTATAGTTTATGTTTTATAATTGTGAAAATAAATTCTAAAATTCTTGGCGAACACTTTTTCCAACATTTTTTGTTTTAACTTATATATTGCTCCAAGGGGAGCTTTATGTCATATAATAAACCTTTCATTACAGCCAAGTTGGTAAATTACTCTGCGTGGGAGTATATAACAACTTACCAATTGTACTGCAATTAACGAAAGATAGATGTTTTCAAAATTCTATTATTTTTATATAGGTGATTAGTCCATAGTGATGTGTGTGTGTGCAGACATTGTTAATCTTTGAATAGCGTCCAACACCATGTTTTCAAAGATATCCGTTTTTCTTTTTATTCCATAAACGAACAAATGGTTTTTCCAACATTACATAATATATATATAATTTCATATTTTATAAATAAATTTAAATTAAAATAAATAGAAAAAATATTAAAAAAAAAATGTTATAATGTTAATAAATTAATAATTTTATATTATTTATTTGTTTATATTTATTTATTTATTTATTTATTTATTTATTTATTTATTTATTTTGTTTTTTCTCACAAATAATATATATTATTACAATATAAATTTATGTATATATAAATTAAGTATATAAATGTTATGATCATAAATAAATTATAATTATAGTCTTCTTTCGGATAAATAATAATTGTAAATAAATTGATTAATTAATTAATTAATTAATGAACACATATATTATATATTTAAAATATTATTAAATATTTTTATTTATATAGCAATTTTTAATGTTTTATATATATGTGTGTGTTGAAAATTAATAGTGAAACGCACTGTACTTATACATTTGTTTTATCATATATTGTGTAGTTTATATCATGACGGTGGCGGTATAAGGCTTATAATATTTGAATATTTAGTAAATTTTGTGTTCTTTTGAAAATAAAGCAAAAAAAATATGTTATCATAGATAAAGTGTATAAATAAAACCAATTAACAACATACGCATAGTGTTTAAATTAAAATATAGTATGGATACATAAAGAATAATTTAAAACACTTTTTGTTACACATTATACATTATTATTGTTATGTAGTGTAATTAGAATAGTATCAATACCGTCGCGACGTAATTGATAAAAAAAACACAACAATTAGTTACGTTAATAGGAACCCATAAAACCAAGATGAAGAAATTATTAATTTGAGTTAATACTCTATCTATACTGAATAAAATTAAGTTACTGCGTATATTGTTTGTACTACTAACTACTACAATGTCCATTCAAACATTGCGAAAAATTAAGAATCATTCAAACAAACCGGAAACAAACATTACATTTTATAATAATAAAACAAATAAAAAATAAACAGAAAAATTTCTATATAGTTAAAAAACCGAAAATGAAATTCATTTTAATTCAAAATATTAATTATGTTTTAACTTAAATTTACGAAACAATTATTAATCTCTGCATAATTATATAAAAAAATAAAAATCAATATTATAATATAAATAAAATATTACTTAAAAAAAAAAGAAAAAAAAAAAAAATAAGTTAGTTCAGTCAGTCGATTTTCTTTCATTTAATAATAATAATACTAAAAAAAAAAAAACCAATTATAAAATAGAAAATTTTTTTTTTATGATAATGACACATTTAAAATTAAAATAAATTGATAGTAAAGAATGAAAAATAAAAATATTTCATATTGGAAGTTAGAAGTTAATTGTATTAACTCAACAGTAATTTTTGTTTAATTTTAATTGCTGTCTAATTATATTAGTGGACACGAAAAATGAACAATGAAATATATTGCTACTGAATACGATTATTATTATTATAATTATGATGTTATTCTATAGGTGGCTGTGATGAATTGTGTAATAAACAGTTAGAATATGTTTTCAATAGAAATCGTATAAGACCAAAAATAATGTTTCTTATTTCTTTATATCGATGACAATTTTTTCTTTTGTCGTCTTTGACCACCACCAAAGGCAAAGTAGTGTTAAGTTTATTTAACCTTTTGAAAGGAATAAAATGGAAATTCTTCCATTGAGTTAACGTAAATACAATGCAAAAAAATACAAAATTTTTCCAAACACATGATTGATATAATTTTGATAATGGTACAAATTAAAATAGGGAAACGTTGTAATTATATTGTAAAGTGTTTGAATTTTTATTTTATTAAAGAACAAAAGTTAAATTAATAAGAACAGCAAATTAAAAATTGTCTATTAAACATTATCACAAATTGCCCAAAAAGGTAAATTGTAATTATAAATATAAAAAAAAGTATAATCTTTCATTCCTTCCGCAAATTGTGTACACTTCACCTTAATATTTTTTCTATTAAAATTCTGATTTTCAATATTTTCTTTTTTTTTTAGTATTTTGTGATATTTTGAATAATACATTTTAAAATATTTTTTTAAAAAAATATATATTATATGTATTTTAAGTGTTGTGTAAAATATATATATGAAGGATATAGAAATTATTCTATACACACACTCACACGGAAACACATATAATATAATTAAAATAATTATGATAATTATATAGGAACACTCTATATTACATTAATATTAGTTAGAAAGAAAGATATAAATTATAAAGAAAAAGAACAAATTAGAATTAAAAATAAATAAAATAAGTAGTATTTCAAATAAATCAAAAAATTATTAAATATTAATAGGATAAATTAAATGACTGTTAAAAAGAAAAATACAGAACACTGCAGTGCGATAGCACTGTTGTTCTTTTCATCAGTTCGCATAATTTCTATTCACACAACATTATTTAATAAATAAATAAATATTAAATTATTAATTATGTTCATAATTTCTCCGAATCTAATTTAAATCAAAATAATTGCATAGCCAATTGTTGTTTTCTTTTTTTTTCTTATTGCACACAATCAATCAAAATATAAATAAACTATTTCTAATTGTTTTATTATACTAATAAGCTAATAATAATAATAATAAGACTATTTTTGTCTATTTACTATTGTATAATTTTGAAATGGAAACTGTATTTCTAACTTAAAACATTGGAAAATCTTATATGCTTATTATATGTAAAGATGGTTAGTTTATTGATAAAATATAAACTATAACTTAATTATGTGAAATTTAGAGTAACTCTAACGGACTCTAAATTATAACATTGAAAATATCAATGACATAATATTAGACTTTTGTCATTTTCCCTATTTTAGTACTTGCCAATGTTAAAATATAATTACAAAAACAATTAATGTAATTTGTTGTTTAAAAGTTTATGATAAGTTTTATTTTGATTGATTTATAGATTTCGAATAAGTATTAATTTAACTATTCTGATGAGTCAATTATAGTTTTTGGTGTATATGCTGTTGCATTTGGATCTAAATTTGATGTTGATTTTGTTGCTGTACCGTCAACAGTAACAGTAGAGGTTGTTATAATTGTTGGTATAATGGTTGGTGTTGTTGTTGTTGTTGGTGATATCGTTGGAGATAACGCTGACATCGATCCTTGTTTTTGTTGTCGTAATTGTTGTTGTTCTTGTTGTTGTTGTTGTTGTTGTTGTTGTCGTGATTGCTGTTGTTGTTGAAATAATTGTTGTTGTTCTTGTTGTTGTTGTTGTTGTCGTGATTGCTGTTGTTGTTGTTGTCGTGATTGATGTTGTTGTTGAAGTAATTGTTGTTGTTCTTGTTGCTGTTGTTGTTGTTGTTGCTGTTGTTGTTGTTGTTGTTGTTGTTGTTGTTGTTGTTGTTGTTGCTGTTGCTGTTGTTGTTGTTGTGATTGCTGCTGTTGAAGTAATTGTTGTTGTGGGAATTGCTGTTGTTCCTGTTGTTGTTGTAATTGATGTTGGAATTGCTGCCGTAGTAGTAGTTGCTGTTGTTGTTGTTGTTGATGTTGTAAATGCTGGAATTGCTGTTGTACTTGTTGCTGTTGTTGTTGTCGTAATTGTTGCTGTTGCTGTTTTTGTAATTGGTGTTGCAATTGTTGCTGTTCGTGTTGTTTTTGTTGTTGTGATGATTGTCCTAAAAATTGAGTTTTTATATTATTTAATAATGGTGGCGATGATGTTAAAGACGATGATGCCGATGATGATGATGCAGATAATGATGAAGCCGTTGATGAAGATGATGATAATGATGATAATGAATGCGATGGTAATGGAGATGATGGTAAAGATAATGATGATGCATTCAAAATACCCATATTTTGTAATTGATTCATAAATGATGATCCACCAAAACCCATATGTGCTATTGGACTAATTGTTGGACTTACAATAATATTACCGCCACCACTACCACCACCAATAGCAGCAACGCCATTGCCAATACTATTACCAACATTATTAATATTGTTGTTAATGCCATTATTATTACCATTTCCAATAATACCAATATTATTACAATTAATATCACAAACAGCGGCTGATAAATGATGTGTGGATTCTGTTAAACGTAATATTGAATTACATGAAACAGTCGGTCCTATTATAGATGATGATTGTTGTACTTGCGGCTGTTGCTGCGGCTGCTGTTTTTGTTGTTTTTGTTGTGGGGGTGGGGGTGGTGGCGGGGGTGGTGGTGGTTTTGGCGAACAATATGTTTGAAGTGGTACTACAGCTAATAATTGCGTAACTTTTGCATGCAGTTCATGTATTTCACCATCTCTGTTTCGTAATAAATCTTGCATTTCTAAATCTTTATTACGCATTAAATCTATATGCATTACCAAATATACATAAAAAGAGAAAATAAAAAAATATAAGATTAAATAAAATAAGAATTTAATAATAATAAAAAAAAAAATTATAATTACTTTCTCTTATTTCAAGATCACGTTTTGTTTCACCTAATGCTGAAAATAAATCCAATTTAATTCGTGTTTCAGCCGATAAATTTTTTTCTAATGTTGCATTTTGTTCTTGTAATACTTGTAATGCATTCATTAAAACTTCTGTATTTTCACGTGAATCACGATTTCGATATTCACTTTCATATTTTCGTAACTGAAATGAAATAAGAAAATTTAATTAAAATTTGTATTTAATTTCTCTTTTCTCTTACCATTTAAAATAGGAAAATAAACTAACCTGTTGTTCATAATTTATCTTTTGTTGTTCAATTAATTTTTTTGATTCATCTGCAAGTGTTATTTCTCTTCGTAATTGTTTACATTCATTTTCAATTTGTAATTTTTTTTGTTTACAATTTTCTGTACATTCGTTTCTAAATTTCAAGATAAAATATAGTTTGATGGAGGTTTATTAGTTCTCGTTATTTTAATAATTAGAAAACAACATGAATTACCTTGATGCTTTCTCAACAGCAGCTCGTCTTTGCTTTCTTTCATTATACAAATGAGATTCTAATGATTGTCGCATTCTTCGTTCATCGGTTGCTTTACGTTCAACACTTTGTAAATATTGTTTTTCAACTTGTCGAGCATTTAATAATTCTTGTATTCTATAATCATAAATTGTTAATAAATGATAATTTGTGTAAAATCAATTTTGATAATTTAATATTAATTTAATACCTTTTTTCTAATTCATCATTTTCTTTTTGTTTGTTCAACAAACTAGTTTTCATTTCTTGCGTTAATGTTTCAATTTTTTGTTTTAATTCGTTTTCATTTTGTTTGAATTGTTCAATTTCCGTTTTATATTGCTTAATTTGATTATTTAGGCATGGACATAACGTACATTTTATAGATTGTTGTTGTACTGTAACATTATTTTCAACAAATAAATTATCAACTTCAAGTTTAATAAAATTTTGTATATTATTAAGATTTATTCTATGATTATTATTATTCTTATTATTATGTGTTGTTGTTGTTGCTTTTATTGTTGATGGAGATATATGATTGTCTTTAGAATTTCGTAAATTATTGAATTCTTTATGTTTCCCACGACAACGACGAGATTTTGTTTTTTCTACGATTTCTTTGGAATTATTATTAATTTCCATATCACAATTTATTATACCATTTATTAAAGAATGTTTTGAATGTTTTTCTTTTCCGTTATTCGTAATATTACTACTACTGCTGTTGTTGCTACTACTACTACTACAACTACTACTACTATTACTATTACTACTAATATTGCTACAATTACTGCCGCCAACATGAACATCAACACCATCACCTTTAGAATTGCTGTTGATGCTCCCATTATCACAATGTAAAGAATTGTTTTTATAGTTGTATATATTTTCATTATCATTATTATTATTTTTATTATTTTTATTATTATTAGTTTTAATAGTTTTATTATCACTAGAATTATTTTTAATATTATTATCATTATATTTTATGTGCGGTGAATTTGTTCCAAAATTATTATATTTACTAATTTCGCTATTAATTCTCCAATTGTGAAGATCGACAGTATTTGTTGCTGTGGTTTTATCAATTTTATTACCATATTTACCATTATTATTATTATAATTATAATCATCATTATTATGATTATTTTTTTTATTATTAACATTATTATTACTATTATCATCAGTACTATCATTATTATTATTATTACAACAACCGTTAGTAATTAATTTTTCAGATCGTTCCTTATTAACTTTTTCTTTTGTTAATGAGGAAAAAGTTATAGATAGAGGTGATAATAACATTGATATTGATGGTAATATTGATGTAGACGACGATGATGATGTTGATGATGATGTAGATGTTATTGATGATGAACTTATAGGAGACATTAAATTATCACTTAAGGATTTTATTGTTTCTTTAACATTTAAATGTGTATTTTCTGCATGATAATTGTGATTAAGATGATGATATGATGAATTATTATGATATTTTGATGAACTATTATTTAACTCTACCGATAATGATTTTAAATTTATATTATTTATATCACTTTTATTTTTATCTAAACCTTTTCTATGATTTTTGTACGAACTTTGATGACTATTAATATTATTAATTCCATTATGTATCATTGTCGAATTCATTATTGCGTGACCATTTGATATCGGACTTAAATTTATTGATTTATTATTATTTTTACTGTTATTAATATTATTACTACTACTACTACTACTATTATTATCAATTGTTGTTAGATTAAACGATGTTAATGTTGGTGTCGATGATGCTGTAGTACTACATACACTATTATCTTTTTGTCCATCATGTTCTAATGCATCATCATGTGCATTATTTTCTTGTTGTGGTAATGCTTGCTGTAATAATTGAACATAAAATTCATTTTCTTTACCAACTTCTCGTTGTTTACGTTGTCGTATGCGATAGCCAACATAACTTTTAAAATTAAAACCTAATGTAACTACGGGATATCCAATGCTGTAATAAAAAAATATGCAGATAACTACTTCAAAGTTATGAATATAATATAATTTTACCAATGCGCTGCAAACGGTCTACAAAAATTCATATGTGGTATATGAGATAAATCCTTCCATCGTATTGCTGTTTCAAAATATACAAATAACATCCATAATAAAATTGTTGGCACACATATACCTTTGTCTAAACAAAATAAATAAAAAGATTTTACTTATTACAATTAACATCTGCGTACATACTAAAAATTAATTATATGTTTCCAATCTGTTCACAATTCAGCATAAATTGTATTTATAATATTAATTATAATGTTAAATTATTAAATTATCCTATTGGTCATAAATGGTCATACATTCAGTATTAATAGAGTTGTGAAGTTGTTAAGTTATGCCAAAACAGTTGCAATAAATTAAAAAAATTGTTAACTAATTAATCATAGTTATGTTATTGAGTAACACATCGTAATTCCCTGTGTTGACAAAGCATTAATATAATAACTATGAACCCTTTGAATAATTGTTTAACAATTATAATAATATTCAAAATGAATTTCTATGTATAAAACAAATTACATTATATAATTTTAGTTAATAACATTATTTACCTGTATGCCAAACATACTGTATCCAACAATATGTACTGGCTACAAAAAATAACCAACTAACTGGTATAAAAAATAAACATACAAGATCTGATGTTATAGAAATACATACAAATAATACAGAAAATGCCTAAAAATATATATTATAAAAATTATGATTTTATCATTATTTTATTAATAAATAAATAAATAAATAATTAACTTACTAATCCTTTATATTTATATGCATCATATACAGATCTTAATAATAACCAAAAAGTCCATAAAAATTCAAAACGAAATTCAAGCATAAAATCGGCTATAATTACAAGTACCCATAATGTAAGAAATTTGATATATAATATTGTATTGCTGTAAAATAATAAACATTTTAATTATTATTATTATTCAAAATTAAATTTTCAAAATCAAATTATTAATATATTTTCCCATGGTGTGTATAATTGACTGCGTTTGTGTGCCTCTGTGTGAGTGTGTGTGTGTATGTTGTGTATCAATAAACAATGTTTACCAATAACATAATAATAACAATTTTTATATTTTTTATGAATTTTGTGTTTTGAATTTGAAGCAAGCTTCAAAAAATTAAAAATTCGTTAGCAATATTTTGATCAAACATAGGTTTTGTTGATTATTAAGAATGATAATGTTAAACATATAACACATAATGAATTAATTTTATTCATATTCGATATTCATAGAGATTAAAAACAATAACGTTTTGTTCATATTTTGAAAAAATAGTAATTTAAAACAATAATATTATTGTGGAATTAGTATTGTTATAAAATTTTAATTTTCATGCATGTTTGTTTTTGTGTTTCGGCAAATCAGAAAATTTACCGTACACCGTATTCCGTAACAGCCATTTTTATAATTGTGTGGTATTGTACATGGATTTTTTTATAGAACAAGTTTCTCTGAACTTTTTTTTTTTGAATTTAGAATGTAGTGTGTACAAGATTTAAATCCAGTATTTTGTATTATCGTATTATCGCATTTGTTAATACATGTATTTTTAGGTATATATATATATATATCTTTTATATAAATTATAAAATATTCGTTTACATATTTACATATGTATGTATTATGGGTATACATTACACATAAATATATATGTATACATAAATATATTATTGGCTTGAGTTGAATTGAGATTATACCATATAAGAAAAGTTATGAATATTTTTTACAATTTTAACTCTTTTTGTTAGTTTTATTTATATATTTATAGCTTACCTTCCAACCATTCCTTCCGTAATTTTATTACGTTTAATGGGGCGCCTTAATTTTCCTCCACATTCGGCATTTCGCCTCTTCATATTTTCTTACAACACACAAAATTGGAAACCAACGAAATCGTATTTTTTTTCTTCCGTATTTAATAAAACATTTAATAATAAAAGAACTATTTAAAGATATTTTTTTTTCTCAATCACTTCACTTGTACTCTGTCTGTAGCTGTATCAGAATTTTTTCTTAAATGGAAATATGAAATTTTACAAAAATTATTATTTTTATTTTATATAAAAAAAAAAAAAATCACACACCACACCGAAACTAACACACAATACAAAAAAAAATTGACATATCTCAAATATTAGCTTTTTTATATTTTTTACGATGGATTCTCCCATGAAACCATGAAACGCGCTGTTTTAGCAGCACACTGTGCTGAGGACAATTCTATTTTGAAGTGTATACAGTTAAATGTATTTCTATGAATTTTTGACAGACGGTGTCATTTTCAATATCAAAATAAAATTCATATCGACCACACCAAAAGAACATGTTCACTTTCACATTGTTTTTTTTTGTTAACGTTGACCAAGTTATCACTAATCTGAGTTCAGCTCGTTCAGCTACATATTTCAACAGATGCAGATTATGATCATCTGGTCAGATGATATATGAAAAATGTTATTGGACATATACATGGACACCATTATATATAAAATACAAATAACTTGAAATTTTCAATATAAATGATTTATTTAATAATTGAGTCCATTAAATCACATACTAATTTCTCACGTTTCAATGCTTGTTCTAAGCAATTTTCTAATTGTTTTGGATTTATTGGACAGCCACCTGGTTTATAAATAAATGCAATTTCTGAATTACTTACAGCTATTGAAACATTAGATGTTGATAGATTTTCTTCTTCAGCCGTTGGATCAGTAATTATGATACTTCTAGGAAATGATAATAAAGATATTAACATCAAAAATCATTAAACTTAAGAATATTTCAAAATAATTTACTCATCAAAAATAATGAAAGATGTTGAAACTGGTACACAATTTATGGAAATTGGTTTTTTAATTTCTTCATCTACTTTATATAAATTTGTATCAATATTGTAATCAACAAATGGTAATTTCACTGGAATAAAAACAAATAGAAAAATACAATTAAAAAGTTATTTAACTTAAGTAATATTCAAATTTAATCTACTAATTTATATTTACCAGTTTTTAATGCAGCAATAAGTGCAATAAGAGCAGCATCCAAAACACTTCCATCATGATCTAAACATGTTATATCACAATATAGTACCCAAACTAATTTTTCTTTAACAATACATAAATCTTTTATATTTATACAATTTGAATTTTTTATTATTTCTACTAACGAATATGCATAAACCTGTGCTTCTTCTGTTGGTGCACCCGGTCGAAACTTTGATGAACACAGTGATGTTAATTCAATATTGGGTACAATAAATCCATTTTCAGGTTCTGATGTTTTTGGAGGTGCCAGTTCGGCTTTAATACCACAAACAACAGTTGTATTACCAATTTTTACAACCGCCGAACCATCTGCAGTTCCTATTGAATTTACATTTAATATAATTGGACGAAATTTATCAATTTCACGACCATCTGGTCGTATGTTTTCATTTAAATAATCCCGAAAATATTTCACTGGATGAATAATTCTATAAATAATTTAAAATATAATTACAATCAAATAACATAGCCTCTGTTCTCAATCTTTATACAAATTTAAAAATATTATAGAAAATAGAAACAGGAGCAAAATGTAAATCAATTTCTTACTTATATTGAGCAGCCATTAATATATTTTTATCAAAATATTTTAAAATTAATGAAATAAAATCAGTTGTATTCGTTTTTGTATTTTAAATTCACTAAAATTTTAATGAAAGTTAAATTTTGTTTTGTTTGTGAAATATCGTGGTCCATGGATATATATATATATACTACTCACTGCACAGTGCACTGTTCTAGTGTTGTGCTGTTCTGTCAGACGCTAAGATATTCTCCGCTAGCACAATTACGAATGCGAGTAGGAGTTCGAATTGAAGAATTTGAGTAGTACGTCTAGGTTTAAAGGGCTGAGTACTGAGTACAAGCATGCAAAATCGCAAACGTAGTTCTGCTTCTGCAAATTCTGCATCCGTCTACTTGCATAGAAAAAATTTCTGTGCACACAATTGAAATATGATTGTTATTTAAGTAATGTCTTCACTTTATGAAGTTTATAGTTTATAAAGTTATCTTGAATAATGTTTATTAAGTGAAGACTCAAATTTTATCGTAGAAATGTCAAAATCTCTAACTTTATAGTATATAATCTTTATTCTTAGGATGGATATTGTTACTTACTGATGTTTGCTATAGTTTTTATATTTTATCCTCATCTTGAAAATATTTCTTTTCGCGTGACTTTTTTTTCAGCATTTTCATAAGATCGAAATCGAAATGATTTTCGCTTCAATTTCGAGACTCGAGATTTGACATTCGACAGCTGTTAAAATGCTGTATATATGGATAAAGTTTGAATGGGTTGAGTTGCGTGTGGTTTTGGTTGTATCTTCGTCCGTTTCGCTATCATATTCATAATAATTTTTATTGTGTTGTGTTTAGTGGCAATTTGGTTTGTCTTGTCTGTGTGTTCGTCTTTTATATATTCAAAGTGTTTTTGATAAAAAATTTTCTACAACATTTTAACGAATGCCTCCTTTTACTTTTATTTAAAATATATTTTTTAAAAATATTGTTTATTTTTTTTATTAGTTTTCAACTGATTTTGATATTAATAAAAATAAACGTAATTGACAATTAATTTATAATATATTGTATTTTTTTGTTTGTGTTTGTGGTGTAGTTGTATTTATTTTACTTAACGAAAAGAAGTTAATAAAAAAAGACGTACGAAATAAAAAAAAATGGCAGCATCATTTCACATACATGTAGATTGTGAAAATGATAATCCAATTAAAGAAATTAAAAATGATATAAAAAATAATTTAAATAAAGATAAGCAACAACGAACAACATTTTCAATTTTAAATTATCAAGCCAATGGAACACGAACAGCGCATGCGTCCCAAAAAACGGTTGAAAGATTTTAACCTTAAAAACATTTGTATATTTTAATTTACATTTTTTTTTTATTATTAGGTATTGGGTGATATAAAATCAAATAACATAATAAATAATAATGAAAATGATGTTCCATCAAACATAATAAAAAGTACATCATTAACAGATCAAATAAAAACATTTCGATTGGATAGATATGAAAAAGATGAAATTCAACAACAAAAAACTCAGCCCGCAATTCGTAAAATCGATCAAATTATTTTAGATGACGATGAGTTAGGAAATATTTCCATGCCAAGTGCAAATATTAAATTAGGTGCAATAAGGTATATTAATTTATAGTATAATAATTATTATATTATTATAATTAATAATATTTAATATGTTCAATAGTTCAATAATGTATTTTTCTTGGGTAGTTGGTGACTGCCTACACTAGTATTTCAACTGAAATGCTAATACTAACTCAATTCTTTAAATATCAGTCGGTTTAGGAAATATAAAGACTACAATGGTTGAATTTTTATTCAACTTTAAATTTAATTACATTGATTCGAATCGTATTTTCCACAATAAAATGTTAATTATTTGCTTTTACTTTTTTAATTTCATTATTGAACAACTTTGATACTATTTTGGTCGAAAGATTGTGTATTTCTAGTAAAAATTTAGTATTCAGGATTTTTTTTTGTGAATATATATTTTGCAAATTATAAAATCAAAATTTAATTTAATGAAATTTCTTTTAATTATTAACTATTAGACAACCACTACAAGAAATAAAACATGATTTATTGGTAACACCAATGTCAATTACGGATGTATCATCACCTATGTCCATAGATCGTTCTATGTTAAATAACCTAGAATTAAAATCTGCATTTAGTCCGCGAAGAGAACGTGAAAGTTTTTATTCTGTGGAAGAATATAAATATGATATATTAGCTTATATGAAAGAAGTCGAAGTAAGATAATAACAATCATAATTAATAAAATTATATACGACTAACTGCATTTAATTTTTAAATTTGGATTATAGAAAAAGCATAGACCAAAATATGGCTATATGAAAAAACAACCTGATATAAATTCATCGATGAGAACAATTTTAGTTGATTGGCTAGTTGAAGTATGTGAAGAATATAAATTACATAATGAAACACTTTATTTGGGTGTATCATACATTGATCGTTTTTTAAGCATTATGTCGGTAGTTAGAGCAAAATTACAACTGGTTGGTACATCAGCTATGTTCATTGCAGCGTAAGTTATTGTTATATTTTAGTTTAATTAACAAACAAACAAAAAAACAAATAATGTATTTTATGTTCTACAGCAAATATGAAGAAATTTATCCACCCGAAGTTAATGAATTTGTGTATATTACTGATCAAACATATACAAAATCACAAGTATTAAGAATGGAACAATTAATATTAAAAGCTCTTACATTTGATTTGGCTTTACCAACAGGATTCACTTTTTTAACGGCGTATTCAACTATAAATAGTATACCAGATAAAGTTAATTTTCTCGCTTCGGTATGTCTATATTAAATTATTAATTTTATTACTTTTACTGTCACCGCAATTGAAGTTTAAGATAGATACATTGTAAAAATAGGAATAGGTATTTCAAATCGTTATTATGCTGAATTAATAATTGCGAAAACTAAAATGTTAAAATTTTGTGCGCTATTGAATATGGATAGTGATTAGTCACTTCTTTGTCGAGAATGTCGTACGTTTCTCCATTTCACATTTCAAATTAATTTTTTTAATAATTCATAGTACAACTTTTAAGTGAATTGTCAGCGGTTCGTATTTCTTTTATAATTATTTTTTTCGCTCTGAACCGTTCACATTAGAACTCGTTGGAGCGGAGCATAGAACATCATTAAAACAGCGTCATGTTGTTCTATTTTTAGCCAAAGAATTCACTTCTCCGGCATTTACTCCGACCGACGGTTTCGGTAATTACATGCGCCTTGTACACGTTGATCGGCCCAACTTCCACCTGTTCTGTGAATTCCTCTTCAACAATTCCATAGTTATGTCCATTCTAATTTTGCAGTTTCATTTATCGGTTGCAGCAATGTTTAAACGTCCCAAGTTTCAAATCTTGTCCTCTATCTAAGTGTCCGAATATCGTTGTCATTATTCTACACATTTCATCGCGAGTATTATATTGATGTTTAGTTAATAAATTGACTTCGGTGGAGTAGGGTATTATCCCACAGATACCTAGATTTGTGAATGGGGTTGCCACCTATGACGCTCCTTTGGTCTCAGCCGCTAAATTAATTGTTTTATAACTGCCATTATTCCACCAACACCACATGAGGGTGGGGGAAATCGACAAGATGCATGTCTTAGTTGCTAATGACTACTAACTGACTTTTGGTATAGTGGTCAGGATAACGGTGTGTGTGTTCTGCAATGTAAAATATAACAGAATGCAAATGATTGTTGTACATATCGGTAATTTTATTTTGTCTTCAAACATCAAATATTGTTTTCCTCTTTTGTTTCAAAGTTGTGCGTTTGTATATTTACCGTAGATTATGTAGTTGTTATAATTAGTTAAAGTTATAGTCAATGACATTTGTGTTCATTAACTAACAATAACATAAGGTTTGTACCACAATTAAGAAAAGAGTTCACTATTTTTGCTTCAAGAACATGAAAATCAGTTATATGTAATTATTTCTGTCCACTAACAAACGAACGAGCAATAGTTGACTATAGTTAAATTCAAAAATACGCTGCTGGCGTTGAGATTGTGATGATGCATCTGGTTTAACAATTTTAATCCCCATTTTTTTTTATATAATTTATAGAGAGGTGTAGAAATCGAACATGAGTCTATATTATTAATTAAAAAAAACATAAAATTACAATTTAATTATTTTATTTATTTTGTTTCATATAGTATATTTCGGAACTATCATTATTAGAATGTGAACCATATTTAAAATATTGTCCATCACAAATTTCGGCATCTGCTATTGCATTGGCAAGATATTTATTAAAATATCCAATATGGTCAGAAGATTTATTAAAAATAACTGGATATGATATCATGGATTTAAAGGAAATTATATTACATTTACGTAATACACATATGGCAGCTGTAAATTCTGTACAACAAGCTATCCAAGAAAAATATAAAACAAATAAGTATGTTATTATTGTAGAAATATTTAATTAATATTGAATTCTATGTTTTTTAATTTTCAGATATTTGGAAGTATCTAAAATACCATCAATAAATTTAGATGAAGATTTATTTGATGAAATCGTTGAAAAAATGAAACGTGATGAAGATTTGGCTGTAGCAAATGAAAATAATAATGAAGATGTTAGAAAAATGATTTCATCTCTTATATTTGTATAGTTAGAAGAGTGTGTTGTGTGCGCGTGTATGTGGCCGGTATATGATAAAAGGTTTGTGTCTATAATAATAATTGTGTGTTTTGGATTTTAGTAGAACCGTTTGTTACTAAAATACTAGTTTTTATTATAATTATTATTATTATTATTATTACCTTTTTGTGAATGGTGAGATGAGATGGAAAATTAATTGATTTATTATTACCTTATTACCTACTGTCTTTCTTTTTTATATATTTATTTTTAAGATTTTTATTTTAATAATTAGAGAATGAAAAAAACAAAAACAAAAAAAAAAAAGAATTAATTTTTTTATAAATTCTCAAAAAATCTATAATTTTAAAATTAATTTCCTTTCATGTATGTTTTTATTTATTTTTTTTTTATTGTTTTGGTTACTGGATTTGTAAAAATTACACACTACTATCGCACACCGTCGTGATTTGTTTCCATAAAATATGTAATCTCATTTAAAAATTAAAAACAATAAATATATAAATAATAATTAAATTAGTCTAGAAAAAAAAAGAAAAAAGAAAAACGTATATTCAAAAAAGTATATTCATTTGTTAAACAAATTACTAAAAGTAGCTCATTTGCTTTGTGTCATATAATAAATTTAACCACTGTGTGTAACTGTTAGTGCTATTAAAATGTCGTCTTTGTTGATCGTATTATTTGTGTGTGTGTGTGTGTACGTACTTACATGGAATGATTTTTTCTTTTAATTTAAATTTATTGTAACAAAATAATAAAAAAGAAACTCATTAGACAATTTATTTTATATAGAATAAAATATGCATTTAAAAATGAAAACGGACGATATATAATATTAAAATTAAAAAAAAAATTAATATATTTTTATACCTATAATTATAGAAAAAACAAGAAAAATAATAATAATTAAAATGGATATTTTATTTATTTTACATAATTTTATGAATAGAATTATCAATTTTTTTTGTTTGTTTGTTTATGAATTAAAAAAAAAAATTAAAATAGAAAATACAAAGTAAATTATAATAGAATATACCTAAGTCAAAGTAAATTTTTTTTTATAAAAACGTATAATCATAATTTTATAATAGTACGGTTTTAAAATGAATACAGAATTTTCTGATAATAATAATATTCTTCAAATAATAGTTTTTGGTATATATAACAATTGATTAATTTTATTATATAATATAATAAAAATTAAATCATACAAATCATTTTAATCATTTTATCCGTTTATCGATTATATCCTATTATTATGATTTAAAGATTAAAAAAGAAATTATCGTTAGTACTTCAATATAAAATATCGTACAGTTGTAATTTAATATCGGATAGGAAATAAAAATCTAATAAAAAATACATGCAAAATTCCTCGTCGTTGTTTTCCAGTATTGAATTCATGTTAGAATTCAGATATAATGAATCATTAAATACTATAAATGTTGGATAAAGATAACACAAATAAAATGTTTTTATTGTTTTATTGTGTACTCATTTTGTAGTGTTTCAACGTAAAATTGTTGACATTAACATTATATAACATAACATTATTATAGAAATTGAATGTTCACCGGGACGTATTTTTATATTATATAAAACGGATAAATATATATATAATATAAATATATCTTCAACTCAAATAAATGAATTGTAATAATTAAGAACGCATATTAGTTTAAGAAAATAATTTTTAAGATATGATAAAAAAAAACTAGAGTAGGGACACATGTGGTAATTTTGCACTGGTCCACGAATTAGAAATTATAATTAAGATCTTACTATATATGTATAACATTAACACCATGTTTATATTATTTACACATGCATTCGTAACTTAAATGTAAATTCAAATCAATAACACATAAATATATATATATTGTAGTCAGATTGTATTAGTTCAGTTTCAGGACGGTTTTTTTTTTATTTCGAATTCGAGAGTCATAAATTGTTATAAATGAATTCGACAACCGTTTTATAAACAACACACACCCAAACCCATAGAATATTAGCACCATTTATTACATTTTAATCCAAGGTTCACTAGTTTAACATTTACATTAAAAAAAAAAAAGAAAGTGGTGTACCATAATTTTTAAAAATTAATAATTTCTTTCTTGCAACAATTTATTGTCTTTTAGTCAAATTACTTTCCCTTTTTCAAACCTGCTATGGTTTATTTATCGGAATGGGCTACTACAATATTAAATTGGTCATATGTTGTAAACAGATACGCCCGACTCCTTAGAAATAATCATAGAATTTGCACACTGGATCGTTGACAATAAATCACCACACTACATGTCTTTACATGTGTAAATGTTTAAATTATAACACTACCGAGGATAATTCATTTATTTGTATCATATACAAATATAAATAAAAAATTATATCATTTTAGTTTTACAAATCAATAATATTAAATAAATGTAATTAGATCATTCCAAGATTAATTAATTAATGTGTGTGTGTGATCGCGAGCAATTAAGGAAATACAATATTTTTTTATATATAATTCTCATTCATTATTTCATTAATTTTAATTATTTTTTAAGATTGAACTAATTTATTATTTAATCGAAAAAAAAGAGAAAAATTAACAAATTTTGATAAATATTTTTGATACATATTTTTTATAATAAAAAAAAATAAATATAATAAAATGTAATTGTAATATTAATTACACCATTTTACCATTACACATTAATAGAATTTAAAATAATTAAGTTTAGAATTCATCGTTTATTTTTGACAGCTAAATAGCTAATTCTTATAGATTCATATTCAATTAGTACTGATGGAAGCAGTAAATGCACAATTAAATATACTGATTCCTAATTTTTATAGAATCCACAGAAATAGAAAACAATTATTATTATTATTATTTTATTTATTCAATTATTACAATTATTCGTTTTAGATACTACGTAGACTTGTACTATCTAAAAAAAACGTAAATCCATGCAAAAAAACATGGAAAATGTATTTCGATCAGTTCACTATTGGTTCTGATTGTCTAAATGTGTTGGTTCACAAATCGCTTTGAAATTATCTTACGATCGAAACATTCTAAAGTACTTTCCATATACATAAAATCAACCAACCACAGGACAAATAGTTGTTTTTTTTATATTGTCCGTGGTTGATCTATTGTTGCGTATATATATAGCCTTTGAATGTTTCTGTCAATGCATAAAAAATACATTTGTTCTCTTTCGATATTCTAATTTTATTTTATCCTCTTCCATATAGTTTGACACCCGTTAAGAATTGAACCTAAAAGTACTGTTACGCTGTAATGCATACGATAATCAATAATGAATTAATCCATCAATTTAGCCATTTTATTATCGCTTGACAATTCTTGTTATTCCATTCGGCAAATTCATTTAACAGCAACCAGTGTATTTGTCTATCTTAAACAAAATAGTAACAGTATCTAATTATAGGAATAAAAAATTTAAATTCGTATTTTATAGTAATTGCCACCACACATTGTTTCGTTATTATTATAGTGGTGTTTTAAAATTTTAATATTCTAATTACGGTAATCTCATTATTATAAACTAACTAAAAATGTTAACCAACAAATAGCTTTTTTATTAAAATATTTCTTCTCAATCTTCAAACAGTACCCTAGTGCTAGTATCAAACAGTACCCTAGAAATAATAGAATAAATGTTTTATTAAATTTAAAAAAATTTAATTAAAAATTATCAGTGACACAAAAATATTGAATAAATGAAAAATAATAATTAGTTTTTTAATTTTTATTTTCTTGTTTCGTTTTGTTTTGTTTTTTTTTTTTTATTTATTTTTTATTTTTTTCATTTTTAAATATTTTAAATTTTTTAATGTTTATTATTTTCATTTTTTTTTTTTAAACGGGCTATACACAACTAAATAAAAATAATATAATTTTCTTAAAATATAAATTAATTGATAATAAATTACAGAAAATGTGTTATTTGCGACAGTTTTTTCTTTCTTAAGAAACAACTACACACAACGAATATACAATTTTTATTTTAAATTTTATTATTACTATTTTTTAACATTATCAAAATAAATAAATTGGAGTTGTTGGTATCATCTATTGTTTTTAATATTTTAAAATTAAAAAATAAAAATAAAAAAAAATACTAGAATGTCCCAAATAAAAACAAAACAAAAAAACATCATAACAAAAACACAAATAGCTAAAACAATACATAAGAAATAGATAACATTATTTTATTATTAATGTATAATAAATATTACTTAAAAATCGATTTTATTATTTTTTCGTAAACAATTACACTTATGTTTTTAACTTTAATTTAAATTGATAAATTTATAATTATATATTTAATTAAAAAATATTAATTTTTGCTAATTTCTTTAGTTAAATAAAACAAAAAATAAAAAAAAATCATAAAAAATACAATTAATTAATTTTAAAAACTATAAGTTCAGTAAAAAAATTGTTTTTCATTAAATAAAACGTCACGTTAACAGAATTTCCAAATTCTACGTGTTTTCATAATTAAAATTATATACGAACACTGAACTATTGTCTTATCGTGATGATGATATCCCTTAAAAATTAATTTTAAGAATGAATTTTATGGTTGCGTGTGTTGTGTGTGTGTGTCTCTTCTGAGTGTTTTGTGTATTTGTTAACAAAAAAAAAATAAAATAAAACATTTAGTATTATGAAAAAAATAATTAATTAAATATTTATTTTAATTTAAATTTATTATATAAATAAATAATGTAAAGGTGTTGGTTGTTGTTGGTGTTTTATAAGTGGTTGTGATGGTGATGGTGGCACAATCAATAATTTTAATTTTCTTTTTATTATGAAATTAATATGAAACATAACAACAAAAAAATTTAATTTATTAATATTTTTTTTTTCTAAATGTTATTTGGTTTGTATATTCTTTTTATTTTTTAAATTATAATATGTTTAATATTTAAATTGAAATAATATTTAAAGGCAAATTAATAACATGAAGTTATTTTTAAATATTCTTCACAAAGTAAGCACAATTCACTGCCATTATTTTTCTAAAATGCAATAATTAATTTAACTAAACACAATTTTTTAATTTTATAGTTTCCTCTTCTCAAAATGAACAGAACAGAATAATTGGAATTAAATAATAATAAAAAAATAATTTAACAAAAATAAAAATAACACAATAAAAAAGAAAAAAAAATAATCAATACTTATTTAATTGTGATTAAAAAATTTAAAAAATTAAATCACAATATTGTTTTCTTTTTTCAATTCTCCGATTATTTGTTGTGTTGTTGATGTTATTTTTAATTTTGTTTCATATATTCGCAAACAGATATATTTTTTATTATTTTATTTTTACTGTTTTTTTTTATCTTAAACTGTTGTAATATTCTGTTGTTGTTGCAATGGAGAAGAATGAACTAATGGTTCAGTTTCTGCATTTTCGTCCGTTGTCACATCCGACAACGAACTGGTGTTATTGGTGGTCGGCAGCGATTGTGCTTTTAATTGTCACTTGGTCTCAACTAATCCCTGATATCGTGGTTTGTTATGTGTAAATGGTAAATATTTATATTTTATCATATGCTGAAAAAAAAAATGTATAAATAAATATAATTCTAATTTAAATTTTATGTTTAATATTGAATTGAGGAAAAAGTTCTAAAGGGGTATTTTTTTTTTTGGGAAAGCTTTGAAAGTACAATTAAAAATGGGTAGATAACATTAAATTAAGTATTTAAGTATTAGATTAGATTAGATTAGACGCTTTACGTGCATCGTGTAAATAATATAAAAAATATGTTTTTACTCACCTTTATTTGTCTTTTCATTGTTATACAAAATAATGTTATAAAATACATAACTAAAATTGGCCAAAATACAGGCACATTAAATACTTCAAAAAATGTACAAATTATTGCAACTACAGTACTTTTTGTTATTGCATACCAAAATTTAAATTCTGGTAAACGTCTTATAAACGGACGAAATTCTTCATTTGACCTAGTGGGTAATTCTGGTCCTTGATCATCTATTTTTTTTTTGTTTATTGGTAGAAATTATATATAAATTATAATAGATGTAAAATATTATATTAGGAATAAAAATTAATAATAATTACCATCAAGATCTAATGCTGGATCTATTTTCGGTGTAAGAAATGCTATAAACAAATTTAAATGATATATACCTAGAGCATAAGTTACAATATACCAGCCTTGACATAAAAAAACTCTTAATAAAAATAAGGCTAAAAGTACACCGCCTGAAATCCATCGAAATTTTACTAAAGGTGTAGATTTATCCAGTAAACTTTGATATATCTATATCATTTAGTCATTATAGAAATAATTATGTATTAATTTAAATTATAATTTATTTGTTATCAATCAATTGAATTTAAAACCTGTGATATACGAAGAAAAAATTGTGAGACTGCATTTCTTGACGACGTCGATGATGATGATGATGTCGTTTCTTCATTCATCATGTTTTAATTTTTATTTATCAGAATTAGGATTTATTGTTTTTATAATTTTATTTACTATATTTTATTTTATATTATAAAGTTATCTGGATTATTTATACAAATATTACAAAACATTACAATAGATTGAATTAAATACGCTATTTTTTAATTATTTATTAATAATAATGTCAATTTTAATAATTATCATTTTTTTTCTTAAAATTTTGATGTTTAATTTTTTTACACATACACAAAAAAAAAAAAAACACCACGTCAAAAATACGTTTCGTTTTTAACATAGATTCGATTTCAATTCTGTTGAATGCGTTGAATTGAATGTATATACTGCCGTCGATATATCAATGATTTCACACACCCCGTTTAAACCATTATTAAGATATCACGATATTGTTTTATTATTTAAAAGATTAAAATTAAAAAAATATTATTTTTTATTTTGTTTATATTACGATCTTAAGATAATCAGCATTGTTCGAAAAAAAAAATGGATGCAATTTACCAACCTACGTTAAATATGGTTCATTGGGATTGAAAAAACTATACATAGCCCAAACTACTCAAATGCCATATGTTTTTGACCTGACATTTGATGTTTTGAGTTTATAAAAGAGGTTTGTAAGTACTTCACTTTTTCTTTGTAATTGTTTTTTAATGCATACGTTTTTATTTTAATAATAAAACAGATTAAATTAAGAAGAAAAAACGTTTTAAATAGTCAGAAAATGACTAGCCGAACCGATGTACCAGATAATGCAGCTGAACATTGTCCGGGTACAACCAGTGAAGACGCTGGAAAAGCATCGTCATGTGCTGGATGCCCAAATCAAGTAATATGCGCATCGGGTGCTACAAAAACAGTTGATCCCGGTATTGAATTGGTGAAAGAGCGTTTAAAAGATGTCAAAAATAAATTACTGATACTATCGGGTAAAGGTGGTGTTGGGAAAAGTACAGTAACAACAATGTTATCAAGAACATTTGCACAAAAATATAATGAAAAAAATTTTGGTGTATTAGACATTGATATTTGTGGGCCATCACAACCACGAATGTTTGGTGTTATTGGGGAACAAGTACATCAGTCTGGTTCAGGATGGTCACCAGTCTATGTCGAGGATAATTTAGCAATTATGTCGATTGGTTTTCTAATAAACAGTTCAGATAATGCAATTATATGGCGAGGACCGAAAAAAAATGGTATGATTCGACAATTTTTAAGTGAAGTTGATTGGGGAGAATTAGATTATTTAATTATTGATACACCACCGGGTACATCTGATGAACATTTATCAGCATCAACATATTTATGTAATACATTGGGTAATTGGGGTGCTTTATTAGTTACTACGCCACAAGAAGTTTCATTGTTGGATGTTCGTAAAGAAATCACATTTTGTCGTAAATTAAAAATTCCCATTATTGGTGTTATTGAAAATATGTCAATTTTTATTTGTGGAAAATGTTCAGCAAAATCTGAAATATTTCCAGCTAAAACAGGTGGAGCAAAGAGGATGTGTGAAGAAATGAATGTACCGTTTTTGGGAGCATTACCACTGGACCCAAAATTAACAAAATCATGTGATGAAGGAAAAAATTTTATTCAGGATTTTTCTAATAGTTTGGTTGTGCAATCATTAAATACAATTGTTGATAAAATTATTGAATTTTATAATTAATATAAATACATAATACATATATGCATATTTTACGTTCTTTAAATAGTTATTAGTTAGAGTTTTATTTCTTTAAAATAAACTCACCGTTACAAGCTACTTTTTATATTAAATTTTAAATTTAGAGATCGTGTATTTGAGATGATTTACAAATTTTTAAACCGATTATTATTTCTTCTAACATTGCACAAATTAATTCATATTTAATTGATTTATTTGGATCATCTAAAATTAACATTTTCAATGTTGGTAAACGATATAATGATGTTAAACCATTTTCCGTAATTTGTGTGCCAGATAAATCCAATATTTCTAAATTATCATAATTGGAACCAGATACACGATCTAAACACCAATTGTCAAATGTTGCAACATTATGAAATGAAAGAAATTTTAACGATTTTAATTCACGAATATTTTCTAATCCTTCATAATATAATTCCATGTTATCACAACGCATTCCCTCCAGTTTCCATTCTGGTGTAAAACGATTTGGTAGTTTATATTCATCATATTCATCTTTTTTAATCCAATTTTCTTGATTAACAAATCTAAATTATAGTATTAGTTTTTATTATATTCTCAAGCTTATTAAAATAATTATTTATTTACTTAACAGATCCACCACGATGAACAATAAAGTGTGCCGCAGCCAAATCATTACCTAATACATAATTTCTTTCTGGTAAATATTGTTGATAAGCAATTGCAATATTTCTACGTTTGTTTTCACGATTCGTTTTAATCGTTTTTAAACGTAAATCAATTGGTTGTTGTAAGAATGCAATTAAATCAAATGTTTTAGTATCTTTTTCATCATCAACAAATAAACCTAATTTACTTCGCCAGGTATTTGGATTTTTATTTATGGGTACACGCCATTGTAAATTCTGTTTATCTAATGCAATTTTTTGTTCACGTTCTGTTGGCTTACGAGTGCTTTTAAATTCATCATGAAATAATCTAAAATTTATATATTTTGGATATAGCACTGATTGAGGTAAAATTTTACATCGTAAGAATATTAATGGTTGTTTGTACATAATGTATAACTGAAATAAATTAAATCATGTATTAATAATAGTTCAGTTATAGTTTTTATAATAAAAATATATATATTTTTACTTATTAAATTGCTAATTATATGAAAATATTTACGCATAACATCATAAACAAAATAATAAAAAAAAATTTCCACTGCCTTTGAGATGATATTTATAATATGCCGTAAATAACTTTCATTGTGAATTGCAGTGAATTCAATATATCACTATTCAGCATTATAGTGTTTCATAATAGTTTTCATATGTCGGTTATGTCAAAAACAAGGAGGAGAATTTTATAAGCATTCCAAATGACGTCAAACTAAAATAATTTCAATTAGGTTTTATTGATTTAATACAATTTCTTGCAAAACCAGTTTTGCGTTGTATGAAAATTTGTAACGTTCACAACAAAAGGTGTTGTTAATTATTGTGATTATTTATTTATATGTTTTTTTTAAGAAAAATTTCCTAGAGAAATTTTATGTAAATGTTAGCTTTCATTTTCATATGTTTAACTTTCGCACTAAATGATAAATTATAAGTGATAATTTTTTTTCTATGGGATAGATATATATATATACTTATTTTGCTGAATTCTATTTGACATTTAAATTTCCCACATTATAAAGTTAAATCTGGTAACACAAAATTAACAGTAAAAAAAAAACAAAAGCAAAATGGTTCTTTTCGTTCTTTTCTACAACTTTATATAGAAATTTTATAAAATGTTTAAAATCTACTTAATTTCAATTAAAAAAATGAAAAATATTGTTGACCATTTAAAATATGGAAAACAATTACTACATTTAATAAAAATGACTGCAGTTTGAATGTTGTAAGTATAAGAATGTTTTTATTTTTATATCTTTATAATTTCTTTGATTTTTGTTAAGGTGAGGCTGACATGGTCGCATTGAATTGATTGAATTAGAAATGCAATTTTTTGTTAAATCATTTCATTTAATTTTTTGTTTATTCATTTCTAGAAATCGTAAAATTTTATAATTCTAAATTCAATTGTCACCAAAAATAGATGATATGATTGCTGCCTGATAAAATGTTGATAACGTAATGAAAATAATGTTATAGAATATAGATAGATAGTTATCTTGAAATTGTATAATCAAAGCAACATTTGAAAAGATAAAACAAAAGTTGTTTTATATAAAGAGGTTTAAAAATCAGGTGACTATTTATTATGAATTATCTTTCATTTTTTTTTTATATCAAAAATTATATTTTATATAGGCTAATTCTGAAAACAGAAATCTTATCTATCGTGCTTGATATTACAGTTTGCACTACATAAATTGTAATTATTAATATAATAATAATACATAACCCACCCGCATTATATTTCCTTTTTGACGCCATATCTTTTTTGCGGTTTCATTTGATTACATTTTCCCATTTTCCAAATAAACTTTTGTATGGATTAATTACTATATATATTTAAGTTTTATATTGGGATAATGGAAACAATCGATGGCGTGGCATCAGTATGCAATTTGCAATTAACCATTTTAACATGCTAATTGAAATTTTTCTGAAGTGAGTCTTTTTTTTTTGCTGAACTTTTGTATGTGAATGAAATAATAATAGTAAATAGTAAAAATTATTAAAATTGAAAAATTTATATGCCATTTAACAATTTGTAATCGATTGACTGACGATAAACAATTTATCTATTTATTAATAAGTGCAATCAAAATTGTGTTGTGAGTCAAAATTCATTAATTAAGTTTCCGCCATACTTTAGCATTACTAAATACTTTTTTTTTTTTTTCATTTTCTCTTGCATAAAAAATATCTAAATAGAAGATTAAGTAAAATGCTTAATATAAAAACAGTTTTTCACATTTTTTAATGTACATCTTCACTGTGAAATATAATTTTAATAGCCATTGTTGAAAATATTTATTAAAAATTCAAAATCGAAAATTCGATGATATTTATCTTTTATAAAACATTAAAAATAAAAAAAAGAAATTCAGGGATTCAAATATGTAGTACCAATTTCGTGTTTGTTTTTTTTTTTTTAAATAAATTTTAATCTTATCTTTAAGATATGGCACTTGTTGGCGCTAACAGTAAACACATAATATTATATGTATGTATAAATTAATATCAGAAAAATGATTTAATATATATAGAAATATTTTCGTGATATAAAATGCTTGCATAATTATTGTTATATAATATTTAGATATTTTTATACAACGATTAGATATTGTTATCAATAATTTTATGTTTTTACTCCTAACCTATATGCAGTTTTGAGATTCGTCCTTCAAGATCGATATGAAAATTAACTAGTTTTGTGTGATCTCGGAGGATGGCTGAGAAGGTTCTCGATAAAACATTTTGTTTGGGAATTAGAATATTATTGTTAATATAATTAACGATATTGCATTTCGCATTGAATGATCGAAATGTGAAGTTAAAGTGACATCGTTGAAATCGTGAGCATCTAACATATATTTATGAATATGAATAATCGGTGAAATGCATCGTTGACCAAATCTATTAAAAGTGCAACAATTAAGTAGTATGGCCTCTGTTTCTTTGGATGTAAATATGTTGCAATAATCACATTCCATTTAGGAACAACTGGTAAAACAATAGTAGGACAATCTTATGTGAATTTGTTAGTTAAATTGAATTTATAGAAATTCAGAAGAAACGACAAAACATTTAGCAAAGTTAAAAATGCTTTCTCTATCCGATCAAGCGTGGTAATTCTGTATGGAGTAATAGTAATAGACAACGGAACGAATTATTAACTTCTATATTCTACATAAATACAAAATTTGTTTCCGTCGAGAATCTTTGATTCCGTCTTTCGGTCTTATTTTTTATTATACTTTATAATCATATAAATTAATCAAACATTTTTATCATTTCAGAATTTTATTTATATAACATGTAATAAACATGTACTGGTACATTGTATAATAAAAGACTATTTCAAAAAATTTAAAAACAATTGCATCAGATTATCTATTATAATCTTAGATATTTACGTACATATGTTGTGTCGTGTGCGTGTGTGTGTTAATTATCATCATTTTATGATTGTATATAGGTATATTTGAAATTCGGAATTATTTAAAGAAGAAATATTTACGCGTGCTATATATACACTACGCGACAACGAAATAACAATAACATTTCTATGTTAAAAAAGTTTATATAAATTAAGTATCAAAATAGAAACATACATGTGTCCATTCCTATACAGAAAAACGTACATTTTATTGTATTTTGATGAGTTGTGTGTGATGATAACTCTTATATATTTAAATTTAAATTTGAAATGATAATATACAACCATATGATAAGAAAAATTAAATTATTTTCTATATATATATATTATTGACAAAGGTCTGCGTGTGTAATATGTTTTGTATGTATCTATCTAATTGTACAATACACGCTTCGCGTTATACATGTTTATTTTGTATTATTTGTAAAATACATCTTTCATAAAATTAACATAACATTTGTATTAGTTATATTAAACGACGATTTAAATAAATAAATAAATATATTATATATTTAATATACACAGTCCTGTGTTTAGTAATAGTGGTGTAAATATAATATAAATACTAAACTAATACTTTGTGAAGAACAAATTGTTTTTTAAATGTGAAAAACTTAAAATCTACATTATAATAATACCTCTATCTCTACAATATAGTATATATACTAATTTAATATATATATATATATATATATATATTCTATATACGCAATATTAATATATAGAAAATTGTAAATTTATTTTTCTTCTACGCGATTGTTTGAATACATTCCGTTCATTTTAGTTATAGTTCTCGTCTAGTCGTTGTCGTTATAAAATAAATTGAGTTAAACTAATAATAGTAATAATAATAATAAAACAACTGAGCGGTAAATATATTGAGTAGTGAATGTGAATAAAAAGAAAATATTATTATTTACGAAATAAATAAGTTAATTATTTTTATTTATTTTATTTACGCCGCACATTAATTCAATATGCGTAACAATATTTTTTTTTTATGTTTTGTGTGTGTGATTGACTGTTTTTGAACAATATAAAAAAAGTAAATAAATAAAAAAAAAAATAAATAAACCGAAAATACAAATTAAAAATTGATAACATTATCCAACCGGCAAATAAAATATTCCTCAATATATATATATGTAAAAATAATTGTATATACAAAATTTAAAAACGACAAATATAAACTGAAGAAAATATATGTGTTTAATTGTAATATTTGTGTAATTTATACAAAATAATATATAACAAATATTTCGTTATAAAGTTTGTATTATCATCACCATTCATCATCATCATTTTACTTAAACACACACACACACACACATCCACCCACCTACCGATGGTATAATAAGAGGAAAGAAGACGAGCAATACGAACGCAGCACCACATCGACACCATACCACCGCCGCACAACAATATCCAATATATCTCTTTACATTTATTACTACATAGAATTTTTTTTTGTGTGTTTTTTGCAAAAATTTTCCTTCCCGGCTTAATCGATACATTTTCAACAAAAAAAAAAAAAATAAAAAATAAATACTATTTTATTTTAGTATATATTTATAAGGACTGGTATAAGGAACACATAGAGACACAGAGAGACGTTTTCTTATAACAATTTATATAATAAAAGGAGTGCTTGTGTATTTTTTTTTTTTTTTTTTTTTTATTTTATTTTTTTTTTTTTTTTTTTTTATTCTCTCGGTTTTTTTTTTTTTGTATTAAAATAATTAATTAATAATTATCGATAAATTTTGAAAACGTTTTTTTTTTATTTGCAACAATATTATTTAATATTTTATTAGAAAAAAGAAGAGACCGTACGAATAATTTTTTAATAAAATTAATTGAAATTGAAATTTATATATAAATAAAAAAAAATCATCGATTTTAGTTGTTATATCACATACAAAATATATATATACAGAAATTAGTATATAAGTGCGAGATAATAGTATAATAAACCGCTACAAAATTTCATAAATATAACATAAAATTTATATAATAAAATAATATTGTGATTAAAATTGATATTGTACAGTTGATTATGTAATCTATTATAATATCTTTATAATAAACATTAATAAATTAAAAACAACTAATTAAATATAATATATAATAGTGAAAAATAGTAAATAATTAATACAATTTTATTGTATGCATATAAAATTCGATAGTAAATCGACACACACACACACACACACAAAACGACAATATGATTAAAAATAAATATTTTATGTTGAAAATTTCCATTCTATGAAGATTTTATTTATATAAGTTTTTTCCAACCTAAAATTTTTTATGAGAAAATTATAAAATGAAATTAAAAAAAATACCTATGTGAAAGAAATTAAAATAAAAAAAAGCACGTGAATTTTTTGACGAAACAATGTTATGTAATAACATACATTTATGAACTAGAAAATAAAAAAAAATATTATCAACTTTTTTTTTTTTTTTTTGTACGATGACATGAATGTATTTAAAAAACCTCTCTCTATATATATATGTTACACGCATTATATATCAAAATATGTATATAGCAGAGATATATAAATAGTACGTTATTTATACGTGTTTAGTGTGTGTACCTTCTTCAGGGAGAGAGAGAAAAATATAATAATACGATAATTTTATATTAAAAATATATATTTTATATATAATTTATATATGAATTCTTTTTTAAATAATATTGATAAATTTTCATCATTAATTTTATTTCGAAACTAGAAAGAAAATTTGTTATTTTTGTATACAATTGTAAATTATATTTACACAAACACACACAAATACAAATCAACATTTATCAGCATCAGCAAAATCATCCTCATCATTAGCATCAGCATCAGCATCATCAGCATCGTCGTCGTCGTCGTCGTTGTCAATCAGCAGTCGAAACTTAAGTCAATTATAATAGAAGAATTGTTGTAGAAGAAAATAACATTTCTTATATCATCACTTTTTTTTTTTTTTTACCTATACAATTTTAAAACAACATCAACAACAAAAAAATACTGCATTTGCACAAATTTTATATATTTCTACATTATAAAAACTGAAAATTTTTGGAGAAAATTTTTATATAATAATTTCTCATGGGAAAGAAAGGTATCAAAAGAAAAACGAGATGGCGAACACTTTCCATCACGAACGAACCGGTACCACCAGCGACGACAACAATTTCTACCATAAATAATAATAATATAACATCATCATCTATCAAAAATTATATGAATAATAATAACCATGGTTCGTCAAGTGGAATTACTACTGCAATAAACAATACCGCCATCATCAACAACAATAACACCACCACCACCACCATCACCAGCAGCAGCACCGACGATGATAGTATCACCTCAACTATTGCCGGTAAGACGACCGCCACCGATACAAATACCACCATCAATACCATAACAAAAACAAAAGAAGGTTAGTTAATTTTTTTCGATTAATTATTTAATTATTTAATTTTTTTATTTTGTTTACTACTTTATTCAAAACACATTATTGTGTATTTATTTAAAAAGTAAAATCTTTCAAAATTATATAGTTGATTAAATGTGTAATTAAATGATATGATGATGTTGTTGTTGTTGTAGTTGACCAGCACATGCTAATTATAATCATTGTATATAAAGATATATATATATATATTGGGATGTACACAAAGTTTTTGCGGTTTTTTTTTTGAAGAAAATAAATAAGGAAATTATTTGATAGAATTAACCAACTTTATTCGATAATGAATTTGTTCGATGATCTTTTGTCATCTTTTAGTTAACATTATGATTTCGAGCTTCGGTCCTTATCATCAATAAACTGAACTGAAGTGCGTTTTAACATAATTGCATCATTATTGAAATTGCAAACTTCGAAATAAATAATAATCTGATGGTTCAAGGTGGCAACATTTAACAAAGCAAGTTCTACAATAATTTTTGACGATTTTGATCAAAGGTTTGTGTGGCCTTATGTTTTCATGGTGGGGCACAGCACCTTTACAATCTATCAATTCCGGTCGTTTTGTCTTAGATTGCATTATGCAATTTGGTTAGTTGTTGTATATGTACACATTTATAAATTGAGTGTTTGGTTGTGGTTGGTATAAGTACAAAATAGACAATACCTTTGTCATCCCACGAAACTGATAACCATAATCTTATTTTGATGGATATTATCTTTAAATGTTGTTTGCGCTAGTTGATTTTTCTTGATCCATTCCGATTTACATTGTTGTGTACGATACATTTTTTATCGCCACTTAACAATCGTTTCAAAAATGGATCATTGTCGACACTATCGTTATTTTAAGGCTTTGTTACCACCATACACAGCACATAATTTTTTGTGAGCTTGCGATGCGTTATTTCCTTCGTGGATACAAAAAACCAAAATAAAGACGAACATGCTCATTATGATTTTCCACTGACTATGTGGCCAACCCAATATAGATATATAATATTATACATATTTATGTACATAACTACATAATATTGGCAATTGTTTTCAATATGCATTCATGAAAATATTTTATTCGTATATTTAAAATAGTATCTATTAATAAAAATCGGTTTTGTTGAATGAAAAAAGAAAACACATTGTGTTGAAAGGACAAAATTATACTATCATATAGTATAGAGATTATTTTTATTTACGTTATTGTAATTTATTTATTTTTTTTTTTATAGAATATATATACAGTAACGTATACAAATGCTTTAACGCGAAAATTTATGTGATTATTATTATTGTGGGCAATTTGTTTGATATTATTATGATAATTGTACATTGAATTACTTAAAATCATTGCTTACGTATCGAATTTGTTCATCAGCGTTCGCACATCATTAACCATTTATTTATGAATTTTTATTACTGATGTTGATGTTGTTGTTTTAAATTCGGAAAATTATTTTCATTGTAATTTAAGCCCGGTGAATCCGTATGTTGTACATTGTTGTTTTTGTTTTTGACTGTCCATGCAAATGTGACGTTACCCTGATAAGGTTGGTTGCGGGATATTGTATATAAGTTGGTGATAATCTTTTACGCGAATTGTCTTTTACAATGAACTGGGAATTTAAGTTTTTCTTTGGCAATCCTTAGTATGATGATCACCTGTACATTTGACTCATCTGGATTGTTAAGTGGCATGAATTCTTGGTAGGTTCATATCGGTGGCATATTGTGGTGTATTTCTTTTTTTTGATTTGGTCCTTGAAACCTTATGTTTGCACATAATAAGCTATTTACCATTTGTTGAATGGAATACCACGTAGTACAACGCTAAAGTTTCTTTCCAATTTAGATTTATACGACGTGTAGTATTTTTGTTTTATTTAGAGTTAAAATCTGAATCGCATTCTTATATATGTTCGTCTTCAGATGTGGTCTGTAATGTTACGTCATTATGTTTAAGAATCTTTAATTTGTATTTACCTTTTGTTGAACTATTATATTGTAATTGCTGCATGAGAGATTCGATTATTTGTAAACCACCAAATAAATATTGGCGTTGGTCTAGGTATACATTTTTTTTTTTGTATATTCTTCAACGGCTTCTGGACATTTTTCTTTTGAATTTAATTTGTTTAATTTTGTTTTTCTGTCTATTGTTTATAATCTATAAATAATTTACATTACATTTTATTATGATAATGGTATATGATTGAATTTTATAAAAGTAACTGACAATAAATAAATTATCCAATTTATTGATAACTTAAAATTTATCAAAAAATCTTCGTTTGTGTAAAGTAAAGTGTGTATACAATTAAACTTAATTATTTATGAACTATATATTAATCAAAGTATAACTACATAATATTCTTATAACATAATAAATAACTCATTAAGATTAGAATTTTTGTCCGTTTCGTTTGTAATAGGCATTTTAAATGTTACTATATTATTGGTACTATTTTGTTGATCGTTACTGTTTTGTACTGTTTATTTATTTATTATTTTTATAAACAGCTTTATAAAAATTCTATTGTATTTGTGGTTTTTGCATTTGCTATAAATTTTACATATGTGCATTATTCGCGTATATATGCAATTTATATAATATACATAGTGTATATATATAGTAAAACACACTATTATAATTATCAAAGACGTGCGATACTTGAACTCATACTTTTCAGTTTGTTGCCCTCAAGAAAATTCAAATCTTGTTAATAATATATGAGTGTATATATTAATATATTTGTTATACATCTATTGATACAATATAGACATATTATTTATTGAAAAATATTATACATAAAAGTTGTTTTTTATTATTGATTATCGATAGTTAGTTATATATTAAATCAATTTTATAGTTAATTGTTTGTTATATTATTTGTAGTAGGCAACATATTTTTTTTAAATAATGAGATATTACATTTCACATATAAAAATTCCTTTTTTTCTGTTCACAAAAATGGATTGTATATATGCAAAAAAATATACATCTCTAAATAAACATGTTATTTATTTATATGTGATTTTTGAAACAATTTGAAATGAAATGTTTTACAAGAAACGATATTGTAAATTGTAATTTAAAATTTATTGTGGTACAAGGTGATCTTTATCAGTCAACAAATGTATTTAATTAATTTAAATTTTGAATGAAATAATATTGATTTTATTGAATGTCTTCTATATATCAATACAATTAAAAAATGAACTTGTTAATCAATTTAACAATCGATTGTGTCCTCCTATATATACGTTTAACTTTTAGAATTGATATATAACATTTGTTGGCCCACCAAATACGTTAGTAAACACAATTCAAATGAATCGATTTTTCTACAATGAAAATAATTTAAAATCAACTTTTTTTGATATACTCACTCATATATATGTGTTTCTTTGACGCGTTCTACTCATTTATATGGAGGATTATGTGAATCGTGTAGAAAAAAGTCTCGGCGCCAATTTATGTTGGTTGTTCAGTTGATTTGAACCCCAAATTACTGTTTTGCATTGTATGCAGAAGTTGTCTGCCATTCTGTGTGATGTTTATAGTGGGTGTGCTTAACGTTCTAATCATAATTTCCGCTAGAAATCGGTTACCAAGAGGAATTGTGTAGAATTCAATAAATTGTATTTTTAAAATAGCATGCGTTTAGGTGATTATGATTGGTCCATTCCAATCTTCAATTGAAACATTGGTTATGGCTTGAAGTTAATATTTCGGTAATTCATATGATGTTTTATTACATTTTTAATGCTTATTGCAGGACATCCATGTTGCTGTTTCGTTTGGATGCCTGTTTGTTATATGATATACGGTATAACCATTTATTTTGATGAAACTTCTATTAGTAATGAAATACGTTTTCCAATACCATCATTATGTCCACTTTATATAATATTAAAAATGTTTACTTTCATTTAATTTTAAAATCCCTCGAAACGTTTATAACAATACATTATCGAATTTTTATTTGTTTTATTAAATTATTCCTATTTTATATACGACCACTTTTGGAATACATATTATGCACATTTTTTGCATATATATGTTGAAATTTTATTTCATGCATGATATCACTTTTATATATTTATATTGAATTTATAAAAACGATTAAAATAAATACAGTAGATAATATTCATTTTATTTTGCTGATAGTTTTCATCGTTATAACTATATAAAATGAAAACAGTGTAACGTGTAAAAGTAATATTCGATACATACGATACAATTCTATTTATATAGGTACATAATACTATGTATATTCAATTTTTAAACTGAATAATTAATAATTTATTATTAGTTTTATTTTACAAATAAGTGCTCTATATATTAACTAATTTTTACAAATTATTATTTAAATTCATTTTTTTGTTTTGTTAAATGTTAAATAAACATTTAATTTCACAGTCACAGTTAATTATATAATTACTTACAATTAGTTATATATATACAGAATAGATACTATATACTACAGATTTACATGATATTAGTTATTTACTAAAAACCATGTTGTTTATTGTTTTATGAAAGTAATAACTTTTAATATTTATTACACACTTTGCTATTTAATTATATGAAGTAAAATTTATCATGTGTGTGAGCGGCGGCGGCGGTGATGTTGGTGGTGGTGGTGATGTATTTATTTATATTACTTTTCTTATCGTATTATAAATTATATTTACGTTGTGTATTAGAACTTCTTAAAAAAAAAAAAGAAAAACGTATTATTTCATGACTTATCTAAAAAAAATTAAACTGCGTATATAATCTTGATTATATATTGATTAAATAAATATGAGAAATTATTTAATTTCTATAAGAAAATGATTATTTAGCTGGACTTGAACTAATATTATTTGTATTATTTGTATTTGAATAAAAATTACGTTTTTTCTGTATTTATGTTTTTTACGCATAATTTTAGATGTAGATTTATTCAGATGAAAATAAAATGTTTTTCTATAATTACATTCTTTTGAGTTATCGATTAGTTAAAAATTTAAACTCTCACGTACGTATAGACTGATACATAAAAATTTTGTATGAAAAAACAGAATTTGTATAACTAAATCACTGTGCGAATATTTCCTTTACAAAACATATATTACCTTTTGTTGTAGTTCACGCATGTGATATTACCTATATATTCTTCATATTTATATTAAATAAAAATGAATGTATAGTGACATATGATAAAAATATAATTCATAAATCATATTTTTCCATTTTTCTATTTTATAAAACTTTCAGTTTTAATAAAATATAATATATAACTTTGAATTTATATTTACAAACCTAAAATCATAAATTATTTTAAACGTTATCTCTTTATCTGAAAAATTAAAAAATGTTTATATCACTTATTTTGTTGTTGGTGTTGTAAGTAATATACATACACTACTGACACTACTAATGAAAATTACAATTTATATGTAACATCATTTTAAATTTTATTGATATGAACAACTAAATGTATAATTTAGTGTATTATATTTGGTTTTTTAGTATAGAAAATAAATAAATAAATAAATAAATAAATAAATAAAAATAGCCCATAAATTTAAGTCAGCAATACAAATTCCATTTCATATATATATATATGATCGATAGACCTTATTAAACATTTACTATTGGCCTGTATATTATAAATATATATCGTTAAGATTATACAACTGTTTATGTTATGTTTGATTTATTTAATTTTATTATAGTGACTATAAAATAAAATTTTGAAATTAAGGTTTTTCTTACTTTTTTTTGTTGTGGTTTAATTTAATTGTCACTAAAATTACACTTAAAAAATGATGAAACGTAGTATATAACAGCAGTTCTTGTATAATAAAATTATAAAATGTTACTTGGTCCTTTAATTTCGTATATGTATCTACATAGTATATCTTTTAAATAATTACTTGAAATCATTTGATATACGAGTATATATAATTCAAGTTGATCTTTTGAAAATAGATTAAATTATTTATTATTATATGGAGTGTATTAAAAGATACCAGCTATATATAATGACCCATTGCTGCTGCATAAAATAAACAAATAACATGAGGTTATCTTGTACAAAACCTATACATATACATATATAGATAGATAGATAAAGAAAAATATAAGAATAGATAGAATAGAATAATCTTATTATTGTAAACTCATTTTATAAATATTCAGAAAGACAATGTAAAATTAAACTAATTTTTATGAATTTGATAAAGATATGCCGTCTCAAAAGTTATATGTAAGCCAAAATGCAACGCATTGTGCTTTGATCGAAAAATGTATAAAATACAAAGAATTAATATTAAATTTTGTATTAAAATTGATGTGTTGATTAAAATCGAGTTTGGTGATTATTGTATGTCAAAAGCATAAGTTTTTAGATGGTAGATAGATCTATAAGTAATGATGAACGTTTATGTCGACCATCTGAAACAATTACTGCAGAAAAGTATTGAAAAAGTACATGATTTCGTGAACATTTTTAAGTGAAATCTTCATTGAGATTTATATGGAAGCTTGGAATATCGGCAACAACAAGCAGGCAATTGGAAATTATTATGGATGATAAAGAATCTTCACATCGTTCAACGATTATCGCACTGATTTTTTTACTAAAAATCAAATTAATCATTCACCTGACTTAGCTCAATGCGACTACTTTCTATTCGCTATTGAAGACATTCAAAAGGTAACGACCGCCTCACCAATTTTTTTGAAAGAAAATCATTGTCATTCAAAAGTATAAGTAGTAATATATTAAATCATTGATTTAGTATTTGCAATATTATGTTTATTTATAAGAAATACGTATAAGTATTAGATAAAAAATAAAAATAAGTATAGCAAACAAAATTATAATATTATCTCTATTATGGTTAGTGACTTATATATAATATAGTTACGTATTATGTACTCTCGTAATCTCGATAAACTATATATATTTTACATACCCGGTATATATACGAGTACATAAATAAGTATATATATATATATATATGTTATTACGGTGCGTTACGTTTAATACACCGGAAATCTAAAAGGCACCAAATATAAATTCCCATGTATAAATGTACATTTATAATATACATCAGTAATATATTCCGAAAATATGTTTGTTATTATCATTGCATACATAGGTTGAGTTTAAGAATGAGTATATATAACCGAATTTATTATATGTTTATAACAAATTTCGAAATAAATACGAGTATTTATACGCAACAGTGCATATGTATAAATTGAAATGGATAATGTAAGAAAAAATTATATGATAAGTATAAGTAAATTAAAAAAATAAAGAAGGATTTTCAAGATAAGAAAATGGAAAATGAAAAAAAAAAATAAAACGCCAAAATGTTGATTGACGGATTATTCTGTAATGTTATAGATAATATCTTACACGATAATAATTTTGATTTTTTTTGCTTTATGCAGGTTATACACATTTTTAATTTTTGTATTGATAATTCTATTGATATTGACAACACCCGATAAGCAATACATGTATTTTAAGTTTTTATTTCGATAAATGTATATATATATGTTAGGTGGTGCGCGACTGGTGAATCAAACATGTGTTTTAATAACTTGGAACACATGTTTTTTTCTGATAGATTTTCTTTAAATAGTTTAACTGCACACGTATAAATGTAAAACATGTTTATTTAGGTACATATATATATTGATATTTATATTAAAATCAGCTAGTGTATATATATCTATTTTTATAAATTAAGTAATTGTATGTTTATGTTATGATTTTGTTTTAATTATATAATTATATATTTATATATATATTGGTTGTGCTATGATTAAAATTTATATAAACGGTCTGACGCTGAAGTTCTCGAACTAGTATACAATATATCTTAATAATATCGATAATCATGAAGATATAGGCCATTAAGAAGTCGTTTGATTGAATGATTTTGAAAAAGGGAGCAAATCTTCTGGCGCATAGATCAGCTGACTATATCAGTTGACCCATTCTGTTCGTTTTTCTTAACACTGCTTGCTTCAAACGCATTACTTGTCGTTGGTAGACATTACCAGTGTTATTTACAGAAGTAATTCATACTAGACAACACCTCTTTGATCCCACCAATACCGAGAGCATCGTTATACCAATACAGAGAGCATAAACTTATCAGCAATGGCCGTGATGGATCAGTTTCACCAGGCTGTATCATTTTACGCTTAGTATATCTGTTAATCCCTGAATAGCGTCCAACACCTTATTTTCAAAGATATTCGCTTTCTGATTTCATAAACGAATAAATGATCAATTCAATTGAATAATTTTTAGTTAATGAACAATACTTTCATGTCAATATCGGGGATCGATATGTGCTTTAACCATTACGACGCCACAACATCACAACAAAACAAAAATCAAGCCGGCAAAGAGTTTATCCAAAAAGATTTTATTTCGCATATATAAGCTATGTATGTAATGCCGTGTTTTATCCATTCAGTCGGAAAAAACTTTGTTAATTTTTATAGCACCAGTCTGCGGGGGAATTTTAATATCATCAGACCTCCCGTCTTGTCTATATATGTAATATAAATATATATAAATTTAATTTTTATATTATAAACTTATTCATCACAATTTATATTGTCATATAAGAATTTTCATAAACCGGTAATCATTTGATTAAATTTATTATATTAGTAGGTTAGGTATATGTACTCGTATATATATATGTACATAAAAATAAAAGTGTATACTTAATGTGGAATTTACTGCATGTACTCACTATATAAATTTAATATCATAAAAATTATGAAACAAAGTTTTATTGTTATGATTATTATTATTATTTTTTGTTTTATTATTATTATGTACATACACATTTTTTTTAATATTTTTATCAAATTGTAATTATTTCAATTGAAACGCTTATGTGTATATTATGTATTATATTTAGAAATTATAAAATCAGAGCCATTGGTATATTGTATAAATTAATTGTTTAATTTACAAAAAAATCAAATTCATTGAACCCCCATATATTAATTCAAAATTATTTTATCTATATTTCAATAATTTTTACATAAACTTTCTTTGAGTCTGTATCGTATACTATTTAAGTTTTCCCATTTTTACATTCATAAAATCATCTACACAGTCAGTACACGAGTATAAACAATCAATGAAATGCATTTTGTACAATATAGATCAAGAAATACTCGTATATGAAAAAATAAATAAAATAAATATGTTGTGTTACCAGTTTTTTCCTGTCACGCGTTTACAAATTAACTTTCAACATTTTATTATATTATAATCATAATTGTTTATGTAAATATTTAATATATATAAATATATATAAATTTATAAATATTCGGCGCCTATATAATATATTGAAGTCAGTACAATGAATAGTGAATAGTATTTTAATTTTCCTTCAATATACTTTTATACTTTATATAATAAATAGGCAAGAATGTATAACAATTGGCAACAGAAATATTGTTAATATAATATAGCTTGCAATAATGCCAACAATTGTTATCGCTTGGTTTGAAATACATTTTCATATACATATATTTACATATACACCCTTTGTTCGAAAAATAACCAGAATAACTGATCAGGTAATTCACATATTATTGGTTACTGATTGATTGTAACAATGTATCAACATTTCATGACATTTTCTTCAATGTGTTATCCAAAAATACAATTCCAAGTTCGTGCCACATCAACGAAAAATTACACTTACATTAAAAACAGACAATATTTTTCGAAATTGAAATTTTTTCACATCTGTGGAAATATATATGTTGAAAGAAATACGTATAGCAAAACAAACTATGGTCAAGAAATGTGTCGAATAAATCTTAACACAGTTGGTCAACGAAAATTGGTTGCACATGAGCCACATCTCGGCAATAGATTACGACCTTGGCTGGGAAAAAAAAAGAAAAAAGCCTATGTTGCAGATCTAAACTCATGGATTTATATATGGGAATTCCGCAATAGTCCGCAAAAGAGTGTGTATTGCTACTATATATGGAATGTATATGCGAATAAAGAAGAAAGTGACCAGACTGCGTCGAACATTTTCTTGTGTTCAGTATTACAATAACAAACCTCTTATAATATTATAAAATTTAATTTAATTTTTACCTTTTTCTCATCCATTCTGGTTATTTCTTCGTACCAAGGGTGTATAAAATAGAAAATACAATGTGTCGGAATAATAAAATAGTATATAAGTGTGAAAAGAAGTATTATTAATGAAGTATATCAATATTAATATATACACATAATTTCAATTATAAAATGCATATACTTATTATTATTTCTGCATTAACAACAACTACGAAACATTTACATATCCATCATTTATCATATGACCGCCGTCATAGACGCCAACATATTATCCGATTTTTTTTCTTTCTTGATTTTATACCTTTGTGGAAAATTTTATTCCATAGAATTTGTTGTATTTATAAATGCGATAAAAATTTCAATTAACATTCTGTTAAATTTAATAACTTTTAGATAAATTTTATAATTATTTGTATGGTATATATTTTTATGTGCTTTTCGGTATTTACTTAATAATTCTGTATAGTTCATTTATTTCTCATAATTGTGACAAAATATTAATATATTAAAAAAAATGTAACATCATTCATTTCCATTACAATATTACATCTGCTTGTGTGTAAAATACAATAACCCCGAACACATGCTAATTTTTCGTCAAGAAAAAAAAAAGAAACAATTATTCAAAAGAAAATAATAAATACGCATTGAATCAACACTCCGTGTGTGAGTACTTCTAGAATCTAGAGGCGATATCATTTTTTGTTTATAATAGTACAATAATAATTGATAGAAAAAAAAAGTATCACATTTTTATATTATATTTTAATAATCTTATGGTTTAATGTGTGTATAAATAAAAGAAAAATAAATGTTGTAAATATTGCAAACGCAATTTGATTTAAAATACATTATAAAAATATATGATTAATATATTCACATGTGGCTTAAAAAGAAAAGAAAAAAAAAAGTTAAAATAAATAAAATAATTAACTCCTTTTATATTATATGCAATTTATATTAAATATCTTACAATCTTATATATATAAATTATATTCCACCATTACCATAGACCCATCGTTATTACATATTTCTATATATTGACTATACATGTAAAGTTGGAGTACATTAAGCGAGCAGTAAGTAACAACCAACAAAAAAAAAAATAAATAAAGAAATTTAACTTTTTTATACGTCTGTTGTATAAAGATAAAATTAATTTAAATTTTTTTCATTTTCGTTTTTTTTTGAGCAGATAAACAAGAAAAGATTACTACATTCATTTTACTGACACAATACAACAAACAAAAATTAAATAAAAAAAAAAAAAATTAGGTTTACTATAAAATGTGTGACTGATAAATTATCATACAGCTCTTCTATATAGAAGAATTATATATGTTATATATATGTACTTTGATAATGTTGATAATATTTTGTGTAAATAATGCAGCCTATTTATATATATAATACGACGAGTACTACATATTCATAAAATATCAATATATAATTTAACCATGTGATATAGCTTGTGAGAAGTAAATTATATTTTATTTTTATCTTATATATATATATATATCTTATATATATAATACACCTACTAATATACATTCGAGGTGGTAGACGAGCTGTGATGGCATAATCGTACAACAATTAAATTACCCAGTTGGACCGGTATGTATGTTAACCTCGATGATTGTCCTACTTACTTCTAGCCAGCACTACAGCATTTTTGCATTACTTTCTAGATTACTTTTGTAGTACAAGAATGTCATTGATGCTAAGCACTCCTTCTCTAGATTCAGATTATGCAGTATTTTCATCTAACAACTATTCTTATAATCCAATATAATAAGTCTTTTTGTAGAATTTCATTGGAATTGAATGATCTGAACAAGTGATATTCTGATGGAGCAACATTTGGTTAATAAACGCGGTGTGACAACTGATCCCATCCAACTGCTTTCCACGTTTCTATTGTTGAAGCATAGAAATCACTCTCTTCTCTGTAGCTTCTTTCAGATAAAGCATATTCTATACATAAGCTTCGACAAACATTCGATGACTTTCAGCAGCATTTTTCTCCCAATGAAATGCAATAATAATAACAAATTTCTCAGTAAATCACTTTTTTACTGATACAACACACAATATTTTCAACAAGCAAACAAAAAAATATGTTGTTTACACTTTTAACTAGCATAGCTTTGACTTTTATGAGCCCACATTCCGCAAGCCACATTTTTAATTTTTCTCTTCTGTGTGGGCTTTGTAATTTGAATCACAATAATTTTATATCAACGAAATGTTATATTTGACAACCGCAAACCGCAATTTAATGAATCGCTTTCATTATTTTGGGGAGAAAATTTTGATGCGAGAGAGAATCTTTTTGACCGCACAGTCCGCAACTATAAACATCCACATCGAAACAATCGATCGTTTCATATATCTACACCTATACAATAGTATAAACATATTTTTATTTATTAACCAACAAACACACATCACATAATTTAGAATTTTTTTCAATAATTTCATTTATTTAAAAAAATGATAAAAACACTACACCACTAAGTGTGGAATAAACAAATATTTAAACATACACTAACAATTCCGTATACTTAAACCAACTTAAGCCAACTTAAACTATAGTTTCATACTAAAATTTTATAAATTTTAATTTTTATTATATACTTTATTTTGATGTCTTGCAGTGGAATTATAAACATGAAAAGTTAAAAATTATCAGTTTTTTGTGAATTGATGAATGAAATTCAATTTTTTTTTAATATTTCTTCATAACAATATCATCCTACACAATGATTCCTGAATTTAAGCATATTTCAAACTGGATAAAATGTGTTTGAAATAATTCAAAGATAAAATATTAGATAAAAATATTGAAAACATATAATTTTTCGAAAAAAAAAGGAAGTGAACATTACCCACACAGTTTTTCCTGAATTTAAGCATATTTCAAACTGGATAAAATGTATTTGAAATAATTCAAAGATAAAATATTAGATAAAAATATTGAAAATATACAATTTTTCGAAAAAAAAAGGAAGGGAACGGTACCCACACAGTTTTTCCTGAATTTAAGCATAGTTCAAGCTGGATAAAATGTGTTTGAAATAATTCAAAGAAAAAATATTAGATAAAAATATTGAAAACATATAATTTTTCGAAAAAAAAAAACGAATTGAACGTTACCCACACAGTTTTTCCTGAATTTAAGCATATTTCAAACTAGATAAAATGTGTTTGAAATAATTCAAAGATAAAATATTAGATAAAAATATTGGAAATAATTAATTTTTCTAAAAAGAAAAGGAAGTGAACGTTACTTGGGATTCGGTTGTTTTCTTCATTTTTTCTTAGGGAAATTTTTAAATGTGGAATTTTTTTGAATGTATTTAAATGCATTCTTTACTTTTACATGTATAAAACCAAGCTCGTCCACCTTATTGCCTCACACTCAGTTGGGTTTCAACAGTTATACCTATCTTTCTATATAAAACTATTCTCTGTCTAATTGAATTATTTCTAAACATTGAGGAACGAGCTATTTGGTTATTTAAATAATGAATAAAGTAATCGATTATTGTTTTATACAAATTAGTAAAATTCTATTAAGATTAATAATAATATTAACATAATTAAGGGAATGAACCCAATCCCTCTGCCATGTTAAAGGAACTTTTACTTTGGACAATGGTATTAATTTAATAATTTTCATGTGACAGTATTTTGGTAGTTTAAATGAACAATCACAGATTGTTTAAATCCAAAAATGACTGTCAATAGGACACCGACAGAAATTGGGTCCACTACCTTATTATGTTATTGTGTTAAAATGTCGGTAGCTCAATATAGAATTGTATTGTATATCGTATATGTTTTGTTTTTAAATATTTTATATTTATACTTAATACTTAATTTTACTGTTTTCACAATGATAATAGTACTATATACTCGTAGAGTTCATAAATAATCAGTAGATAAATATGATAAAAAAATATATGTAAAAATATAAGATATCCAGCGAGATTATTCTGTTTATAATTTTCGCCATATACATTTCCTAATATGCAGAACCGAAGATTTGAATTTAAAATCAATAATTTGTCACAATCGAGACTATGTTATTATGGCTGCTATATATACGAATTATTTTTATCTATTATGTAAGTAGTTAGTTAGTTCGACAATTAAATATAAAATACCTAAACTTATATGTAAACCCCATCAAATACAAGTATAATCGATCCGAATAAATTCACTTTTTGCAATTAAAAATTAATTAAAAATATTTTGTTACAAAAAAATATAAAGAACTATTTTTAGCAAATATTTAAATATATGTTTAATTTTATTTGTTAAAATTTATTAATTATTTGTAAATTTTAGCTGATTCGTAATAGTTTATCTGATTAGTAGTAGTATTTATAATATTTTAATTTTATTGTGCATCTTCTATTGTCCATATATCATTTTACGTTTCAAAAAAATAAATACGATTTAAATGTTTTGTATATTATAAATATTATAGATTATATATTAATATTATAGAATAGACAATAAATCAAAAACCAATCATTACGCTACATATTTTTGATAAAATTTACTTATAATCTATTAATATTAACTTTTAATTCCTGGGTCACTACGCGTTAGACTGTATCAAATATACACATATGTGACAATGAAATCGTTTGTCATTTGTAATATATAATTATACGTAATAGTATGTGGTAGAATATTGTATATAGATTATTTTTTTCTACATTGCGTATTTCCTAAAGAAATTGTTGGTAAACTAACATTTGTGAAATTGTTCAAATTTTGCCGCAATAAGAAAATTAATTATTAACTAATTTTCAGTTTTATCTATATAAACTGAAAATTTAAATATTTCATTCTGTTTATGAATAAATAAATGCATAAATTGTATATGTAATATAATAAATGATTGTGTGTAAGACTCAGTGACGGCTCGTACCTCTTTAAAAAACCACTCGAAAGTATTATAAATATAATTGTAAAATTGGAGGGATTAAATGCGTAGTATACCCTTTGCCTAGTATACCCTTAGAACGATTTTAAAACACCTTTAAATTTTGAAGAATTGTATATAGGTAATAAATTATATGTTTCATAAATTTATTCTATCCTTTGATCTCTTTCAATAAACTAAATATCTTTATTATTTTCTCATAAAATGCATCCATTTCTAATAATTCCATCTATCTTATCTCAAATAAAAATCTGCACTACAACCAGCATCAGAATACAATGTAAAGCGGCACCTCCCAGTTGCTTCAACCGACGAGCCGTTACTGGTATACCTACGTACACTTAATTTAAATATTAAATACATAAAATTGTATAATACAATATAACTTTGGGATGAATATAGATTTTCCCTCTGTGCCAAATAAATTATTTAAGATGTTTGTTGATATTTTTAGATATCGTAAAAGTCTGTTTTTATCTTTTCTGTATATATGTTTATATAATAATAATATCTATTATAAACCAACTTAATGTGAATTATAGTCTATATGACATATACAAAAAATACATGATGTCTATTAAAAATCACTAGTAACCGCCTCACCTTTTTTTTTGTGTGTTAAATATCGATTCTTATACATTAGTTTCGATTTTTTTTCTATCTATATTTTTACAACAAACGTTACATGCTATTTATAAAATAATTAAACGAAATATAACTATATATATATAATTATTGAAGTATAATTAATTACTTAAATTTTTATGTTGTAATAAAATTAGTTTAAATATATTTATTTTTATAATCTATATAAAATCTATAAAAATAAACTTCATTCAAACTATATCAATTTTATGTTGATATTTCGATGACCATAAAAATATTATTTTAAATGTCTACCTATGAAATTAACATCTTTTGTTTTTAATCATTAATTTTATAGAAAATATAAAGGAAAATATATTATTCGAAAGTGCCATTAGAATCCGTCCAAATTTTCAAAAATAAGTCTGTTGAGTTATCTATATGCGGGAAAACACCGATATTCGTTAACAAATTCGTTAAATTTTCGCAGACTAATAAAACATCTTGATTTGTTGAAGGACTTACGCGTTACCATCATATAATCATAAAGGATCTCACAAAAATTGTTATAATAAATGTTAAGTTGTGGGTTTGTTAACATCCTTAAATAAATTCCTATTGATTTATGTAAAAATCATGTATGTGTCCACTGCGCTTTTGAACACATTTTAAACACTTAAATTTTGCTTATTTTTTCCCAAAAATGCGCTTCAAAATAATCGTCGCAAGTTTTTAAAGGTTTAAATTATTTTTGCACCAACCTATTCATATTGAATTAAACGTAAAAAATTTATATTTAAATTTTCCTCCTAATCACTACACTGCGGCTGTCAATTATCATATTAAATTATTAGTATAATAAAAATATCATGATATCGTGATATTTAATTTTAAAGTTTAAATTAACGTTAACACTTCTATGTAATACAACTATTGTAATACTAGAGATTCGTTGTATAACAGTCAACATAATCATGTTAAATTATGATATTTTATATGAATTGACTTTCTTTTTTTTTGTGGTTACATGTATGCACTTCAACAACGGCAATTAACTAATGTGTGATTATATGATGCGCAATGCATATATGTAATGTAATTGTTTGACACTATCAATACTTATCTCATATGATGATGAAATACATTTGAACACGGACTGGCAAAAAAACTTCAAATATCTTACTTTTTAATTAACGGCTTTGAAGCCGTTTAGGCATACTAATTGGTTTTTTTTTTGTATAAATAATAATTAATTTCCTTTATAAAAATAATATATAATATGTTATCATTTGCGATGACCAACAATTTCCAATAAAAATCAGTGACGGAACTCTGGAGAAATATTTGTAGTAGTGTGCAAATAAAACAAATTCTTTTAAATTATCAATTTTTTATCAATGGAAAAACATTTTTAAAACTCAATGTTATATTCGAGTATATGTTTATTGGATGTCGTGCGTGCGATGTGAGAATTTGCATTTTTCTTCCCTACAAAAGATTGCCAATTTATTGAATTTCCTAAATGTTTGTAAAAATGTGAATTTCATAGAAATACATTTTTAACTGTGATTTGTTCAAATATTTGTGCGCAAATAGCTGCTGTTACTAATAAAAATATATGATATAAAATATATATCTGTAATCATTTTAATTGAGTTTATTATCTGTCACATGTATACGTATAAATTTTGGTATAATTTTCAGTTTAACACTTCTGTACATACGAGTTTTACACTTCACCCAGTCAATGCCAGTCTTACATGTGCTGTAAGTCTCAATTTGTTCATACATTAGCAACCAGGTGATATATAGAAACATATGAACGCATGTAGTGAAAACTGAAACGTTAAACCTTCTAGGTCATATTCTGCTATATATATATGGTAGAATGTTTCTATAATATGGATATTTGGGAAGTTCTGGTATTTTAAGTAACCAAACAGGTACCATTATTCTGTCGTCTATTGACTGGCGGGTGTTTAAAATAAAATTATAGTTCGGGCAGTTTTTATTTATATTAAAAATTGAAAATTTACAAATGTGTTGGTTCATATTTTCAGCAGGGTTAATAAAACATTTATTATTATTATATATACGTTTTAGTTTTTCTGTTGATAACAAGATTTTAATATATATTTTTATTATATATTAAATTATCTTTGAAACGAAATCTATACTTTGTCATAAGTAAAAATTATTTCTGATTTGTTGATTTGTGGTTACCGTGAAAAAATGCTATTATATAATTTTCTACAATAAATTTATATATTATTATATAATTTTAAAAATATATAATATAAATTTGTTAATTATAATTTCTTAAAATGTCTTCGAAAATCCATTTAATAAATTTTAATATTTTTATAGTTACATATATACTATTTATATATACATTTTTCAGCTAAAATTATCTTGTGTAGAACTAATTTTAGATTACCAACACACTAATGCGTGTGTATGCAGCATAATAAAGAGTGTATACTATTTATTTAGATATTTCTGTGCAAATGTTATTTAATTATTAAATTATATATAAACATCATTTTACAAAAGACTTATTGAGATTGTTAGAAAATCGTGTTTCACAACTATATACAAAAGTAAACTAATTTAATTTTTTCAATGAGTAGCAAAATATAGTATTTTTTCTTTAACTATTTTTTTATTTAATAAATTATTATATACCTAACTAACTAACAATAAAAAAAATCTTATACGCGTACCTATATATACTTAATGTTTGACTTAATCATGTGATCATGTTGCAGTAGTTAGTTATAGTTAGTTACCTTACCACTAAATAATTAACACAATTATAATTGCAATTTCTTATTACCTATTTATGTGTTGCATACATAGGTACTTGTATTTTAATATGTGTAATTATAATTTAAATACAATATACAACTTAAAATATCCATAAGTCAATAATTTTCACTATACAAAAAGTATTACTTTATATATTTACACATTTATTATAAAATTATAATAATCAAAAAACTCCTGATGGTTTTTGTGAATTTTATAAATTTGTGATATATTTCATTTTGGTATTTCATGTGTTAAAAAGTGTGTGTCATTATCTGCGAGTATAATTATTTTTTTCAGGAATATTTTGTATATTATATAGAATTGGCATTCCTATAATGAAATCTATATATATCATAATTGTTATTTAATATTTAAATAGTTCAACCGTCTATAAAATTGTTGAAATTTAGATATGAACAATATTGTAGCATATTTTTGATGTTGCCTTTTCTTTAACAAATTTATTATATTTATTTATTATTTATTATAATTTATTAAATATTGATGTCTCGATGATTCCAACCAACCAAGCTTCTATCGTGAGAGCATCCATCAACTCGATAGATTACAAATCACCATAGATCGTAATGGTCATGTAATGATGTTGGTTATAATAACGTTTGTATGTTTTTTATAAAAACCAAAAGACGCTATTTCCCAGTGGGACTTTTTGTATGTATAGTTCCAATTTCTTCAATGAATATTGCATACATAAATTGTAAGTACTTCCAATTTCATGACTGAATTTACAAATGAATTAATTCATGCAAATATTCACCAAAGAATTTATCGGTGAATTTATTTGTAACATAAGTAATACTAATTTCATAAATAATTTCTGCAGCGAATTTGTTGAATTTGTTATGTACACATGTAAAATCTGCCCATTCCGAATCCATGAGTATTGTTAAATAGTATAATATCGCACTGATCTTATAATTAAGTCATTAACATTTTTTAAAGTGAACAGTAATTGTATTTAGGTTAAAATTTATGTTTTTATTATTAGTGATAATGTTGAAACATTTTTAAAATTATAATTTTTCTAAATTGCTTATAATGGGGAAAGGAATAACTGATGAAACCCAACTGAGTGTGAGGCAATAAACGAATCACAAGTAATGTGCACTTAATTTTTTTTTTTAGAAAAATTAATTATTTCCAATATTTTTATCTAATATTTTATCTTTGAATTACTTCAAACACATTTTATCTAATTTGAAATATGCTTAAATTCAGGAAAAACTGTATGGGTAACGTTCAATTCGTTTTTTTTTCGAAAAATTATATGTTTTCAATATTTTTATCTAATATTTTATCTTTTAATTATTTCAAACACATTTTATCCAGTTTGAAATATGCTTAAATTCAGGAAAAACTGTGTGGGTAATGTTCACTTCCTTTTTTTTTCGAAAAATTAAATGTTTTCAATATTTTTATCTAATATTTTATCTTTGAATTATTTCAAACACATTTTATCCAGTTTGAAATATGCTTAAATTCGGGAATCATTGTGTAGGATGATATTGTTATGAAGAAATATTAAAAAAAAATTGAATTTCATTCATAAATTCACAAAAAACTGATAATTTTTAACTTTTCATGTTTATAATTCCACTGCAAGACATCAAAATAAATTATATAGTAAAAATTAAAATTTTTCAAATTTTAGTATAAAACTATAGTTTAAGTTGGCTTAAGTTGGTTTAAGTATACGGAATTGTTAGTGTATGTTTAAATATTTGTTTATTCCACACTTAGTGGTGTAGTGTTTTTATCATTTTTTAAATAAATGAAATTATTGAAAAAAATTCTAAATTATGTGATGTGTGTTTGTTGGTTAATAAATAAAAATATGTTTTTACTATTGCATAGGTGTAGATATATGAAACGATCGATTGTTTCGATGTGGATGTTTATAGTTGCGGACTGTGCGGTCAAAAAGATTCTCTCTCGCATCAAAATTTTCCCCCCAAAATAATGAAAGCGATTCATTAAATTGCGGTTTGCGGTTGTCAAATATAACATTTCGTTGATATAAAATTGTGGTGATGCAAATTACGAAGTCCGTATAACCCGCACAGATAGAGAAAAATTTTAAATGCAGCTTGCGGAATGTGGGCTTATAAAAACCAAAGCTTTTCTAGCTAAAAGTGTAAACAACGTTTTTTTTCGTTTGGCGAAAATATTGTGTAATATTGTAGTTATAAAATATTCGAACAGCAGTTCCTGTAGTTTACCTAACCAGAATAAAATGCCAGTAGTTTGCATCTAACTTATTCGTTTCTCTTAAACATTGAAAATCCGAATCATTCGAACTGGAATTAAGTGTCAACTCTCAGAAATAAGAGCCAAACTAATTAGTTAATTCTTCTGTGTGTGTCTAGCATATCAGTAAAAAACGATAAAATGGTTTTACACTACAATACAATTCTCTCCCGCATGTTGGTCATAGAAACGTGGAAAGCACTTGGATGGGAACAGTTCTCACACCGCGTTTATTAACCAAATGTTGCTCCATCAGATTATCTCTTATTTGAATCATTCAATTCCAATGAAATTCTACAAAAAGCCTTATCCAAGAAAAACTCACCCAATTCCATGAAAAATACACCTGTTCTGTACACATGAAAAACTCACCCATTCCGAATCTATGAAAAACTCATCCAGAGAAGAAGTACTTACCACCAATGACATATATGTACAAAAGTAATCTAGAAAGTATTGCAAGAATTGAGTGGTGCAGACTATATGTAAATATAATAGATAATCACCGATGTAATCATACACACCGGTCCCACTGGAATGTTGCCACTTATATACGCACTTATTATATAATAACTTTATTGTGTGTGCGTTTACTTCATTGTATATATACAATAGTAAGAAGTTTTAATCTATAATGTATAATCTATTAATATAATTATAAAATATATAATGTTATGCAACAAATTTTCTATTATAAAATTATCTATGTACCTACTATGTATATTGTAAATATTCCTATGTACATATACGATATTTTTACCTGCTTATTATAATGTGACAAAAACTACAATTGCATTAAAACAATTTACAATAAAGTAAAATATAGAAAAATCATTGACGGTATGTGGTAACACGTTTCATAATACATAATTGTATGTATTCTTTGTATTTAAAAATACGTCAATAATATTGTGTATGCATATATAGGCAATATATAAAAACTGTAATTAGGGATATCTTTGATACTAGTATACGAACGATCGTATTCATTTTGCATGTGAATATTTTATATTGTATATATAATGTATTTATTAAATTTAACATTAATCTTTACTGCCAGTACTATGTGTTATTATTTATTATTATATTTTAATTATATATAAGAAATAAATTTTCATGAGAAATTATGTTATCTATTATAAATTATATACAAATGAAAATTAACTGAATTGTTTTTTAGTATATACTTGCGGTATAATGTTAAGTAATTTATACTTTTTTTTTCATCGATATAATGAAACAAATAAACGTTACGTATATAGGTTAATCCAACCGAATAAAGTAAATGCGACATACATATAATCCGTAATATGTTACCACTAACAAAGTTATTAGAGAGGTTTTCATCTGATGTTTCCGAAATTTATAAAAACACTAAGGAAATCGAAACATTGCGGTAATAGTGGTATATTAATCAGATATTCTAATTTAAATTCATCACGTTTAATTTATATAGAAGGAATGGGAATTTAAATGTATATTTATATAATTTTTAACAAATTTTCAAATCAATGGCAGTTTTAGTGTGTGAAATGGGCAGGCGGCTTTTTTTTTATATTCCGATATTATCTATACATTTAGAATTAAATAAATTGATTTTCTCGTGTCCTTTTTCCATCCACAAATTAATTTATATTTAATCGATAAATATTATGAAATCATTTTGATCAATTATTGTAAATTTTTAAATACGAAGAAATTTATGATATAAACAAGATAAGAAATGTAAAGAATAACAAAACTATATCATCGGTTTAGGAATAGAAATAGCAATTAAATGTAATATAGGGTAATATTCAGTTGACATCTAGGACGAAAAAAAATTGTCGTGATTTCGTTTTCTGCACAGATTGATTTACATCCGAAGACAGATTGTTAAATCTATTAAGCAAGATAACGAATCCACTATATACGTATATAATTATTAAAAACATTCCCATAATATAGGATAAATTTAAAACTGGTTTATCCGCTTTTCATTGACTCTTTGAATTTTATGTGTTTTAATGGAAAATTTCATTGTAAGATGACATACAAAAGTCATACGAATTTTTAACAAAATAACAATAATACATATAAGCAGCATATGCCAAATGGTAAATTTAAAATGTTATTAGTTTTTATATAAAATATAGTCATTACAACATTTTAGAACTGAAATTGTATAATAAGTCATGTTATACAAAGTGGAGCTTATGGCATCTACCAAACATTCATTACTATCAAGTGGATAAATTATTCCGCATGGGAACATATAACAATTCATCGTTTGCACTGCAATTTACTAAAGAAAGATGCTTCCTTATAATTTTTATATGGGTGATTGGCTAATATTATAGATATACGAAAATTAATGTTCGTAATGGAATTCTATATGGATGTCTATACCCTATTCTGAATTGAATCTATAGAATAATATATATTTCTTTTTGTATGTATGATATTAAAATTAAATTCAAAAACATTATAATAAATACGTATAATAGCTAATTATCGTAATTCTTTTGGTGGTTGTGCAAAAGATTTGCATATATCATTTTAAATTGATTTTATTTTCAATCTCCTCAAATAGTTGATTTTTTAAATACAATTTTATTTTTATATAAATAATAATTCGTGTAAAGAAAAACTTTCTTCATATAGTTGCTTAAACTTTAATCTTCTTTATAGTTAATTGTTATTTATATTAGTATAGTTTATCTTTATAGACATATTCAATTTGCTTTTTATACTTGTTCTGTAATTTTTTTACTATTATAAAATAATACTTATTTTTATGATCGCAACAATTTATATATATTGAAAATATATGTGCTCGTAAATATTTATATCAAATAAATTTATGTGTTTATAATAATATGTTTCTGCGTTGTGATGACATTCTTCTGATTTTCTCCGTTCGCATAAAAATTAAATAATCATAAAAAATTGTCATATAATTCCTATCTCGTGTAAAATTAGACAGCTGATGGTTATTTTTTTCTTAATTTTTTTTTTATTTACTTTTTTTTTTATTTTAAGTTTAATTTTATTCTATTTTACACATTTCAAATGGAATATTTTCTCTAAAATTAAATTGTGTATATGTATTTGGATTGTATAGTTAAGAAGTTTTGCTGTTTTAATTTATTTTTTCACTGTCTGTTGTCATCCATCTATATATCTATTCTATATACTAATATTTTATAAAGATTCGAGCACAATATTATAAATAGAAACACACCAATGGATTTGTTTGTTGAAATGATATTAGTATATAAATATATATACATTGGAATTGGACAATTTTCTTTTTTTCTGAGAAGGGTCTTCTTTTAGAAAAATATATCTCCCATTACTGATTTATATAGAAACTTACACAAACACACACACACACACACACATGACTCGTCTCGAACACACGTACTTATAACAAATATGTATTAAGATAATTTTATATTTTTCAAAACCTATAATAATATAGTGATTTTTCACAGTTAAAGAAATTTTCGTACTGTTTAACTATTTGAATAATTTTTTTTTTTTCCTCTTTTAAATGTCATCAGTCAACCGTCACACGAAAAATGTTACATATTACCAAATGGAAATAAATGTATAAATATAGAATGAACTTCTCTTTTTGTATATATGCGGTGTTTATATATTGTAGGTTTATATATATATTAAAAGAAATTTAAATATAGGTATATATGCGATATAAGACAGCGTGTAATATAATAGAGTTTCTGTATCCATATAAAAATATTTACATTATATATTCTTATTCATTTTAAATCTAATTAACGCTATATAGGCCCGTGTGCACTCTAACATTTCTATCCACTCAGTAGATTTTAGAAAGAATATAACTTGTTAAAAGTTAGAACAATAAATATTTAAAATTTATTTTGGAAAATGAGTACACTGCCCAATACATTGATTTATATGCGGTTAACTTTTAATATCAAATGGAAAAATACAAGCTAACATATGATAGTGCGACTAATGTAAAATATATATTATGTTTTTTCTATAATGATATAATATAATATTCATATTATTGTTACTATGAGATATAGAGAATAAGTAATTAAAAAAAAAAAAAAATCTTACAACAATCCAAAAATAAACAATATGTGGATTGATCAGTGCTTATTATTCATTATAAGTTATCTTATTCTATGTCTATATTCACTTTTAAAATATCTTTCAATTGTATATCACATTTTCTAGTATATGTATACAAAATATCGTAATTTATATATTATATATTATTGTTATAAGAAAATTTACAAAATGTGATTATCTCTCTATTGTCGCATATATAATATTATTATTATTATTATTATTTATAATATTTTCAATTTATTTCCTTATAATAGTTTTCTTTTAATAAGTAAGACATTGAACTGTTTGTATACGCGCATTGCAGTTAAGTAAGGTTTTGACTTTTGAAAATAATATATAATAATAATTATGTATTGCAATAATTTCATTTTCAAGAAGCATTACTAACAAAAATTTACATTTTCACCGAATTAAATTTTCCCCATCGATTTGCCCACGTCTGATGTCGGTGAAAATGCAAAGAAATTTGTAATTCAAAAAATGTATACAGTCATTTTATTATTTCATATAAAAATGCATTGACAACAAACGGAAAATCGGTTATATCGATTGAAAGTGTGAAGCGATTTAAAAAAATCTCTACTAGAAAAGATGGGGGCGCAATTGATTATAATTTGCAATTCTGGTGAAACAAATTATGGAAATCCGTTAACAAGTATGGTACGAAATTGAAAAAGATGATGAAATTCATATTAGTTGTGGTTTCTTGGCAAAATTTAGTTTGTTTTTAATAATTTAGTTTACTTTCAATTCGCCTACCACAAAAACATAGTCATGTTGTAATCTGTAATTTTTCCTGTTTCGTAAGAATACGCAGTACCTTCATTCCGAATGATGTTATAATATACCATCGAAAACTATTCTATATAAACATTGATCAGGTTTTCATATGAAAATTTATGTGTTTAAATTCTGCAAAACTCTCATTTATCGTAGGTTTTCTTAAACCAAATATATCAATAAAATATAACCTTATTATATATCAAAAGTGCTTTCTGCCGAATGAAATCATTTGTTATAGAAATTTGTTCGATTCAGACACGCATAAACTAATACTTGTTATAAACAAAATACAAGCGTATATAATCAATGAATAAGTGATTACAAGATTAATCCACATAATTAATTAATCTTTGTATATATATATATATATATAGAATCCAAATTCATATTTTTAAAAATGTACATTTTTTTTTAATTATAACATAAGCGAATGAATGGTAATTGTCAAATTTTAGGTTTCAAAATAAATTTCGAAAAATTGTACATGTAAATTTTGTAGGAATTAATATACAATCGATTAGCATGAAAGTAATTTACACACTGCTGCGCCACTAATATATGTGTGTGTGTTTACAAACATTCATTATTAATAGAACATTCAAAATAAATATATTCATCATAATATAATAAATATTTAATAATAATATGACGACAAATTGTGTATTAGACATTAGAGACGATTTAATCTTTCGTCGCAAAGATTAGATATAATGTATGGGGGAAAAAAAATGATGATAAATAATAGATTTTAAAACATTTATAGCACCTATAATTAGTATTTATATAGAAAAAAAATGGATCTGAAAATGGCAATGTATGTTTGATTTTTGTCATTTATTAGTGTTTATATCGAAACAGTTTTTGCCTGCCTATAGTGCTTTTGTATAGGCGCAGACAATATTTTTACCTTTTCATTATACCGACAAAACTTTTAAGATGATTTCTATGTTTATTTGCCCACAATTTTTTCAGTCGGTCTATATTGAGTGCATCGTTTTTATAGTCTTAGAGCGTATATAAACGCAACTACTATTTGTTCGATAGTTACTTAAGTATATAATATAACCAATTTAATTTTGATGATTAATTTATTTAATACTAACGCATAACTAAACGAAAAATTCTGATTATATACAAATTTTATATTACATATGTTACCAATTGGATTGAGGAATGTTTGTTAACTCAAACAAATAAATTGTAAAGAAATAAAGAAAAAAAAAAAAAAAAAAAACAAGCAGTCTTTTGACTCCTTGGCATAAACCCAATATTTTATCGAATTTTCCAACGCAACTATATAATTTTCTTATTTATTTATTTTTTATACATATTTATACACATAAAATACTTATTTGTATAATATAAACTCAATTGAAATTGAAATACAGAATAATTACCGCTGGGTTATTGTTGTTGTTATTATTATTATTTTTATTATCTTTACTATTTTTTATGCTATTAATATTACAATAATTTATTATTCTTGTTAATTATATGTTTATAATAATAATATTTCAATAATTATATTCATATACTAATAATAATAATAATAATAATAAATAATTATTTATTAAAACATCAATTATAAAATACTTTTATGCAATTTAAAACAAAGCCAACCGGACGAACACACAGTGAAAACTATATTTATTATTTATAATATTTGATTTTTGATTTGTAATTTTTCATTTTCAAAATTGACCTCATAGAAGTAATATTTTAGTTTTGCAATAAATTTTAATCTTGAACAAATTTTTATTTTATTATTAATAATTTATATATTTGTTATCATTTTGTATATATAAATATATTTATTATATATATATATATATATATATATATATATATATATATATATATATATAGCACACTGATAATATATGTATATGTTTAAATGTAAAAAATCAAGCGCGTAAGTGAAATATTCTAAATCTAATATTAAAATCATGGTCGATGGTTTTTTATTTTTATTTTTATTGTTGTCACATGTAAATTAAATCTATTCTGTATTTCTTATGCGTGGTGCCAAATGCCAACATCATTACTCTCTATCTGTTGTATACTGTTGTTGATTGCAATATCTTCCCGCATTCATTTTAAAGATCTACGTGTGTCTTATATAATATTATAGTTTTATATGCGTACGATTATATATTTAGTTTTTAACTCTTTAATGATGATATCATTTTAATATGTTTATAAACTAAAAAAGTTCAATTACCAGACAGAGTAGAAAAAATGCATAACCTAAAATTTGATAGTAACAATTAACCAGATAGAAAATTAACACACGAAACTATGTTTGCAGAAAATAAATTCTATTTTCAAGTGTGATGAATGAGTTAATATTTTAACTCTTTTCCGTTTTTTATTTGTTAGAAAATTGTATAATATTTATTATTTTTTTTTTTTATTATATTAAATTTATTAATGTCACAATTTTAACAACAATAAATTATTTTTTATATCAAAAAGATTAAAAAGAATGTGTGTTGGGATTATCATTTGTTTTTTTTATTTAATTATTGTTTGTTATTTTAAGATTATTTTATAAATAGATCGTATATTTGTATTTGTTGTATTTTTTAATTCAGGAATTAAATTTTTTTTTTTTTATATTAACTTGGAAAATATATATTTGAAAATTTATAATTGGGTTACGGAAATGCCTGATGATATAATTAGTTTTTATTATAATGAAAGTTAAGTTAAAAGGTCTATAAAATACTTGTTTACAGCTGCGCTATCGCTTCTTCTTTGGATGAAAAACCTAGGAATGTAATATAAAAGAAACCTGGTCTTTTCTAAATAATTTCCGTATTCAATTGTTCCAAAAGTTGTGCATAATAATATTCTCGTATTATAAATTTACCTTTTTCAATATAATCAATAAAATAGCTTTTACATCCCAGAAAACTGAAATAATATAGTATTTTGTCCTAATGTTATATAACCCGACGGACGACGGCGGTTTGATTCTTCTTATAACGGTCAGACAGTTTCAGTCGAATTGTTTTTTAATCACTTGATAACAAATGTGGCACATTCAAGTTATTTTTTCATATTCAAAAGTTAAATTCCATACACCGATTCAGTTGAATTGTTTTTTTAGCATCAGCAATCTTATACACTTTTAATCGCAAGTCGTCCAATATCATAAAAGATTTATTTTTCAAACGATTAATATGGGGCGATGCAAAAATGGTTTGTATACAATATTGTATATCGAAAACAAGGCGAACCAACGCAAACTTAATATTTAGCAAAAAAATTACAAAGGAATTGTCTATTTTAAATTTTTACCACGTAATCAAACGATTATCAAAATAACATAAAACGTGACTTATGTCACTTTCAAAATACGGACGGACGTGCGTATTGATCAATATATTCTTATATGTTAAGTTTCAATTGTATTGTTATAAATAATTTGAATATTTTTGCTATATAAATAAGTTAATTTTTATAACATACAATCATCATATGACTTTACAAGTTACATAATATTTCTTTAAAAAGAAAAGGGGGAATACAATATAATATAGTAAAATTAAAATAATAATATTGGACTAGACTATAAAAAATCAATAAAAGATGCCTGCTACTTATTATACTTTGAAATTGTACGAAAAAAAACATTCTATTTTTTGTAGACATATCGAATAATTTATTTTCTGTTAGACAACATTATAGTTTTTCCTTTTATACAATATTTCCTCCTATACATAATATATACATGGCAACATTATATTTTATGTACAATAAGAAATACATTTAAGAACGTATTATAATATATTAAAAAAAAAAAATAAACTTAAAACTGTCTTTTTACTTTTCTACGCCTTATCAACAATATTTGATTGCAGAATAGTCATAATTTAAAGTTAATAATGGTTTTTTTTTTTGTTGTAAAATCAAAAGTTTTGCATACAAATTTACTAAAACATTAAATAATAATAATAGCATTTATATTATCAAACACCCCAATTAAAATAATTTCGATAAATAATTTATTTTTCTTCTTTTTTTTTTTTTTTGGTTTTGTTATAGATCGAAATGGAAATTATACAGTCCCATCGAATATACACTCTTCATCCTATAGAAATGATAGACATACATCATCTTTTGTAACATCTCGTGGAGATTATCGTTATTATAATAATTATAAATATCATAATGATAAATATTCATCACATAATCATAATCATAATAATCAACAACAACAATCAACTCCAGTTGCACCATATTCATATAAACGTAAATCTTATACAAATATATCGGCTAGATTTAATGGTACTGGAAATGGTGGTAACAATAATTATAATAATAGACCAAATGGTATTGGAAGAACGTCATCATTTGCCAAAACAACATCAGATAATAATGATAAAGAAAATATTAATACCACAACAAAACCATTATTTAATGAAGGTAAAATTAATATACAATATTTATTAAAAAAAATGAGTTTCAAAGTAATATTTATTACTTTTTGTTTTCAATATATACAGATGAATATACAAGAATTACAACGCCACGGCAAGATGTATTATTTAAGAAAGGCTATCTATCACGACCGAAAAAAATTATAACATCAAATGGTGGAGATACAAATACATCTTCATCAGGAGCTGTTAGTGTTATATCAACAGAAGAATCAAATTCATTAAGTACACAAACAATTGGTCCAGAACAATGTAATTCATATCCGGAAGTGTTTGATACAGAACATTCTTATTTTTATCCGGGATTTTATGATCAAAATGGTGTTTATTATGTTAATGGTAATGTGATGATTATTTTTGTTGTGTTGTTATTTTTTTTAAGAAATTATGAAAAAGAAATAGATTATACTTTAATTATATTTTTTTATTATTTGTTTTTTTTTTTTTTTTATTAAAGCTTTCCCGGCGCATGGATTTGACCCCTATGGCGGTCAAATGTTAATGATGCCGATTGGAGGAAATCCTTATAGTATTAATAATCAAATGAATTATTATAATAATGCATCAACACAATTACATCCTAATTTAAATCAAAAACGTAATTCTATAGATTCACAACAGGTACGGGTTTTCTGATATTAATTTTTTAAACCTACAGAACCATATATGTTTTACGTTATTATGTTGTAGAATTCTCCAGAAACGCCAAGTTCTTCAATTAATGATTCATGTACACCGACATCTAGTAGTACACCGGCAATTGATGAATCTAGTAAAGAATCATCACAAAATGGTGATATAACGTTAAATTTACAAAATGGTGTACATTCAAAAGAAGACGAAAATAATGAGGAGGTTACTAATTGACGAAATAACAATTAAGAAATCTTTCCTTTTTATTTTTAATTTAATTTATTACCTAAATTTTTTGTTTTATTTATATTAATAGCAATCATCACCAAATATATCAGAATATAATAGTGAAATAGGATTGCAACCATATTATCAACAAATATTCTTTCCATATGTGTTTGCACCATCAGGAGCACCGGGACCACCGCCACCACCTCCACCACAAACATTACCGCCGACATCATTTATACCATTTAATGCTAATGGTAATGAAATGGTTGTTTCTTAATTGTTTGTAATTTTTATAATGATTTTGCTTTTTTATTATTCATCTAAATAGAAATTCCTTATAATGATTGTATGGGTAATTATGATGTATCCAATGATAATTATAAGTATAAAAAACGAAAGAAAAGACCTCAAATAATAGGGATGAGTAATGGAACATCACATGAAAATTCTACTGGTGTTAGTGTAAGTTCAGTAACATTACAATTTGTTCTTTTGATTTTAGCACTATAATCTAATGAGATTTTGTTGTAGGCTACAACTACTGATTATTCTGAAGATGAATCTGTTGATAACGAAATTTGTCAGCAAAATGTAGAGGTACTAACATCACAACAAAATGGTGTAGAATTTATTCCTAATTTATCTAATAATGATTCAGAAGTGAGTACTATATTCTTGTTAAAAGTAAATTGTCAAAATGAAATATATAGAATAGTATTTATTAGGTTAAATTAAATTCCCTTTTAAATGTTTATATCTTATATATATAATTTGTTTTGTCTCTAACATTGTCCGAATTTTTTCATTTTAGAATGTCATATCTCGTACAACATTAAATACGAATGTATCTGAATTTATACCCAAATGTGTTCAAAAAAGTAATTTAAATGTTGAAGTTGAAGAATTTCATCCACGTAATTATAAAAATAAAGTTTCATCACAAATTCCAGAAAATCAATCAATTCTCCAAAAACCACATGATATAACAACGAATATTATTGAAATTAATAATAATAATAATAATAATAATAATAATAATAATAGTCATAATAATAATAATTATAGTAATAATAATGATAATAATATTATTAATGACAATAATAAAAATGATCATAATAATAACAATAATAATAATAACGATAATAATAATATTGATAATATTATTAATAATAATAATGATCATAATAATAATGATAATAATATTATTAACAACAATAATAAAAATGATAATAATAATAACATGAATAATAATAACGATAATAATAATATTGATAATATTATTTATAATAATAATAATGATAATAATCATAATAATAATATTAATAATAATGTTAATAAAGATAATAATGATATTAATGAGAATATTAATAATTATCATATTAATAACAATAATAATAATAATGATAATAATATTACTAATAACAATGATGATAACAATAATAAAAATGATAATAATGATGTTAATGCTTCTAAGCAATCACCTTCGGCAGGTAATTTAAATAATAATATTCATGAGTGTAACATTAAGAATAGTAAAGATGTAATTGATTGTAGTAAAATTAATACATCATTAGATTATATTAATAATAATATCATTAACAATAATGTTGATAATAATAATAATAATATTAATACTGATAATAATAATAATAATAATAATAATAATTCAAATATTCGTGAAATTGATTATGCAAATATTAATATTAATAATAAAACTGAAAGCGATAACTTTATTGAAAATAAAAAAGATGACGGTAAAAGTCCTGCATTTGTTCTTGTATCTACGCTTAACAATCATAGCAGTGATATAATTAAAAATAATAATAAGAATCATTATAATAATCCTAAAAATAATAATAAAGGTATTTATCAAAAGGAGACAGCAAATATGAAAGTTAAGGCTGATTTATTTAATAAGATTAAACAAAATAAAAATAATAATAATGAATTAAATGGCAATAAATTTACTAAAATTAAAATTAACAATAATAATGATAATAATAATAATAATAATAATAACACTAGTAATAATAACACTAGTAATAATAATAACACTAGTAATAATAATAATAATAATAATAATAATAATAATAATAATAATAATAATAATAATAATAATAATAATAATAATAATAATAATAATAATAATAATAATAATAATAATAATAATAATAATAATAATAATAATAATAATAATAATAATAATAATAATAATAATAATAATAATAATAATAATAATAATAATAATAATAATAATAATAATAATAATAATAATAATAATAATAATAATAATAATAATAATAATAATAATAATAATAATAATAATAATAATAATAATAATAATAATAATAATAATAATAATAATAATAATAATAATAATAATAATAATAATAATAATAATAATAATAATAATAATAATAATAATAATAATAACAATAATAACAATAATAACAATAATAATAATAATAATAATAATAATAATAATAATAATAATAATAATAATAATAATAATAATATTAAAAATTTTAATAAAAATATGAGTTCTAAAAAAATTAATAATAATAAAAACAATCGAATAAATAAAAATAATTATAATAAAATAAATAACGATATTGATAAGCAATTGATAAAATCCGTTGATAATAAAATGGTTGTTAAGAAAATGAATGATGAAATCATAATAAATTCAGAACAAAAACAACATTTAACGTATGCACAAATGTTGGCACCAGTACCACTACCATCACTTTCATCAGTAGCATCAAATACATCGTCACCATTATTATCCATGCCAAATAATGATGAAAAATCGAATGGTGAAAATTCAACTGAAACAATTTCGAATAAAGAAGCTGAATCGTTATCAGTTAATATAATTACCACGCCAAAATGGCAAACAGTTAGACCAAAAGGTAAAAAGAAACGTTATGTACAATTTGAAGAAGAATCAATCGATTGGAATGAAATGGCTTTAGAGGAAGAAAATGCAATCGTCGAAGAAACAAATATTACTAAAATTAAATTAGAACCAACTATAATATCACCAAAATTAAATGATTTGTTACCACAAACGCCGACAATTACACCTGACAAACAAATGGTTGATGATGAACAAATTTTGCCAATAGAAGTATATTCTGATAACAGTACTGATACATCATCTTCAGCAAAAAAGATTGAAAATAAAAATGATGATAATAATAATACAAAATCACGTAAAACGAAATCAAAAAAATCTGCTAAAAAGAATCTATTTACAAATCGTAATAAAGTAACTATAACAAACGATGAGAATTATAACGGATATATCAGTGAATCAGTATTTTCATTAAAATCACCACCATCGTCATCATCATCATTATCATCCTTATCTTATAATAACTATAAGACTGAATCTGAAAATGCTATTAATATTAATAAAAATTTAAAAACAACAGATGATGATTTTAATATTAGAAATTTTAATTTTGAAACTAATCCTTCCATATTTATGAGTCCATTATTAACTAATGGAATTTATAAAATGCAACCAATAATCAACAATGATCATAACAATAATAATAACAAATTAGCAGCAACAACAATAAAATCGGGTGCTTTTTCATTAAACAACAGTTTATGCAATTTAAGTAATTTCGGTAAATCAAGAGAGAATATATCTTTAATAAAAGAAGAAGAAGAAATGGTTATTAGAATATTAAAAAGTATAAATCAACAACAACCAGAAAAAGTAGAACAACAACAAGAACAAGAACAAGAACAAGAACATCAACAAAAACTAGTAACAGTAACAGAAGTGACAGAAAAACAATTGCAAAAGGAACATCAAGTAAAAAAAATAGAAATAGAGGAACAAGAAATACCAATTAAAAAAGAATTAATACCAATTAAAAAAGAAATAATACCAATTAAAAAAGAAATAATACCAATTAAAAAAGAAATAATACCAGAAAAAATGGAAATGGAGAAACTAGAACCGGTAGCGAAAGTAATACATGAAGTCGCAAATATAATAGAATTGAATGGGCATAATCAAATAGAAAAAATAACAAATGGAATTCATAAATCAGATTCAGATATTATTAAAAATGAGAAATTTGGGCAGGAAGAAACCGAAAAATTACAAATTACTGCAGCAAATCAAAATAATCAGAATATTGATAATAATATCATTAATAATGATGATTGTAATGATTTTGAAAACATATCAGAATTCTCATCTGATGATGACGAAAATGACAATACAATAATTGCTCAAATTAATGATTTTGATAATCAAAAAGAGGAAGTTATTTCAAAAGATACCAATACTGATATTAATGATGAATTCGAATTTGATTTTGATGATACTACCATTAATATTAAAATTAATAATAATAATAATAATAATAATAATAATAATAATAATAATAATAATAATAATAATAATAATAATAATAATAATAATAATAATAATAATAATAATAATAATAATAATAATAATAATAATAATAATAATAATAATAATAATAATAATAATAATAATAATAATGATACTAATAATAATGTTGATGATAATTTAAAAAATAATAAGACTGTTGATAATGTTAGTGATAATAATAACGACGATGATGATAATAATATGATATTTGATTTAATAAATGTAAAAAATGAACAGGATTTATTTAAAAAAGCATTTGAAGAAATTTATGCAATTGATAATAATAATAATAATAGTAAAATGGAAACACAACCTTGTGCTGAAGAGATAATGGTAAAAAACGTTGATGATAAACACGATGTGACCAAAATTTGTCGTCGTGATTCGCCACGTAATAGTGAAGATTCTGGTATTTTAGAATGCAATGAAAATATTGACGAATTAAGTATTAATAATAATGGTAATAATCATCAAGTTACCGATAATAATAATTCACTGAATAATGGAATACATCCTAATAATAATAATAATAATAATAATAATAATTTATTAGAGAAAGACAATAATTCACAATTTCCATTAACAGAAGCTGTAACACGTTGGCTTCAAGAAAAAAAGAAAGAATCTACACCGGAAGAAATTTTACGTTTACCAAATGATCCAATTTTGCAGGAAAAAATTGGTTGTTCTATTTCATATTATCAAAAATTAGATGATGAAGATGATAATAATAATGATGATGATGACGATGATGATGATGATGATGAAGATGATGATGATAATGTTGAATATGAAGACGACGTTGATGATGTCATTAATAATGTTGATACTAAATATTCTGTTGATCAGATCGATAATAATTCTATAGTATCTGAAAAAGATGTAAACATTTCAATAAATAAGTCGTCAAAAAACTTGAAAAGCAACCCCTTACATGTGTCATTTGTTAATAAGTTATTACCAAAATATATTTGGTATACAAAAAAAACACCAACAGAACCAATTAATGGTGAACAAAAAGACAATACAAGTAAGTGGGTTGCTTATAATAATTTAAAATCGGATACAGATATAAATTTATTGCTAGCAGATGAACCGGATATTTTAGAATATTGGGAAAATGATCCAATTTTAATACAACATTTACAACAATATCATAAAATTAATAATAATAATCACAATAATAATAACAATATTAATAATAATAATAATAATAATAATAATAATAATAATAATAATAATAATAATAATAATAATATTAATAATAATAACAATAATAATAACAATAATAATAACAATAATAATAATAATAATAATAATAATAATAATAATAATAATAATAATAATAATATTAATAATAATAATAATAATAATAATAATAATAATGATAATCACAATAATAATAATAATAATAATAATAATAATAATGATAATCACAATAATAATAATAATAAAATTCAGCATAATATTTATAATAATGCGAATAGTTTTAGCAGCAACAACCAAAATATTGACAAAAATTTTAATTTCGAAAATAATGGCACCAGCAATAATAATTCCAATATTTTATCAAATAATAATAATAAATTCCTAAGCAATAATAACATTATCTATACAAGTGATAAATCACTGCTTCATTATAATAATAATAATAATATTAATAATAATAATAATAATAATAATAATAATAATAATAATAATAATAATAATAATAATAATAATAATAATAAAAATAATAATACTGAAAATAATAATAATAATAATAATAATAATAATAATAATATTAATAATAATAATAATAATAATAATAATAATAATAATAATGATAATGATAAAAATAATAATACTGAAAATAATAATAATAATAATAATAATAATAATAATAATAATAATAATAATGATAATAATAATAATGATAAAAATAATAATACTGAAAATAATAATAATAATAATAATAATAATAATGATCATAATAATATTAATAACAATAATAATAGTAAGTTTAATTGTAATAATTTTAATAATAATATTGAAAGCAATGATAATGATAATAATTATTCTAAACCTAAGCAAGAAATAAGTTGCATATTAATGTAGTTGTTATATTTATAATTATATATTAAAAAAATATTAAAAAAAAAATAAAAAAATTTAAAGAATTATTAAAATTTAAAATATTGTTGCTTATATGGAAATTATAAATTATAAAAATTAATAAAGAAAAAAAAAAAATTAAAAAAAATATTAAAAAAAAATTTAAAAATATTTGAGATATCGAAATTGTTATTATATACTGAATTAATTAATTATTATATTATAAATATATTTAAAAGAAAAATTGAAAGGAAAATTTATTTTAAAATTTAAATGTAAAATTTCCCCTTTATTTTTTTTGTACAGTTTTGCATTGCTTTTGTTTTTTTGCTATGTTTTTTTTTTATTTATATTTATATACTTTGTATTTTTATTTTATTTTATGGATTTTATTAAAGAAAAGCGCATGCTTAAGAATTGGCAACGTACCAAAAGTAAGAATATAAAAAAACAAATATAATTAAAAAATGGTTGCCGGTTAGGTTAGTCTGAATTGAATGAAAAATGAAAATATTTTTCACGTGCAATTTTTTTTATAAATTATTTTTGGCATAAATTATCATCGAGCAAGCACGAGTTTTACATATCACACATCACGCGCGCATGCACGCACACACGCATTGTTTATAAATAAATAAATTGTTGTGTTAGTAGTATAGTATGAATAATTTTTAGTGTGAATAAAAATAACAATTATAAAAAAAATCGGAAAAAAAACTACACACAATGAATGTTATATTCAATAAATCTAAAAATGTCGTAAATTCTAATGGTAAATTAATTTATCTAAATAATTTATATAATATAGCTTTGTTATTGGTGTTAATTTATAGGCTAACATAAATATTAATATTTAATTTTAGCAGCTAAAATTCGTGATAATTTTATACAATCAGTAAAATCAACAACAATATCAGAAGCAACATTTTCAACAATCCATCCACCATCCGCATTTATTGATTTCTTTCAAATTGACCAGAAAAATGCTTTTAATGGCACCACCACTACTGATTTGCTAAGGTTTGTATTATCTCTTACTAATGACTATTTTTGAAAATTTGTGTGTTGTAATTTGCTTTTTGTTTGCATTGCTATAGATTAAATAATGACATTAATTATACTGTTTCACCACAACAAAATAATACAATCAATAAATCTACTTTAGTAAATACACTGAATTCAAAGGTTTATATGAGTAAGTACCAAGTATTTAAAAAAAAAAAAAAAGTAAATTTTTAAAATAACAAAATTGAAATATTTTTAAAATGAATCTTGTTAAAAGATTGGTAAGTATTTTTTTTTTATTTAAAATATATATATTTAGATTTGAATTATTTGTTATGCACATTTTATAAATATGTAAAGTTTTTAGATACGCGTTGACACCTCATTATACAGCTCTTTAATGTAGATTTTAACTATAGTGTGCCAAATGAATTACGATTATTAAGGAAAGCAGTAATATAGATTTCATATAAATAAAATTTTACACACCCACATTCAATAAAAATATATAGAAGAAATTAATAATTCTATGGCCATTAATCCATTAATAAGACGTTGATCGCAAGTATTTAATTAAAACTAAATACATGAGTTTGAGAAATAAATTAAATTTAAATTTCTTTGTTTTGATTTCCTTGATGACTTGTTATAATCAATTTAAAGCACAGTCGTGATTTGCCGTAAAACAGGTATTAATTTTTGATCGTCCTAAAAACATACGTTTTTCGTTTAAAAAGTGTAATGCAATTTAATTCAATAGTGGCACAGGTTTGACCTCACCTTAACTCGTGATGTTATTTTTATTATTGGTTTATCCTTTTAAGCAGTAACAATCATTTATCAAATTATTTATATTGTGAATCATATTATGGATTTCTAATGTTTTAGAGTCCTGTTATACGTTTCCATTAAAGTGGAGAAGATACTGAAACATACGCTTTATAAGTACATAACATAATATAAGCTTTAATATATACTCTTACCTATTCCATCATATCATGCGTACTTTGCTCGCCAGGTCAAAACGATTGAAGAAAGTATATATATTTTTTGAAAATGCTAAAGAGATAATCGTGAGATTAAATTATTTGTTAGATTTAATAGTAATTTTCAGCAATTATTTGTTTACAAGATTATATCATCTGAAGATTTTCTTGTTAGATAAATCGATTATTTTTTAATGCGAATCGCAAAGGGGTAAGTATATCTCTAGTGTAATTTTAAGTGAACCTTCTCCTATATGAGATATACGTTTAGATTTGTTTATGAACACTTAATAATATATATTTTAAATTTAAAGAAACACAAAGAAAAACATTATTTTAATAAATAAATTAAAATTAATTTATACACAATTTAATTTAATTTATTTTCCATAAAAACGTAATGTTTATATATAGCAATAACTGCTGGTCGGGGTCATGCAAGTGATGAAATTGGTATAGCTGCAATAGATATAAATGCACCGACATTAACATTATGTCAATTTAGTGATGATTTTGGTTATCCTGCAACATTAACAAAAATTAATATATTATTACCATCGGAAATATGTATACCAAATTCTTTAATATTAGGAAAACAAAAACCCAAATTATTAGAACATATAACAAAAACATTTCCAAATATACCAATACGTGTTATACAACGTTTACATTTTAATGATAACGATGGTTTAAGTTTGATAAATAATATATGTTTATCAGAATCAAATGATATAAAATTAAAAATTACGAAAAAATATTATGCATTATCAGCTGCATCAGCTCTTATTAAATATTTAGAACATACACATAAAATAAAATTTGAATCAAATAGCTTAAATTTAGAATATGAAAATAAATATGGAAGTATGATGATTGGTAATAATAATTAAATTTAGATAACATATTTTACGCAATAAATAGAATATATTTTGTAATTATTATTCAATATTTTTGTTATCGATAGATGTAGAAACGGTTCATCGTTTAGAATTATTATATTCATTGAGTTCAACGAAAGAGAAAAAATCATCATTATTTGGTATTTTAGATAATTGTTCAACAGCAATTGGAAAACGTTATTTACGTGCTAAGATTTTACAACCATTATGTGATATTTCTGATATAAAATCATTTCAAGAATGTATTAGTGAATTAATACAAAATATAAAATTAATTTCAGATTTTGATAATGTTTTAATAAAATTTCGTTCTGTTGACACATTATTAAAATTATCATTTGTTACTATAGAGGTAATGTGTATATGAATGTTATCTGCCTGAATTCTGTCAGCAAGAATATAGTAGAAATATGTATATGTAGAGTGATGTGCTAATTGTTTTATAACGTTAAAACTTTTCAATATTTTAAAATAAAATTTAACTTATTTATTTTTATTATTATTATTTGTGATTTATTATTTGACGCCTTTCAGGAAGATGACAATAAAATGAATGAAATTATGCTTAATTTAATATTAAATTGTAAAAACATACTTCAACATATACCAGAATTACACGATGTATTAGGACAATGTAATAATCGTGATTTAATTAATTTCCGAGAAGTATGCATTAACGACATTTTTTTAGAACTGTTTCTCTTGAACATTTGATTACATTTATTTATTTTATTTGTTATTAACATAGAAATTACCACTTTCGATTTATTTATATTTTATTGAGGAAATAAATTCTATTGTGCGTATGGAATCCGATACTATTTTTGGTAAAAATAATTATTTTCAAAGAATATATGCTGTGAAACCAAATTTACATTATTTCATTGACACAAGTCGAAAGATTTATTCAGATTTAATTGATGAACTTAATGGTAATTTAATTGATTACTACTTTAACATTGTATAAATATGTATATATATATATGAAAATATTTAAAATTTCAAAAATAATTAATAGATTATGTAAATAAATTATCTGAAGAATATAAATTACAATTTCAATTGATGTATACAAATAATAAAGGATTTCATATACAATTAAAATATACAAAAAATAAGTTACCTACTCTTCCTGATAATTTAAAAGTGGTATATAGTATTAACTCGATATATATAAATAGCTAATTAATTTAACTAAATATAAATTTTTATATATTTTACGTATAGATTAATAAACAGAAAAATAAATGTTCTATTACAACTATAAAAATTGATAATTATAATTATCGTATAAATAAAGTTGTTTCTGACATTTATCAATATAGTAATGAGTAAGTTAATATAAAAATTATATTTTTCTATATTATAATATTGATTTCAATATAAAATGTATATCGTATTTTTTCAGCATAATTAAAAAATTATTAATTAAATTACGTAATAACATTCATACAATTTATGTATTAGTATCATTAATTGCAAATGTTGATATAATTGTATCGTTAGCAAAAATTAGTAAGTGTGAAAATTATTGTTGTCCAACGTTTGCTGATGGTATACGAATTGTTGATGCAATTCATCCACTTATTGAACATAATACGTTGAAAAAACAATGTGTGCCAAATAATGTGGTAAATAATAATATTTAATAGATCATTTGCGACTTGGGACAGGTGAGGGGGTGTCAAACATACGGAGCCAGTACACCTCCGAGTACAAATACTGAAATATCCAGTATAATCCCTTCTACCGTAGCATACCAAGTCATACTATAGACACAGAAAAAAGAACAAACGATTTCAAATATGTTTTCTTTATTTTTTTTTTTTTTTGTATAGATTGCTTCGCCAGAATATAGTTTTTATATTATAACTGGACCAAATATGGGTGGAAAAACAGTTTATATAAAAATGATTGCAGTATTACAAATATTAGCGCAGGTAAGAGTATTAATTTATATATATTCGTATTTTTAACGACTTGAAAACAACTATCTGATTTTTTTTTGCACCGTTTGATAAATATATTGGAATACATTTACAACATTCAAATATTTTACACTGGAAGACATAGTATTATTTAATTTATATTTTATTAAACGATATCGTATCCTAAATATGATTTCACACGATATATTTCACGTGATTTAATTTTAAAATTATAAATGGTTAATAGTTATCAGTTGATCGAATACTGAAATTTATTCGAAAATTATTACTTAAACACTTAAGTTATAAATTTCATTGAAAACAGATTGTTGGAGCACATACCAAGATATAAACTCAAAGACTCAATGAAAATTACAGATATAATATTTATTATCTTTTAACAGATTGGTTGTTTTGTACCAGCTAAAAGCGCACAATTTCGAATATGTGATAGATTATTTTCTCGTATAGGTTTTGAAGATAACATTGAACAAAATGCTTCTAGTTTTGTTGTTGAGGTAAAAATTAATGAATTATATTTATTAATTGCCTAATTAATATGGAAGTATATATTTTACAGATAAGAGAAATGGAATATATTTTTAAAAATATAACGCCAAATAGTTTAGTAATTATTGATGAATTATGCAGGTAAGTGTAATTATCCATATATAAAATTATAACAGGAAATTGTACGTTATTCTTTATTATTATCTATAGAAGCACAAATGCAAAAGAAGGTGTAAAATTAGCATGGAAATTTTGTGAAAAACTTATTCAATTAAAAGGTGCAGTTAACGATGGAAAATATTTTAATGAAACAAATGTAATTTATATTAAAATAATACTATTTATGCATTTACTAAATCTAATAAATTAATGTTTTAAGTTTCAGAAAGATAATAGTGATTTCAATAATTCAAAATTTTGTCAAATTACATCACCATTTGTATTTTTAACAACGCATTTTTTAGATTTAACAAAATTATCTGACAGATATGTTAATGCAACTAAGTATTAATTAATAATACATTTGTTAAAATTATTAAAATCATAATGATGTTCATATCTAACATATATTTTGTAATTATTTCTAATTTTCCAGTCTTCATTTTAATGCCACTGAACACTATGACAAAAATGGAAAGCTTCATTTAACTTATACACATGAAATTAGAGTAATAATATGTTACATTACGAAAGTTTTAATAAAAATGTATAAATTTTTCTTTTCTTCCGCCTCTATGCAGGCCGGAGTAACATCTATAACTGGTTATGGAATTTCATTAGCAAGGCAACTTAATTTTCCTCAATCAATTTTAACAAATGCTGAAAATATTTTTAAACAATTACATTTGAGTAGTGGAAAAGTGGTGCGTAATCGTATAAAATTTCATTATTTTTTGTAAATTAATAATTAATAAACTTTAATTATAGAAACTACCTAATGAAATGTTAAATGAAACACTAATGTCAACAACTAAATTAAATACAACTAATTTAAATAATTTCTTTAGTCGTAGTAGTATTTTGGAAACTAATCAACGAAAAGAACAACGACATCAAATAGTTTCATCATTAAATTCAACAAACAAAGATTTATTTGAAATTAAACAACATATCTACGACGTTTATGCTAATGTTATAAAACTAGCTAGAGACAATAGGGATGATAATAGTAAATTAAAATCTAATTTAAATTCGTATTTAAAAGATTATGTAAATGCACAAACAAAGGAATTTCTAGACACGATTAAAAATTTAAATTGTGAAACATTATATACAGAACCGGCCAACACTATTAATGTTAATCAATCACAACTAAACGATAATAATTATAATAATAAAAATGATAGTGATATTACTATTAGCGATAATAATATTAATAATAATAATAATAATAATAATAATAATAATAATAATAATAATAACAATAATAATAATAATAATAATAATAATAATAATAACAATAATAATAATATTAATGATACAAATTTAAGTAATCATTCTTATCACAGTATTTTACAACGTCTAAATGCTAACTCATTGAAAACAACAAGATTTGTGTCAATGTGCCCACCAGATTCACTTCAAGATGAATTAATACAAAAACAGTACAAAAAAAATGATATAAGAAATTTACCAATTGATTTAGATTGCATTAGTGACAAAGTGTTACAAACTGAAATGCAAGGAAATGATTTAAAAAACGATCAAAATAATTATATTACAACTTGTCAAGAAATACAAAATGAACATAATGAAAGAAATTTAATAAATAATTCTGTTGAATCATTAACAATAAATAGCGGAAATATTAGAAATAATCAATTTTCATTTTGTCAAAACTCTAATGATTTGAATAAATCAAATCAATTAATTTCAACCAGTACATATATGAATGAATGCGATAGAATTTCCAATAAAATATGTACACCATTTTCATTCAATAACTCAATTGCAACTTGTATCACAAAAGAGTCTGCTTCTGTTACATCACATAAAGCAAAAAGAATTTTTAATGAAAGTAACAATGAATTATCGTTTTCATTCATCTCAAACAATAACATAAATACTAATAATATAAATATATCAAATGCATTAACATCTACAAATGAAAAGGAAAATAATAATAATAATGAAAATGACGAAACAAATGGCATTCATGAATTTACATTTACTTATGATAAAAATAATTCTATTGATAATGCTCCTATAACTTGTGATTCGTTATTTAGTAAAGAAAATGAATATAATGGAATTATAAATAATGAACAATATTTCAACAACGATAATATTGAACAACATTCAATTAAAATTGATAATGTATTAAGAAAACCATCACCACATGATAACCAGAATAATGCAGATTTAACAAATATATCAAATTCATTATCACCGAATAACACATATGGTAGAAATAATAAATCGAAAGAATTTTTTAGTTATGGCAATAATAATACTAGAAATTTTAAAAATGTTGATTCTAATAGCCATGTATTTATTAAAACCCGTCATCATTATAACCATTTAAATGATACAAATCTGGCGTCAAGTAATAGCTCTATGCCTACATATAATGGAATTTTTAATATTAGAAATGGTGAAAAGCAACAAATTAATGATATATCAAGTAACAAAAATAGTACATTCCATAGATCAAAAGATTTACTTGATATATCTAGCATTAGAAATGATGAACAACACTTTGTTAATAATACTATTTATCATAATTCTAATCAACGTGATTTCAGTACAAAAAATTCGGTAGCGGCACATAATAATAATAATGATCAATTTAATACATTTAGTAAAATGTTTGATGATGATATTGATACTGATCATTATACTACTACTATGATTGAATCACGTCCTAAACAACGTAATTATTTAAATAAGTCAAATTTGTTACCACTACACTACGGGAATGAACTAAATGGAATTTCTAGATTGAAAAATATGGAACGACGGTATCAAGTTAATAATGTAACAAGTCATACTAATAGTATAAACAATATATCAAATGATCAATATGAAACAACTGGCATTAGAAATAACGTACAGCATCAAGTTAATAATAATATAATTTATGAAAATTCTAACCAAAATCTTTTAAATATTTCAAATTCAATTAGAACTAGTGACAGAAATACAAATGATGTTATTAATAAATTAAAAAAAATATTTTGTGACGATGATGATACAAACAATGTTAATGATAATACATTAATCGAAACGTATTCGAAATCAAAAAGTGTTGGAAAAAATTATGTCGATGATAATAATTTAAGAATGAAAATAATTAATTATAAAGATAATTCAAGACATAATGAATTATCGTTTCATAATAATTTAAAGGAAAATATAATAATCCAGTCTAATGACGATCTACAAACATATAGTGAAAATGATTTTGATAATACTGCGTTGATATCAACTGGTGGTACTGTGTTAAATAAAATTTCCAAAAATGAAAACTATTTTATGGGCGAAAATAATAGAAATAGTGAGAATACACCATCACCTATATCGAGGCGTCAAATTATATTACGACATAGATCAAAACAATCAAGTTTAGCAAATAGTTCTGTTATACCAGCATGTAGTAGTAAAATGAACGATATTGATTCACGATATAATACAAAAAAGAAAAATACTTTTAAACCCCTACAACGATCAGCAATATTTGAAACCCCAGAATATACATTATCTTCATCATTAATAGTACCATCTCATTTACAATTTACACCTATATTACCATCTTCATCATCACCACCAAAACAATGTCATCATCATAATTTATGTAATAATAAAACATATATTAGTAATGTAACCAATATCACCGAAACTGAAGATCAATCGTTTCATTTTAAAACTAGTAACAATGTTAATAAAAATTTATTAAAATCAAAATATTTGAATTCATATACAAATACTACAATTATGCCAAATATATTTCAACAACAACAACAACAACGAAAACAAATAAGGAAGTCTAAATTAAAACAAGATTTTCGAATTGCTAATAACAGAAAATTATTAACATCAACATCAGCAGCAACAACTAAAGCAAAATTGTTTAAATTTAAATCAAATAATGAAATTTCGTCTATGAAACAAATTTGTACAACTTCCGTTTTATTAAATCGTAATACTACTACTACTACAACAAATTCATTAAAATCTAAAGATAATATACCTCATAGAAATAAATATAAACATGTATCATCATCAATTTCTTGTAGTTTTAATAGATTTCAACAAAATCGCAAAAACTATTCGGATAAATATTGTTCAGCAAATGAAACCATGTTTATGAATCAATCGAAAAATTATAAAATCACAAGAATTTATAAACCTAACGATAATAGTAACAGTATAAGCGATTGTATAACAGATCGAATTAGTAATGACCAAAATAGTATAAGCTATTCACCAAATTATTCCTTTTTGCCTACATACAAACCAAAAACCAACTCTGATACAATGTTTGATAATAATGATAGCTCAATAATTCAAGATAATAACATTGAATCCACAGAATTAATACAGCATTTAAAAATAATACTTCCACCCACGCAATTTCAGTAAATATAATATATAATTTTTTTTTTCATTTTGGTGGATTAAGTTCCTATAATGTTTACTTACGATGAATTTGATTTTAATTTTTATTGAATTTATATTTTTTTTTATTGATAATAGTAATTTTTTTACTTTTTTTTCTCATTTATTTATATAATAATTAATTAGTTTTTTTTTATTTCTATGACAAAAAATGAAATATTTTATATCGGCTAATATGTATCCATTTACCAGAAAATATTTATTCACAAACACCGTAAAAATATAAACAAACGCATCAAACCCTACTTTAAAAACTTAACAACCACATTTTATAATAGATGGCGAGAATGTATATTTTGTGATTACTAAATATAAATATTATTAAGTTTACTGTTGTGCATATAGAATAAACTTATTTCGATATAATGGTAAATTGGATGTTAAGTTGTCTTTTTAAGATGTTAATTAAACTTGTATAATAAAATTCATTACAATTATTATATTATATATTTATAAATATTATGTATACTATTTCTTATGTATGTTTTAGTTTTACTTACAATTCGTTTGGTATATCACATTGCAGATGAAAACATTTGTCACATGTATTATTTATATATATTAATTTAATTTCATTCTTTTTTCTTTTTTTTTTATTTTTATTGTAGAACGTTGAACACACACAGGATGATACGAAAATGAATTTAATATTTTTTATTACCAACCAACAGCGACTCAACAATAAATAATAACAAATTTATACAATGAAAATAATATATATAGATAAAGAATTATAGATTTTTATAATTCACCTATACGCTATTTTACCTAAAAATTTTATAGTATTATTATTATTGTTTTCTTTAAATTATAAAGTTATTACTTAAAATTGGTAGAATGCCATAATGCCAGTTATTTTATAGTTTATTATTATATTAATTGGTAATTGAATTTCAATGTACGTGTAAGCGTGATGTTTATATAAAATATTATATTTCTTGTATTGGAAATCTAAGACGATGATTTAATAACATTTAAATAATGGAAATAGATAATACATTCTTATCAAAAAATTATTTATGAATTAAATATACGAGTATTCATTGTTACTAATATGAATTAAATTCTTTAAAGATTTATATATATTTTAAATTTGCATATTAGACTTTAATAGTGCTTAATATGTGCGGTTATACATAATATTTATTCTAATATATATGTGAGTATATGTAAATTCCATATCTGTATGTACATTTTATATAATTAAATAATTTCGCATTAATTTAAATTTATCAAATTATAACTAAACTTAATATGGCATTTTATATACGTATGTGTATGTATACATATTGTATTAAAAGTTATCAACCAAGTGTATATGATGAATTAAAACTCGAAATTACTATACTTTTAACGACATACGAACTTTATTATCTTATGTGAAAAATTCACATAAGAGAATATTTCATTAAATTAAATTATTACTTTTTTAAATTAACGAAACAAATAAATAAATATCGAAATAAATATATCAATAATTTGTTTATGGACTCATAGAAATACGAGATAGATGCTTAAACAATCGATCCTTGGGAATCTGTTAACTATAGTATTTTTAATATATATTTATAATGTAACGTTTTATATTTTGTTAGTTTTTTTTTTCCAATTGAGTTTTCATTATGAACGCATTGCGAATGATCTCAAAGATGAATTCAGTAGATTACATGGACGATGGACGATTGATTGGAATAAATGGGGGTATTTTTAATAGGTATTATAATTAAATTATAATCCATATAATTTATGAATCACCTTATATTAGAAATTTTATTATTAATACATATATAGGTGGTATTTGCATACTTATGAAACTTCAACACTTCAACATCTAATGAACCAGGAGAAAGCAATATGAAGAATAATATGAAACAAAAATTTTATTTTTAATCATCTTAAATGTGGATAAGTAACGAATGTACACAAATATAATATAATGAAACTATATATTTAACTATTTGGTGGTGTCCCGGCGTATTTTATTGAAAATATTATATTTATATACTTTTACATATTATAAATGGTAATACAACAATATACGAGTGAGTACGTATTAATTTATTTATTTTTTTTTATTTATATATAACATAAAATTGAGTATATTCTTAGCCAGAGTAAAATATAAATGTATGAAAAGAAATTCATATATAGTTTCGAATAGTAGTAATTTGTAATTTTATTAAAACCAAACTCATTTAGTTTAAAACATTATAGTTATACATGTCAGTTGTTCATTTGCTTTTGACTGGTAATGATCAGTTTTACAAATTTTAATTTTTTAATATATATTCTAGAAAAAAAAAAAAAATAAATAAATAATTTGGCCATCAATTCCCGTTCAGATATATATATATTTTTTTTTTCATTTAAATTAATCTTTAATCTTTGTAACTATATACAATTTTATAATAATATTTATTTATTTTGTTCTATTTTAATTTTTAGTGATTTTAAAATAATTAAACCGTTTATTTTAAAATAATCGATACACTTAATTCATCGAAAACCACACAAATATTAAACTAAAAGTATATATAGTTTTTTTTGTGTGTGTAATTTTTGAGTGTTTATAATAAAATAAAAATTCAACATGAGGGAAATTGTACATTTACAAGCTGGACAATGTGGCAACCAAATTGGAGCAAAAGTGAGTTAATTTTTATTGTATATTTTATTTCATTTATAATATTTATTTATATAAGATATATTTTATCTATAAGATCGTCTATATAATTTAACTTAACATTTATAATTATATAAAACATATGCATGTAATAATGTGTAACTGCTACTGACGTATTAGTTTTAAATACGTTGTTTTCACTTAAAATACAAAGAAATATATAGGATTATTAATTGTTACATTAATATGATATATGCACTAATAATTTTATCACAATTTAATTTTAAATAATAATTAAACTTTAAATGTACATCGATATTTTCTTTGTTCATATATACTAGTTAGTTTCTTATTAAATGTTAAATGATCTAACCCTATAATATAATCATTTCCCTTTATATCATCTGAAGTTTAACAATTAGCTAATTGTAATTGTATATTTTTCGATGCAGTGAAACAATGGCAATGGAAATATCATGTCATAAATTGACATTATTGCTTTTACAAAAGAAAATAATATGTGAACAACCATAAATCTAATAATAAATTCAATTGACTTTAACGACAACGTTAACATTATTAACTGAACAAATTTAATAAATTTTAAGTTTTACTCTAAACTATATAATTATTTATTAATTTACAATTAATTTATGTATATGGGCACATTGGCATACATAAATTAAGGTGTCGTAAAATAACACGGAATATGGTTATTGTAAAGGTTAGCCATCTCCAACACACTTCTCCAACCTGATCTATGTTTTCCATTCTCGAATTTTAAGGATCTTCATATCAGAACAAGTATGATATACCCAATATATCATCCGAAAATGAAAATTTGTCCAAGATAATTATTGCCTCTGGTTTGTTAATGTTAATAAAATTAATAAAATGTTTAATTTATTAGCAAATATTACAATTCTTAATTATATGGAAACCAAATTTTCATGAATCGTTCTATTTACACATATGTACGCATAAGTTTTGATAAGTATATACCAATCCGAAAGGAAACAAAGTTAGCTAAGAGAAAAGAATTAGTGTTTATAAATATTTTCTTTTCGACATTATTTCACTGCACTATATGTTATATGTAAATATAAATTGAATACACAGAATTTTGATAGAGTTCTGTTCTACGGTTTTTTTTTTTGCAATACGCACAAATAGTTTACTGCAATTTCTAATATTTATTTGACTATTATTGATTGAAGCGTGATTGATGTTATTTTGATATGTATATGTAAATCTAATTAATTTTAATTAAGTATATACATATATAACTTCAATTACATATATAACTATAATTTAAATAGGAATAATTGAAAGTAGTTTCATGTTTTTACATATATTATTTATTAAATAACACTGAAAAAAAGTTAATCCACTTGATATGTGTCATTAATCTGATTGATATGTACAATATAATTCATATGCAATTTGAGATGTATATAACAAATGTTAATAAATTCTATAAAATTTATACTTTTAAATATATGCTTATCCTTATTGGTATTGCATATATGCCAGGTTTAATTCTCAACCCCATGCATTTTATTATTTATACGAGTATATATAAATAAATAATATATTTTGTCAAAAATGTATTAAATTACATTGTAAATTTATTTGAAAAAGTTTTAAGAGTTTATAATTGCATACAAGACTTCCCGAAAAATAAAAATAAAAAAAACCGGAACATATGCCAAGATACCATAGAAGAGAAATATATTTAATAATACATATACCTGCGATTGTTTTAGACAATAATTTGATGGGTTTCTTTATTATTAGCATATTGGTTTTTATTTTATCCTTTTTATATAATTAATGCATAGATATAAATTATAATTTTGTATTTGTTTTAAAAAAAAACAGACTATTATTTATGGCATTTTAAAAAAAAAAGTAATTCATCATATTTGTGATTGTATGATTAAATTTAATTCATAAATTTTTTCAGAATTAAAACATGAGAAAATTTAATTTTATATGATATGATTGCGTGTTGTTCTTGTTCTATACAAAAATATACAAATTTTTTCAAATAATTTTATTACAATTTATATAATATTTATTTTCTACCAAAAAAAAAAAAAAAATTTAAAGCTAGAAAGAATATTAGAAGAGGTTAATTACACCTGGAAGTTGTTTTTTTATTATTCTTAAAATACTATGTATTCACATTGAATATTAAATAGATTTATAATAATGTAAATAAATCTATATATTTATTTATTTATTTAATTGAATATTATCACAGAAATGAATTGAATAAATATATAAAAACTGGTTAGTTTTTGGGTTCAAAAAGCATATAGTTGTACATTTATAGGTGTATTTATGATCATATATTTTCAATAACCATATCGTTCAGTGAATATAACATTTGGTGTGCAATAGATAGAATTCAGGAAGTTTATATTGAGTATGTATCTTATTTATATGCGGATATTAAATTTATCATATATGTATAAGATTCATTTTTATATAGACAAATTTACCTTTTTTCTGTTCTAATTTTTTTTTTTGTGGTTATTCTGACAATGATCGCCGATATATATTTACAAAAAGTTTTATTAATTCAAAATATACTCGTATATATATATAATATATTTGTATATATAGGTCAATAAAATTGATAATAACCTCTGAATGTATTAAATACCAAAAATTAATTAAAATTATATAAAAAAAAAATATAAATTGTTTGTTATTAAAAATGTACAATTTTATCTATTTAAAAATCGACATAATTTACTGTATGTATATAGATAATATATATATTTTTGAAACGCCTATAGAAGGAATAGTTCTTTTTAAAAATATAAATTAATAGAAGAATATTTGTTACAACAAGAAACACATAATTTGTTGAATACTATGTTCGGAAAAGTGCTAGATTCTTTTCTCCAATAATAGTTCATTCAATTTATGCAAAGTCATCATATACATATGTTGATGATATTAAACGTGTTGTAATTGTTATAGTACTCTTTCGATTATTTCTGTTGTGCTTTAAGTTTGCTATATGGAATTCAATAACATTTGTTTGATTATTCCATTTATCATGCAACTACTAAATAGATTACCATATATATATATATATAACTCTTTTGATTCCGGTTCATACACTGTACAATTTTAATATTAACATTTAGATCTTTTCATTTTTTTTTTGTTCTTAACTCGTGTCGCATATCGTAAATTTGTTTTTCTAGTGCTATACTGATAGAGCTTAATGTAGGCAATTTAATATAATACCTCTTTATCATTTTTCTTTTAACTTGAAGTGTTAACACTTTCGTATTATTATGTATATTTGCCAACGAATTTAAGCTGCAGTTTATTACGATCTTGATGACATCTTAATTTGTATATTTATATTTAATATCAATTATTTTAATTTTGAATCTACTTTCAATACCACGTCTTCATAACACTAGGATAATGTATTTTGTAATGCGGAAACGCATCGAATACATTATTATTGCTGAGAACACAGATTCTGGCATAAAATTATCTTCGCTAGCAAATGGATTTTGATTTGGTTGTATTTTTTGTTAAGAAGTTTATTTTTATAAATTAACATGAAAACATGGAAAATGGAATCAAAAATATATAATAAATATTTTAATGAGAAGATTTATAAAAATTATACTTGCACATGTGCGGGCGGGTTGATTACTATTTGATATTAAAAATTTAACGTTTTATCATTAAACCAAATGTATATACACATTCAAGAAAATTGAGACATTTTTTTAGCTGTGGTAATATGACAGAAATGGAGCTAGGTTGTATATGATAAATTATATTCAAATTATTTACTTTTCAATGCTGATAAGGGAATATTTTTCCTACATTTTGAAACTAAAGTTTTCATCAGTGGAAATAAAAATATAAAGGTACAATAAACTTACACTAAAACAAATCTATTGAATAGTGCAATTACTTTTGCATCTACTTTTAATATTTTAATAATAAATACTTTTGTATTCTATACCATATATATAAATTATATTGGCGATACTGTGTTTTAAATATCTGTAGGTATTATCAATTGCTTTTAAAAGATAATTCAATATATAAATATTTTACATAAAATATATTAAATAGAAAATAAATTCATATTGTACCTACATATATATTGCATCGAATAACTATAATCGACCGACGACCGGATATGATACGTGCATTTTAATATTATATATATACATTTTTTTTAAATGTGCATTTTTTCTTTTAAAATTCTTTGTTATATAAAATAATAAAACATTTATAAATTTAATCTTATTTTAAATGAAAAAAAAGAAAACCAAATAAAAAAGAAACAATTATTCTTATTGTATTGTAGTATATATTATAATATATATATTATATTGTGATATTTATATATATGGTATATATTGTAGAAAAGAGAATAAACATATGTAATTATTATCTTATTCTATCTGTACCATAAAATATATATAAAGTAATAGAGAGTATATAATTGCACCGGAAATTTTTCATAATCATGTTTTTTTTTCTTTATTATTGATAAAGAAAATGTTATTTCTATTTTTAAAAAGTACTTTATTATAACACATACACATATATATATATATATAAGATAATTTTATAATTAAAATACATGCTATAAAAAGTATATTTATAATAGTATAAAATACAACGAATCAGTCACTAACACTTGGTACGTAAATTTAAAAAATTGAAGACCATGAAGATGGAAAAAAAAACATATAGATTCGCTTAATTAATTTAGAGATCAGTTAATTAAATATACAAAGTCGAATTTCTATACTATATTATTATTATTATTATTAAAAATATACAGTTTTTGTGTTCTTCTTTTTATTATTATTATAACTATAACTATAACTATAATATATAAGGTTGTCAAATATCTCCCTTCCGCCTTTTTGTCTTTTTAATTTCGCGGCTATGTACAAAGCGCTACAGAGCTCGTATCTGGCAACACTTTACATAATTTGAAAGCTCTTGACATAACAAACAAAACGACGCTATGTATGATTAGTTTGGATATTGCGTTCAACAGTTATAGACGTGTAAACATGGAGTTCACTAACGCCGAAATTCGCGCTATTTTAAAGTTTTCCTTCGTTAAAGGCAAATCCGCTAGAGAAACGTTCCGTGAGATTAATGGTGTTTTGGGGGATGGTACTCTATCACTTCGAACCGCGGAGGAATGGTTTCGACGATTCAGAGCCGGTGAAAACGACACCATGGATAAGCCAGCCGGCGGAAGACCTGTGACGACAAATACCGATCAAATCATGGAATACATCGAGTTAGACCGGCATGTGGCATCTCGTGACATCGCCCAGGAGATGGGAGTTAGTCACCAAACCATTTTAAACCATCTGCAGAAGGCTGGATACAAAAAAAAGCTTGATGTTTGGGTGCCACATGAATTAACAGTGAAAAATCTAATGGACCGAATTTCCATTTGCGAAATGCTGCTGAAACGGAACGAACTCGACCCATTCTTGAAGCGGATGGTGACTGGCGACGAAAAATGGATCACATACGACAATATCAAGCGAAAACGGTCGTGGTCGCAGGCCGGTGAATCGTCCCAAACAGTGGCCAAGCCGGGATTGACGGCCAGGAAGGTTTTGCTGTGTGTTTGGTGGGATTGGAAGGGAATCATCCACTATGAGCTGCTCCCATATGGCCAGACGCTTAATTCTACCATCTACTGCGAACAACTGGACCGCTTGAAGCAGGCGATCGACCAGAAGCGTCCAGAATTGGCCAAAAGGAAGGGTGTAGTGTTCCACCAGGACAACGCCAGACCACACACTTCGTTGATGACTCGTCAGAAGCTACGGGAGCTCGGATGGGAGGTTTTATCGCATCCACCATATAGCCCGGACATAGCGCCAAGTGATTACCACCTGTTCCTGTCCATGGCGAACGCCCTTGGTGGTGTAAAGTTGATCTCAAAAGAGGCTTGTGAAAAGTGGCTGTCCGAGTTCTTCGCAAATAAGGAGGGGGGCTTCTACGAGGGAGGTATTATGAAGTTGCAGTCTAGATGGAAACAGATTATCGAACAAAACGGCGCATATTTGAACTAAATCCGATTACTGTAACACTTTTTATAAAGCATTGAATAAAGAGCAAAAAGGCGGAAGGGAGATAGTTGACAACCTAATATATTTTATATATTTTTATGTGTGTCTGTTCTCTGCTTATACACACCATAAATTAAATATATATTATGTTGTTTTAGAAAATATCTAACGATATTTCTTCATATTTTTTTTTTTTGAGTTTATCTTAAATAATATTTTCAAAATTCTCTTTTTTTTCGGTCCAAAAAATTTATCTTACGATCTAATGGTAAAAAAAAAACAGGTGATATTATATATTTTATTTACTTTTTCTTAAAACAACAAAACATAATAATAACCTATTTTTTTTTTATTATTTTTTAATATCATTTTACTTTACTGTTAAATATTAATTATATACATATATACATTTAATCTGTATAATATTCACTCTTATCTTATCATTCAACGTGATGCCGCCAATAGATAAATGTATATGAATAATATATACGAAATCCTTATATATTTAGTTAATCTTCAGAAGAAATGCCAGAGCATATACTCAAAAACTGCCTATATATAGTTTTTATCTGCTAAATTCTAGGGCTTATATGATATCTTATTGTGACGAAGAAATATCATCATTAAATCCATTCCATATAAAATTTATTAAAGCAGCTGGTCTAGTGAGCGGGGATACTCTGAGTATAGGAAATACATTTTTGTATAGTAGGAGTAAATGTGTATATAGGGTATAATACAATAATAAATCTTTTAAGACGTAGTATACTTTAAAAATAAATAAAAAAAATTAATCTTAATAGGTTATATTTTTTAAATATTGCGAACATTTGAACAAATCGTATGTTAAAAAACGTTCAGTCAAAATAGTAGATCTGTGAAGCTACAATAAATAATGCATATTTTAATGTCTATACTACTATATCGTCATTATGATGAAATAACAATGAAATATTATTTTTATTGTATCATAAATACATTTTAATACAATTTTAAAAAATAAGTCTATAGTTTATTTAATTTAAAAATTATAGTTCAATTTAATTTCTTATCATATATATATTAGAATAATATATATATATATATATATATATATAATTATAAAATGCATAACTTGATGTCGACGGTGGTCGGGTCAGTAACTTTATCAGATTATTTCTGCTATATAGTCGATATACTCGGAATTATTGGTATGGTTAATCGTATATACCATATATATTAATATGCTTTTATATATAAGAATTATTAATACTTTTTATAATATGATTTGAATATACAAATAAATATTTAAATATATAATTTTAAATTTTCAGTATAATATATATACATATATTAGTGACACAGCACAATTGTATATTGCTGTTACTTTTTATGGAATTTTTCAATTTTTTACCATTTTATTTTTATTTATAGTTATATTAAAAATATACCATGAAAAATAATTATATTCAACCAACTTGAACGTATATAGTTTATATATATATTTTTATATGTATATAATCAAAAGACAATTCAAGATTTTCTATTATTTTTAATAAATTGCGGAAAGATGATTTTTTACTTTGTTTTTTTTTTTTTTTTTTTTTTTCACGCATCCGATTTCGATCATTTAGTTATGTATAAAATAATTGTCAATGGTTACCACATTAAATTATAATGTATTTTTAAATTTTGTAATTAAAATAGTATATATAGTAATTCCTCGAAAATTAGACCTCTCTCTCTCTTTCGATATAATGGGTGAAAAATATTAGTTTTATTTCGTTTAATTTAAATTTAATAACAATAACTTTTGCTCATTCAACCGTATTGGACCATCGAAGAATCGGATTCTGTATATAGATATTAGATATTTCTGCAAATGTTAAAACACACCTCACAGCATCACAATGTTATCTTAAACTCTATACAGCTATATTTTAATTTAATTCAATTATTAATGAACTATACGTGTTCATACGTTTATAGAAATTTAAAATTGTATGTGTAGGATATATTAATCTTATGTTGATATATTTTTTTAATGTTAATAATTATTAATAAGCGGAATAAGAAAGAAAAAACGAGTTAAGTAATATTAGAGTACAATAAAAAAAAAAAATGAAAAAACATTTGACCGGAACATTTAATATATGCATATAAAAATTATAACGTGATTTTTCATTCAAATGCATTTTCATATATTCGCAATTTTATTTATTTTTTTTTTGCTTGCTGGCTATAAAATAATATAATAATAATAATAATACTCTTAAAAATAAAGATTTTTTTTTTCGTTATTATATAAAATAAAACAAACTTGTATATAAGAAACAAATAAGAAAAACAGCAATTTAAAAACATTCATTAAAATTTAATGAAATACTACATTTTTATATTTTTACTTATATATATATATATATAGGGTGTGTTAAGAGGTAATAGCCAATTACCCCACGTCTGATATTATTGTACGCCGATTGTTTATACTTAATACACTCATCGATATATATATATCTGACCGCTAAAACATACAATGAAAAAAAATATATCCATATATTTATGTTAACATATCAATATGTAAAGATGGTCCATTGATCAATTTTACATGAGCCATTTTGATATTTAATTTAGCACAATTAATAAATTATTAAAATATATGAACATTTTTCCATGACAACATTTAGAGAAATAAGTTCACAAATTATATTTGAATATTTCGTATATATAGAAATTTCCAATTTTTAATACATCATAAAATCAGTATATTATCAATACTATTGAGTGATACTTTTTCATACATCCAGTATATAGTTCAACGTTCATCAGACCAAGACATGGCTTTCATATACTTTATTTAGAATAAATATAATTTGTATATATTGTATCTATATAGTTAATATACTTGTACATAGTTGGTATTAGTATAAATATAAAAATTTATAGTATTACCACACATATGCATAAATTATAATAAAATTCATTTTCGAACATAAGATTAAATTTTAAAAGTTTATTGTACTTAATTTTTATAATTATTTTTTGCATAAAACATTAGTAGTAAGTATATAACTATACTTGATCTTCAAATTAATTATAGTATATATTTTCTTATATAAAATTATTTTATATATTTACTTAACAATCAAGAAAATATTACAGTACCAAAGTTATAAATCTTGGTGCGTGTATGGTGTTATCATATTGCGTTGATTTCATGTATGGTCCTTTACGCAAGTGCAGATAGCCTATGACATCTACGAAACATTGAATTTGGTAAATTTCTCCGCATGGCAGTATATAAAACTAGTCACCATTTGATCAGTAATTATCGAAAGATTGATGTTTCTTCTTAATTCCATTAATTTTTTTTTATGAGTATGATTAGTCTATATATATGGTGTATTTTTGTGTTAACGTTTTTCTATTTGTATTCCATAAACTAACAAATGGTAACCACAGCTGAAAAATTTCTGTATTTAAATAAATTCCAATACATTTCACATGTAAATTTCGACAATTGAACCCAGCTGTTTTTCACAATTGATTATAGTATACAAAATGATACACCATCACTGTGCCACTGAATGTTTTATTCTAGTTGCTTACATCTTACAATCAGTCATCACATTTATTTGGGTTAATTCAACATATAGGATTTCTCACAGAACTATGTTAACCTTAATGATTCGCAAACATGTATAGTTTGAAATGCGGTATTTTTAGATTGGTTTTACCAAAAAATTTGCTACACCAATATTGTTAACTTTACGATGATGTGGTGTGATTATTTATATATAGTTTCTTCACAGCAATTATAAGTCCGCATATTATTCTTGTTTTGTTATCTCACCACTTTATCTTTATCATATTGAAAAATTATATTTACAATCTATATAATGTGTATAATTTGTAATGCACGCACATGTACATTTTTATTTTGAAAAAAATAAGTGTTTCATAATATAAGTTTTGAAGAATATTATGTGCTAAATAAACTTTTTTGAAAAATTAAATATATAATTGTAATTTGTAAACTACTATATAAATTAAATATGGTATTTATGGCCATGTAAATTTAAAATAATAGTATATATATATATATAATATAAATATTTTAATTTAAAATAAGCGAGTGCACTATAGTCATACTTAAAATTGTATAAAAATTTAATATGTAATTTTTTTATGGTTTAAATTTAAATAATATCCATATTTTTATTATAATCTGATCAAATATTATTATTGAATACAAATAATACGAATAATCTTTGTTTTCTAAGTAATAATAAATGTTGTTATGGTATAGAAAAGGAATCATTTATGTATTAAATAATTAAAATTTATAAAAACCAATTTTGTCAATCATACATATAAATTATACAATATATGGTGTGGCATTGCGCGGCATCAACGGGGTTATATTAAAATTAAAATTATCTTTATGGCTATATATACTACACACACAACACACATATAATAAATTTTGTTGTTACTCATTTTAAAAATAATTCTAATAATCATATATGATTCATCATTTTTATATAAGTATTTTAGAATAATTTGCTTTGGAAACAATGTAATAAAAATACAATAAGATATTAAAACATTATACAACAGGAAAAAACTAACATTAACATTTGGATATATAGTATTTAAAAAATATGTCTCCAAATAAATTATCAGACTTACGAGTAGTATATGTAGTTTTTTTTTTCATATCTTTTAAAATTTTTACTACAAAATTTCTCTTGTCTCTGCGATGTTTGTGTTATGTCTTTTATTTATTTTATATATATAGAAAAAAATTAATGTAATATAAATATTTCTTTTATTTATCATTTTTTTTTTTTATTTTTACATTTTAAAGAAAATGTGTTTGTTATATGTATTATTAAAACACATATTTTATGCTATAAAATTAATGCTTTATATGTGTACATATATTATTTATTTAATTTATACATATATAGAATGAAATTTTACGAATATTTTTGATTTTATCTATTGTAAAATTTTTCATAAATGTTTTTATTTTGTAAAATATAAAGAATATTATAAAAATATACTTAAATATATCGTATCGCATCACAATCAAATGTAAATTCTATATAGACTATATATATATATATATTCTATATAATATGTATAAATATATATATATATATTGTATTAAAATTCACGCATTGGTGCGTTTTCCAACATGTCTAATTTTCCAAGAATTATAAATGGAAAATTTATTTTTAAAATAATCATTTTATAAATGTATACTATGTACAAAAACTATGTTTTTTTTTAGACAATTATATGTAAAGTACACATATGCATTTTGAAATCTCTTATGGGGAGATCGTGTTATATATATAAAGTTGTCATATATATATGCCTGTGTGTATATATACGCGAGTATTTATATATACCTTTTTAATAGTTGTTCTTTCTTTTTTTTTTTTTTTGTTCATATGGTACTGTTACATACATAAAATTATCTTTGGATTTCTAATATAAAATACTGCAAGCGACTAAGATTCTATATTTAATTACTAAAATAAACTATCTCATCATATGGAAACACACTCATTTTTACTATAAACTTTTTGTATATTGCACCATATATTTGTGCGTATATATATGGAAATCTATTTATGGATTCTTGAGTGTTAGTCTATACTGCATTTTAGTTTGTTTTTTATACCTATAATCTATATAAAATGCACACGCATCTAATTCAAATATATAACACTTTATATATATATATATATGGTATGTATACCAATGCAACGAAGATCGAAAAATAAACTATCTGGAATTTTTATGTTTTTTTTTTTTCAAACACATGCATATATATATATATATTTATTTAAAATGTATAATATAATTAAAAAATGCAGCAAAAATTTCAAAATGTATTTCACATCTCATCATAATTAATTAATGTTTGAAAATATATAAAATATATAGAAGTGAAATTTCGAAATAATGTTACATGTACTATTTGTTTTTATGCGGAGTTGAGTTGATTGAATTATATAGAAATTATATTTATTTATTTGATTGCATTGTGGTTTATTAAATTGTAAATACGAAGAGATGCAATTTTATTTATAAAACTAATTTAGTTATAATATATACGCACACACTTGATTTTTTTAATTTTATAAATATATATATTTTTATGTTTTTTTTTTTTTTATATAGTTTTGGGAAATTATATCAGATGAACATGGAATTGATTCGACGGGAATATATCATGGTGACAGTGATTTACAATTGGAAAGAGTTAGCGTTTATTATAATGAAGCATCAGGTAAGAAAATACTACACATAGACTCTTCTTCTTCCTTCTGCATTACCATGCAACAAGTCCAGATATGATTGATTGCGTTTATGATATTAAAATTCATATATACTTAATACATTTATTTCAATCATTATATAGATTTATATAATTAATTGAAGTATATGTAATCAATGCATTTACATCAATTAATTACATATGTACTTATTTTATATTACTTATATTACGGTATGGTTTTTATATTTTGAATTTTTACACGGAGTTGTTATAATCATAAAATGCAAATAATTTCTATATCATACATTAATGAGTTACGCACAAAAAGTGAAACTTATTAACCGTATATATCGTTTATATGGAGGATATAGTATGGATTATTTGTAGTTTATATATGTAATTGGCTGTATAGCTATAGCTATATTATTTTATAACATATATATTTCAAATGCAAATAGAAACTAGTGTCAATAAAGTTATTTATTGTTACTAGTTACTTTAAGACTTGAATTTAATATTTTGTACCTTATTATGTTCGTATATGTGTTGACTTTTTGCTGCAAAATTTCGTTAATACTATATACTTTATCGTTCTTATATATCAGCGTTTATATATGGTGTTTCAATTATTAGCGCGATTTTAATCTATAAACTAATATATATTATAATTTGGATTCATTATTACACCTCATTGCTCGTTCCTAGTTTAAACGTTATATTTTTCTTAGATTTTTACTTATTGTTATTACAGTAAACCATTAATATTATATTTCAAAACGTAATGCGTGCGTGGTCATCAATATATTGCTATTGCTAATTAAATTTATAATATGAATTATTCTATGTATACCTACCTATATGTAATACCGGAATTATTCTATACATTTCTCATTTATTTGCTTAATAAATTTATACAATACTGAATTTGTATATTATATGCGTTTACATATTATTTTATAAAATTAAATACGTTTTAATTATATTTTATTTAGTTTTTATAATTAATTAAAAATAATTTTATTTAACATATTTTAATGATTATATGATGTAACTGTGAATTTAATAATTCTTTTTGCAAACTCTTACTTGTATGCGATTTTTTTAAAATTATAGTTATTTATTTGAATTATTTCTTTTTTTTTTTTATTTTCATTTTATTATTCGTTGAACTTCCTTTTCTTTATATGACTGGAATTTTAATATGTTTCAATTAACTCTTAGAATATTTGTAGTACGTATATATATATTTTGGTTAAATTTAACCATATGATGATGATATGTATAATTTATTTAATTTCTTTTATTCTTTTATTATATATACTGTATTATATATGTTTTTATGAATTGTTTGTATTGAATATGCATGCGTATATTTTAAATTTAAAAGATGATGGTTGATGTCGAATATCTATAAATGTATTATAATATTAATAAAATAATAATAATATATGTAATTTTAATTTCTTCATTGCGGTATTTTCCTTATGTATACATATTGTCATATATTAATTATTGATTGATATTAAAATATTATGTTAATTTTCAAAAAGAGATTATAATAGATTAAATTAAAGTTTAAAAATTGAAGGGAGAATGAATACACACAAATAAATACAAAAATATATTATTATTATTTTATATATTATTATATTTAGTTTAACAAGATTATTAATAAAAAAAAATTAATATTAAATGTAACCTTCGAACTTGTTTATTTTCCAAAAAAAAAATTATGTATGTTGTTGTGTGGTTGTTAAAAATTGAAATTTAATGAATACATTTCATTTTATAGAAATTTATCATAATATTATAATTATAAATACGCGTAGTTTAGTTTTAATTTTTCATTATGTTATGGCTTAAATTGAGCATACCATAAAATTGTAGATTTTTGATGTATTATTTGAGTTATTGTGGGGCTTCATTAAAATCTGTTTTGAAATAAAATAGATAAAAAATAAAATAAAATAAAAATACTAACAGAAAAATCATTTTTCTGGTAACAAATTTATGAATATATATATAATGCAAATTCAGTTATCCTTATTATTATTTTTTTTTTAAATATATATAGCTGTTACACGTACATCTGGTGGAAAATATGTACCACGTGCAATACTTTTAGATTTAGAGCCTGGCACAATGGAAGCTGTACGTTCTGGTACATATGGTAAATTATTTCGTCCAGATAATTTTGTGTTTGGTCAATCCGGTGCTGGTAATAATTGGGCAAAAGGACATTATACAGAAGGTGCTGAACTAGTCGATGCTGTTTTAGATGTAGTTCGAAAAGAATGTGAAAACTGTGATTGTTTACAAGTAAAGAAATATTATTTAAAATTTTCTATTTTATTAAAATTTTATATTAAAATACAGTGCGCACTTATACATAATAAATATTTATTTATTAAAAAAAAAAAAAAAAATAGGGTTTTCAATTAACACATTCACTTGGCGGTGGAACTGGTTCAGGAATGGGCACATTATTAATATCTAAAATACGTGAAGAATATCCAGATAGAATAATGAATACATATTCAGTTGTACCGTCACCAAAAGTATCTGATACTGTTGTTGAACCATATAATGCAACATTATCAATTCATCAATTAGTTGAAAATACAGATGAAACATATTGTATTGATAATGAAGCATTATACGATATATGTTTTAGAACATTAAAAGTTCCGAATCCAAGTTATGGTGATCTAAATCATTTAGTATCGTTAACAATGTCAGGTGTTACAACGTGCTTACGTTTTCCGGGTCAATTAAATGCTGATTTACGTAAATTAGCGGTAAATATGGTACCATTTCCACGTTTACATTTCTTTATGCCAGGTTTTGCACCATTAACATCCAGAGGTTCACAGCAATATCGAGCATTAACAGTACCAGGTATATATTTATATATTCTTTCTTTTGGTAAACGAAATATTAATTTATAATAAAATCGCATATCAATTATTGTAATATTAACATAGAGTTGACGCAACAAATGTTTGATGCTAAAAATATGATGGCTGCTTGTGATCCAAGACATGGGCGTTATTTAACAGTAGCCGCTGTATTTCGTGGTCGTATGTCAATGAAAGAAATTGATGAACAAATGTTAGCTGTACAAAATAAAAATAGTAGCTATTTTGTTGAATGGATACCAAATAATGTTAAAACAGCTGTTTGTGATATACCACCAAAAGGTTTAAAAATGTCAGCAACATTTATTGGAAATACCACAGCTATTCAAGTATAAATACAAAAAAAAAATAACCAAATAAAAACTGTCATTTTTTATTAAAATAAAACTTAAAATTTATTGTTTTTATTTTTAATTTTTTAAATAGGAAATATTTAAACGAATTTCTGAACAATTTTCGGCTATGTTCCGTCGAAAAGCATTTTTACATTGGTATACCGGTGAAGGAATGGATGAAATGGAATTTACTGAAGCTGAAAGTAATATGAATGATTTAGTTTCAGAATATCAACAATATCAAGAAGCAACAGCTGATGATGAATTTGAAGCAGAAGAAGTTGCCGAAGAAACAGAAGGTGAATGTGTTTAAGACGACAACAAACAATATATTAAATGCATATGTCATTTGTGTTATTTTAATTATATTATATTCGGCTGATTTATTATAACAAGCTCTCTTTTTAAGTATTTGCATTTATATAATAATAATATATTAGATAATATACAGATGAAAAAAACGCCTCTGCTATTCCGAATAGAAAGAAATTTTTTTCTTATGATATGTTAAATTAAATCTGTTTTTAAGTTTAATTCAGCTACAAAAGACATTAATTAATTTGGTTATCACTGCGACGGCCATAAATTAAATTCCTATTTACTCTTAACACCTGAAGAGTAGAGGCAAATAGTCTTTAATTTGTTCCTGTAATTATTTCATTTCAAACATGAATTTTATAACGAAAATATATATACAAATAAAAATATATTAAATAACAATAATTTTTTTCAATAGAAAACTGTCAAAGTAATCAGCATAATTCTACAAAAAATTATATACTATTTTAAAAATTATTATTTATTATAATAATTATAAACACTTATTTAAGAACATATTCTATAATTAATTTAAGAATTAATTTTGTAATGTGCTTTTTGTTTTATTTTCTCATTGAAATTATAGATTTAATACTAATATATTTTTAAGATTTAAAACTTCTGCCTATTTTTTTTTAATTAATGTCTTAGTTTTGTTCTTATCAAAAATTAAAAAAAAATTATATTTTCTATACTATTATTATTAATGAAAAAAAAATGTTTATTATAATATTAGCACGTATATAAATATATAGCCGCGTTTGTTAATCAGCATCACCCAAAGAAAAATGTATAAAATTTAAAATAAATAAAAAAACAACTAAATAATACAATGGAAAAAAATTAACTTAAAAATTATTTTCAATTAAATATTAAATATATTATGTTATATTAATTTTTTTTTAACAAATATAATAAGAAAAATACAATACATCATTTATTTGCTATAAAATATATAAAATGTATGCTATTCCTATTCCTAATACCTACCTTTTTTTATATTATATATATAAAAGTCAATAAATGATTGTTTTTAATCAATACTTATTGTTAGTATCAATTATGATCTAATTTATCAGTATCTTGCAAATAAAGATACACGATATGTAGAACTTTTACCTTTATCTAATATTTAAATTACTGTGGTTCTTTCAAGAATATACATACTTATTTTTATTTTTATATATTCGTTGTAAAATATAACTTCATTACGATGAGAGTAAAATTTATAACCAACTGCACCTAAAGTAGAATATATTAATCCCCAATATTATATAATATATGTCTATGGCGTTATTCATTGTAATATAATTAATAAATAAAATAAGTAGGTAATATATAATGCGCAAACTTAACAAAAAGTTAAATAGTTATATAATATTTTAATAAATAAACACAAATCAATATTTTATGATAATTATACACATTGAAAGAAATAATGGGCTATATTTATGTGTTTATAAATAAAATATTAAATGTATAATTTTAGTTATATTTTCAAATTATGTATGTTTAAATGCGACCACAATAACCACATATAATGTAAGCATTCATTTAACTTAAATTAATTATTTAAAGTCTTTGTATTCATATATATTAATGTTATATAAAATTCATTTATAGTTATTTTGTAACTGCCTAGGAGAAACATTATTCATATTTAGGTTTGCAGCTAAATGATAATATAAGTTAAAAAAAATGGTAAATGAAACAAAATTAATTTTATTATTATTTCTAATACAAATTCAATTGTCTTACGAATATCAAAATAATGTAATTCAATTGATAAATGATATAATTAATGCTGAACATAAACCAACTTCATTAATTATTAATACTGCTTGGAACGATAATGATAACGTAAAATTTTTTAATCTTAACGTTCCAATTCAATTTTTATCACGTGATGTACAACAATTTGTAGTTCCACAAAATATTGATGGAAATAAAATTGTATTTATTATTGATTTAAATTTTCAAAGTGGTTATAAATTTATTGAAATGGTTAGTGAAATTACTTATTAATTTTAAATGTATTGAAAATGTTAAAATAAACATAATAGATATATTCCTTTTTTTTTTGTTATATCAGATTGATAAAAATTATTTTAGACAACCTTATCGGTGGATTCTTATCCATTCGAATGAAATCAAGAAAATTGTATTAAATCGAATTAATTGTTTAACGGATAGTGATATTATATTGGCACAAATAAATGGAAGTTCTATTGAATTAAAACAAAGTAATTATATTAATATTATCTGTAAACTAATTAACTTTATTTGCATATACAATTGATACAATACTATAATGCACATAAATATTTTTTTATTATATAGTTTATAAAATCGATGAATATTCAAATATTATATATGAATATTACGGTTTATGGACTGATTTCAATGGATTTATAGATTTAAGAGAAACATCAATATTATCACGTCGTCGAAAAAATCTAATGGGAAAAGAATTAACTGCATCAATTGTTATAACAAATAATGATACATACGAACATTTAACCGATTACAAGTAAATTAATAATAAACACATAATTCATTATATCAAACTAATTTTCTTACTATTCTAAAATATAATACATACAGAAATAAACATATCGATTCAATTGTTAAAGTTAACTACGTTTTTACAAATCAATTAATTGAAATATTAAATGGTACACCAACATTTACATTTGTTAATACATGGGGCTATAAAGATAAATCGACAGGTAATTGGAGTGGCATGGTGGGTGAATTAATAAGAAAGGAAGCAGATTTGGGTGGTAAAAATATAGATTATGTAAAGTATAACCTTAATTCTATTAAAATAAGGAAATTTTTATTTTATATTTAATATTAAAAAGGAACTGCATTATTTATAACACCAGATAGAGTTGAATTTATTGAATATATTTCAATGACCACCTCTACACGTTCAAAATTTGTATTTCGTGCTCCACCATTATCATATGTATCAAATATTTATTATTTACCATTTGATGGTTTAGTATGGATTTGTAGTGGTTGTTTAGTAATTATTTCGATAATTATTATTTACATAACATATAATTTTGTACAAAATAAATATTTTAATTACAATGATGATAAAGTAAATAACGTAAGCTTTACAGATACAATTTTATTAGGTATCGGTGCCATATGTCAAATGGGTTCACATTTAGAACCAAAAATTATATCTGGACGTATTTCCACTGTAAGTGAAATAAACTAATTAAACCAAATTTTTTGTTTTTAAATTGTAAATATAAAATTTGTCTGTTTTATTTTCTTTTCTGTTTAGCTATTTCTATTTATAACATTATTGTTTATGTATACTTCGTATACGGCTAATATTGTTGCACTCTTACAATCAACAACTCGTAGTATTACAACATTATATGATTTATTGCATTCACAACTAGAATTTGGTGTTGATGATACACCATATAATCGCTATTATTTTCCAGCTGCTACAGATCCAATTAGACAAGCAATTTATAGAACAAAAATTCTACAAAATAAACAACCAGCAAAATATATGAATATATCATATGGTGTTAGTCGAATGAGACAGGTAAATTATAAGTATTGATATTTTTTTCAGCAATAGTAAATCATATAAATGTATGTTAGGGTTTATTTGCATTCAATATGGAATTAGGATCTGGGTATAAGTTAGTTGAAGAAACATTTTATGAACACGAAAAATGTGGCTTAATTGAAATCGAATTTATACAAGTTATTGATCCGTGGTATGCTATACAAAAATATTCACCATACAAAGAAATGTTTAAAATAAAGTAATTAAATGTTTATTTCTTTTTTAACAAGAAAATCTATAAACGGAATCAAATAATATAAATTTTATGTTTGCATTTTATAGTTTATTTAAAATTCGGGAGCATGGTATTCAAGCACGTGAAGTATCAAAAATTTATACGAAAAAACCAATATGTGATTCACGTGGACAAAATTTCGGAAGTGTTCGATTAATTGATTGTTATGCAGCGCTATTAGTTTTAGTTTATGGTTTTATTCTATCTATAATTATATTGATTATAGAAAAGATAAGTTTTAAAAATACAACTAAATTTATTGAACCCAAGGATTAGAAATAATATGAACTTATACTGTTAAAAAGTAATCAATGGTACATGTAGTAAAAATATTTTGTCATATTTTAGTTGGAAATAAATAGATCGTAAACATGTTATTTATTCTTAGAAGTAGATCAACGAAATTGTGTAAAAGTAAAGTATGTGTAAGTCTATATGAATTAAAATTTTATTTACAATATATGTATTTTTGTGTATATGCAGAAGTTCATTGCTACATATGTTTATCCACAAGCCATAAGTAATTTTTCCACATCTTTACTCCGCATATAAAATCATTTGATCAAGCAATGAAATCGATTTATCATAATCACAAATGCTTGTAACCATAATTCTATTTACTAAAGTTAGGGTAATAATTGTATATAATTTCACATGTCGAACTGAATGTTCCGTTGAATTTTTTGATTATCACTTAGTGATCAGTTTACAAAATTCTACTTCTGTTTAGTCATTTAGATCTTTACTTAATTTCTACTTTGTTCAAATTATCCTAATTTTAGTAGAATATTTTTAATTCTAACGCTATTCCTATCTTTTCTTATTTGCATAATTCAAAAGGCGAAGAAATGAAAATTTTGAAAAATAAATTAGATAATAACACAAGCTCAAAAAAGAAATTAAAAAATTATGCTCACAATAATTTTGTTAATCTATACAATATAACTGTAGCCTGAGCAATTAATTAAACGATGATGGTTTTAAGAATATGATATCTTCTGAAAGATAATTTTATTTATACAAATTATAATGTATGTAGAATTAAATTCAATATTAAGATAATTATACGTTAACAAAATGTAATTTTTTATTATTAATTTTTAAAACATAAAGTTTCTTTTTTATATTTTGCTAATATTTAAGTTACTTTGAATTATTCAGAAATATACTTATTATTGTAAAATATTATCCATTAGAATAACATTAAAACAAAACGTAATGTGCTACTCATAAAGTATATACACAATAATACAATATATTGATTTAAAATTCCAATAAAAAATTCTTTATCCAATATTTTATAATAATTATACGCGTTGAAAGAAATAAGGGACTTATATTTATGTGTTTATGAATAAAATAAAATGTATAGTTTTATTACATTTGCTAAGGCCAAGGATATATTTAAATGCGCACAATAACTACCTGCATTTGCCTATACTGTAAGCCTTCATTTAATTTAAATTAATTATTTAAAATCTTTGTATTCTTTTCTCTTACATAAACATTAAACACATCATAATATTTTTTACATTATGTTCTTAAATTAAAATGCATTTATTACTTATTATAAGTGCAAACTGCATAGTTGAATAGTTCTTTCCTAGATTTTTTATCGTCATAAATTAAGAAAAAATGTTGAATAAAATAAAATTAATGTTAATATTTTTTCTAATACAAATTCAATTGACTTACGAATATCAAAATAATGTAATTCAATTGATAAATGATATAATTAATACTGAACATAAACCAACTTCATTAATTATTAATACGGCTTGGAATGATAATGATAATGTAAAATATTTTGATCTTAAATTTCCAATTCAATTTTTATCAAGTGATGCACAAAAATTTGTAGTTCCACAAAATATTGATGGAAATAAAATTGTATTTATTATTGATTTAAATTTTCAAAGTGGTTATAAATTTATTGAAATGGTTAGTGAAATTATCTATTTTGAATACAGTAAAATTAGTAACAGGCACGAAAAATATTGGTGCTATTCGGAAGTGTATTTTTATAAATAAAAAGTACAAACAATTCTTTGTTATCAATTTAATACGTCTGTTACTTATACAACACAAATAAATAAATGAAACCTGTAGATTTAATTTCACCAGCTATCCTCTGTTGTCACGTAAATTCTCAGTCAAACTTATGTTCTTACAGTTTACTTTACAGTATGGTTTATTCAAAGTGAAACTATCCTCATTATTTGATTTAATTATATTAATTCGTTATTTATTATTATAATAGTGAGATGTAGTATTCATATTACAAAGAACTTATATTAGGAAAATTATTCCTTTCTATTTAGTTTCTAAAGCAAAGCGTTTCTTACAATTAATTTGGTATTGGCAGTGGAGAAGACTGAAAAGTAGCATTCAGTTATCAATGTCGCTGTATTTTTTTTATAACCTGGGTGAAATTAAAATAAATTATGAAAACAAATTATCATTCATTCAGTTCATGAAATTAAATTCTCCGGAAAATTGACTTTTTTTAATTATCATCTTTATTAATTACGGCCCATAGTTTTAACGGATTTCCATTTTTTGCTTACAGCATTGAAAATTATAATTAATTTCAAATATTTCATAAAAGAGATTTTTATAATCGTTCAAAAGATATGACCGATTTTCCAAACGATGGCACAGAAATTTTATAGAAATTTATGGTACTGTATAAAGTGAACACCCAAATGGTATAAAAAATTTATACAGTACTATTATTTCATACAAAATTTCAATGACATCAAATGGAAAATCGGTCATATCTTTTGAAAGTGTGAATCGATTTTAAAAATCTCTACTATGAAAGATTGGAAATTAATTATAATTTTCAATTCTGTATAAAAACCTGAAAATCCGTTAAAACTATGGCCCGTAATGCAAAAAGATGATAATTCTTAAAAGTAAATTTTCCGGAAAATTTAGTAAGTGGACATTCCAATTTTTTTGCATAATGTACTCAACTTTCAACTCATCTACCACATAAATATAGTAATATTGCAATCTGAAAACATTTTTCCACGCTTCGCCACTGGGTATTGGTTTTATATTAAAGTACTTTTAGACGGTTTTATTGTGTATGGTATTTTGAAAATGTTAAAATTATATAATATGAGTAAAAATTAATTGATATTTTTTTTTTTGTTATATCAGATTGATAAAAATTATTTTAGACAACCTTATCGGTGGATTATTATACATTCGAATGAAATAAAGAAAAATGTATTAAATCGAATTAATTGTTTAACGGATAGTGATATTATATTGGCACAAATAAATGGAAGTTCTATTGAATTAAAACAAAGTAATTATATTAATATTATCTGTAAACTAATTAACTTTATTTGCATATACAATTGATACAATACTATAATGCACATAAATATTTTTTTATTATATAGTTTATAAAATCGATGAATATTCAAATATTATATATGAATCTTATGGTTTATGGACTGATTTAAATGGATTTATAGATTTAAGAGAAACATCAATATTATCACGTCGTCGAAAAAATCTAATGGGAAAAGAATTAATTGCATCTTTTGTTATAACAAATAATGATACATACGAACATTTAACCGATTACAAGTAAATTAATAATAAACACATAATTCATTATATTCATCTAATTTTCAAGTTAATATTCTAAAATATAATACATACAGAAATAAACATATCGATTCAATTGTTAAAGTTAACTACGTTTTTACAAATCAATTAATTGAAATATTAAATGGTACACCAAAATTTACATTTGTTAATACATGGGGTTATAAAGATAAATCGACAGGTAATTGGAGTGGCATGGTGGGTGAATTAATAAGAAAGGAAGCAGATTTGGGAGGTAAATACATGTTCATAACATATCCATATATAAATACAAACATCAATTAATTAGTTTAATGAAATATTTTAATCATTTTTTTCTTTTAAAAAGGAAATGCATTATTTATAACACCAGATAGAGTTGAATTTATTGAATATATTTCAATGCCCACGCAAACGCGTGTAAAATTTGTATTTCGTGCTCCACCATTATCATATGTATCAAATATTTATTATTTACCATTTGATGGTTTAGTATGGATTTGTAGTGGTTGTTTAGTAATTATTTCGATAATTATTATTTACATAACATATAATTTTGTACAAAATAAATATTTTAATTACAATGATGATAAAGTAAATAACGTAAGCTTTACAGATACAATTTTATTAGGTGTCGGTGCCATATGCCAAATGGGTTCACATTTAGAACCAAAAATTATATCTGGACGTATTTCCACTGTAAGTGAAATAAAATAATTAAACCAAATTTTTTGTTTTTAATTAATAAAATTTGACTGTTTTATTTTCTTTTCTGTTTAGCTATTTCTATTTATAGCATTATTATTTTTGTATACTTCGTATACAGCTAATATTGTTGCACTCTTACAATCAACAACTCGTAGTATTACAACATTATATGATTTATTACATTCACAACTAGAATTTGGTGTTGATGATACACCATATAATCGCTATTATTTTCCAGCTGCTACAGATCCAATTAGACAAGCAATTTATAGAACAAAAATTCTACAAAATAAACAACCAGCAAAATATATGAATATATCATATGGTGTTAGTCGAATGAGACAGGTAAATTATAAGTATTGATATTTTTTTCAGCAATAGTAAATCATATAAATGTATGTTAGGGTTTATTTGCATTCAATATGGAATTAGGACCTGGTTATAAGTTAGTTGAAGAAACATTTTATGAACACGAAAAATGTGGCTTAATTGAAATTGAATTTATACAAGTTATTGATCCGTGGTATGCTATACAAAAATATTCACCATACAAAGAAATGTTTAAAATAAAGTAATTAAATGTTTGTTTCTTTTTAAAAAAAAAATACAAACGAAATCAAATAATATAAATGTTTGCATTTTATAGTTTATTTAAAATTCGGGAGCATGGTATTCAAGCACGTGAAGTATCAAAAATTTATACGAAAAAACCAATATGTGATTCACGTGGACAAAATTTCGGAAGTGTTCGATTAATTGATTGTTATGCAGCGCTATTAGTTTTAGTTTATGGTTTTATTCTATCTATAATTATATTGATTATAGAAAAGATAAGTTTTAAAAATACAACTAAATTTATTGAACCCAAGGATTAGAAATAATATGAAGTTATACTGTTAAAAAGAAATCAACGTAGTAAAAATAGCATATTTTGATTAAAAGTAAACAAATAATGATAATATTACTTACAATAACATATCGTAGTTACCGTTTAAACTGTAAAAGTATTGGTTTTTAATAAATTCGTTTTTCTACAATTATTCCATGGGTTACTTAACACAGAAGAATTTGAAAAAAAAAATAATGAATAAGTCAAAAGAATTAATTATTAAGTTGTCACTGACTGAATATTTCCGAAAATTTAGAAGAAATTTACATTAATTCCCCTTCACAATTCTCAACTTATTTGAATCTATAATTTCAAGAACTGTAATAATTAATAAGTCATAACTTTTATTTATCCTCAGCACCATAGTTTTATATTTGTTGGGATTTGTAATTTTTGTACATTGTCGAACAGTATCAAGTTCATAGAATTTTCACTGATTTTAGAAAAGTATTTGACATATTATTTCATGGGATATTGCTTCTTGAATTATCATATCTTGATTTGAATGATAATTTTGTATCTTGGATCGGTTATTTGCAAAATCTTACAATTTAGGTTATTTTTAACGGATGTTTGTCTAATGTTTTTGAGTTTGAGATTTTTCTAGTTAACCATATTTTGCCTATTTTGTTTATTACCTGGAGTAAACTGGACAAAACATTTAAATTGTTTATTATTCGAGAACGATGTAAAATTATACCATATATATGCATAGGTGTGTACCCTGTGTTAAGCACATGTCACTAAATACTATAGAATTATTTTTATAAAGTGTACTGTAATGCTCCATGTTCTCCATTAATAACTTTTGTATTTTTAGTAATATATTTATATATATATTGTAGTTATTATTATGTTTATATAATTATGTTATTGTAAATTAATATCTCATTATGAAGAGGGTAAAATTTATAAAAAATCGCACATGCACAAGTATAACAACAATATATCGAAATAAAATATGTAAAGTAAATCATAGTAAGTAAAACAGTTGTAAATATTTAATGAAATAAGTAATATAATGTGCTTACTCAATAAAGTATACAATATCAATATAAAATTTTAATAAATAAAACCATTATTTAATATTTTATAATAATTATACACGTTGAATACTTGAATGAAATCAAAGTCTATATTTATATGTATTTATAAATGTATGTATAATATTATTTTTTCAAATGGTATATTTCAATACACATAATAGCCATATTAATATAAGCATTCATATAATTTAAATTAATTATTTAAAATCTTTTACTTTTAACATAGAATAACTTTTATATAATCACGCTATAATTTTTAATGTTATATACAAATTAATTTATTGTTTAATACACACACTTGCCTTGGAAAAGAATTGTTCATATTTCATATATAAAGTTTAGCTGCCGATAACATAGATTTAAAAAAAAATGTTAAATGAAACAAAATTAATTTTATTATTATTTCTAATACAAATTCAATTGTCTTACGAATATCAAAATAATGTAATTCAATTGATAAATGATATAATTAATACTGAACATAAACCAACATCATTAATTATTAATACTGCTTGGAAAGATAATGATAACGTAAAATTTTTTAATCTTAACGTTCCAATTCAATTTTTATCACGTGATGTACAACAATTTGTAGTTCCACAAAATATTGATGGGAATAAAATTATATTTATTATTGATTTAAATTTTCAAAGTGGTTATAAATTTATTGAAATGGTTAGTGAAATTACTTATTAATTTTAAATGTATTGAAAATGTTAAAATAAACATAATGGATATATTCCTCTTTTTTTTGTTATATCAGATTAATAAAAATTATTTTAGACAACCTTATCGGTGGATTCTTATCCATTCGAATGAAATCAAGGAAATTGTATTAAATCGAATTAATTGTTTAACGGATAGTGATATTATATTGGCACAAATAAATGGAAGTTCTATTGAATTAAAACAAAGTAATTATATTAATATTATCTGTAAACTAATTAACTTTATTTGCATATACAATTGATACAATACTATAATGCACATAAATATTTTTTTATTATATAGTTTATAAAATCGATGAATATTCAAATATTATATATGAATATTACGGTTTATGGACTGATTTAAATGGATTTATAGATTTAAGAAAAACATCAATATTATCACGTCGTCGAAAAAATCTAATGGGAAAAGAATTAACTGCATCAATTGTTATAACAAATAATGATACATACGAACATTTAACCGATTACAAGTAAATTAATAATAAACACATAATTCATTATATCAAACTAATTTTCTTACTATTCTTAAATATAATACATACAGAAATAAACATATCGATTCAATTGTTAAAGTTAACTACGTTTTTACAAATCAATTAATTGAAATATTAAATGGTACACCAACATTTACATTTGTTAATACATGGGGCTATAAAGATAAATCGACAGGTAATTGGAGTGGAATGGTGGGTGAAATAATAAGAAAGGAAGCAGATTTGGGTGGTAAAATATAGATTATGTAAAGTATAACCTTAATTCTATTAAAATAAGGAAATTTTTATTTTATATTTAATATTAAAAAGGAACTGCATTATTTATAACACCAGATAGAGTTGAATTTATTGAATATATTTCAATGACAACACCAACGCGTGTAAAATTTGTATTTCGTGCTCCACCATTATCATATGTATCAAATATTTATTATTTACCATTTGATGGTTTAGTATGGATTTGTAGTGGTTGTTTAGTAATTATTTCGATAATTATTATTTACATAACATATAATTTTGTACAAAATAAATATTTTAATTACAATGATGATAAAGTAAATAACGTAAGCTTTACAGATACAATTTTATTAGGTGTCGGTGCCATATGCCAAAAGGGTTCACATTTAGAACCAAAAATTATATCTGGACGTATTTCCACTGTAAGTGAAATAAAATAATTAAACCAAATTTTTTGTTTTTAATTAATAAAATTTGACTGTTTTATTTTCTTTTCTGTTTAGCTATTTCTATTTATAGCATTATTATTTTTGTATACTTCGTATACAGCTAATATTGTTGCACTCTTACAATCAACAACTCGTAGTATTACAACATTATATGATTTATTACATTCACAACTAGAATTTGGTGTTGATGATACACCATATAATCGTTATTATTTTCCAGCTGCTACAGATCCAATTAGACAAGCAATTTATAGAACAAAAATTCTACAAAATAAACAACCAGCAAAATATATGAATATATCATATGGTGTTAGTCGAATGAGACAGGTAAATTATAAGTATTGATATTTTTTTCAGTAATAGTAAATCATTTAAATGTATGTTAGGGTTTATTTGCATTCAATATGGAATGCGGACCTGGTTATAAATTAGTTGAAGAAACATTTTATGAACATGAAAAGTGTGATTTAATTGAAATTGGGTTTATACAAGTTGTTTATACATGGTATGCTATACAAAAATATTCACCATACAAAGAAATGCTTAAAGTAAAGTAATTATATATAATTTTATCAACTTTTAACTTTACATATAGTATAATAATGGGGCTATCCAATATATACTTTGTATGTTCTTTATCAGATATCTTTTATTGGTTATTGTTTTTTTGTAATCGGTTTATTTATTTGTTTGCATTTTTACGTGCTATCAAAACTACTTTTAAAATATTGAAATATATGCAATGCAAATATAATATATGTATAGTGCCCATTCTAATTTTAAATATTATATGTAATACGCTTTAATTTTACAGTTTATTTAAAATTCGGGAACATGGAATTCAATCACGTGAAGTATCAAAAATTTATACGAATAAGCCATTGTGTGATTCACGTGGGCAAACTTTTGGAAGTGTTCGATTAATTGATTGTTATGCAGCTCTATTAGTTTTAGTTTATGGTTTTATTTTATCAATAATTTTATTTATTTTAGAAAAGATATGTTATAGAAATAAATTAATAGTAGCTAAGGATTAGAAATATTGTAAAAACTATGTTATACATTACAAAAAGAAAATAAGTCATGGTCATGACACGTCTATAGTAATAATATTTAGTCACATATTAGTTGGATATAAATAAATGATGAAAAATGTTATTTACTTTCTATTTACTATTACCACAACCATATACAACATATACATAGATGAATATTTCTTTGACAGGAAATGCGATATACCAAGCATATTTAAAATATTGCGAAGATATAATTTATATTTCGATTTTGTTCTATCATTCAGTGGCGCAGTTGTAAGCGTCCATGATAAATTAAAGAAATGGGTTCATTTCAAGAAGTGTAAATAATAAGAAATTCGTCGATATTTTCATATACAATTTTTTCAGATGTATTACGATTTATTGGTTTATGAAATAAAAAAGGAAATATCTTTGAAAATATGGTGTTGGACTCTATTCAGAAACTAATAACATTTGCATCCAAAATTATGTGCTAATCAATCAATGAATATAATAGATTTAAATTTAAGGAAATATCTATTTTTCAATTAATTTCAGATAAATTGATAAATCGGTGAATTGTTTATATATACTTAACACAACTCATTTATCATCGTTGCCGATTGTATGACATCTTATTGTTATAAGATGAGGATTACTCCATCGAGTTGCGGACCTCAGATTTGTCGATTATAATTGCCTGCTTACACATACGTAGGCTGACAACTAAAAAAAAAAGTACAACTAACTCATCAATGGGTCGAAAATTGTTATAAGTGCGAAACAGATTAAAGTCGATGATAGTATAATTTAGGAGGTCGATGAATGCAGCTACCTCGGTATCATCTAATGGTAGGACATATACGAAAAAGAATATGCGAAGGACGGATTGCATTTAACATGTTAAAGAAAGTCTAATAGTCGTCCAAAGCATGAACTAAATAATTATAAGACATTTCACATCAAATATTGGTCGTGGAACAAATTTTTTGGTGCATTATCTAAAGATTTACTATTGCAATACGTCCATATGGTTTGTAGTAAACATAAATTTAAGGCATCGAGGTAACAAAGATTTTTTTATGAAACATTATAAATGCAGTATCTTTGAAGCAATACATAATAATAATTTAAATTTACTTTGGATAAAAAGTTTAACAAATCGATGTATTGCATTGATGCTTGTGCCATCTATATTCGAATAGTTATATAGAAAAATTCATTTATTGTTTGTTTGACTTAAAAACTGTTGACATTTAATTTTTAATTAGAGATTTTTCGAGTTTTTTGAGAATTTTCTCTATTTTTATTTTTTTATTATTTAATGTCAAATACATCAAACAAAATTCAAAATGTCTGCATCGTATTCTTTCTAGTCATCTAGTGTTTTAGAAATTGTAAGTATAAAATATATAAATAAATTTATAAAAATAATATTAAAACTACTAATATTGTACATAAAATAATAAATATTTATTTAATAATAAAATTTTACTGATTTAGAAATTATATCCAAGTGAAAAAGTCGACAAAGTACAATTATATTATACACCGTCACAACGTGTACAATAAATTATAGGTTGGATCAAAGCCGTGAGAAAATTTAAAAGACGCTGATACGTAATTATATGTAAGTATACACGTACATTCATATAGAGATAAATTATTTCGTTTCACAAATTACAATAGTTTTCTAATAAATCCTAATTTTTTTTTTTTTTTAAATTCTCTAAAGATATTACTTTTTTTTTTTAATTAAGTTTATTTATTAAGTTAAATACGTTAATCAAATTATCAAATTTTTATGTCTTATGAAGACGTGAGTGATTGACGTCCTAACCAATTCTTTAACAACTTCCATAAAACTTGGGTTTTTTTGTTAGCATGTATCATCTAATCTAGTTAAATTTACATTTTTATGTTGTCAATGAATGTCGTGATTATCTGAATTTTTATCGGTGTTGCTGTTTTTTTTTTCTCGAAAATCAATACAATAAAATAAAAATCAATCTCACGTGGATTTCGAGAACGTTTTTGAAAAGTTTCTTTGGAAAATTTTAACGAAATATGTACTATTAAAAAAAAAACCATGTAAAATAAAGTATATTAATTGTGTGAGGGGAAATAATATTTATATTTTTTTTTTATATTTCAATTAAAGGTACAAATTTAGAGAAGAAAATTCTGTTGTTGGTGATCGTGGTTATCTATCGGATTCAGAAATTAATGCATAATTCCGCCTAACTGCACATTGTGAAAGGTTGTATTGATTGATGAAATAAGTTTGAAGAAATACAAAAAATTATTAAATGAGTTATTCAACGAAACATCAAATATTTATGAAGCTATGTTTAAAAGTATTTTTCATCATTTTACACAATTAATTGATGCAAACTATCATCATACAATATATGAGAGAAAATGCGTTATGAATGCGTGAATACTGGGGTGAGTTATTTAATTAATTTTATATAAGTATATTATTAAATTTCTATTTCCCAACAAATTCAAATAATTCAATTTCAAATAATAATTTGTAATGTATTAGAACACAATTGAAGCGAAGACTTTCATATTCACCTTAGTAGGTGACATAACTTAGATTATCCTATGGTTATAATAAATTAGAAGACCATTGTCAAAATCTAATTACATGACAATCGTATATAGATAAAACTGGGTTTCCTTAAGCAAGTCTGAATAAAAATACGCTACAACATAATCTTTTATATTGAGTATTGCGCATATATGGTAATTATTAAGTTTTAACATTTTTCAAAAGAAATTCTTGATGTTTGTTTAAAATCTACAATCTTATTGTTAAATTTTTCCATATAGTAATGGATTTAAGTCAGTTTTATTTTTATTTAGTTCGCGTTAAGTATTCATTAGAAGTTCTTTTCATACGATTTTTTTTTTTTTTTCTCATTATACTTTATTTTATACTATAGTTTTTAATTATATAAACTTAAACCAAACCGAAGAATTTGAGTGTATATTTACCGCATAAATCCGCTCATAGTTAAAATTGTAGTTATTAAGAAAAATTATTCCAGTAATTTTAGTACAAAACTACTTTTGTTTGAATGGTGCTTGGTTTGAATATATTTTTAACTTTTGACGTTTAATTTTTATTGGAGAATTTGTTTGATACAGTCTCTCTAATTTTTAATTTTCGTTATCAAATTGTAAGTTACTATACCTACAATACAAGTACAAACAAAATCAAATTTCAAAATGTCGTTATTGAATTATTCCTAGTCAGCAGAGTTTTAGAAATTGTAAATATAATATATATAAATAAATTTATAAAAATAATATTAAAATACTAATAAATAAATGTACATTAATATTAATCTTACTGATTTAGAAATTATGTCCAAGTGAAAAAATCGACAATGTACAATTTCAGTATAATACGTCACCCGCCTCGTGTTCAACAAATTGTAGGTTAGATCAGAGCAGAGCTGAGTTTGAGAAAATTAAAGAAATTGTTATGCATATTTAAATGTAAGTACAACTAAATTTATAAAAAATAATATTAAAAATAAAATAAAATGTTATTATTCCTCATAGAAAACTGAATCGTACACATTTTGTTATAAATATTTTTTAATTCGTGGTACAAGTGTTATCATTATAAAATTAACTAATTTAATTATATAATGCTACGCTAAATGAAGAATTATATCTGGTTTATAAAGTCTAAAAATTTTGATACAAAAAAACCAAATTAAAAATAAAATAACACTTCAATTTATTTCTTAATTTATTATATTTAATTATTGTATTACAATTTCTATTACACAAAATACACATACACAAACTGATTAGATTATTAGATTAACATAATTGGTGCATTGATATGAAATTATTTTTTTATATTTGATTGTATTATATCCATAAAGATATATGTAGAATAGATACTCTATATACAGGGAGAATATGGTTTGGTTCTAATCACAATCAATGACCTCTAATTTGAGAATAAACTATTTTGTTTCACAAATTACAATAGTTTTCTAATTTATTAGAATAGAATTTACATTTTTTCTATTAAGTTTTTTAAAATTCGGATAAATAAAATGTTAATCAAATAATGAAATTTTGTATTATAAGAATGTGAGTAATTGATGTCCAGACAAATTCCTTGACAACTTCCATTAACATGATTTATTTATATTAATTTAAAACCATGTAAAATATAGTATATCCATTGTATGAGAGTGGAGGGGATTAGTTAATTTGCTGTTTGTACCATAAAATCTTGTTTAAATATGCCATAAACTTTTTCTAAATTAAATGTTATATGAAAATAGTTTTATTATTTATATAAAGGTGCAAAATTAGATGGTGCTGTATATATGTATCGAAGAAATTTCTGTTGTTGGTGATCGAGGATATAACTGATCCAGAAATTGATACATCACTTGAAACATTAGACAAAATGCTATCGTGAAAATTCAACCATGCGTTTTAATTTCTTGAATTAACATTTTTCGATGTGCAAAACTCATATGAATGTTGGGATATGATAGCATTTATTGCACGTGATGTTTCTGACATAACACCATATAATTTTGAATACTGTGTTAAATGTATACGATTATTTTTGGATGCATCAATTAATATGGATGCCAAACAATAGGCAAAACATCTTAAATTTTTAATACAACAACAATAAATTTACGCAGTATTATAACACCTATGGTGGCGAATAATAAGAAAAAAGATCATCTAATAAATAGTGAAGATGAATAATTAACAAACAACGTTATTAAACAACTGCAATACAAATACTTGATTTAATGCATATATATTACATATACACACAGCACAAATGGAACCGGGTATTGCACGATTTGAAAAGTATAAAGAAATTATAATATAGAATTAATTTATTTGTGTAGTTAATAATAATAATTTTGTTTTTATCTATAGGTAAGAACACTACATTGACATATTACGGATGGACTGTCGCATTCATCATTATATGATTTAACATGTACGTGTTGATGAATTTAAGTATTTTTTTTTAGATAAGTTAATACATTTTAAGTTATGTAGTTTTTTTATACTGCTGAAATTTAATCCTAACTTGTTTCTATATCATAATTTAATTCTTCGTCTTTTTTCTGATTTAATAAGCTCACAACATTGTTCATTATTTACTTTCAATTATTTGATGATTTCATTCAAAAATAATAGTTTATATTCCTTATTAGAGAAACGTTAAACAACAATAAAATACCATAATATAATTTTAATTATTCCATTTCAAATTGTATGTAAAATATTTGCTCAATTATCGACAACATACAATACTCACACAATTAGGATTGGGAGTTATATTCTGTAACTTCCTTACTTATGTAAAGAGCCTTTAATTTAATTACATTTAACTGTTACTAATTAAATTGCATATAAAATATATTGTGAATAATTTCCAATTTGCTTTGGATGCCCTTTTTTTTTAGATTTTGTAGCAGATCCAATAATAGTCGATATAGTCGCATTAGTATGTTTAGATTGGATGCATAATTAGCATCTCTAAGCATACCTGCATTCGTCATCGAATCACACACCATTTTTTTTTATTATTCGTTTAAATCTATCTGCAACTTGCTGCGGTGAATATGTAATTGTATAATCAATCATTTTAATTGCTCTGTTTTTATGTGGTGATGTTTTGTTATTTTCTATGGTTTCTATTTTAAGATACTAAACAGATTGAATATTTCCTTCAATAGCACGAAATTTGTTCATGAACTTTTAGTTTACTTGGTCTAATAAATAAAAAATAAAATAAAATTATCTCAACTATTCTTGTTTATTATTCCTTTGTAAATCTATAAAATGTTGTCAACCTACAACGTTGATATGGTCACGAGATTTAGGCAATAGCTTATGTGATTCGTACTAAAAATGGCATAATAGAACTACCATATGTTCGTATATGCAACCAAAAAGCGAATATCTATGGAAATACAGCGTTTCACGCTATACATAAATGCACATTGGTTCCACACACCCCAAAACCATAAGAATAATTTTATTATTATTATGTATCGCAATATAATTTCAGACCAATTGGTAAATTATTATACACACATACGGATTAATTTACCAAAATTGACTGCTATGTTAAATAGATACCTGATTACGACTTCAAGTTTTCACACCGCACGGCAAGATGATTTTCATGTTATTATATTTTATATAAATTGTAATATTTAAAAATTTATTTACTTATAATTACATTTATTTGTTTTCGTATAGCAAATGGTTGGTTATTCAGTTGAAAATAACAAAAATTCAACAAATTTACAGAATCAAACAAAAACGAACAACGAACATATTTGCTGCTATAAAGAAAATAGTAAATACCATAAAGTGTAATTTAAGATTTTATTTTATAAGTTATATTTAATAAGTTTATAGTTAAGTTAATTTAAGTTTAATTAATAAGACACAGACAGGGCATTGTCTCCTCCCAGAAAAGTGATTAAGTGTTCTGGCTCACATACAAAGCAATCTATGCTTTTCCATGAAACCGTTCTGAGTTGTGAATGATCACGTTTTTTTTGTTAGATTCAGGCCAGTGTATGGCTTATAATACCCTTCAAACACCTTCGCGGAATGTTACAAATAGTAATTTTCAGGCTGAAATTATTAAATTTCAACAGTAGTGTAATCATTGGGAGCTACATTATCTAACTATTTTTTTCCATCGTCAATAGGTTTTCCATGTTATGGCCGGGGTCGTGGCACTTATCAATTAGCGTTAATTGAGGCCTGGCACGCGCACGACCCTTGTTCTGGTTGCGAAACGATTATTCATGTGATTGTAGACATTCATATTCACAGGAAGGCAAATTTGCCCTATGTAAATAGGTAAAAAACACAAATTTTAACCTTTGTATTGAATATTGGTCTACTCTCGCATGTGCAGTAATTTTGTACTCATAACCGGCGAATTATATTGCATGGATAATTATATGTTACGTTGTAGTCCCATGTGAGGACCACGTCTGAATGAAGTTCGTACGGAATCCCTATTTAAATATATATATATATCAGTTCTTTAGGTCCGTTTATACCTTTTAATATCCTTCAAACACATTCGCGGAATGTTACAAATAGTCATTTTCAGGCTAAAATTATTGAATTTCAACAGTAGTGTAATCATTGGGAGCTACATTATCTAACAATTTTTTTCCATCGTCAATAGGTTTTCCATGTTATGGCCGGGGTCGTGACACTTATCAATTAGCGTTAATTGAGGCCTGGCACGCGCACGACCCTTGTTCTGGTTGCGAAACGATTATTCATGTGATTGTAGACATTCATATTCACAGGAAGGCAAATTTGCCCTATGTAAATAGGTAAAAAACACAAATTTTAACCTTTGTATTGAATATTGGTCTACTCTCGCATGTGCAGTAATTTTGTACTCATAACCGGCGAATTATATTGCATGGATAATTATATGTTACGTTGTAGTCCCATGTGAGGACCATGTCTGATTGAAGTTCGTACGGAATCCTTATTTTAATATATATATATATCAGTTCTTTAGGTCCGTTTATACCTTTTAATATCCTTCAAACACATTCGCGGAATGTTACAAATAGTCATTTTCAGGCTAAAATTATTGAATTTCAACAGTAGTGTAATCATTGGGAGCTACATTATCTAACAATTTTTTTCCATCGTCAATAGGTTTTCCATGTTATGGCCGGGGTCGTGGCACTTATCAATTAGCGTTAATTGAGGCCTGGCACGCGCACGACCCTTGTTCTGGTTGCGAAACGATTATTCATGTGATTGTAGACATTCATATTCAGAGGAAGGCAAATTTGTCCTATGTAAATAGGTAAAAAACACAAATTTTAACCTTTGTATTGAATATTGGTCTACTCTCGCATGTGCAGTAATTTTGTACTCATAACCGGCGAATTATATTACATGGATAAATAAATGTTACGTTGTAGTCCCATGTGAGGACCATGTCTGATTGAAGTTCGTATGGAATCCCTATTTAAATACATATATATCAGTTCTTTAGGTTCGTTTATACCTTTTAATATCCTTCAAACACATTCGCGGAATGTTACAAATAGTCATTTTCAGGCTAAAATTATTGAATTTCAACAGTAGTGTAATCATTGGGAGCTACATTATCTAACAATTTTTTTCCATCGTCAATAGGTTTTCCATGTTATGGCCGGGGTCGTGGCACTTATCAATTAGCGTTAATTGAGGCCTGGCACGCGCACGACCCTTGTTCTGGTTGCGAAACGATTATTCATGTGATTGTAGACATTCATATTCACAGGAAGGCAAATTTGCCCTATGTAAATAGGTAAAAAACACAAATTTTAACCTTTGTATTGAATATTGGTCTACTCTCGCATGTGCAGTAATTTTGTACTCATAACCGGCGAATTATATTGCATGGATAATTATATGTTACGTTGTAGTCCCATGTGAGGACCATGTCTGATTGAAGTTCGTACGGAATCCTTATTTTAATATATATATATATCAGTTCTTTAGGTCCGTTTATACCTTTTAATATCCTTCAAACACATTCGCGGAATGTTACAAATAGTCATTTTCAGGCTAAAATTATTGAATTTCAACAGTAGTGTAATCATTGGGAGCTACATTATCTAACAATTTTTTTCCATCGTCAATAGGTTTTCCATGTTATGGCCGGGGTCGTGGCACTTATCAATTAGCGTTAATTGAGGCCTGGCACGCGCACGACCCTTGTTCTGGTTGCGAAACGATTATTCATGTGATTGTAGACATTCATATTCACAGGAAGGCAAATTTGCCCTATGTAAATAGGTAAAAAACACAAATTTTAACCTTTGTATTGAATATTGGTCTACTCTCGCATGTGCAGTAATTTTGTACTCATAACCGGCGAATTATATTGCATGGATAATTATATGTTACGTTGTAGTCCCATGTGAGGACCATGTCTGATTGAAGTTCGTACGGAATCCCTATTTTAATATATATTATATACAATATATACCGGTTGTATTTGGTCGTCATGACCATGAATACAATCGAATCTAATTCTATACTTTGGGGTTTTGTTTTGATATCTATAATCTGTAAAAATTTTGAATACCTTGTAGTAATTAGCCTTAGTTCAATTTTTATTGTATAATTTCCACATAATCTTTACTTAGTTTTTCATATTGGTCAATTCTGTGATACAAATATAAATGATTCATGTAAACCAGTTCGAAAAAATTGAGGAGAGCTAATATTACAATTAGTAGTGACGTATTAAAGATAGTTTAATGTAGGTGTGTTTGATTGCCTAATAAATTTTTTGGTTATAGTGAAGTCTGTTGGCTAAGATTGTCCAAGAGAAGCCTTAATTATTTTGCTGGGGGAAAAGTGGTGAATATATATGGTTTAGGTATGAGCTAAAAGGGGAATTCAATGTTAACTTTATTGTTGCTAGTGACATCTCTATTCGCGTAGAAAACTAAAAAAATTGATTTCAAGCTGTACTAGAAGAAATAATAATTTCTTATTGACATTTGTAGTGTTTAGACATGAAAAAAAATAATATTACCACTAGCATATGATTCTGTTCGCCTAATACTTCATCTCAAAAAATCATATATTTTGTGAATTATTTTTGAATTTTTTTTTTGCATATTTATTTAGTAGTGTGTATTGTATGTAATTTATACGCACTTATTTTGAAGCGAATATCTATCATTTCTTGACTAATTTCAATCAGATTTGGTACATAGATTTAGAACAAGATTATATATGTAATTATTAAATAATTATTTGAAAATTAATAATTATGACATCCATTTAGTTTTACATCGATTGTATATTATTTTATTATATTAAAATTTAATATAAAATTTATTTTTCAGCTTCTAAAAAAGAAAACAATTATATTTAAGACAATTTGTAATAATTTTTTTTTTATTTTAATGTAAATATGTAATAACAATTAATATAAACAAAAAAATTCATTTAAATAGATAAACATTTGTCTTTTTAATTATTATATCCTGAAGAATATCCAATTGGAATCTGAAAAGTAAAAAAAAATTTCTCCTGATTTTTTTCTCTCGACTTTTTGCCCTGATTTGTGATTTCAGCCGAATTTTGTTTTGCCATTTTGACCGACTTAGAGGCGGAATTTTCGAGAAATTCCAACGGATTCTTGTTCGGACAATGACCCCGCGTCGTTTAAGCCTATGTTGTTTTTTAACCACCTTTTCACAAGTTTTTTGTTTTGCCAATTTGACCGACTTAGAGGCGGAATTTTCGAGAAATTCCAACGGATTCTTGTTCGGACAATGACCCCGCGTCGTTTAAGCCTATGTTGTTTTTTAACCACTTTTTCACAAGTTTTTTGTTTTGCCAATTTGACCGACTTAGAGGCGGAATTTTCGAGTTATCTCAACGGATTCGTGTTCGGACGATGACCCCGCGTCTTTTAAGCCTATTTCCAGCCCTATTTTTTTGGACTTTTTTGACCTTCAAAAGTGTGGGTTATAACCTTATGCCGAAAAAATTTTTTTGCCCGTAGGACCTTCAGATTTTCAGGGATTGTAGAGCTCGGAAAAAAAACAGGATCTGTCGACCTCTTTGCCGGATTTCCCTCGGGGGGCGGAGCTATGGACCGTCGAAAGTACCAAATGGGTCACTTTTGGACCCCTATAACTCCGGAAATACTCAATATTTCGAGACGAGCTTCCCACCAGGGATAGTCCTCCTCAAGGGCTACAAATTATATTATGGGGGTAACTTCCTATCTAGAAGGGTTTTCCAACTAGGGGCGCCCAAAGTTCGGAAAATCGATTGCAGACCAATATTCCGAGTACTGGAAAGTCGGGAAATATTGGACTTTCCAAAAATCTAATGATGCAGAAATGTAGAGGAAAGTCTAAAGTTTATCATCAGATTTTTTTGGAATTTTCCAGTGGAAAATACGGATTTTCCAGGAACAACGAAAAACATCGATTTTTTCATGTTTTCAAATGGGAATTTCCTGGTTTTCCCAATGGAATTTCCCGGTGTCCTATTTATCACAGATAGTAGACCATATGGCACGTATTTTAAGCCCCACCCCAACTCTTTAAGAATAACTGTTTTCTCACAATGGCCGCCCAAAGTTAGGCTTACACGAAATTTTTAAAATCTTAAATCGGTCATAAGTCGACCAATAGATTTTTCACGGAAAAAGTCCAGAAGCTTTATTGTGCGCTCTAAGATCCTCTATAAGATGGCTGTAACAAAAATTGGCTAACTAATAAATTTTTTTTGAAATCTTCAAAAACCTGGTTTTCAGAAATTCCGGGAAATTTCTCCAGCCCAAAGTTGATGACTTACAAATGTCTTATATCCATAAATGGATTTAGATGGTAATTGTACTGAGGGAGTGGTACTGAAAATATTTTCTAACTATTACAGTTTTCCCGGAATTTCCCGATCAAAATTAAAATTTTCCGGATTTTCCTCAAAATTTCCAGATGTCTTCGTTAGAATATTACAAACATTTTTTACCACTAGAGGACCCGAATCTATTTACACGTTTTCCCGGAATTTTCATATAACGGTTTCATATGCATGGTGAAAAATCCCGTTTTTTTTTTTACAAAAAGATAGGTCATTCAATTACCTATCATTTAAAACCAATCCCATATTCCTGCCACTTCAAACGGCTGAGCTAGGAATTTTCCCGTGCACAACATTTCTAAATTTTCAATTTTCCTGAAATTTCCCAATTATCTTAATTATAATATTAGAAGCATTTTTTACCACTAGAGGACACTGATATTTTCAGTAGTTTTCTTAGAATTTTCATTTGAAATTTTTCAAATGTATGAAAAATAATTTACTCGTCAAAGGAAAAACACAAATAAAAATATTTGTATATTTGTGAAAAAAAAAGAAGAACATTTTTAATGCAAGAGTAAAATTTAATAATAATTTTTATATGACTTTCTTGAAAAATTAAATTTACCCACGAAAACAACAAATACAAGTGATTTCTTTTTATTCAATAATTTCTTTTCCTTTCGTAATACTATAAACACCAACAACACCAACAATGTTATTTTTTGTATTGTTGATTTTCGCATATTTTTAGACTACACAAAGGCGATATTTATATGAAGTGGTTATTATTTTGTTATGGTTGTCGGTGGGCGGCATAGGATGATTTTGATATTGTGAATATTTTCCTTCACATATTTTTATAAATAAATGTTGATGTTAACCGTGGTGAAAATACAGGACGGTTCTACATGAAGTTCTTTTTATATTAAATTGTATTTATTATCACCATCATACGGATTTTCTAAGAATATGATGCTAATAAAACATCTGTAAGTCATAAAATAAGGAAAAACATAATTTTCTCAATTGATACCTGCTGCCGCGTACGCGTGTTTCTCGATGTAACAATCGCAGTTGGAAAATGACTTCAGTTACGTGATCATTTATTATTAGTGAGAATAGTTTATTTTTGATTGTCTGCAATCTCCGGTCATTTATTACATGGAGGGTATAGCGGATTCGATGGGTTGTCGTCTTAAAATGTTTTTCATTTAAATTGCTATGGCTGGAAACTGTTAAAGAATTTTCTTACATAAAATGTACCTGCTATTGTGGTCTAGATCTTTTATTTTTGTATTTATGATAGCATTTCCTCGGCGAAATCTTCACAATAACTATCACATCCAGTTTAGATAATAGGATAATAAGATAATAATTACATTTCCCACCGAAGCTTGCAGTTACTTAAAATTAACAAAATGTTCTAGCTAGTTTGAGATTTGAATTTATTATAAAGTCCATTTCAATTTCTGATTTTTTCAACGAAATGATATAGCCATTAGATCCTCCTCAACCACAAAGGTAAACAAACTTATTTTATATTTTATTTTACAATACAATTAACAATAATTAAATAAATAAATAAATAAATAAATAAATAAATAAAAATAATACACAAGATATTAAAACTGTGGCCAGTGTTACAAAACGAATTTATTTCAATAATGAAGGAATAATGAAACCCCAAAGCATGCACGTAAATCCATAAAACAAATATCGATAAAAAAAATGCTATTTGTTTTCACGAAATTCAAATTGAAAAATAAACAACTTAAAAAATTGGTAAACAATAATTATAAACAATTAATCCATGTGATATAAAATGCGTAAAATTATCGCGGGTTTAATTTATGATTTAGTTTTTATTTTATTTGTCCTTTTTTTTTATTATTACGCTTGCATTTATTAAACGATACGATGGCGTTTCTTTAATAAATATTTAAAACAAATATATTTGCCATAGCATTAGATTTGGAAATAGAAATAAATACTGGCATCGATTCACAGATTGGCAATGTTTCAAATTAAATATATAAAATAAGAAAAAAAAATATGAATAAATACCTTTTTGAACTAGACATTTGTTCCAATTAATACTACAATGAATTGTCCATAATTTCGTTGCCCTCGATTAATATCTGCAATATTGAAGGACCACATGGACGGTATATTTTGAATAATTGACCGGAATATATTTAATATTATATAATTGTACTTTTACCACACGATTTTCCTCCATTTGGATATAATTTCTAAATTAGTAAAGTTAAATAAAATATTTATAATTAACTAAATGGTGTAAGAAATATTTATATTTATTAAATTTAACTTGGAATTTACGAAAATAGGCGTCTTAATTGTTAAGCGAATATTTGCGGCGGTGATCATTCATTAGAGTATACAACAAGGAAAGATTAATATGACAATATCCAAATGATTGGCGATCATACATATTTTCATATTAAATACATTACCTAAACGTAAAAATAGTAAGATAATGTATGCAATTTGCAAAAGAAAATATAATGTTAATTTTCTAGATATAATAGTAAAAAAAAATTGTTGCAGATACATTTCATAAAATTGTACAATTACAAATGATATAAAGAAACCAGTAACTAAAAATTTACAATTTTCTTGTGTCATATCTTGAAAATTCCTATTCGAAACATGTATCAACAACAGATAAACATCGACAATATTGTTCAAATTGAAAGTATATACTCATAGATTTCACTCTTAATATTGATATTACATTATTGACCGGGACCTAGCCAGCAATTCATTCAAAAATATAATAATATTTACATTTATTTACAATTTTCTTCATATTTTCTCAAACTTAGACAATAATAAACAAAACTGTTAAAAATTTGTTGACAAAAATGAAAATAAATGTCAAACAGAAAAATAAAACTAACAACTTGGAAACAACGAAGTTCTATCAAAGTTTGACAGATCAAATTTCAAAATAATTACAGACGGAGCAAACATCAATGAAGCATTATTTGAATATTTCGCCCACAGCCAATACATAAATCCTATATATTTTCTCCTTAAAACACTTCTTTTTTACCAATATATTCGATTAGTATGTCACGTGGTCGTGACATGTTACGCTGGTGCAGTGCCAGTGTCTTCATTTCTTCTTATTACATATAACCACATAGATCATAATTTTGGTTCGGTTTTCTATTTAGTTATTTACATTTTTTTTTGTTTGTGTTGTACGTATAATTATTATACAATTATTTGTTAATTATCTAAAAAGAAAATGCCACAAAGAAAATTAAAAAATAAAAATAAATCAAATGCGAAAGCACTTACACGTCGTTCAAGTGAGTAATTTTTTGTACTTTTGTGTGTGATACTAGATCTAGATTACTTTACTGACTCGACTGGTATTCTTTAAAGTTAATTCTATAAATATTTTAACTTTTTTTCTTTAATTATATTAAAGATGCTCTTCAAGTAAAAAGAAGTGCATTTCTTGAACAACAACAGTTAAAACAAATTGTATCAAAAAATGTAAATAAAACTATGGAAGAAGAATGCGAGCACTTGCAGAACAAAACACACACAAAAAAAAACGACAAATTAAAGTAAAGCTCAAGAAATTGTTGCAAAATATCATAAAGGCAATTTTATGGATACATAATACATAATATTTATTTAAAGAATGATTTACTATTTAGAGATGTTAAAGAGGTTTGTCGAATGCAGTAAATAGTAGAATACGTAAATGATTTCCAGAAAAAGAATATTTAGATAAAAAAACGTCCACACACTCCTGCTACACAATTTAAAAATTCATTAAATAATTTAATTGATATATTAATGTGTAAGGAACTATCGTATCTACGTTGTATAAAACCAAATGATGTACAAACAGCGGACACATTTGATGATAAATTAATATTACATCAAATTAAATACTTAGGTTTAATGGAAAATTTACGTGTACGACATGCTGGTTTTGCATATCGTCGTACATATGAAATGTTTTTACAACGTTATAAATGTTTAAGTAAAGAAACGTGGCCACATTATAAAAATGGTGCAGCTCGTGATGGTGTTCAAGTTTTAGCAAAAAAATGAATTTGAATTGGCAGAAAATTTATTTAAAGGTAAAAAGAAAAATTATGCTGATTGTATTGGGCCGTGGTTTATTGACGTACGTATTTCTAAACAAAGTGTGACATAAATTAACAATTTTGTAAAAACATTTGGCATAGAAAAATTAAAATATTCATAACCAGTTATACAATTTAATCGTCGCAGTTATAAACCGCGTGAATGTTTCTACCTAAATTAAGTGAAGTCACATTAATTGTTTGTATTGCCATACTAATCGAATATATTGGTAAAAAAGAAGTGTTTTAAGGAGAAAATATATAGGATTTATGTATTGGCTGTGGGCGAAATATTCAAATAATGCTTCATTGATGTTTGCTCCGTCTGTAATTATTTTGAAATTTGATCTGTCAAACTTTGATAGAACTTCGTTGTTTCCAAGTTGTTATTTTTTTTTTCTGTTTGACATTTATTTTCATTTTTGTCAACAAATTTTTAACAGTTTTGTTTATTATTGTCTAAGTTTGAGAAAATATGAAGAAAATTGTAAATAAATGTAAATATTATTATATTTTTGAATGAATTGCTGGTTAGGTCCCGGTCAATAATGTAATATCAATATTAAGAGTGAAATCTATGAGTATATACTTACAATTTGAACAATATTGTCGAGGTTTATCTGTTGTTGATACATGTTTGGAATAGGAATTTTCAAGATATGACACCAAAAAATTGGAAATTTTTAGTTACTGGTTTCTTTATATCATTTGTAATTGTACAATTTTATGAAATGTATCTGCAACAATTTTTTTTTTACTATTATATCTAGAAAATTAACATTATATTTTCTTTTGCAAATTGCATACATTATCTTACTATTTTTACGTTTAGGTAATGTATTTAATATGAAAATATGTATGATCGCCAATCACTTGGATATTGTCATATTAATCTTTCCTTGTTGTATACTCTAATGAATGATCACCGCCGCAAATATTCGCTTAACAATCAAGACACCTATTTTCGTAAATTCCAAGTTAAATTTAATAAATATAAATATTTCTTACACCATTTAGTTAATTATAAATATTTTATTTAACTTTACTAATTTAGAAATTATATCCAAATGGAGGAAAATCGTGTGGTAAAAGTACAATTATATAATATTAAATATATTCCGGTCAATTATTCAAAATATACCGTCCATGTAGTCCTTCAATATTGCAGATATTAATCGAGGGCAACGAAATTATGGACAATTCATTGTAGTATTAATTGGAACAAATGTCTTGTTCAAAAAGGTATTTATTCATATTTTTTTTCTTATTTTATATATTTAATTTGAAACATTGAAACAATCTGTGAATCGATGCCAGTATTTATTTCTATTTTCAAATCTAATGCTATGGCAAATATATTTGTTTTAAATATTTATTAAAGAAACGCCATCGTATCGTTTAATAAATGTAAGCGTAATAATAAAAAAAAAGGACAAATAAAATAAAAACTAAATCATAAATTAAACCCGCGATAATTTTACGCATTTTATATCACATGGATTAATTGTTTATAATTATTGTTTACCAATTTTTTAAGTTGTTTATTTTTCAATTTGAATTTCGTGAAAACAAATAGCATTTTTTTTATCGATATTTGTTTTATGGATTTACGTGCATGCTTTGGGGTTTCATTATTCCTTCATTATTGAAATAAATTCGTTTTGTAACACTGGCCACAGTTTTAATATCTTGTGTATTATTTTTATTTATTTATTTATTTATTTATTTATTTATTTAATTATTGTTAATGGTATTGTAAAATAAAATATAAAATAAGTTTGTTTACCTTTGTGGTTGAGGAGGATCTAATGGCTATATCATTTCGTTGAAAAAATCAGAAATTGAAATGGACTTTATAATAAATTCAAATCTCAAACTAGCTAGAACATTTTGTTAATTTTAAGTAACTGCAAGCTTCGGTGGGAAATGTAATTATTATCTTATTATCCTATTATCTAAACTGGATGTGATAGTTATTGTGAAGATTTCGCCGAGGAAATGCTATCATAAATACAAAAATAAAAGATCTAGACCACAATAGCAGGTACATTTTATGTAAGAAAATTCTTTAACAGTTTCCAGCCATAGCAATTTAAATGAAAAACATTTTAAGACGACAACCCATCGAATCCGCTATACCCTCCATGTAATAAATGACCGGAGATTGCAGACAATCAAAAATAAACTATTCTCACTAATAATAAATGATCACGTAACTGAAGTCATTTTCCAACTGCGATCGTTACATCGAGAAACACGCGTACGCGGCAGCAGGTATCAATTGAGAAAATTATGTTTTTCCTTATTTTATGACTTACAGATGTTTTATTAGCATCATATTCTTAGAAAATCCGTATGATGGTGATAATAAATACAATTTAATATAAAAAGAACTTCATGTAGAACCGTCCTGTATTTTCACCACGGTTAACATCAACATTTATTTATAAAAATATGTGAAGGAAAATATTCACAATATTAAAATCATCCTATGCCGCCCACCGGCAACCATAACAAAATAATAACCACTTCATATAAATATCGCCTTTGTGTAGTCTAAAAATATGCGAAAATCAACAATACAAAAAATAACATTGTTGGTGTTGTTGGTGTTTATAGTATTACGAAAGGAAAAGAAATTATTGAATAAAAAGAAATCACTTGTATTTGTTGTTTTCGTGGGTAAATTTAATTTTTCAAGAAAGTCATATAAAAATTATTATTAAATTTTACTCTTGCATTAAAAATGTTCTTCTTTTTTTTTCACAAATATACAAATATTTTTATTTGTGTTTTTCCTTTGACGAGTAAATTATTTTTCATACATTTGAAAAATTTCAAATGAAAATTCTAAGAAAACTACTGAAAATATCAGTGTCCTCTAGTGGTAAAAAATGCTTCTAATATTATAATTAAGATAATTGGGAAATTTCAGGAAAATTGAAAATTTAGAAATGTTGTGCACGGGAAAATTCCTAGCTCAGCCGTTTGAAGTGGCAGGAATATGGGATTGGTTTTAAATGATAGGTAATTGAATGACCTATCTTTTTGTAAAAAAAAAAACGGGATTTTTCACCATGCATATGAAAACCGTTATATGAAAATTCCGGGAAAACGTGTAAATAGATTCGGGGTCCTCTAGTGGTAAAAAATGTTTGTAATATTCTAACGAAGACATCTGGAAATTTTGAGGAAAATCCGGAAAATTTTTAATTTTGATCGGGAAATTCCGGGAAAACTGTAATAGTTAGAAAATATTTTCAGTACCACTCCCTCAGTACAATTACCATCTAAATCCATTTATGGATATAAGACATTTGTAAGTCATCAACTTTGGGCTGGAGAAATTTCCCGGAATTTCTGAAAACCAGGTTTTTGAAGATTTCGAAAAAAATTTATTAGTTAGCCAATTTTTGTTACAGCCATCTTATAGAGGATCTTAGAGCGCACAATAAAGCTTCTGGACTTTTTCCGTGAAAAATCTATTGGTCGACTTATGACCGATTTAAGATTTTAAAAATTTCGTGTAAGCCTAACTTTGGGCGGCCATTGTGAGAAAACAGTTATTCTTAAAGAGTTGGGGTAGGGCTTAAAATACGTGCCATATGGTCTACTATATGTGATAAATAGGACACCGGGAAATTCCATTGGGAAAACCAGGAAATTCCCATTTGAAAACATGAAAAAATCGATGTTTTTCGTTGTTCCTGGAAAATCCGTATTTTCCACTGGAAAATTCCAAAAAAATCTGATGATAAACTTTAGACTTTCCTCTACATTTCTGCATCATTAGATTTTTGGAAAGTCCAATATTTCCCGACTTTCCAGTACTCGGAATATTGGTCTGCAATCGATTTTCCGAACTTTGGGCGCCCCTAGTTGGAAAACCCTTCTAGATAGGAAGTTACCCCCATAATATAATTTGTAGCCCTTGAGGAGGACTATCCCTGGTGGGAAGCTCGTCTCGAAATATTGAGTATTTCCGGAGTTATAGGGGTCCAAAAGTGACCCATTTGGTACTTTCGACGGTCCATAGCTCCGCCCCCCCGAGGGAAATCCGGCAAAGAGGTCTTTTTTTTCCGAGCTCTACAATCCCTGAAAATCTGAAGGTCCTACGGGCAAAAAAATTTTTTCGGCATAAGGTTATAACCCACACTTTTGAAGGTCAAAAAAGTCCAAAAAAATAGGGCTGGAAATAGGCTTAAAAGACGCGGGGTCATCGTCCGAACACGAATCCGTTGAGATAACTCGAAAATTTCGCCTCTAAGTCGGTCAAATTGGCAAAACAAAAAACTTGTGAAAAAGTGGGTAAAAAACAACATAGGCTTAAACGACGCGGGGTCATTGTCCGAACAAGAATCCGTTGGAATTTCTCGAAAATTCCGCCTCTAAGTCGGTCAAAATGGCAAAACAAAATTCGGCTGAAATCACAAATCATGGCAAATTGTCGAGAGAAAAAAATCAGGAGAAATTTTTTTTTTCCTTTTCAGATTCCAACTGGATATTCTTCAGGATATAATAATTAAAAAGACGAATGTTTATCTATTTAAATGAATTTTTTTGTTTATATTAATTGTTATTACATATTTACATTAAAATAAAAAAAAAATTATTACAAATTGTCTTAAATATAATTGTTTTCTTTTTTAGAAGCTGAAAAATAAATTTTATATTAAATTTTAATATAATAAAATAATATACAATCGATGTAAAACTAAATGGATGTCATAATTATTTATTTTCAAATAACTATTTAATAATTACATATATAATCTTATTCTAAATCTATGTACCAAATCTGATTGAAATTAGTCAAGAAATTATAGATATTCGCTACAAAATAAGTACGTATAAATTACATACAATACACACTAATAAATAAATATGCAAAAAAAAAAATTCACAAAATATATGATTTTTTGAGATGAAGTATTAGGCGAACAGAATCATATGCTAGTGGTAATATTATTATTTTTTTTCATTTCTAAACACTACAAATGTCAATAAGAAATTATTATTTATTCTAGTGCAGCTTTAAATCAATTTTTAGTTTTCTACGCGAATAGAGATGTCACTAGCAACAATAAAGTTAACATTGAATTCCCCTTTTAGCTCATACCTAAACCATATATATTCACCACTTTTCCCCCAGCAAAATAATTAAGGCTTCTCTCGGACAATCTATTAGCCAACAGACTTCATTATAACCAAAAAATTTATTAGGTAATCAAACACACCTACATTAAATAATCTTTAATACGTCACTACTAATTGTAATATTAGCTCTCCTCAATTTTTTCGAACTGGTTTACATGAATCATTTATATTATTTATATCACAGAATTGACCAATATGAAAAACTAAGTAAAGATTATGTGGAAATTATACAATAAAAATTGAACTAAGGCTAATGACAACAAGGTATTCAAAATTTTTTACAGATTATAGATATCAAAACAAAGCCCCAAAGTATAGAATTAGATTCGCTTGTATTCATGGTCATGACGACCAAATACAACCGGTATATATTGTATATAATATATATTAAAATAAGGATTCCGTATGAACTTCAATCAGACATGGTCCTCACATGGGACTACAACGTAACATATAATTATCCATGTAATATAATTCGCCGGTTATGAGTACAAAATTACTGCACATGCGAGAGTAGACCAATATTCAATACAAAGGTTAAAATTTGTGTTTTTTACCTATTTACATAGGGCAAATTTGCCTTCCTGTGAATATGAATGTCTACAATCACATGAATAATCGTTTCGCAACCAGAACAAGGGTCGTGCGCGTGCCAGGCCTCAATTAACGCTAATTGATAAGTGCCACGACCCCGGCCATAACATGGAAAATCTATTGACGATGGAAAAAAATTGTTAGATAATGTAGCTCCCAATGATTACACTACTGTTGAAATTCAATAATTTTAGCCTGAAAATGACTATTTGTAACATTCCGCGAATGTGTTTGAAGGATATTAAAAGGTATAAACGGACCTAAAGAACTGATATATATATATATTAAAATAAGGAATCCGTACGAACTTCAATCAGACATGGTCCTCACATGGGACTACAACGTAACATATAATTATCCATGCAATATAATTCGCCGGTTATGAGTACAAAATTACTGCACATGCGAGAGTAGACCAATATTCAATACAAAGGTTAAAATTTGTGTTTTTTACCTATTTACATAGGGCAAATTTGCCTTCCTGTGAATATGAATGTCTACAATCACATGAATAATCGTTTCGCAACCAGAACAAGGGTCGTGCGCGTGCCAGGCCTCAATTAACGCTAATTGATAAGTGCCACGACCCCGGCCATAACATGGAAAACCTATTGACGATGGAAAAAAATTGTTAGATAATGTAGCTCCCAATGATTACACTACTGTTGAAATTCAATAATTTTAGCCTGAAAATGACTATTTGTAACATTCCGCGAATGTGTTTGAAGGATATTAAAAGGTATAAACGGACCTAAAGAACTGATATATATATATATATTTAAATAGGGATTCCGTACGAACTTCATTCAGACGTGGTCCTCACATGGGACTACAACGTAACATATAATTATCCATGCAATATAATTCGCCGGTTATGAGTACAAAATTACTGCACATGCGAGAGTAGACCAATATTCAATACAAAGGTTAAAATTTGTGTTTTTTACCTATTTACATAGGACAAATTTGCCTTCCTGTGAATATGAGTGTCTACAATCACATGAATAATCGTTTCGCAACCAGAACAAGGGTCGTGCGCGTGCCAGGCCTCAATTAACGCTAATTGATAAGTGCCACGACCCCGGCCATAACATGGAAAACCTATTGACGATGGAAAAAAATTGTTAGATAATGTAGCTCCCAATGATTACACTACTGTTGAAATTCAATAATTTTAGCCTGAAAATGACTATTTGTAACATTCCGCGAATGTGTTTGAAGGATATTAAAAGGTATAAACGGACCTAAAGAACTGATATATATATATATTTAAATAGGGATTCCGTACGAACTTCATTCAGACGTGGTCCTCACATGGGACTACAACGTAACATATAATTATCCATGTAATATAATTCGCCGGTTATGAGTACAAAATTACTGCACATGCGAGAGTAGACCAATATTCAATACAAAGGTTAAAATTTGTGTTTTTTACCTATTTACATAGGACAAATTTGCCTTCCTGTGAATATGAATGTCTACAATCACATGAATAATCGTTTCGCAACCAGAACAAGGGTCGTGCGCGTGCCAGGCCTCAATTAACGCTAATTGATAAGTGCCACGACCCCGGCCATAACATGGAAAACCTATTGACGATGGAAAAAAATTGTTAGATAATGTAGCTCCCAATGATTACACTACTGTTGAAATTCAATAATTTTAGCCTGAAAATGACTATTTGTAACATTCCGCGAATGTGTTTGAAGGATATTAAAAGGTATAAACGGACCTAAAGAACTGATATATATATATATTAAAATAAGGATTCCGTACGAACTTCAATCAGACATGGTCCTCACATGGGACTACAACGTAACATATAATTATCCATGCAATATAATTCGCCGGTTATGAGTACAAAATTACTGCACATGCGAGAGTAGACCAATATTCAATACAAAGGTTAAAATTTGTGTCTTTTACCTATTTACATAGGGCAAATTTGCCTTCCTGTGAATATGAATGTCTACAATCACATGAATAATCGTTTCGCAACCAGAACAAGGGTCGTGCGCGTGCCAGGCCTCAATTAACGCTAATTGATAAGTGCCACGACCCCGGCCATAACATGGAAAACCTATTGACGATGGAAAAAAATAATTAGATAATGTAGCTCCCAATGATTACACTACTGTTGAAATTTAATAATTTCAGCCTGAAAATTACTATTTGTAACATTCCGCGAAGGTGTTTGAAGGGTATTATAAGCCATACACTGGCCTGAATCTAACAAAAAAAACGTGATCATTCACAACTCAGAACGGTTTCATGGAAAAGCATAGATTGCTTTGTATGTGAGCCAGAACACTTAATCACTTTTCTGGGAGGAGACAATGCCCTGTCTGTGTCTTATTAATTAAACTTAAATTAACTTAACTATAAACTTATTAAATATAACTTATAAAATAAAATCTTAAATTACACTTTATGGTAAATACTATTTTCTTTATAGCAGCAAATATGTTCGTTGTTCGTTTTTGTTTGATTCTGTAAATTTGTTGAATTTTTGTTATTTTCAACTGAATAACCAACCATTTGCTATACGAAAACAAATAAATGTAATTATAAGTAAATAAATTTTTAAATATTACAATTTATATAAAATATAATAACATGAAAATCATCTTGCCGTGCGGTGTGAAAACTTGAAGTCGTAATCAGGTATCTATTTAACATAGCAGTCAATTTTGGTAAATTAATCCGTATGTGTGTATAATAATTTACCAATTGGTCTGAAATTATATTGCGATACATAATAATAATAAAATTATTCTTATGGTTTTGGGGTGTGTGGAACCAATGTGCATTTATGTATAGCGTGAAACGCTGTATTTCCATAGATATTCGCTTTTTGGTTGCATATACGAACATATGGTAGTTCTATTATGCCATTTTTAGTACGAATCACATAAGCTATTGCCTAAATCTCGTGACCATATCAACGTTGTAGGTTGACAACATTTTATAGATTTACAAAGGAATAATAAACAAGAATAGTTGAGATAATTTTATTTTATTTTTTATTTGTTAGACCAAGTAAACTAAAAGTTCATGAACAAATTTCCTGCTATTGAAGGAAATATTCAATCTGTTTAGTATCTTAAAATAGAAACCATAGAATATAACAAAACATCACCACATAAAAACAGAGCAATTAAAATGATTGATACAATTCCATATTCACCGCAGCAAGTTGCAGATAGATTTAAACGAATAATAAAAAAAATGGTGTGTGATTCGATGACGAATGCAGGTATGCTTAGAGATGCTAATAATGCATCCAATCTAAACATACTAATGCGACTATATCGACTATTATTGGATCTGCTACAAAATCTAAAAAAAAGGGCATCCAAAGCAAATTGGAAATTATTCACAATATATTTTATATGCAATTTAATTAGTAACAGTTAAATGTAATTAAATTAAAGGCTCTTTACATAAGTAAGGAAGTTACAGAATATAACTCCCAATCCTAATTGTGTGAGTATTGTATGTTGTCGATAATTGAGCAAATATTTTACATACAATTTGAAATGGAATAATTAAAATTATATTATGGTATTTTATTGTTGTTTAACGTTTCTCTAATAAGGAATATAAACTATTATTTTTGAATGAAATCATCAAATAATTGAAAGTAAATAATGAACAATGTTGTGAGCTTATTAAATCAGAAAAAAGACGAAGAATTAAATTATGATATAGAAACAAGTTAGGATTAAATTTCAGCAGTATAAAAAAACTACATAACTTAAAATGTATTAACTTATCTAAAAAAAAAAATACTTAAATTCATCAACACGTACATGTTAAATCATATAATGATGAATGCGACAGTCCATCCGTAATATGTCAATGTAGTGTTCTTACCTATAGATAAAAACAAAATTATTATTATTAACTACACAAATAAATTAATTCTATATTATAATTTCTTTATACTTTTCAAATCGTGCAATACCCGGTTCCATTTGTGCTGTGTGTATATGTAATATATATGCATTAAATCAAGTATTTGTATTGCAGTTGTTTAATAACGTTGTTTGTTAATTATTCATCTTCACTATTTATTAGATGATCTTTTTTCGTATTATTCGCCACCATAGGTGTTATAATTTATTGTTGTTGTATTAAAAATTTAAGATGTTTTGCCTATTGTTTGGCATCCATATTAATTGATGCATCCAAAAATAATCGTATACATTTAACACAGTATTCAAAATTATATGGTGTTATGTCAGCAATATCACGTGCAATAAATGCTATCATATCCCAACATTCATATGAGTTTTGCAGATCGAAAAATGTTAATTCAAGAAATTAAAACGCATGGTTGAATTTTCACGATAGCATTTTGTCTAATGTTTCAAGTGATGTATCAATTTCTCTAATTTTGCACCTTTATATAAAACATAAAACTATTTTCATATAACATTTAATTTAGAAAAAGTTTATGGCATATTTAAACAAGATTTTATGGTACAAACAGCAAATTAACTAATCCCCTCCACTCTCATACAATGGATATACTATATTTTACATGGTTTTAAATTAATATAAATAAATCATGTTAATGGAAGTTGTCAAGGAATTTGTCTGGACATCAATTACTCACATTCTTATAATACAAAATTTCATTATTTGATTAACATTTTATTTATCCGAATTTTAAAAAACTTAATAGAAAAAATGTAAATTCTATTCTAATAAATTAGAAAACTATTGTAATTTGTGAAACAAAATAGTTTATTCTCAAATTAGAGGTCATTGATTGTGATTAGAACCAAACCATATTCTCCCTGTATATAGAGTATCTATTCTACATATATCTTTATGGATATAATACAATCAAATATAAAAAAATAATTTCATATCAATGCACCAATTATGTTAATCTAATAATCTAATCAGTTTGTGTATGTGTATTTTGTGTAATAGAAATTGTAATACAATAATTAAATATAATAAATTAAGAAATAAATTGAAGTGTTATTTTATTTTTAATTTGGTTTTTTTGTATCAAAATTTTTAGACTTTATAAACCAGATATAATTCTTCATTTAGCATAGCATTATATAATTAAATTAGTTAATTTTATAATGATAACACTTGTACCACGAATTAAAAAATATTTATAACAAAATGTGTACGATTCAGTTTTCTATGAGGAATAATAACATTTTATTTTATTTTTAATGTTATTTTTTATAAATTTAGTTGTACTTACATTTAAATATGCATAACAATTTCTTTAATTTTCACAAACTCAGCTCTGCTCTGATCTAACCTACAATTTGTTGAACACGAGGCGGGTGACGTATTATACTGAAATTGTACATTGTCGATTTTTTCACTTGAACATAATTTCTAAATCAGTAAGATTAATATTAATGTACATTTATTTATTAGTATTTTAATATTATTTTTATAAATTTATTTATATATATTATATTTACAATTTCTAAAACTCTGCTGACTAGGAATAATTCAATAACGACATTTTGAAATTTGATTTTGTTTGTACTTGTAGGTATAGTAACTTACAATTTGACAACGAAAATTAAAAATTAGAGAGACTGTATCAAACAAATTCTCCAATAAAAATTAAACGTCAAAAGTTAAAAATATATTCAAACCAAGCACCATTCAAACAAAAGTAGTTTTGTACTAAAATTACTGGAATAATTTTTCTTAATAACTACAATTTTAACTATGAGCGGATTTATGCGGTAAATATACACTCAAATTCTTCGGTTTGGTTTAAGTTTATATAATTAAAAACTATAGTATAAAATAAAGTATAATGAGAAAAAAAAATCATATGAAAAGTACTTCTAATGAATACTTTACGCGAACTAAATAAAAATAAAACTGACTTAAATCCATTACTATATGGAAAAATTTAACAATAAGATTGTAGATTTTAAACAAACACCAAGAATTTCTTTTGAAAAATGTTAAAACTTAATAATTACCATATATGCGCAATACTCAATATAAAAGATTATGTTGTAGCGTATTTTTATTCAGACTTGCTTAAGGAAACCCAGTTTTATCTATATACGATTGTCATGTAATTAGATTTTGACAATGGTCTTCTAATTTATTATAACCATAGGATAATCTAAGTTATGTCACCTACTAAGGTGAATATGAAAGTCTTCGCTTCAATTGTGTTCTAATACATTACAAATTATTATTTGAAATTGAATTATTTGAATTTGTTGGGAAATAGAAATTTAATAATATACTTATATAAAATTAATTAAATAACTCACCCCAGTATTCACGCATTCATAACGCATTTTCTCTCATATATTGTATGATGATAGTTTGCATCAATTAATTGTGTAAAATGATGAAAAATACTTTTAAACATAGCTTCATAAATATTTGATGTTTCGTTGAATAACTCATTTAATAATTTTTTGTATTCCTTCAAACTTATTTCATCAATCAATACAACCTTTCACAATGTGCAGTTAGGCGGAATTATGCATTAATTTCTGAATCCGATAGATAACCACGATCACCAACAACAGAATTTTCTTCTCTAAATTTGTACCTTTAATTGAAATATAAAAAAAAAATATAAATATTATTTCCCCTCACACAATTAATATACTTTATTTTACATGGTTTTAAACGAAACGAAATAATTTATCTCTATATAAATGTACGTGTATACTTACATATAATTACGTATCAGCGTCTTTTAAATTTTCTCACGGCTTTGATCCAACCTATAATTTGTTGTACACGTTGTGACGGTGATAATAGAATTGTACTTTGTCGACTTTTTCACTTGGATATAATTTCTAAATCAGTAAAATTTTATTACTAAATAAATATTTATTAATTTATGTACAATATTAGTAGTTTTAATATTATTTTTATAAATTTATTTATATATTTTATACTTACAATTTCTAAAACAGTAGATGACTAGAAAGAATACAATGCAGACATTTTGAATTTTGTTTGATGTATTTGACATTAAATAATAAAAAAAATAAAAATAGAGAAAATTCTCAAGAAACTCGAAAAATCTATAATTAAAAATTAAATGTCAACAGTTTTTAAGTCAAGCAAACACTAAATGAATTTTTCTATATAACTTTTCGAATATAGATGGCACAAGCATCAATGCAATACATCGATTTGTTAAACTTTTAATCCAAAGTAAATTTAAATTATAATTGTGTATTGCGTCAAAGATACTGCATTTATAATGTTTCATAAAAAAATCTTTGTTACCTCGATGCCTTAAATTTATGTTTACTACAAACCATATGGACGTATTGCAATAGTAATTCTTTAGATAATGCACCAAAAAATTTGTTCCACGACCGATGTTAGATATGAAATATCATAATTATTTAATTTATAATTTGTAGTATCCTTGAGTATAGTATAGTATAGAGTTACACAACATAATGTTCAATGCAATTCTAGATGTCTCTACCAATACGGAATTTATAATTTGAATTTATAGGTAATAATTGTATGATATAAAACCATAAAACAAAATACAAATGACATCAGAAATCCTATATAGAAACATTTAAACATTTTTATGATATTTTGTATATCTTTCTATACTATATTATAGCATATTAAATTTAATTATGTATTTCATATGGATTGCGCCAATAGTAATATGAATTTATACGATAAAAGATAATGAACGAATTACATTAGTTGATTAACCGCAATAAAAACCACACAATACATGTATTTGTGCAATTAAAAACGTTGAATTTCGCTTCATCTGTCACTATGCTTTTGATTCTTGGTCGTAGAGTATTCTTAAGGGTCAAATTGCCCATGGATAAACCACTTTTTAACGGTTGAAAAACATACATAATTATCTATACATTTGTACCTTGTATAGCATTCATTCTTTTTCAGTGGAAATGCAATACAATATTTAAATTATTTTTATCTATCATTGTTATAAAATTTGTTAAATTTTACACAAAAATTCTCCTAATGATTGATGTTGACAATATTAAAGGTGTCCACACAAAATAGATCGACAAGGCAGGTTGAATTTATACGTGAAAATTTCATTGACTACTTAACATAAAATATACTCAAACGAAAACAACTAATTCTATTTATTATTATTATTATTATTATTATTATTATTATTATTATTATTATTATTATCATATATTGTAGCACTTTAAATGAATATTTAACATACATAAATAATACTGCAATATTTTGTATTAATATGTTCTGTGTGAAATGTACCGAAACATTTGTAAATTATAGCATACCTGTGGGTAAAATAATTGTAGTGGAGTGCTTACTAACCAACCGTCAAGTCAATAAGTCTATCTATATATAGCTATACAAAGACACACATATAGAATAATGTATAGTATAGATAGACATAAAAAATTTATAAAATAATACAAAATGCGTGTTATGCACATAAAACAATGCAATTTTGATTTTGATTATATTTTTATTGTGTTTTGTTATAATTTATTTATTTATTTATTTATTTATTAATTTATTTATTATTTTCATTTTTCCATTTGAAAAATAAAAATTATGTAATTCTCATTTTTTTGTTTTGTTTTTATTTAATATTCAATTTAATTTAATTTAATTACAAATTTAAAAAAATAAAAATATATTACATGGATTAGTTCAATAATTGACTTGCGTATAGAAAATGAAAATAAAAAAAATTAATAAAAAATAAATAAAAACTTTATAACATTGTGAGAAATCAATTTCTGTGTTTTTAATTTTTTATGCACAATTATTTTACCTAGAATAAAGGTGTTATAAATATAGTAACGCTTTAATAGTAAATTATAAAAGGATATTAGAATATATAATAGATATATATATGTACATATATTTATTAATACGTAAACTTTCTCGTCAATTGAGAAAATTATAGGATCACAACAAAGTTATTATTTTACAAAGAATTGAAAAATATATACAAGAGAACAGATTGATATAATGATCCATTCGAGTTTGACAAGAAAATTAATAAACAAAAAAAACCCTTTAGAAATCGATGCATACTTTTATGCATACGAATAATTTACCTTTCGAAATAAATAATAATAATAATAATAATAATAATAATAATAATAATAATAATAATAATAATAATAATAATAATAATAATAATAATAATAATAATAATAATAATAATAATAATAATAATAATAATAATAATAATAATAATAATAATAATGTTATTTATTTCTATGCTGCATCTAATGATTCAAAACTATTAATAATATACACATAAAATCTATTATGGATTTTCATTATAGTCTATGAATAATATTATATGTGCATCCGAAGTTTTTATAACATTCACAGCTGATTTTCTGAACTATTCGTGTGTATGATTCCATTAATTAATAGAAACAGTCAACGCTTACTGTATAAGAATTATCATAATGATCAAGCCGTATTTTCAAAATATTAAACATGAATCTAACAAATATTCATTATGATTAGTAAATTTAGTAAATTACTTCACGAGGGAGTTTGTAAAAAAAAATGTATCAATTGTTCTGAAATTATGTTTCGTTTCGATAGACGTTTCATGAATTCAATTATTATACCCCATTATACATAAAACTTAGTTTCAATCTAAATTTTGTTTGTAATGTTGCATTTATAAGTTTTAAAGCGAATTGCAGAAGAAACATTTTCGAAATTTCTTGTGCTTCTCTTATGTTATTCAAAATCATATCATTGGATTATACATATTAAACTACCAATGGTTGCCGAAGTAATATAAATTGATATATATGTCTGAAATTTTCAATGGCATCTTTTAGATAGAGGATAATGTTGCGGTCAATATATTACACTTATCAGCGAATTAATAGCACGTGAACATGTTGACCATTTTTTTTTAAATATCTACTTTAACTATTGCTTATAATACTAACTATAATGTCAATCATACCTTACTGTAATTGAAAATCCTATAGATGTTCCTATGTCGTAACTGGAAGATGATTAACTATATTGAAACATATGTGTATATACATTAATACATCTAATTAAATCCCGTGTATTTCAATTTCTACTTAGTGGTAATTTTTTTAAACCATAATTTTTTAATATTTGGCAGCCACTTTTAATGTAATCTGAAAATAAAATTCCAATATCAAAATATGCCAAATGCGAATTTCATTTTTTAATATGTTAAAAATTATTTTTCTGAAAATAAATAAATATAGATTATCTATAGCATTTGAGTATATGTATTTATATGCCATATACAAAAAAAAAGCCTTTAATTTTTTTATTCTTTTTAAACATTAATCATGATGAAAGAATTTAATGAAATTTAAATTATCAATAATAATAATATCAAATTCATTAAATTCATATAATTTAAAATATTTATAAAATAATTTAATAATATACAATTTTCTTTTTGTTACAATGAGGTGGTTATGCAATACGATATACAGAGAGTTCGAAAAAGATTGAATTATGTAAATTTATTGAAGAATGAAAATAATTGTTGTTTTCCGAGTAGATAAATGATAATTTTGGCTTTTTTTGTATTTTTGTTGAAACAAAACAAAAACCTTGAAACGAAAAAATATATAATAATAATAACAACAATAATAATATCCAAATTATAAATATACAAAATAAAAAAAATTTCTCCATATCAGTGGTACTACATTTAAATTCCATAAGTTCCATGTTTGACCCACACCTTAAAGTATTTTATGTTATCTCTTTATTTGGTTAATAAAAAATATTAATAATATAATATTATTATATTAATAACAATAATAATAATAATCAATAATAAATAAGAAATAATATATAAATATAAGACAATATTTTTTCATACAATTCTTATATATAAGAAATAAGTAATACAAACGTCAATATACATGAAAAACATTATATTATTATTATTATTATTATTATTATTATTATTATTATTATTATTATTATTATTATTATTATTATTATTATTATTATTATTATTATTATTATTATTATTATTATTATTATTATTATTATTATTATTATTATTATTATTATTATTATTATTATTATTATTATTATTATTATTATTATTATTATTATTATTATTATTATTATTATTATTATTATTATTATTATTATTATTATTATTATTATTATTATTATTATTATTATTATTATTATTATTATTATTATTATTATTATTATTATTATTATTATTATTATTATTATTATTATTATTATTATTATTATTATTATTATTATTATTATTATTATTATTATTATTATTATTATTAACATAAATATACTTAAAATACAAAGTTGATAGTTGGTAGAGAGGAGAGGTGTAAGCATCGTTGTCTGAATAACAAATAAGTATAGACCCGGCAAAAACAAGAAATTCTTCATGTTATGCAATATATTTTTTTTATACCAACAACATTTAACTTTTTCTACAAGATGCTACGCTTTGGTTAACAACATATTGTATAATATGGGAATTGTAAAATAATTATTTATTTAAATGGTTCTTTTATATCTTCTATAATATAAAATTGTTTAGCATTTTAAATTAATTACACATATATTATATGTATTATAATATGTACTAGCACTATTATACCAGATATTTTAAGTTTTTTATTATGTTGGGATGGCTTAAAATAAATTGTGGTCTATGTAGAAAAATCATAATCATAATCACATTAATAATAAAAATAAAAAAAATATATATAAACACACACTAAAGTGGTTTTGGATAATCTAAAATTTTAAATATTAAACGATTCGTAATATACGGTTGTATTTAATCTATATAACAACATCAACATCAACTACCGTGACAAAAACCAATACATTCAATTCCGCAATAGCAGATACAAGTAATATCACAACAAAGGCCACCGTTCCAATAATGTTCAGCGCCTGGTTTTAAAAACCCTTGGGAAAACCAATCAAATATACTTTGAGCGATGCCTACAACTGGTCCTGTCTGGAACGTTGCAACAAATAAAAGAAAAAAAAAATTAATTTAAAAATCGTAATGAATTATACAATGAGCATCATCGTGTGCAGCCCCGCTATTCAACAAGTTTTTAATAATAATTTTTTTTTAAATTCCCCATAAAAGATAGTGAGAGTGAGACCAAGTACTCACGATTGAAATGTAGGTCATCAAATTCACTATTTATTTATATACGTATAGAGATATATAGAAAATAATATTTAACAGAAAATAAAATTTAAAAAAAAATAACTTTTTACATTTATATACAACACAACCAACAACACACCAGTTATATACAAAAAGTTGTAAGTATTGTATACTAAATAAAAAGCTAAACCAACTAACTATATATATATAGAAGTATTAAAATGATATATGAATATATAGCAAAACAACTCTATACAACGATAGTTCCGCACTATATTTTGAATTGTAATATAAAACTATATACACATACGCGATGGAATAATATAAAAAAAATATTTTTATTGTATATATATATATATAAAACAATACATAATATGAATATATAATAAAAGTAAATAACTTTTTATTTCTCCTCATCAGATAAACAATGGAAATCGTATAATGATGATTATATAATATATGCACCATATAAAAGAATTGTGATTGAAAATCATAAATCATGATTTGGTAATATTATCATAGTATTTGCATACATTTTTATACTGCCATAACTAGTTTATAATAGTTATACTTATACTATATATACTACTATGTACTATATATATACAAAATACGAGTATATGTACATACAATAAAATGTTAGTATATTCAATCTATAAATAAATAATAAAGAATTTATGTTAATTTAATGTATAATTATAACATATTAAAAATAAAAAAAATTTCTTTCTATTTTTGTTTTCTGAATGAACTAGTACATGAATGAAGAATTGGAGAATAATATAAAGAAAAGAAATATGTAAGTTATAAAAGTCTTCTTTTTTTTTTTACATAATACCATAATTATTTAATTATAAACACATTTTAATATTCATTTGATTTTGATTGACATAATGATTTATAATTAATTCATAGCTTTTATATGCATAAAAAAAAATTGCATTTGATTTCTTTTGGTGGGAAATATACGAATTTTTGCTTTCGTCTTTAAGGGTTAGGAGTAATGCATGGTAAGCTCCATAGAACCTTATCGAACTCATTCCCGTTAAAAAAAACAATAAATAATCGTACAGAGATTGATCTGCACAGGTACAACTTTATATACCCCATAGTTAATTTAAGTTATACCGAATTATTTTTCAATTGGTTTTTTTCGTTTGTGACACATTAAAATTTTTCAATTCTTCATGCAAGCGTCATACCGAAATGGATTTTAAAAACCAGTATGTTTTTGGTAACGGGTATAATGAATGTGCGTTTATTGTAGGGGTCGACAGCGACTGCGAATGGAAATTAGATTAAAAAGACTTTCTAAAAAAAAAAAAAATCACTGATCTTACAATATTTAAATTTTCAATATAAGATTTACGAATATAGACCATTTTCACGACACTGCGCTAAAACGTCATCTCCTGAATACATCTGAAATACTATGAAAAATAACATATTACCAATAATTGAAAGTATCGTTTGTTTGTTGTTTTCTTCAAATATTATAACTCTTTAAATGTCAATTATTATATTAAAGAAATTTGTTTTTACTATGCTCTATTAAATGTACGTATACGCGAGTAATATTTGAAATTCTCCTATCAGTTTATTAATAATATAATATGAATGCAAAAAATTGCATATATTATAAAACTATATAAAAAAAATAACAAAAATGTCATATAACAAATTTTCTGCATTGTTCAATACAGCAGCTAGTCTATACATATTTGACAAATACAAGTTAAGTTATATATGGTATAAAATTTAATGAGAAAAAAAAAAAACGAATGAAATGAAATTTTGTTTTCTTTAAAAGTTGAAGAACGGTCAAATTAAACAGCCTTGATAATAGTATCTCCATTTTTTTTTTATATATGGTATATGTGGCTACAATATATATATATTTTTTAAATTATAATATTATTATTATTATTATAATATTAGCTGAATACATACATATATTCGTATAAATTGTAAATATTTAATACACATATTATATTTTATATACTATATAACAATATATAATATAATATACAAGTTATATTATGTATAAAAATTAATAAATAAGAAAATTGACATAGATTAGCATTATACGATTTTATATACATAAGTTATACCATATAATATATTTATAATCTTTCTGTGTAATATCAAATAAAATCACTTTAAAAAGTATTCATAATTTAATCATATAAGAGTATAGATAGAGTATATATATATACATGTATATTATATAGTGTTTTACATATATAAGTTAACGCCAGAACGAACCGAATGTATGAAATAAATGATAAAGACTTGAGCAACGGATAAAAGGACGGGTCAATGATTTACCATTTGGATCATACAATGTAACAAAATAGGTAAGGTGCATTTTACTGATAGCCTCAAAATAGTCAAACTACTATTACAGCTGTTCAAAAAGTTATACGTATATATATCTGCATATACAATATATAGAGTTAAGCACATAAGTCACGATATTAAGATCGTATTAGGTGTAATATATTTAATAAATGTAAATCTATTGGTGAATTATTATCACAATCATTCTAATTTACCAATAATTGACTGTAAATGAAATGAATGTTTGGTAGAGACCATATACATATGTTTCATTTGGGAAACATGATGGAAAATTAAAACAATGTTTCTTAATATTGCAGGTTTTTTAATACCTACACATATAATCGTGCTGCTGATGATGTTAAAATGTATTGGATGCGGTTCCTTCCCATTAACAATATATTAAACATTTCTTTCGAATAAATTATTGAGTTCAATTATCTATATATAAAAATTAAAATATTACATTTAATAGAGAAATTACAATTAATATTTTATTATAATATAAACAATTTACCATTTTTTTAAATCATTATTTCTCATCGCCTGCAGCAGCTGGAAGATGCTGGTGGCAAAAATTTGTTGTATCACACTCAACAATTTGTAAAATTTGATTCACCGTATCATAATAATATATATCCACTTTCTTCTAAATCATAGTATTTTCTAATTTTCTATTCTATTACTTCATTTTTCATCGGTCATTGATGGGATATAGGTGCATCTGTAAAAAAAAAAAATTATTTGTTCATTTGTAGTATATGTATTAAAATGACAATATATAATATAAATTATGGAAAACCGTAATTCTCTAAAAAAAAATAAAATATCCATTGTATAGAATATCTCCGACTTCCGTTTATTTGATTTTCGTGAAATTTTCAAAGCATTATATTTGTGAACATCTATATTATATTACTTTTCTTGGTAACTTTCAATATATATATAGTGTACAGTCAACCCAAAGGATCAAGATGATATGAATGCCATGTATATTAAAATCGACAACATTATGATCGCGGTATATTCTTCAATACGTTTAATCTAAGCTGCGTTTTTAAAATCAAAATTATAGGTATATGTGTGTATCTATTTATATGTGTGAAATCAAATTAAAATAATAATACATCATGATTGACCCAATAATGAAGAACAATATTATTTACTTATATATGGTATATATATATAAGAGTATTGTCAAAATAAAATATCTGTTGTAAAAGATAAAGTCAAAAATTATCTAAATATAGAAAATATTTTATTAATTTTGCCAATTATAATACACAAATACAATATACAATATTTTTTAAACAATAATATTATACCAATTAGGATATTTATATAAGATATTCGTGACTATTTTAACGTTTTAATTTAAAAGTCGTTAATTCCAAAATATATAATACATGTAGTAAAAATTACATATATAATATATATATTGTAATGTACATTTACTATATATATATATATATTATAGAAATAAATGCATTTTCCATTTATCATTCGCATGAAAAATAATTAATATTAAAATGCAACCCACGATCCTTATATAATCGAGTCGACACCATATTTTTAATTCCACAAATAAATATGTGTACAAATATATATATACGATTCCGCATCTTCAATATATAATTATATAAAAAAATATATATATTGTACTATATTTTTATCGATATGAATTTATGTCAATTGCTGCAGAATTAAACATATATATATATATTTACTTTTATTATTAAATATATTAAATAATATAATTTTGATTGTTGATGATAGCGAAAACGTGTGTGACAAGTTTAATTCAAATCGGAGACTTACAAAAGGGTAAGTCTCTTGTCATTGGCACAGGACCAAAAAAAAAAAACCCGAAAACTTTTAAAAATATGGTATTGGATGGTACTTAAACTTGACTGTAAGTCTATCATACTTACACACACCATTCATTGTATCTCTCTATGTCTATATAACAATAATAACATCATTTTATATTAAATAATAATCGAAATCACTCATCATAAAGCCGCAAAATTCATATTATATGTTTTGTGTTTTATTAAAAGAGATATTCATGGTATAGGTGTATATGAATATATAATATAAATAAAAAAGAATGAAGATACATTTTAAGAAGATACGAAAAAAAATTCAATAGTTCAAATGTATATATATATATATAATAATTGTAGCATTGCATTATGTATACTATATTTATGAATAAAATACATATACCTATAGCAGCATAGCGCGCATATATAAATAAATGTACATATATATATATATAAAACAATTGTAAACATCATGAAAGTGAAATCAGTTATTGCAAAATAAAACGTAAAAAAATAAATAAAAAATAAATAAATAAATACCAACTAACCAACTATTTTTTTTTTTAAAAATTTTTGTGGTTGTGTATTTGATTAATACTATGATAATTTTTATTATATACACGATATATATAATATATTTTCAAGTAAATAATAGATTTTATTATACGTACCTCTCCTTACCTTACCTATCTACCATTATATATATATATTGTATATTAATATTGTTAAATAAATATACAAGAATATATAATATACAATTTATATTATTTATATATAGAAAATGAAAAAAACATTATTTATATACCATTTAGTTGGAAATCAACATCATAAGAGACAACAGCAGACTGTTAAATATATTTATATATATATAATTAGATAATAATTGAAGATTTTCGATATTTATATTAAAATGGGTACACATCGCAACGGCAACATATTCGGAGAATAATTTCAGATAAATTTTAAATAATTTTTGAAGAAAATATATAAAGACCATATTTATTCATGTCAAAAGTTTACGATTTCATGAATAGTAGAATTTTACGGAAGTTTTAAAACAAGATGTTATTAATTTTATATACAATTAACGACTAACTATTATATAAGTAGAATTTTGTGTATTATTATTATTATATCGCCATATATAAATACATTTAATAATCGTATATAAATATAACAATATATATACAATATAATAATTATATATATTATTGTATATGAGAATAACATATATAAACATTTAAAATATACTCGCACATGAATATTTTATATTTTAAATATATATATATATAATGAATATTATTATATATTATTGTTATTTGTTGTTTTTGTATTTATAATATAGAAAAACCAAACCAGAGACTTTCACTTTTTATATATATATATATATATTGTATATACGCGACGCGATGTTAACTATTATATTTTGTAAAGTCGGTCGTTATATTATATATGTTGTATAGTGACCGTATTTCAATATTTTTATATTTCTTTTAAGTTATACACATAATATACATAAAAAATTATAAGAATCTTGAGTATACACATAATTTGTATTATTATATATAGTAATACAAAAAATACACTATATAATATATAAAATATTGTATATATATATTTATATAAAGAAAAGGAAGAGATATGACCGATGAGATAATGTGTACCACTATTTAAGGTAATGCACTAATTTAATATTATAATTGCATTCATAAAAATTTTAGATAAAATTATTATGAAATTTTTTCTGCAGTTGTAACTTATGTATTATTATTATATAATTTAGTTGATTTCGAATTTATATACACATAGATGTATTTATAGTACTCGCATCACTTCCCACATCTATATATATATATATATATGTGTATGCATAGGAAACATGTTGCTATAATATTAATATAATCTATAAATATTACATATATATATAGCATTGTAGTATAGATACAAAATTAATCAAAACCAAAACATATGCAAAAACTACATTCAATAAAAAAATATAATTTTAGTATAGTTGTTGTTTTACAGATCATGTGTATCAGAATAAGTATATAATTGTAACAAATTAATATTTTAACACAGTAAATGTCAAAGGTATAGCAGATTTACGCTCTAAACTAAATCTGTTTGTTTATATAATATTATGTTTTTCATTAATATTTTAAACACATTGAAATTCTAATAATTGCATGTTATATTCTAAAATTTTTTCGATATGAAATACTCACTAGAGAATATTCGTGTACTGGTATATGATCTGGAAGACATATGGAAATCGTGACAAGTTAACTATAGAGAATTACATATCCTACAATTATATGGGAAAAGTCTAAAACATGATAATTTTATTATCATAATTGTGCACCCTTCGATTTTTAAATATACATTTTAAAGAAATGATAAATATTGAAAATTAATTCTATATTTTAGATGATTTAAACGTCTCAACATTTAATAACACAATTCAGTATTCGGAGTATTCAAAAGCTACAATTTTGTGTTTTATAATATTTTGTGATAAATATTATAGCAGCACTTATTAATAAAAAAAAATAAAATAAAATAAAATCATATATAAAATACAAATTTTTAGGTCACACATGGTTAAAAATTATATAATATAAAATAATATACTATAAAATAAAATATAGACAAAATTATGAATTAATAAATAAAAACAAAAAATTAATTATGAAATGAATATATAAATAAAAATTAAAAATAAAACGAAAAAAAAAATTAACTCGGACAAATAATAAAAAAAAAAAAAAAGAAATATATAAAAATAATGTCAATATCTTAAAGTTCACAAAGCACCCGTATATTTTAATGTATAAAATTAATTATTATATAGTTATTTGCATAAAATTAGATAACATTTTCATAACAAAAAAACATTTGGACAAAAAATTTATTTAAATAAATTCATATTTTTAATTAATTAATATATGAAATTGAATTCATATACGAGTATATATATATATCAAGATCAATGTGATGTGATCGCTAATTTGTATATTGTATGTAATTATATAAGAAGTTATTAATTCAGTGATACATATCTCTATACAAAATATATAATAATTAACTTAAAATTTGGATAATAAATTTCTAAAATTTAATGAAATGACATATATCATAAGTTCACTTTTATACACAATCTTTAGAGATAATAATTTTTATTATTTGTTATATTGTAGGTTACAATTATGACTGTCAAATATCAGTGTCTATACAAACATTAATTCAATTAACTGATAATAATATTATATATATTTAATTTACATTTATATATATAATATATATACCGATAACCGATAAAAACAAATGTCTATATGATGACTATGCCGACAGACAATAATGTGTCTGCTGGTTACTAAACATTATAGCATCGACGTAGAAATTTTATAAATAATATTTCATATACAATTCTGGAAAATTCTCGATATGAAAGATTTTAATTATTATATGAGAATTCTTGAATATTAAAAAAATAATGAACTACCTTACGATTTATTGTCAAATCTGTTATGTTATATAAATTTTGCGAAATCCATTTCATTTATACCATATATGTGTGTCAAAAGTGTAAAAAAAATATTTGCAAACTGATGTAACTTATAGTATTATCTGTTATTTTTAAAATATACTGTTTTGAGACATTTTAAAATAGAATTTATAAATTATATAAATTTAATTACATAAATAAATCATTCATCTTAATTAAAAAAAAAAGAAAAATAAATTAATAAATTTTAAATTCCATCTCGTAAAAATATTTCCCACCGTGCGCGCATTGCAACTTGTGAATAAAACCACATTTTAAATATTTTTTTTTACAATGTGTGCGATATGAACAAAAAAAAAAACACGATATAATAACTGAACTGAATCATGTAATAACAATTTGGTATTGTTTAGATTTTGGATGATTTTTTATATATTGTAGTTAGTATTATATTTTTATATATGGTGTTTTTCATTAGGAACGCTCGATCTTTGACATTCTGTTGTTGCAACACAAAAATAAAACTATTACAAAACATTTGCTATATGCCAACAGCTAACAAAATAATTAATTTGGTGAAGTAAAAGTTTGGTTTAACCATTGGTTTATAAAAATAGACAATAATTATGAAAAGTTAATGTGTTATAGCAACAAACCACAAAAGAAAACATTAAACGTGTCATCGCTGCAATATACCCTGATTTATGTGAGAGTCATCGGAAATGGAATCCAAAGAATCTTTGCAATACGAAACGGTTTACAGCGTTGTTTTATTTCAATTCAAAATTCGAGCGCTTTTAATGGAAAACCCTTTATATAACAATTGTATATAATTGTACAGTAAAAAAAAAAAGTCAGAAAGATGTTAATCCGAAAATATATCATATTATTATTATTATTATTATTATTGTATTTTTTTAAGTTTCATATACATTTAAAATAAAAAGTCATAAAAAAATTAATCTCTTATATATTTTTATCTTTTTCGGTATTATTTCAATTTTTTTAAAAATATATTATAAATTATAAGAATTAAAACTTGTTTTCAACGGTACCAGCAGAAATCCTAATATGCATGTATGGTTATGTGTGTACATAATTATTTTACTTTAACTATAATGCTCGTATGTTATATAATTATTTTTTTTATTTAATATATGTAACGCGAACCACCGCACATGCAATTAAAAAGATGTTAAAAAAAATAGACTAATAAAATTTATAAAAATAAAATCTCACTCTGTTCTTCAGGTCAAAAGTTTAAAGAAATGATAAACGCTGCTATATATATGTTCTTTTATTATTATATTACATATATATTTGTATGAGCTTTAATAATTAATAATAAGAAGTTTATACGTTCATGTGAATTTTTACCATAAAACTTATGCTACACTTATTAGAATCTTATCAGTTTTATATTATACCATTTAACATCAAAAATCATAATATTAAAAGAGAAAAATAAAGAATGATTACAATTTTACAATTTCTATAATTCGATTATTTTTTTGATTATTATTTTGTCCTTCCAGATTAAATCGTATAATTTTATTGTTCGGCATTCATGAAACTTATGGCATCTAGTGATCTACCAAACATTCATTATCCAGTCAACTTGGTAAATTACTCCGCATGGAAGTATTTAACAAAATTTATCATTAATTGATTTACAATTATCGAAAGGGATAGATGTTTCCTTAATTCTATATTATTATTAATAGATATGAGTGATTAGTAGCCCATATAATAATACATATACGTGCTGTATAGCACGATACAAACCATATTTTTTCGTACTCCTTTTTTAAAACCATATTATTATAACTTGATACTTTAATCTATATTTAAATTTTAAAATATAATGCAAATTAAAATATTATATAAATACCTTTTAAGTGATATACCGTGTACATGTGTATGCCATAGTTATATGCAAATCACAGCAATATGTCCATACAACAGGTTTACTATTACAGCATCTAATATAACAGAGAAAAATAGATACAAATTAAAATTTAATTAAAAAATTAAATAAAAAAAAAAAAAAAAAAACAACATAATCTTTTAACATTTTCCATCATCTATTAATTTATTTAAAATTGAAAATCGAGATATTTACAAATGCATCGCAATTAACTACCAATGTATTTTTTATTATTTATATAATTGCAATTAATTAAAATACATAATTTCTATATAAATTTAATAAATGTTAATATACTTTATGTGACATTTAATATATAGTTATAGATGCATTAACGAATGAAATAGTTATTTAGTTTATATTATCGCGTAAATCTGCCAAATAATGATAATCTTTTATATAAAAATTGTATCGTATTACAACATTTTTAATATGAATAAATTATTTATATAGAAAAAAAAAAAAAAAAAAAAAAAATAACTGATGCCAATAAATAAAAAGTTCAATGTATCTTCTTCTGAAATTAAAATAAAAAAACAAAAAAAAAACTAGTTCACAACAAAATGCTACCAGATGTTTCCTATGAAATATAATTTTTTTTTTTACTATTTTTTACATATGCATTCGAAATTCATCATTTCATGTGTCAACAATTTACAAAAAAAAAAAATTTAAAATTGTCCATCACACGATATAAATAACAGATCGAAAAATTTGATTACATTTGCTCATTTGCGAAAAAAAATAAAATAAAATAAAAATGTTGTTATTTATTTATTTTATAACAATAATGTTTTTTTATATTTTATTGAGAACTATATGAAATTTAAAGCATTGTCCATAAATGAAATATGTATAGACGGGTTTTTATTTTTTTAATAGGAATTGATATATATATATTTAAAAATATATAAATAACAATATCATTCAGCATAAACGAGTGAAATGTAAGAAATTACAATAAAATGATTTTGTAAATAATTCTGCAAAAGCTGTATGAGTGAATAATTGTTCATCTTATCTATTTATATATAAGAATATTTGTTAGAAAATATTTGTCTACACAATATTTTGTTCATGGTATTTGTATTATGTATTGTCTTTATGTTAGAAAATAACGTACCACACGTAGGTACCTACACAATGCAATTATATAGCCAACTTTGATTAATAGCTTATAAGTCCATATTATAGTAGAGTAAAATTGTTTGTATAAATTTAATCATTTATTTTTATTGGAATAGGAAAACACTAACTTTTTAGACAAAATAATTAATACATACTAATGTCAGCTTCACTATTTTGCGCATATCAACATATTTCACTCGCGTGTACAGTACAGCCTTCATTATTATGATTATTCTGTATATATATATATAAGGTAAACAAAATGTAACAAATATTTGATACATTCATACATTTATAACAAAAAAAACAACAACAAAAACCATTTTATGAATACATTGAACTTTATTTTCCGGAAATTTTTTAAGTGATCCGGTTTTTGTCTTAAAAAAATAATATATATTGTAGATATTTTTATTCATATAATAATAATTCAAAATTTACCGTATACACATGTATAGAAAAGGATAAAAATATATGTATAAAAAATTAACTGAATTCTTTAAAAATAAAAAACATTATTTTACAGTTTTGTTGTTGTCAATGATATTAAGAATTATGTTATAATTTTATTTAATAAAAAAAAAAAATTATTATGTTATAAAGAACAATGCGCAAAATTCATAGAAATTCATTGTAAAAGAATGTCAATTTATATATGAACTTTATTTTATTGTATATATATATTTAATCATAACTATATAAATTTCTATTCATTGGATAATAATAATAAATAATATCTAATATTTCAATTTAGTTTGTCGAAAACAACATCTAACATAATCAATGGTTATATGTTTACGCACCGTGTTAGACGTTACGCCAAGTTAAAAATATCCCATTAGATATTCTGATCCGACTAGGCTGTTTCCATCACAAATATATAGAGTAACTGGGTAAAACGTCAAACTTTAATTAAGGTTGTAATACTTATTATATCGTATTATTAATATTTATAATATTTTAATAATAAATTAATAATTTAAAATTAATATTATATAAATATAGTTTTTACGCAATCAAATTTTACGCATAACAATATGTATTATCGTATATATTTGAATTAATATTAACAATTAAAGATTGAACAATTATATATACCAAAGCTTATACAATATGTTCGTAAATATTCCTACAGAATCTTTATACATTTATACCTATCTATAGTTTCTCATGCGGCGAAAATCCATTCGGCATCAGAGAGTGTCACAAAAGAGTGGATGATCCGCATGATCTTGTTTAATGACGTTATATACCAGATTCGTACGTTTTTATATAACATGCCAATAATTCTGATGGTGAAGGTGATGGTGATTAGTTTAATTTTTTTAACAAGGTGCACAAATTGTTCTTTACTAATTATTTGCGAATAGATTTTTAACACTTCATTTTCTCTTCGCATATAGTTAAACAGAATTATACAAATGGATTTTATAATTTATGTACAAAAACAAAACATATACAATATATATATAAAGTTTATTGAATTTAATATAATTAATTAATTTATATAATATATAATAAAATAAAAGAACCACGTAAATATATATGGGCTTTATTCTATTAATTTATATATTAATTGTATAGATTTCTTTAAACAATGCAAAATCAAATGCCGGACAGCTATAATGTAAATAAATAAGGTTAATTCGTGAATACACTATAAAATCCAGCTTTATAAAAGTAAAAACACCAAATTTTTTTGGCCATTATAGGGAATACTGCTTTTATTCAATTGATTTTTATATACAATATAATGATAAAGAACTTAAATACATCTTTCATTTATTTTGTATATTTTTGTTTGAATAGTGTGTAGACATCAATTATTGTTATTACGTTGAATATGGAATATTTGGAACTTAACTTAATTTAACAACACTTAATTTAATTAAACCGCGACCACTGAAACAAAACCATTCGGAATATCGTTATTTACTCAAACAAGTATTTAAAAAAATTGGGTAGACTATAGACATCCCCCGCAATAGATATTTATGTATATGGAAAAAAAATTTTTAGAATAAAGGCACCTCATAAATAGATAGGCATCTATGTTCGATTATATTATTATAATAAACTTTAATAAAATGAGTTAAAATAAAAGATTATATGAAAAGATAATAATATATTATCGCACATATATAAGAGTTATAAGCAAATTATACGATATATTATAATATATGATGAAATATCAAATAATTTATATTGCACGCGACCGATTATATATGAATTCTGATATTATTGGAAAAAAAAAAAACATAAAAGTTACATCACACCATATATACACACATTCTCAAATATGATAGATAGGAGAAGAAGATCAACATGTTAATCAATTCATATATGGTATATAATATTATATAAATTTAATTAAAAGAAATATATTGCATATATAGAAATAAATTAATTAATTTACAGAAAATAAATTTGTCACTATAATTTATATATTGTATATTGTATATGTAATGCATATAGAGTTATACCATATATACTTCTTATTTTTTACCACCACTGCTGAAGATGATGTGCATATATAATATTATCATTATATAAAAACAAAGTGATTATTAAACATTAAAATATGTGTGATGGGGTCATTTTGATTCCTAATAAATATATTATGAATATATATTTACTTATACAATAAAATATTATAAATGGACAACGCACATATCTATATATATATATACAATATAAAAAATTAAATCGATGGCCTTGAGAGTGAAAAGATGTCACTTTCATTTTTTATTTTTAAACATTATTTTACATAGTATATTATTTTAATATTATTGTTATTCAAATCTCATAATTCTTGTCTATAGTATTATTAATAATAATACATATAGTTAATTTGGTTATACATAGACATAGTATATATATTTATATACACATTTTGCTACTCTGTGACTTAAATAATATTATATAGTTTTTTTTAGATATATATATAGATATTTTTTTTGAAGCTATAGCTATAAAAGAGTAATAGATTATTATTTACATATTTCACAATGGAATGCAATTTATTTTCTGAATCGTTATTATATTCATATAATGTATTTTTTTTTTCTTTTTCTTTATTACTTTTTGTAAATATAATTAACACATTAATGAATTTTGTTGTGTGAGAAACACTCTGGCCGACTGACTACGAGTGTATATAGCTAAAGAAGAAAAAAAAAACATACATAAACATATTATATCACCTCACAACACAATACAAATTATTCAGTAGTTTTATATTTTTTATTATAAATTTATTTCTATTTCTTTAAAAATATAATAAATAAATAATTAGTTCAGTGAATAATAAATATATTGTCTTCCATTTATAATACATAATATACATAGTTTAATCACGTTTATATATATATATATATATGTTACTTAAAGAAAATAAAAGCGAATTAATTTATGAATTTGGGCTAATCACAAGCTTATTTATTTATTTATATTAATTATAATAACGTTAATTTGATTGGTATACATATTAATTTAATACTTTTTATGTTTATTGTATACGCAAAGTGATCGTGTTGTTTTAGGTTTGCGGTGTAGGGATATTACTTTTCTCATGTCATATGTAAATGGAACATCCGAAATAAATTGTAATTTAAAACTACAGCGTTAGGTTTTCTCCAATATACAATAAATAATATAGTATAATGTACGCCTATAGCGTGTATTACTTAATAATATAGCTCGCCCAGTGTATTTTATTCAAAATTTCTTTTGTCAATTAGTGATAGAATTTAATTTTATTAATTCTTACAACATAAATAAATGCGTGTCTCCGTTCTAATAATATTTAATATTATTAATCTGTCCATTTTTCTATGCACCTAAACACTTATAATATAATTATTATAATTTATTTCCGAGATTTCAACATATTTTTATTCCATATAATAATATAAAATATATAAATTATAAATTAATGCTGCTGCAACGCGAATCACCACCACCACCACCACCACCAACAACAAAAATAAAAAAACAATTTAATACATTTTTCAATATTAATAATTAAAAAATTAGAGACAGAGAGAAAAAAATAAAACACAAACTTCTTCGCTAGGTATAATTTGCTGAAATTATGAAATTGCAATATACTTTTGTTATATAATGTATATTTATCTTTTATTATTTTTCTTCTAGTTGAAAAATCTAAAATCTCAGCCACTGTTAAAAAACCAAAACCGCACATAAAAATAACAATCATTATAATAACAATAATAATAATAATAATAATAATAATAATTATATAAAATAATAATTATTATTATTATTATAAGTATTAGTGGAAAAAAAAATAATAAAATAAAATAATAACTATTATATAAATCTTTTTTTTTTTTCTTTTAAATTATTATTATTATTATTATTTTTGCAAAGTTTTGACTGAAATTAACCGAAAGGCCTACTTTACTGCTTATATACATTGCTTCGTTTTCACTTTCTATAACCAACAACCGACATATTGTGACCTACATTCTGGTTTTTTTTTTTTATTATTTGTTTTTCATTTTACTTTTTTTATAATAACGTTGTTTTTTTTTTCTGTTTATAAATATATGCATCGGTATGATCTCTGCACGATTCTCTCACAATTGTTGTGGTTTTTTTTTTTAATTTTTCTCAATAAAAATACATAATACATAATAATATTATAAATATGCACACAAAGCTTTTAATAAAACAGTTGAATTTTAATCAACTATGCGCTTAAATATTATAAATATACTATCCATACACTGAATACAAAATTATTTAGAGCTATTTTATTTTATATATTATATAGATATTACATAAAAATGTTTAATTATTGTATAATTATATGTCGTCTATATTTTAGACACACATTCACATACACATAGATACGTTTTGTTGAGGAACGAAGAAAAGTTATGCGTAAACTAAAATATTTAAAATCTAATATAGATATTAATTTTACTTAATCTTATATAATATAAACTATAGTTAAAACAAATAAATTTAATCCATTTAAATGCTTTGCGTAACAATTACCACCTAAAACATCCGATATCTGATCTGAGAGGAAGTCATTGAATTTTGAAAACTGCCAAATTCATGTTTTTTTAAATTATTTACATAATTTATATAATTAAATCCATATGGAATAATCATCAAAGGGATAACTGCAACTATTTTTTTTTTGTGCTATTGTAACATATGTCAATATTTTCCGAAAATGTATATTATTATCAAGATGATATTTCGGAACAATTCTTATTCCTTTGTCAATACAATAATGAATAACAAGAAAGTTTTTGCCTATATATTGTTTAGTTTTATTTTATAACATTTATAGCTGCGTCTACTGAAATCCATTATTTGTATACGATGAATAATGTTTCTATTTATTTTAATTCACAGCTATAAGTTTCAATAACTTTTAAAATATATCTTTCTCTGCACGTTATCATAAAATATTTACAGTATAAATTTATAAATAAAAAGCTCAGTAAATTTGACCGAAAGAAATAAATATCTGCGGTTATTTATTTACTTACATGTATAGGTAGGGGTTTTTTTTTTATAATTACATATACTATTCGTGCGCGTTTGTGTTAATGTGCTTAAATAATTTAAAAATTACAATGCAGCTTATAATGTGTATTGTACTTATTATTTTTATATATATATTTATAATTTAAATTTAACAATAAATATCGCGATAAATAAATACAAAATAAAGTCAATATTATGAATATATATAATATATGCAAACAGATACAAATATAATTGCATGACTAATAGAGCTCATATTAATGGATTTGTATGAACATTTTTTTTTTTATTTTTAAATACTCTTGAAATGTATACAATGTACCTTTCGCCGCTCTTCCACATAATAAAGAATAATGAGATATTTTTATATAGGTAAAAATGGAAAAAAAAAACACAAATGAACGATGAAATTGAATTCGGATGAAAAAACTAAACTAATAAAGTCATAGGGAAATTTAAAAATATTATGGAATTTAAATTCGTAAAAATGCATATATATATATTGATATAATATTTTCATTAACAAGAAATTATTGTCGCATTTTAATATATTATTTTTACATGTACAATATATATATTATTTATTTATTTTATTATACAAATATATTAATTATAAAAAAAATTTCCCGTTCCCGTCAATGCATATTATATCCGTGTCAAATTATATCGGCTATATAAGATAAGTTATAATTTATGTTTAAGGAAATGTAATGTCTAATAAATAATTGATTGATTAATTTATTGATAAAAATCAATGTTTAAAATTAAAAACACTGGCAATGGGTAAAGAAAGCTATATAACAAAATAAAAAAAAACTAAACGATAAGATATAAATTAAAAATTTTCACTCTATATACTATAGTCTTCAAACACCATAATGTATAATGAAATTAATAATTTTCCATCAGAACCGGCCAATATGGAATTAGTGTGAAATTTAATGAGTAATATTTTCAGTTATGATTTCTTTCAGTATAATTAATAAAATTAAAAAAAAATAAAATAATTATACATTAAATAGATTTTTTTTACTCTAAGAATTTTCATAACTCTAATTAATACATAATTTTGGTATATATTGGATAATTGTCGTAAGATTTGTGTTTCAAAAATTATATACAAGAAAATGTTCGATAATATATGTAAAATATAATCGTATAAAACACAAGTGCCGCCAAACAGTTAATTTATTTCCCATAATATCAATATGAAAATGGTATCATAAAATTTACTTATCTGTGCGCTGTACATATCTCGCGAAATATTTATGAATTAAATAGAATATAAGAAAGCGTCGGTGTTGCGCTTAAAAGATCGCAAAAATATTATAATAAAATATACACTTTCCTTTTTCTTTCGATGATTTGTTAATTATGTATATTTTTTTTAAATTTATAGGTATATAAAATTTAAATTCGCTTGATTCGTGATTTTAAAGTTTTTTTTTAATGTTTTGTATTATATTTATTATTCTTTAAAATTTCACATATATGCTATATATTTTATACAGTACATATTGTTTTGTCAGAGACACCCTCAATTTTTTTTTTTTTATAAGTAAATATTTTATTTTATATATATAATTTATAAATAACATATTTTGAAAATAATCGTGAATCATGTTCTCTCATTTGGATATAGTAAGTATAAATTTGTTTATTATATTATATTATAAAAGTTAAGTACAATATATAAAAAAAAAAGTATATATGCAAATAATCTTTTAAATTTTTAAATATAATAATATTTGCACGTGGTACGGGGTTTTGATTGTGATAATTTATTACTTATAAATAATATGATGGCTAATTTAATTTAAAATAAATCATGATATATTATTATTGTTGTTTTTGGTTTTTACTTTTTTATACAATAAATAAAATTATTTTATTTCAACAATAGAAAAATGTATATACAATATATTTAGTTATTTTTAATAAACATTTATTTCTAAAGACTAAAACAACGAACGAAAGTATATATAAAATATTTTGAGAATGGTTATGGAAATGGTTTTTTTTTTAAAGCAATCTGGAAGTATTAATAATCATATGAAAATGAGAATACAGAATTTATCATAAATACAATTATAGAGCAGGATAAATTTTAATTTTATGAAAATTAAAACTTATTTGTAAAAAATTAACAGAACCACATATAAATCATATATGTAGCTATGACGCATTTATAATTATGTATTAATGTAGTTAGTATATATATATATATTTACAAAATATATAAAAGAACATAGCATAGTATTGTAAATAATTTACCTAACAAAGTGCAGCGTGCACAATTGAGGCGTATATATATATATATAGTGTGTAAAAATAATGTAAATAATAATATTATGCTTTGTTATTGTTATTGTTTATGAATTTGTTGTCATATACTTTTGCAATATATTGTTCGTTTACATTTTATTTACACTCTATAATACAATATATGTATAAGGTCAACGCTTTTTTTATTTGATATTAGAGATTACGCACCAGACAAATTGAATAATTTTTATTTTTTTTTTTTATCATTGATTATAGACATTGATATTTGCAAAAGAACTAGTTAATTGCATTTATATTTTTTTATCGCCAAGTTTTTGTTGTTGCATTCTTTTTTTTTTTATCAATATTTATATACATAGTAAACTTGAAAAATTATATACTACTACAATATGGTATATAATATATAATTTGTAGTAGAAATACTATATTATTTATATATATATATATGGTATTTAGAACATGCGATCCTCACAATTTAATATTATGATGCGGTTTAAAAGAGGTAGAATCAAAAATGAATACAATAACACCAGAATTTTTATGTTATCAATTTAACGATTTTATCGATATTTCAACATACGTATAGTATATAAAAATGTTAAATTTTAATACAAATTTTGTATTACTTTTTTTTTGTGTGATTCTGTAGAGACGTCTGTAAAATAAATTTGATATAAGATGCTTTCATTATAATGAATAGATGATGTCTAGAAATTATTGACTTTCCATCGAATTTTAAAATAAATAAAAATGTAATAAGAAATTAACGGAATAGAAAATCTTGGTCAGTATTCAGTGTGGAAGATTATTTAAATTACTCAGTTTCCACATAAATGTGTATATAATTATAGTAAGGCAGTAATTATTAACCGAATTAATAAATATATATAATATGTAAAAAAAAAATAAAGTGGGATAGTTTTTAAAAAATTATATAATAAAAATCGGAACTTGTACTTGTACAATGCATAAAAAATAATCTGTTTAAACACTTTTAAAGAATATATAATGTTTATAATAAATATGAACGAAAATAAATTAATGAACATATATATAAAATTGTATAGTTAATAATCAATCAAAAACTTATAAAACGCCTACAACATAAATAACATAAAATACCTTTAACTACTCTATAAAGTTATGTGTGATTTGTTTCTTTAATTTTTCTCTTTTAACATACATAATACATATACTATATACACACACTATATATATACAGTAACACTCGTTGATGTTACATTTGAATCTATATATATATATTAAAAACGAAATGGAAATCTGCATATTATTAAATATTTTATGTAATATTATTACAATCAAGCATTTCAAAAATTATATATACCAAGTTATATAACAAAAATATATTTAACCATATGATGAATATGGTAAAACTTGTTTGAGAACTTAATTAAGATCAAAATTATAATTGTGAATAAATACATTTATGCTTCCTTAAACCAATCATATTATTGTATAAAACAATTTTGTTAAGCATTGAATTTCTTGTTAGAAAAATATTGTTTGCTATACGATGTGTCGTAACCTCTATATATATATATACCTTTAAGAATGATTATTGAAGAGACTGCAATTAAAATACTCAGTGTGATGTAATTTTAACACCATATGCGATTGTCATGTTTTTGTTTTGAGTGTTTAATATTTCTAAGATTATATTATAGGCATTTCACACACAAAACTTTAGAAAAATGTTAACAAAAACGCAATGTTGGGGCAAAATTGAACACAAATATTTTTATAGTAAATTAATTTTAGACGATTTCAATGTTATTATAATATGTTTATCATTAAATTTTATATTTGTACTCACCAAATTAATTGAAAGACTATGATGTTCACATAGTTTATTAATGTATACTTCTAATACGCCTTGCCTTTGATGTCATACCACGCATTAACCTTATATTCATTGATGAATTGACATCTTTTGTGTGTTGCCTGTAATAAGTAAATATATTATTAAATAAAATGCTATAATTATCTTAACAAAAAAAAATAATGTATTTATTATTTTTTAGCTACAATAGTAATATAATTTTATTATCTCTATATATTAGAAGCCGCTATTTCGACCAGTATACGATTGCACAGAATGTTGCCTATATATATATATATATATGCATTTATACATTAATAGTAAAATTGAACGCAAAAATGGAATTTGAATCACTCTAAGAATATTTACGCTATATATACGTATGCATACGGTTAATGAACCCTACATAATTTATAGGTTGTATATTATAGTATATATATATAAACAAACTTTATTTATATTATATTTTTTTTCAATTGGTTGAGGTCATTGAAAAATATTATCATCAAATTAATTTGCATATGTACTATTATGTATATAATGTATGCGTACGTAAGTATATACTACGATACTACGTACAATAAAATTAAAAACCAAATAAAAATGTGCTAAGCCATTCAATTTAATGCAAATTGCAAACATTACAAATTTTTGTAATATGTTTACATTGTACACTATAATTATTATACACAAGTTGCTTTTTTTTAAGCGTAATACAACTTTATAGAATTTAATAAAACACGGATTGCTATTGTGGAATTTTATTATATAAAAATCAGTGTATAATGACAAAAATATCAATGCTAAAAATACTTAATTAATATAAAAAATTAATGTTCTATCACACTTCAAAAAATACCCTGTATATAATTTAGGTATTTATATGAATATATAATTAATTTCAGTTAATAAAATAAATATACATAACAATGAAAATTGATGATTCTGGCATATATGATATAAATATATAATATATACTCGTCGTACAATGAACATAAATGAATAATGTAAAATTCATCGAATACAATTAAATGCGCTTTATATTATAACAATTATGCATACAACACATATAATAGACGTATTTCTATATATATATCATATTTATGAATCGTAATTTAAATATAGTGGCATTGTGCGAATAAATTATTTAACATATATTGGCACATAATTTTATTTAAATTATATTAAAATTGTTCTATTAATATATAGAATCCCTTGACATATCACTATAAAATTTCACTGACATCGAATGGAAAACGTTCTGCTACATTTTTCCGCCAATATACATTTAATAATTTAAAAAAATATTAAAATCGCTTAATTATATTAAATTATTATTTCCAGAAAATTTAGTAGTTGTTTTCCATAATTCATACACGAGAATATTTTTGATTTTATGTTATTATATACAATCACTGCATTTATATATGAAATTAATATCGTAATAATATATACTATGCTCTTATTAGTTATGACATATAAACTTTGCACATTTTTGATAAATATCGTACGTATATTGAAATCGTTATATTAAAAATATGATATTGGCGCCTAATTGTAAGCCAACTATTTTTTTATTGACACCAAATTATTTATTATAAATAAATATAAAATGATAAAATTATTATTATCAAAATTATATATTTATTTTTTCAATATTATATTAGATAAATAAAGTAATAAATTATAGAAAAATATTCAAATAAATATATTAATAGCGCAATATTAAATAATGATAAACTATGACATTTGCAAAATTCTATAAAAATGATAATATAATATGTTAAAAAAAAAATGTAAAAAGGATCCATTTATATAATATAAATTCTAATAAATACGTATGGATAAAGTTAAATTTGATGTGCAATATATTAAAATAATGTTTAACAAATATTTTTGTTCATTATGTGATCTGATGTCATCGATATACTATACTATTTATATATATATGTTATAAAATAGTAATGCGAACATATATTAGAACAATGTCTTCTTTATCATCAAGTCATGTTACTCCATGGCACCTATATATATATCACCAAAAATTGTGTTATATACAGTCAAATTTGTAAATTGCTTGGGATTGTATAATATATCACCAATTGAACTACAATTATTGAAACATATAAATATTTCCTAAATTTAATTATTTTTATATTATAATTGGTTATGCCATTTTCTTTTTATTTACATAGGGTGTTTTTTTAAATGGTAATCGCCAACAACCGTATGCGATAATTATGTGATCAAAAATTTTGTTAATTGTCCAGATTTGAAAAATCATTTAAATATATATGTATATCTTGTAAAGACTTTAACTGAATCGATAATTTAATACAATAATTGTATATATGTATATTTTAGGAATCGACTGGTATACCTTTTAATGCACATTATTGTATAAAATAAATCATATTATTTATTATCTATATATTATATAAAATGTACAGCCATATTTTAATTAAAATTATATATTATTGAATAGTATATAATAAAATAAAATAATTAATATTATTATTATATAGTTAACTATTATAATAAATTAAATATATACCTAAACATTTCAAATATAAAATTGAATTTGAATAAATGAAAAAGACATAAACTTAAAATATAATTATAATCATAAATATATCAATAATATATAACTCTACTCGTATACATATTATATTGCTGGGTATGGATAATATATATAAAAATAATAAAATTCATTCATCATATTCATTCTGTTATTTAGATATTAATTGTATACGATATACTCGTATCATTTATATTGTATATATATATATTTCAATGAATACGTGTATTGAAAAATTCAACCTACACAATCTTCATATAATTTAATATTGCAAAACATAACATATAAAAAATAAAGTTAAAAATATTCTTATAGCGCATAAAAATTTAAATATACATCAGAAAAATAAAAACTTACTGCCACACATTTAATTATTTCACATATATATACAACACATCAGAAATGAATGATTAAATCAAAATAAATTTAATAATATGAAAATTTGTTTAAATGAAAAACTAAATAGAAACCCAAGGTTATTATACCATCTAGGTATATATCGATTGGTAAACATTATTTTTATAGAAAGAATTGGTTTAGGAAAAATTCTGATATTATAATAACTTTGAGAATTAGTGACCTACTGAATGACAGACCGACAGATAACCAACTTTTTTTTATTTAAGTTTCAATTTTTAAATCAACATAAGCGCTGGCGCCCCATCAACCAGAAGAAGGAAAAAGATTTGTAAAGTAATTTTTTTTTATCATATGTGCACCACCATATAAAAATATTAATATTATGTTATTTATAAAAACCCATTAATACAAACAGCTTATAGCATATAAATATATGTAAATCATTGACTTAAAAAAATTAATTAATTGTGTGTGCGTACACAAAAAAACACACACTCACACACACACTGTTTTTAGAACAGCTGTTTTGCTTGCCACTAACAAATAATTTAATAAAATTAAAATTTGCAATACTATTTTCGTTCGGTGTTTATTTTTAAACATGTGCTATAGATAGATATATATTCAAGCCATATACAATACACTTATATATATATAATATTATATTAAGTGTATTATTTTATATATATCGTATATATAACTACTAGTTATTATTACATTCATTAAATATTATTTAGTATATATAGTGTTTATATAGAGGAGAGTATATATAAATAATCAATTCTTAGCATATGTATTTCTATTCTCAAAAATATTTATAATGGGACGTTATTTTAGTTTCAATATTTTTTGCTAAGGAAAACCAGCACACCAAATAGTAAAATAACAAAAAATATTGTATATGAGATATAGTATTTATAACTATATTATATATTATTATTGAACAGAATATTACGAGTATATTTTTATATATATATATATACTAAACTAACATTATACATTTACTTATATTTTTTATATAACTCTTAATACATATACATTCAGCCAAATAAGTACCCGGAAATTCTCATTTTTAATTTTCTCTCTGAGAATATTTAAAAAAAATTTTTTTCTCAGGTTGACACAACTGTCAGCCACCATTCTGTGAATTTTTATTGCTATGTGTGATTTAGTTTGCTTACGGCGTCATTAGGAACAAGTCAACCTTTTGTGTGCGTTGCGATTTTTACTATGGATAAAAATATCGATCAAAGAGTTTGTGTGAAATTTTGTGTTTCAAACGAAATTTCTTGTGTCAAAACATTGGAAATGTTGAAAAAAACATTTGGTGATTCAACCATGTCGAAAACTCAAGTTTACGATTGGTATAAATCGTTCAAAGAGGGGCGAGAAGAAGTGAACGATTTGCCACGTTCAGGACGGCCTTCGACCTCTTCAACTGAAGAAAACGTCGACAAAATAAAGGTAATGGTGCTCGAAAATCGTCATAATAGTTTGCGAGAGATAGCCAAAGAAATGAACATGTCTCATGAGACCGCTCGTCATATTTTGGTTGATGTTTTGGGTATGCGGAAAGTCGCAGCGCGATTGGTGCCAAAAGATCTGAATTTTCTTCAAAAAATGAATCGCAGTAAGGTGGCTGAAGACATGCTTGAACGCGTAAATTCAGATCCAACGTTCATCGAACGCATCATAACTGGTGACGAGACATGGGTTTACGAGTACGACATGCAAACAAGTCAACAATCATCGGAATGGCGCGCCAAAAATGAGCCGAAACCGAAAAAACCGCGCCAAAGCAAATCGAAAATCAAGGTGATGCTGACCGTTTTCTTCGATATTCGTGGTGTTGTTCATTCGGAATTCTTACCGGAGGGACAAACCGTCAATAAAGAATATTATCTTGGCGTTATGAAGCGTTTGAGAGAGAATGTTCGTCGCAAAAGACCAGATTTGTGGCGGAACAACAGTTGGATTTTGCACCACGATAATGCACCAGCGCACAAAGCGATCATTGTTAACGAGTTTTTGAACAAAAATTCAACAAATATCATCGAACAACCACCGTACTCTCCAGATATGGCACCATGTGACTTTTTCCTGTTTCCAAAACTCAAATTACCACTTCGTGGAACCCGTTTTGAGAGCATTGAAGACATCAAAACTAATTCGCAACGAGAATTGAAGGCCATCTCGGAATATAGCTTTAAAAAGTGTTTCGATGATTGGATTGTTCGTTGGAAGAAGTGTATTGCCTCAGAAGGGGCCTATTTTGAAGGGGATATAATAAATTTAGATGATTGATAAGTTGTTTGTGTTTTATTTCAAATTTCCGGGTACTTATTTGACTGAATGTATATATATATACGAATGAATATATAAATTTTGTATTATAAATATAGGTGTATATGTTATTGTTTGTGCGAAAAAACCGACACCGTATGTTCCATTGCCTAGGTCAGGGTAAATGACATCAGAGCAAAAGCAACTGAAAAAAAAAATAATAATAATAATAATAATAATAATAAAAATTGTATTCGCAAATTTTGTGTGTACTTAATTTTTGTTATATGTTGTATATTTAGTATATAGTGTATTATTTATATATGAATGTATAAACAAAATTTAATTAAATGTTTCTGTATTGTACATGTACATATTTATATTGATATATATATATATATACATATTCTTATATACATATAATAAATATATTGTTATAATTTAATTAATCTTAATTATTGATTGTATAAGATTTTATACAGATTATAATATTTTATTTATTTACGTTATTTTCTTAAATTATCAAATAAGATCAATGTATAAAATTACAATTATTTCAGAGATTTTTCCGACACACATATATTGTTGGCTTATCATAGAACAACACAGATGAATTGTTGATTTGGTATATGTGTAACAGGTGGAAGAATGTACAAGGAAATATCGCTCACACCGCGTACATAGGAAAACAATGGAAAATATTATAGTTCAGTGAAAAAAGGCAACAAAAGTAATTATACAATTTAGACAAAATTTAAATTTAATTAACAAAATAATTTCTTTCAGTTTGCCATACACATACATTCCAAAAGAGATATTTTGATATCTTTGAAATATTACATGTAGGATTTGTTAAACTATGTATATATATTTTCAGCAATAATAATAATAATAAGTTATTAAAGAAACATACATTTTTCTTTCGGCCAATAGGTGAATTGTTATATATTCCCTTGGGCATTAATAATGTGTATAGTATATCAGTGACAATTTGACTGAAATGAATGTTTGGTAGATGCCACAAACTTGGGAGGGAGTAATAAAAACTTGTCAATAATATGTATTGATAAAATATCTAAAAAAAAAAAAAACAATTGACTGATGATTATTTTTCAGTCAATCAATTAAAATTTTATACTACAATTAAATAGTTTCTTCAAAACGTTTTATTTATATACAATATAAGAAGATTTGTATTTACTTTAAAAAAATGCCCAAGTACAAGTGTGTGTGTTACAAAATAATATGATAAAAATAATATATTAAGAATGAGTACATTTTTGCATATTATAAATTCAATTTAGTGATTATATGTAAATTCAGGTTGTAGTAAAAGAAACGAACCAATGTTTTTGATTTCAATGGAATATTAATTTTTTTCCATTCATTTTTCTCAGCTCAATCTGTACCATTTCAGAATAACATATTGGAATGTACATATAAGGTAAAGATGCATCAACATTCATAGGTTTTTGTTTTTTTTTTGAAATTAAATGGATTTTTCAATGAATTTCGCACAAAATAATATATAATCAATTTTTTAGTAATTTCAGCATTGGGTTTGTTGGACCCGTACCTTCTTTTAATACACTCGCTGTAGTCTGTTCTAATATAGTATACTGTATTTCATTTAAATAAAAACTATATAGTATAGAAAATTGAAATTTAATTATATGGATTTTACATTTTATGTACAAAATATATAAATGAATTCCCACACGTCAATGAAATTTTCTAATATTGTAAATATTTAAATTATATTATTCTCTATAGATATTATAGCTACAGATAAGTAATTAATTTAATTGATTGTATAAATTTATATATGTATTTGAATTTATATAGAGTGAGTGGATATATTTTCAATATATATAACTTATATGTAATAAGAGTAATTAAATGCAAAACTTTTAATAATTTCAATTTATAAAGCTTATTTCGTGAATTAGAATAAAAAAAACAAAAAAAAAAAGGATATATAGAAATAATTTTAACAACTAAATTTTTTCGACTTAAAATGAACAATGTTGCATAGACAATATAAATACTATATGGACACCAAAAATTATATATCAAAAAATTAATACATTGTATTATACTATGTGTGTAACCATATCGTGTATATGCGTATAGATATATGGTATACATTATCTTAACATATATAAATATATATATAATTTATTCAAAGCAATACACACACATATAGCAAAATAGATAGTCAGTGAAAAGATTATCTTATTTATTTATGGTATAAATGTATACATTTTTTTTTTTATAGATATACAAATTATTTATTCATTGTAAATTATTGATGGTAACGTCATAGATGACATTTAATATTTTTTTTTTTTTTATTTTTTTCTTTTTTCGTTTTCGAATATATTATGCAATCACTTATTTTAGGTCACTGAGTTATGAGTCGTGGTTGCGATCGTATTATCTTATATACATATATATCTATATATTATAGATACATATACAATATAATAAATAAACGCTTGTTTATTATTATTTTTTCGTATTTTCTTTATACAACAGAAAGTTAGTAGGTCTATCTCTATAGATAAAGTATAATATACCTAATATTATGTATTATGTATTCGATGGTATATTATATACATTTCTATTATATATACACATTAGTTGTTTTTATATATAATTATATAGTTAAAAAGTATAGATCTCGACGAGTTTTTATTTTTTTTTCTTCATCTATTTATAAATGTATGCATGTATTAAAAAAAAAAAAAATGACATTAATTTTTTAGTGTCTGCGGTTTTTGTTGACAATATATTTTATGTATTATATTATAAAGTTGAAAAAAAAAAAAAAAAAAAAAACAGCACATACAGAGATACATTTGAAAGTAAACTTTATATTTGAATAGATATATTTTTATTTCTATTCATTTTTTTTTTCTTGTTACTACTGTATATATTATTATTTTTATTACATTATTACAAATATAAAATATAATTTTTAAATTTTGATGATGTATATTAGATAATTTATTGTGGCACATAAGAATAAATTGATTTTTATCATATGCAGAGAATTAATAATGTTATACATATACAAAAAAAAAAAAAAATAAAAAATAAACATAGTTTGTTAATATACAGAGTCGCCGAAACTATATGAAATTCATCAATAAGTTAAAAAAAAAATCGAATTAAATATTCAGTTATATGTTTATGTTTCGTAATATTTTTTTAAGACTTACGATGATAACAATAATCAAATGATTATTACATTATTGCAGACAATAGTATAGCATAATTATATATATATATATATAACATCAATATTTTAAAACGTTAATCGCCATGTCAGTCATATGTGTCTGACGCTAAGAAGTTCTACATGAGCCATGTCAGACATATATGTCTGACGTACGCGATTGGGTAGAAGGCCCATGGCCCATGTGAAAATTTTTCTGATATTATCGTGGCGATTACCATGTTAAATAACAAATACGATTAATATTAATTAATTTCTATACCATAAATAAATTACATTTTTCACAGTGAATATTTTATTTACTCCAAACTGACGGTGTTAAAAATATTCCCTCTATTGAATAACCTTTAACTCAAATATCGTTGCTATGGCATAGTATTTATTTTCATATTAATTGAATGTGACGTGATGATATGTTATTGTACATTGAATGCAATATTCACCTATATATATATATAGTAATTTTACATCCACTGATAAAACAGATAAATCATTATTATCAATAAATAATTAAATTTATATATATTTCAATATTGAATTTGTTACCGATCTTCAGACGCGACGAATACATTGTAGTGCTAATCAAAATTCATAAAATAGAACAAACAATAAATAATAATTTAAAAATAATAATAAAAAAAATTATATAATAATAATAATAAAATCATTAATAAAAAATAATAATAATAATATAGTTTTTTTTTTTTTTTTATCGCCAACAAATCACTTTTAATTTCATTTTCAATTTAAAATAAAAATAAATAAAAAAAAAGAAAAAATTATAATAATAAAACTGGGTCACGACGTGATCATCGATTTCTTTAAAATTCGTGTTTATAAAAGTAGTTTTTTTATTTTATTTTTTCATCTATACAAATTGCATTTTATTTTTTCCATCTATTTTAATTAGACATAAATATATAATACGGATAAAAATATTTGTAAAATTATTTTGTATATAATGCACTCATTCTTTCTAGGTTCGTATACATTTCTGGGGGATATACAACATTTCTTATACACACATATATATATACACCTCTTCTTCTTCATCATAATCTATACCATACTAAATTGTATATATGGTAGATTATTTTTTAATTATTTATAATATAATAACTAATTAAAATAAATGTATATATATATAAATATAGTTTTATATAAAGACGAAAAAAAAAAAATCTCAATTTCCTTCCTATACAACACTTTTCTTTTGATCTATAAAATTTACTGGAAAGAAAATTCATCGTTATATATTGAATATATATGTATAAGATGGAAAATGAGAAAAAAAAAAGTAAAAGTACTTTTTTCTTTTTCTGCATTCCAAATAAAAACACAAATCATTCACGTTATATAATAAAATTTTTTATACATACGCTCACATATGCATCACGCACAATATAGGTCAGTCACAAAATTTTGTTAATTATTTTACGTTTGATAATATATAAAAAAAAAATATATATATATATATTTTGTTTTTTGTTTGTTTACATTTTGAATAAATTGCTATTGTAAAAGTATTTGTTGAGCATGTAATTTTTATGTAATACGAATATATGTAGTTTTGAATTGTGCGTGCGTGCGTGATTGTGAGCATGTGTGTGTGTGTGTGTGACTATGTATGTGGGAATATATACATATTTATTTATAAACGAAACAAAAAATTAAATTATATATTTTTTAACATCATCTGATATACAATATATGTTATTGTAAAAAAAACGTTGTCAAAGTTAAAATAAAAATAAAGTTAAAAAAAAAAAACAGAAGAAAAATAGTAATAATAATAAAATAAAAAAATATAATAACAAAACTCCTACTCTATAGTAATTATATATATATATATAGTGGTTAGATACACTATGTTCGCGATCTGCCGCATATTGTGCAATACTATATCGTAGAACTATTGTACGATCCATATATAATATACGTGCATGGTATAAATGTATAATAAATAAACTAGTTTCTTCTTAATAATTTTTAAATAGGGTGTATATGGTTTGGATTAATTTACATGCCAATTTTATTTATAATTAAATTGCTACTATACTGGAAAACTTTAAGATTGTATTTGACACATTTTTGGAAAAAAAATCGTGACACATATACAGTACATACTTGTTGGAATATGCCACTGTCAATTTACTATATATAGTAGATCTCTATATAAATTATGGTTCAATTGAGACGGAGCTGCACATTTGATTATTATTCCAAGTGGCGCATATGTAAACATACAAAACAATTCACCAATTTGTCTGAAATTATCGAAATAAATGGAGATGTTTTATAAATTCCACTATTTTTTCTATACACACATTAATAAAATTCATATTTTGAGTGGTAATGTAATGTTGTTGATCACCCCCTGTAAAACACTTTTGATATATTTCTCGTATGAATAATTTACAGAGTATATATATATATAGCCACTGGATATAAAAAGTAATAATATTTATTCATCACCCAAATATACTAATTTGATAAACATTTATTTTATTATTAGACATATTTAATTGATAAAAAATTCATATGGTAAGATTTAAGAAAGATATAACAAATTAAGAAAATTAAGTAACTATATATATATATATATATTAAGTTATTATATCCCATACAACTATATATATATATATATGCAATATGAATCAACATATTTATAATTAAAATTATCAACAATTTTGTTTCACCCTTTTTCAAAACATTGACGACTTTATGTTTGTTAAAAATTCCTATGCTTTTAGTAAGATCCGCGTGCATTTTTTATTTTTTTTTTACAAATATACGAAAGAAAATATAATAATAATAATAATAAAATACACACACTTTGACCCAATTGTTAAGTTTTTGGATTTTTCATAGTGAGTCTCCAATCGTTCAACCAATCAATGAACGAAAAAAGAAAACTAGGCCAAATGATGATTATATGATAAAAAAAAAAAAAAAAAATATATATATATATAGAAAAAAAAAAAAGAAAAACACACACAAAATATAAATATATCACACTCACTGAGGCCCTTCAAAAATAAAAAAAAAAAAAAAAACCTACACATATGGATTGTGGTTATATTATAAACACAAAAAAATAAAATACTGTATTCATTCCTATATATTGTACATAAATATATGGATCCGATCGTATATTATATATATATGGCTGATGTGCGAGTCTATTTGTATTTATACGTACGTGCATATATGCATAATTTGGAATTGAAAGTCTTTACATAAAAATGCGAGTATGTGCGACGAGCGTTTAATATAAGAAAAACAAAAAAAAAAAAAAATCATAAAATACTAATATAAAAAACTTATCTATTTGAATATTTAGGTTTTGGCTTGATTAAATATTATATATATATTTTATGTTATGTGTGTAATCTATATAGTATAAAGGGCAATATGCATATGGAAACCATATAGAATTAGTTGTTTTATTTTTAATAATACTATAGAGATATACTAACACTTATACAATATATATATATATAGAGTTATATAGTAAATTACACAAAAAAAAAAAGTACTTCACGCATACACATTTCAGATATATATATAAATAAATTTTAGTAAATAAAATATAGTTTTTAATATGTGTTGTATGATTTTTTTTTTTTAAATTTAGGTCTTGATGAACTAAATTAAACCCAAGATGTTGATAAAAAAAAATATATATATAAAATAAAATATGAGTGTGAGATATATCAATTAAAATTTGTTATTATTATTATTATTATTATTATTATTTTTTATTTTTCTTCATATTTACAAATTAGAAAACTATAATATCTTATCAAATATGTGTTTATGTCGTCAATTCATCAACGATATATAAAATTGATAAAATTTATTTATATAAAAATGAAATAATTTCAATTCAATTGATATTTACGAAAAAACGTTTTTCAGTATATACAACTGGTTAAGCGGTATCCTATATTCCTATATATATATATATATCTGAGATCTGAAATAATGGAATTTATTCCATTTTCTATAATGAGTATTATTCATTAACGCATATAATAATAAAAACTATATCGAATTATTATTTAAAATTTTAATGGTTAATCATTTTAAATTAATAATAATTTACAATAATCATTTTAAATTAAAAGAAAACATAAAATTTATAAAATATTGTGTTACAAAAATATTCACACATTATTTAATTTTACTTTTATAAATTTCATTCAATTATTATTTATTTATCGTTTATGGGGAAAAATTCAAAGGGATTTCTGTGTTGCCATAAAGTGAAAAAATAAATATGCAATGTATCTTATCTTAAAAAATTAACGATAAGATATACGATATAGAAAAACAGTACCATATAGATTATACAATATATATATATTAATATAATGTGTAAAATAATATATATATATATAATAATTTATTTTATACAATTAGATAATACATATATCGTTATATCGTTAACTAATTCGTATATACTCAACAAATCAAAGTTAAATGGTAAGAATCTAATCGTATAAAATCAATGCATATTATGAACGATATATTTTTGACAGAAATGTTACAAATTCTGATTATCAATTCTCATATGGACTCACTAAAATTGGTTGCCACGAAATTACACATTTTTCCACAATAATTTTTTTAATGAATTTGCATAGTCTACCTGGTATGTTTATCTTCACTTCTATCGTATATATTTGATATCTTCTATCCTTTGAAAATTATTTGACACACTCTGTATATCTCTGTATATATAATACAAACGATATAAAACTATTTCTACCATAAACAAAGAAAAAGCTTAAAAAAAAAAAAAGAATCAATTTAAATGTATGTGAATATTATTGTGCTCTATTTAATTTGGTCCACTTTTATTTTCAAAATATGAATCGAATTTTTTTTTTTTTTTAATTCTGTAACTGAACTACATACATACAGATACAAATATACTAAACTATATAACTATATACGACCAAAAAACGATATTATTATTACATCTAAAAAAAAAACAAAAAAAATATAAATAAGTTACATAAAATTTACTTTATTAAATTAAATACGCATGTACGTTTTGGTGTGATAAATATTTGTGTTATTATGCACGCCATGCCGTCACATACACACCAAATTTAAATCAAAAATAATAATAATAATAATACTCCAACAACTCCAAATTTATTGAATAGGAATATATGTATGTGTATTAGTAGTATATAAAACTATACTGATATATATATACTACACATTATAAATAGTATAATATAATATATTTGAATTTATTTTTTATTATTATTTAGTTTAGCTTTAGAGAGACTGAAAGTGCGAACAAATTTCAATTTCAGATTCGTTATGCGTAACGACCTAAAAGCGAAAGTTATAAAAAAAAAAAAAAAAAAACACAACAGACTCATAATAAAAAAAAAAAAAAATAATAATAATATAAAATATTTTACAATATATAATTTTAATTATTTTATTTTTCTTATATGGATTTTGGTGTGCGGTTTTTCGAATTTATGGTCAAGAAATTTAAATTTTATTTCTTTATTGTTTTTATATTAATTTATTTATAATAATATAATCCAAAAAAGAAAAAATTCGCAAATCTAATAAATTTATTTCTATATAAAAGTATGCACAAAACCACAAACATTTATTTATTTATTTATTTATTTATTTATTTATTTAATTGTTAATTGTTTGAATTTATATTTGTGTATAATATTTATCTTTATTTTCATTTTCCGGAAAAATATCATCATTTCGAAATTCTTTATTGCCCGTAAAAAAAAAAAAAACTATTACTCGTATATATATAATTTTTTTCAAATTTGAAGTTTTTTTTTTCATTTTCAAAAAGAATGAAATTACAAAAAAAAATAAAATAAAATGAAAACATTTTATAATGTTATTATAAATTATATTAATTTAGTTCAACACATTAGTTTTGGTTTAATAATATTATAGAGATAGAGAGAGAGACATAGCGATTATAACCGATTAATTCATCTTATATGAATTATAACCAGCGATACGTATATATATTATTGAAGTATATATAATTAATTTTAATTCACGGCTTTAATATAAAATATAGACGGCAAAAGATTTTTAAATACATATTTTTATTAACAGAATCTTTTTTTAAATTTTTATAACATATAATATAAAGTAATTGGATGTATAAAACTAATATATATATAAATAAAATACTAATACACTTATCTTAAGATCAACGTTGACAATTTTAAAGAAGTTGCGAGTGATACAATTTGGGTTTTTAACTTATTTCTTTCAGACCAGCTAAAAAAAAAACATATCTCATCCGATTTGTATGAAACTTTTTATACCATAATGTATTACTATATACGATAATGTAAAAAATATGAAAATAAGATTTTCTAGTGTAAGATTCTTAAAAAAAAGGACACGTTCTTGTACCGTAGGTTATTATGGTATAAAACCAGAAAAATAAAATATAGTATCAATAAATTTCGATAAAAATTAATTGTTGATAATATTACCAAATGAAATTTATAGTTTTTTGCTAAATGTCCTATATATTGTACTGCGCACATTGGATTGGAATCCTATTAATATAATATGAAATATTGTTCTTTGTTTCGTATACATGATTTCGCATAACAATAATTATGATCAAATAATTTTGATAAGACTAACAATTTAAGTGAGACGGTAATCATATGAAAGATGAAAAAATTATATGCTAATCAATTATGTAAAAAAAAAAAGTTAGAATTAAAGAAACATCAATAGTATTTCGATAATTGCTAACGACGAATGGTGAATTGCTATATGTAGAGTCATTTTTTATTAACTTGACTGTATATTAGTGATAGTGTACGGTATCTGAGCTTCACTTGGAGTATAACATGACATATATATATATATATAGTTTGATAGATTTTCGCAATTTTTGCAATTTATGATAAATGAATTTTTAATATAATTGTATTATAGAAAATTTGCTAAAACGTAAACGTTGTAATTCTTCTGCAATTTGTCTAAATCCTATATTTATACCTTATGTGAATATTGATGACTATAAAAGTTTCAAAAAATACTAATGAATTATTAAATTTACGACTGCTTAGAATTACTTTTGTTATCAGTTGCTGACTAACTTAAGTGACTCATGTTAGCTTCAAAGCAATCAGTTAAAACCATTGAATGATTTTCAAATTATAACGTTTTCATGCTATATATAAATTGGAAAAAAGAAAATTTATGAAATATGTAATTTTCTTCTATTTTCATATAAGAAAATCTTTATTCATATATGCGCATTTTTTCCTTGTGAATCATGAATTAATGGGTTATCAATATATTATATCCATTACATATTGTTATGTATTGTATTTTTATATATCGAAAATTGTTTAGTATTTATAATTTTGAAACTTTAAACACTCTACATACACCGTGTTATTACTATATAATACATATATTTAATAATAAAATAAATAAATGATCACTAATATATTATGGTATATTGTTTATGTTCGGTCAAAATTATAAAAATTAATTTCCCATAAAATTACACATCATGATAATACCCGTTGTTACAGTGTTTCCTTTTCTATATATAAAATATATATATAAATTTACCGAAAATGTTTAGTTTATTATTTTACTATGAATATATGTATATTTTATCTGTTCTATATAGTATCTTTGTATCTAACATACATTATATATCTAAACAGAGTATGTATTTATTTATAATTTTTAAAATAATATAACACCATACAGCCATATACAATATACAACATAATACACCTATTATTGGTAAAAATTAAAAAAAAAAAAAAAAAAGGTGCGACAATGAGTTAACGAACATGCGACGAGTATCATTACATTGCGTATAATATACACAAAAACACAGAACAATATAATAATAAATTGAATGCGTTCAAAACACAATATATAGTATAGTTATATGTTATTACTTATAATAGGTATATATACTATATTTATAATACATCCACGCGTATCCAATAATATAATCTGCCATAAAAATTTACATATTGTTAGCATTTATACGAATTTATTTATAATATAATTTTTGTTGTTTAAATATAATTCTTTTATTTCAATTTGGTTAAAAAAAAAAAAAAAACTTTCACTAAACACTTAAATTGTATTTTTTGTTGTTGTGGATTATATATATATATATTTTGTCAGTCAGTGCGAGAAAACTATGAAACAATTAAAGTTCTGTATATATCGCCATATGTATATGTGTTTGTATGTTCATTATAAATGTGAATGAATAAATAAATAAATAAATTTTCGGTTGTTCAATTTTTGTATTATTTTTTTCAATATATATATATAGTCGTCGTCTTCTTGAATTTATGCATATCAGGTGGGTGGTGTTTGTATAACTTAAAATAATATTAATATTATTATTATTATTATAGTATTTATATCGACGCACGTAAAAAAAGTCATATTATATTTAGAAGAAATGGTTTGTTTTTCTTAATGTGTATATATTTATATAGATTTCTTTTCTTTTTTTTTTATTTCTGATAATTAATTAATTAAAAATAATATACCTAATTTTACCAAATTAATATCTATATATATTTTCATATTAATTGTTTCATTGCACTACTATAACATATGGTTAGGTCAATAATCTATATATATATATATATTTATAAGAATATAGGTAGAATTCTAAACAAACTAATTGATAAAATTTAAATATATTGTAATTAATTTTTGTTTGTTCAAATGAAAATTTATGTAAGGTAATTATATTTATTTTATTTTTTTTTTGTTCTTTCTTTAAAAAAGAACATTTTGTTTGTTACACAACAATAAACCTATTAAATATAAATGCAATATGCAGAATATATATCCACATAGGTGTTTTTTTTATTTAAAAACATTAAATTTCATGTCTATAAAATGCATATACAGTTTAATACAATACCTATTTATTTAATTATGTAATACGTTTATGTGTATATACAAATGTAATATTATTAAAACAATATAATATAATATGCATTAGGAAAAATTATGCATTTTGACTATTTTGGTTGTATTAAAAAAATAAATCGATTGTATATGTAAAATAATAATATTTATTCATTATTTATATAATCTTTAAATATTGCCAATCAAATATATAAAGCAAATGTTTGTAATGCAATAATTAAATTAACCATTTATAGTCTCCGAAATATACTTACATATATAGAAAAATGAGAATTTTGTTAATGATATTAAATATATATTTTATGTCGGCAAATATAGTATCTAGTATAAAATAATTTCTATATATAATAAGTAGGGTTTTATTTGATTTTGAAAATTTACAATAAAAGTAAATACGAAAAATCGTATTTGAATTTTTATAATATAGCAAAAAACTATATTAGAAATTTTGGGTGCAGAAGAAATCGATTTTATTCCAAAATTCATTGTTTAATAATAAATATCATAACTTAAATATTGATTTCCTTTTGGTTAACTTATTTTTTTTTTTGGATACATTTTTATATTTTTGCTGATAAAGTTTTATGTGTTACACAACACAATGTAATATTTCTAATTATATGCTCTTCAATATCTGATCATTGAAATTATTAAGACAATTTAATCAAGATTTGTATATAACAATAGTAAATGTGTGTAACGGTGTCGGAAGCTTTTTATTCTACCCTATAATATTTACATATTTATTTAACATATATAAAATAAAATACTATTTATATAAAATTAAATTATAAACTTATGAATCGCAGATTCTTGACACTACTACGTCCGTCGACTATATTATATACTACTACTATATAATTTTATGTTATGTGTTATTATTATTATTATTATTATATATTTTATCTGATATATATTTAACCTTGACTTTGAATTAATTTTTTTTTTTTTTATTTTATTGTGAATTGATTGAAAATAATTATTATAAATTTTCAATGAAATAAAAAAAAAAAAAACATATTATAATTTTTAATTTATTGTAGAATTAATTGTAATTTATATATAGAATATTGTGAATATTTTTTGTTTACCATTTTTAATATATTAAAACATTATTTTTAGATAACAATTATGTCGCCGAAATACTAATTAATTACTATTCCGTTTCGATATCGCATGGTTGATAGGGCAGAAAACCAATTTGTATACAAAAAAAGAAATCTATCTATTCAATTATTGTCAATCAAATCTTGTCAGAACTAATGAATAGGCGCATTGAAACGATATAGCTATAGTCGCAAACAAAAACTAATGCATTTTCCTACAGTGAGCTGAACTCATTTGTCATAGCGCACTACTGTACGCAGTGTATATATTTGTATAATTTAAAATACTACGTATATTATAATTTTTTAATTAAATTACGCGAGTAATAATTTAATAAATAGATATATATATGTACTAATATATAAACAATAATATTTACATTACAACTTTACATATCTATATATTGCTTACAGTTTTATATATATATATATAAAATTAATTATTGGCAAAATATTTGCTATAATCATCAAATATTCAAATAGTACATAAATATATATATAGAACGTGAATTAATATATATATATAAATTATAATTAAACAAGTTTTCTATAATAACATTTTAAATTTGGCTAAATATAATTCTCACAATTTATATACAAATACGTATATTTGTAAACACTTGAATTTTTATTTATATACAATAAGTAAACTATATAATTAATTAATGTTTTATGACGGAAAATAAAATATCGGAATAATAAGAAAATAAAGATTTATTTAATAAATTCAATTAACATTAGAAATGTTATATATAAATATGGGAGCAAGTGAATTACATATATATTTAGATCTTTTATGTTTAGGATTGTTTGTATTCAATGTTCATCCAAAGAATTTAAATTAAACATTATTTCTAATCTATATATTCTATATTACCTCAACTTGCAAAACACCCTGTTTCTAAACAATAATTTATATATATTGTATAAATCTACATAATAACCTCTAATTATTTGGCCAATTATTCTGTGATTAATTGTATCATTTTTATTATACTAATAACAGCTATATTTATTGTATAATAAAATTAAATCAAATATATGTGTATCATTTTAATCGGTTAATAATATTTGGTCGTGCAATGCGTGTAACGTTCATTACATAATTAATCATGAAGTGCTAAACGGTTCAATGAGATATTTATTGTTAATATACTAAAATTGTTCAGTCGCTCCATACCATTTGTGGATATGTACTGCGCTTTTATATCTTTAGTAAATTGCAAACTAATTGGTCAATTATTATATATATATATATTTAACTGTATATACTTGTTGACTGGTTGCTAAATACTATCTATTGTATAAATTCATAATCCACTCCCGAGTAACAATCTAATCTAATATATACATTTGTTGTAATATTTCCATAAACTATTGTATATAATGTGTATATTAAAAACCATTTATGTGTAAATATAACTTACAATATACGGAAATTGTTTTTTTAACAAAATTTAAATAATCGCACACCGAAGCTTATGCAGTAGATGCTGGCTAAGATCCAAAAAAATTATATTACACTATATATAGTATTTTTATTTTACATTTTTCACGTTGGCTTTAATTGTTAAAAAGAAAAAAAATCATTTTAATTAATTATTTATGAATGACGACCAAAACGGAAAAAAATAAAAATTTGTTTTATCGATATATAAATTGCATAGTTTAAAATAGATTTAATAAATTATTTTTCTTTTTTTTCTTCATCATTTAATTATATGCAAATCGTTGAAATTACAAAAGAAAAAAATTATTATAAATATTTCCGATTTTGTAATATGTTTTTTTAATATAGTTTTTTAATTTTTATAAATATCATAAATACTAAGGTGTTAAGATGTTATGATTGCCAGCGATCACCGTTCATATTATCACCTGCAAGTTCTTTGATTAAGCTATAGCTGAATAAAATATTGATCATTTATCAGCGATTATGCTCACAAATTTAGAAGCCAGTGTCAGAGTATATACTGATGATTAAATTTATTTATTGTTAATTGTAAATGTTTTGAATTAGCAAAAAAATTATAGTGGTAACATTATATTATAACATTATTTAAATTCATTTATAAATTTTGGTTGGTAGTTATTTAGTTATATTATAAAAATTTTATATATGTATTTTTTTTTTCTACGAAAAGAATAATCATAAAATTTTCCATTTAGCATTTCTTTTTTTAATATATATTGTATGATCATACTTTTATTTAAAGATATAAAAGAACTATACAAAAAATAAAAGAGAAAAAAAAAATAACAAGAACAAAAATAATTATTACCGTCGAAACATGTTTATGGAAGAAAAAAATAAAATTCTTAATGTGACCTCAGAGGTGATTAATATTGTTTTATTTAATTTTATAGAATTGTCTCACGACAGTTCTTATATAGCGATGTTTTTTTTTTTTTTTTGTTTTAAAACATTAACATAATTTAAAAAATTATGATTTTTATATATGACATATGTAAATATATCATATTATTTTAATGCATATATTTATACTATTTATTTTGTAGTGTTTAATTCAAAAGTAGGTATAATTTGTAAATTATATAGTTGAGTTTATAAAAGTTAATATTATTTTCATTATATAATTATTCAGTCAAATTCAATAAACACATAACAAACAATGCAATTTTGCGTTACACTCCCAAATATCCGCCGATGTATTATTAACCCTGCGATCTAGATATTATTAATAATTAAAAAATATATATAGGTTTTATATATTCCATACAAGAACAAAAAAAACCAACACTATATAATTTATTATTATTATAATATAATCAAAACAAAAGTTATGTTTATTTTTATAAATTTTATTTTATTTTATTTTATACAAATATATCATAATTTAAAAATAAAAATTTTTATTTATTTTATATATAAATAAATAAGATATTTATTTTATTTATTTTAATTTTTATATAAATTATTAATAAATTATATTGGTAACTAAAATTTTATAATTAAATTTGTGTGTGTGTTGATTTTTTTTTTTTTTTTATAAATTTTTCATTCGTTGATGAGGTATTTAAATAAAAAATATAATTTAATTATATAGAAATCAAAATTAATCGAAAAATTGTATTGTTAAAATTTATTTAATTTATATTATAAAATAATTTTTTTTAATTTTAATTTTTTTGTATTTCGAAATTTTAAATGCATTGGATAAAAACTTATTTAAAAAATTGTTACTTTTTTTTTTTTTACCTCTTTCACGTTTTTTCTAAAAATATATACATTTGATTTTGTTTTCTATCCATTAATAAAATATTTAAAAATTGGCAAAAAAAAACAGAAATTCAAAATTAATGAATGAATGAGTATTTTTTTTTTTTATTTTTTAATTTAAATTAAATAAAATAATGTACAAGTTATAAAAAAAAGAAAAGAATATACCCGTTTTTATTAAATAAATGTAAAAATAAAAATATAAATAAATGTATATATTAATAGAAAAAAACAATATCTATATATATTTTTCTTTTTTTAAATTTATGATATGATTTATTTTAAATAAATTTAAATTTTTTGAATTTTTTAAATATATATATATATTTATTTATTTTAAATTATAATTTAATTTAATATGATATATATAGTATCACTTAAAAGAATGATGATCCATTTACAATGAAATTAAATTTATTTTTAAAAAATAAAATCACAACATTAATTATTATTATTATTATTATTATTATTATTTTACCGATTTATTTTTTAAATTACATATTATTTGTAATTATCATTATAATTTTTATATATAATATATAATTAATTTAAATTTATTTTATATATACATTAATTTTTAATTATTATTCTATTTATTTTTTACCAACTACAGGTATTGCTTTCCCATTTTTATAAAATTATATATACAAACATTAAAATAATCAAAATAAATAAAAAATGATAATTTTATTATTATTAGTATATTGCCTAAAAAAAAAAAAACTATTGAGGATTTTCATTATTTATTTGTTATATATGTAATATTATTTTTATTATTATTATAGTTCACATTTGAAATTGAATTAATATTTTAATTATCACCAACACCGGAAGGAATGAAGAGCATATATAGGAAAAAAAATTATTTCAAATAATAAACTACTACATAAACATATATATATATTGCACTACTTTATATATATAAAAAATATCGGAGAATAATTTAGCTTCTGAAAAGCTCATCTCGCGCATATATAAATATTTTAATGCATTCATTTTGATCGTTCAAACGAATCCACTGTGCAATATTCTTTTATTATACTATATTTAGTTCATATACAGGGAGAACATAGAGAAAGAGTATTTCTTGTGTAATCTCATTATTATTATAATTAATTTTTAATGATTCAAGAAAATATATAAAAAAAAAAACACTTAAAAAATTTAAAAATTGAATATTATATTTCATAATTTGTGTGCATATATATTTATATATATATATATTATACCATAGTATACAGTATAATACAGTAGCGTATACTTCTTCAAGCGTACACATTTTCATAAAAGATTTTCAACAGAAAGTGAAAGGTCTTCTTATAAATGTGTATAGTCTATAAAATGCAGTTTACAAGATACGAAACTCATGTATTTTATACCAAAAGAAATAAAATTAAAAAAGGAAAAAGCAACACTACATGAAAATTATAGTAAATTAGAATTAGTATGAATATTCAGATAGATAGATATATAGTATAGTATAGACTTGTAGAGTTATAGTTACATATGGTATATATATATATATACAAACTCTAGTATATATACTACATGGTGAACATATATATATATAGATTATTTGTTGGTTTTTATATAGTTTTTAGAGCTGTTAGCTGACTGGTTCACTGGCTATAATAAAAAACCTAACAAAAAAAAAATAGTAAAACCGACAAAAATTATATTTTGAATATAAATAATAGAGTTATGTATTATTATTATTATTTTTTTATATATATATCTATAGATAATATTTTATATAAACATTTGTGTACATTACTTATATACCATAGTATATATACACACAATACACACACATATACACATTAGCATATAAAATATAGTATCACATATATATATGTTGTTGTTATGTAGCGCTAGCATAATATTTTTATGAAATTGTAATAGTATTTTTACATATGAAACATATATACTCTTACTTTACATGAAATATTACATATAGAAATTGATAGTTATTTTACATTATAATAATATTATTTGCTATATTATTAGATAGGCGCGCATATACAGAGAGATAGATATACAGAGATAGAAAAACTAAGGAAATTATAGTGTATGCGTGACCTACTTAAGTAAAAAAAAAAAAATATTTGTACAAAATAAATAAAAAATAAAAAATAAAAAAAAAAAAAGAATGCGCTCTACGATGACGATCAACACTATGATGTTTACCAGTTATAGAAAAAAAAAATGTATATACAGTATTTTTTTTTTTTTTATTTTAAATTTATATAATTAATTTTAAATTAATATAATACATATGTATTAGCCCTTTTTATTTACCATTGAGAGATGATCACATATCTTTAGCATATTTTTTCTTAAAACACAGATAATTATATAATAATAAAAATAATACAAAAATAGTTATACAATAAATAAATAAATACCTAAATATTTTTCCTAATAAAGATGTAAATAATGTAATGGTAATACTAATAATAATAAAATTATTATTGTAAATTATTTATAATGATAATTTTATGTTTTTACTGTTTTATTTAACTTAACGCAAAAAAAAAAAAAAAAAAAAAACACTGACCATTTTGTTTTTCTTTTAAATATAAAAATTAAATAATGCAAAATTGTTACAAAAAAAAAAAGAAGAAAATACCACAAAAATTATTTGTACATTTTTTGCAATTATATATATTTTTCTATTTTAATATATTTTTGTTAAATAAAATTTATAATTGTGCAAAAACTATAGTTTTTTTTTTTAAATCATATATTTTTAAATTTAATAGAGAAAAAACAAATTATTTGCACTGCACCCTTTTTTTTTTTTTTTATTTAAGTCTTTATTTTATTTTCATTTTTATGTTATTACCTAAAATAAAAATTTCTATTTTGTTAAAATTTTTATTTTTGAAAGTCTTTGGTAATTTTTTCTTTTTTTTTTTCTATTATTTATTTATTTTTTAATTATTTGAAAAAAAAAAAAAAAAAAAAGTAACGTATCAAAAATATTGTGTGTATCAAATTTTTTGATTTTATCTAAAATTAAATTACGAAAATGAACAATTATTTTAATTTATATATATCAAATTTGATCCTATTATTAAATATATGATATTTTTTATTATTTATGTAAATATTGTTAATTCTGTAGACTTAATAAATATATATATATATATATATATTATTAAAGTATAGCTACAAGGGATAATTATTTTTAATTATTTTTAAAATAAAATAAATATTGGACGGAACTTATTTGTGTAAAAACAAAAAATAAAGAAAGAAAAATTTTAATGCGGAAATATTTTATTTTTTTAAATGAAAATTTGGTAAGGGTTTTTATATCGTAATTTTACATAGTCTATATATTGAATAATATAATTATAGGTTTATTAAAAGTATACACATATTTAGAGAGATGTACCAAATGTAGAATGAATTTACTTTAACAATATGTTTACCAGAAATAATTTTAGAGAAGCTAAAATTAAATGGAAGTTGTATGCGGTGTAACAAATGCATTACAAATATGTTTCCATAAATATTAACAATAAATAATTGTTCTTATTCAAATGAAAATTTAGATGAAAAACCCCTCCTCTCCTCCATTTAAAGTTTATTCGAGAAAATTGATTGTTATATCTACACAAAAAGAAAAACTTGTATTTTTTTTTTTTTTTTAACAATAATCAATTGTTCTTTTTTTTTTGTTTTGATAAAAATATATATGTCAAGAAAATAATTCTTAAAATAATTATTTTTATTTATATACAATAAATTAAAAAAAAAAAAAATATATTCTTTTTTAAATTCGATTATAAATATAAATTTTTAACTCTTCGTCTGTACAGAATTAAAAAAAATAATTAATAATTAATTAATTAAATAATTGCACAATATATTTTCTTTTTTTTTTTTTTAACATTTTAAATAAAATTTTTATAAAATTAATATAAATAAAATGAAAATAATAATAATATAATAATAGCATTTTTTACATAAAAAAAATATAAAAAAATAAAAAAAATTGTAACTATACAAATTTCAATTTGTTAAATTAAATAATATATTATTATTATTTCTATACTAAATATTATAAATATATTTACATCCCATGATCAACGTTACTACTTACTAAACTTAATACATTTCGGCATATATTATTTACTTCTGGATTATTGTGATTCATTAAATGTACATATAATTGTTTATGTAATTGTATTTCATTGGTCATTTCTTCTAGGCGTCGGATCAGTACTTCTTTTTCTTTAATTAGTCCCTTAACCTTTTCTTCGACTTCACGTGAACGTACCTTAGCTTTTTCACGACTTTTACGTACTGCTATATTATTACGTTCTCTTCGTCGACGATATTCATCTGTACCTTTATCAACATGTTTATTATTTTGTTTTCTTTGTGACATAATTTGTTTATGTTTTAAATGCACTAAATGATTACCGGGTAAATGGGGTAATCCTTGTTGATGGTGATTATGATGGTTAGGGTGATGATGATGATGTCCACCACCAACTACACCGCTTCCACCGTTGACGTTGCCATTGTTAGCTGTATTATTAGTAAGATTACCGCCACCCGGTACTTGTAATGTTGTGAATGTATTACCGCTACCATTTGATATGTAATTTGGTGTTATTTGATAATTACCATTAATGTTTGTGGAATTGGTGCCGCCGCTTAAATATTGAGCACCATTTGTTACAATACCATTTGCAGCAGCTAAACGTCGAAATTCAGGAGTATCAATTGGTTCTTCTTTGATTGTACTTGCCGTACCATCTGAACCAATACTACTATTTTCATCGCTTGAATTATTTGTGTATGTAGCACCAGTATGAACTGGTTGTGGCATATATGCTAATGTACTTCTAGAATAATTTTGTGATAAATGTTGTTGCTGCTGCTGTTGCTGTTGTTGTTGCTGCTGTTGTTGTTGTTGTTGTGCTAGTCTATTTTGCTGTTGTAATTGTAAAGCTTTTGCTGCTGCATTAATAGACACATTGCTATTATTATTATTGTTATTATTATTGTTATTACTATTATTATTATTGTTATTATTATTATTATTATTATTTGTTGTTGTATTTGGTACCATATCAGTAAATATGCCGAGGGATTCTTGTTCACGAAATTGATCATCAATTAAATGTTGTAGATCTAGTGATATTTCCTGAGATGTTAATTCTTCGAGATCACTTTGTGAATATTGTTGCAATATATGTTTTTGTAACAATGTATTATTATTGGTATTATTATTATTATTGTTGTTATTATTGTTAATATTGTTATTATTACTATTATTATTATTGCTATTGCTATTATTATTATTGTTAGTAGTATTACTATTATTATTGTTGGTTCCATTATGATTATGATTTGGAACTTGTAAATGATGTCCTAATTGTTGTTGTACTTTATTAGCTATTAAAACATTATGGTTTATTGCTGATGATGAATTATTATTTATTGTTGCATTATTATTATTATTATTATTGATGTTACCACCGTTATTATTATTATTATTATTCGTAGCCATTGTAATTTTTTTAATATCCGTTTGAGCTATTGAATGTGGATTATCATACATTAGTGGTGATTCCATAGTTTTGTAAACATACACTTAACAAAAAATAATTGTCACACATAAAAAAAAATCATTATTATATATTATATTAGTTTTTATATTATTATTAATTTATTTATTTATATTTTAAGCACAATTTTATAAATTTAAAATATATGAACACTTATTATTAGTTTTATTCTAATAATTTATATTTATTTATTATTAAATAATTAAAACAAATATAAATTATACACCACTTTTTATGTATATATTAAAATTGTTTATTATTTATTTTTTTTAAAATTGCGCGCCAATTTCAATTAATTTCTTTTTTTTTTTCTCTCTAATTTTTCAATAAATTTTGCAAACACAATTTCATTCACAATTAATTATAAAATTTTTTAATTTAAATATTAAAAATAAACTTTATATTGTTAAGCTATTGAGATAACTGATTAATACAACTGTTTTTTTTTTTATTGTTACAAAAAACACGCACAGTATAATCCTTATCATTGATTTTTATAACAATTTATTTTATAGAAATAAAATAAAATACGACTACATTTTATAAAAACATAATAAATAACAAATTTAAAGAAGAAGAAACTTTAAGTTAAAATTAATTTAAAACCGAAAAAAAACAAAAAAAAAATAAAACAAATAAAACACACTTTTTTTTAATTTTTTATTTTATGTAGAAAAATTATTGAAATAAGTTTTTTTTCTTTTTATTTTTAAAAATATACAGGAAAAGATAGTTTCATAAAGAAGATGTGTCCAATTGCTTTACTTTCATTCAACTGAAGTCTCAAGATTATGATGCAACTAGTTATATATATACACTAAACTTAATAAATATTTTTATTATTATTATTATTATTATTATTATTTTTATTATATTATTACACTGTGTGTGATTGTAATTCACTTAATAGTATATGTATTTATAATTGCATATATATAGTTTTTACAACACTACTACATTGTTAAAAGATTTTCTATATACAGAAAATTATAAGCTAGTATAGCACTCAATCACTTTTACTATAAATGTTTTATATATTAGTATCTCATACTAGTTATATATCCGAAAAAAAAAAATTAGCGCGCTTAACTAATATTTTTACACAAAACTATTTATATATTGCATTTTATGAGAAAAAAAAAAAAAAAGAGTAATTCAAGCCGTTATAATATAAACAACAACCATTTACTATTACGCTATTACTAAATGAGTAAATACAAAAAAAAAATATAGAAGAAAATTCTCTCTTAAAAAAATGCACACCGCGCACTAATACATAAAAATAATAATAATAACAAAAAAAAAAAAGAAAAACACAAACAAACTCTATTTAAAGCTTGTTAAAGCTTATTTATAACTGTAAAAGTTTATTACACACAAAATCTATATTCACTGCGGAAAACTATATATACTCACTCGTATATATATTTAAAAATGAATATTCTGAGAGAAATCAAATGAACTTCTTCCGTCTGTTGTTGTCAACAGTATGACGATTTTTGAATCAATGAATTTTAAAATATACCTTTAAAACAAAAAGTTAAGTCGTCTTGTGTACATAGTAAAACCAACTTAGCTTAAGTCATATACACAATACAATGCGAATAAAAATAGAAAAAAAATAAAATACAGGTACAAATGTATGCATTTTACATAATTTAAGATGCCCCACCACCAATTTTAAATATTATATGCATAACACACATCGTATAAGTAAAAAATATACAAATATATCGGTATATTTTTATAATCAGTTACTGATAAAAATATATAAATAAAATAAAATATATATACTTTTTTTCAGGAAAATCTACACACACACACGAGTATTTATAATGAATGTATGTATTATTTATTTACTTGATGGAGAAATAAAGTTTTTAGTATATAGTGGGGTTTTTATGTTTACATATAACATTTGGTATATACATAATTTCTTTTTACGTTTTTGTTTAAATATGTATATTTTTTTTTTTTTTTTTTTGCATAAGTTTAAATAATATAATGTTTTTTTTTACAATATTATTTAAGGTAAAAATAAATGTTGTATTATCATAAATTATTATTTTATTATATATTATAATTTTGTATATATGCAAATTTTAAGTTTCCTTTGCACGTAGTACTACTGAAATTGCCTGAATTAGCGAAGGTTATTATCAAATTGTAATGATAATGGGTGATGATGAATAAGTAAAATAAATTGACAATATTTTATATGCAAAAATGGCCACTATCGAATTTCGGGAAAGTGTATTTAGATAACAAATAGAAAATGATAGTGTCCATTAGAAATTTCTATGCTGAAATAATCAGCGTATTTCAGTAATGGGTCACATTAAAATATATATATCATAATATTAATTAATATTATTAATCTATATTTAGTCTAAAATAATATGTTGTGCAATTTAAATTATAATAAATATATCTTTTATTCTTTCTTATAAATTTAAAATGTTAATGCATATTTAAAATAAAACAAAAATTATAACAATATTTTAAATTTATAAGAAAGTGTATAAGAAAAAGAGTTAAATACAAATTAATTTCATGTACAAGTGTATATATGTGTTAAAATATTAATAATAATAAATTATAAATTGATGTTTTATAATAAAATAACTATATTAATTTTTAGCAATTATAAAAAATTAATATTATAATAATGAACAAAATTATAAAATCATTAACTAACTAAATGTAGTGTATTCATATTTCCATTCTACAGTATATTGTTTATGTAATAACACTTAACAATACATATACACAAAGCCATATTGAACTCAATGTAACACGAGGGCATATAAAATTAAAAAAAAAATGATTTAAAAGTTGTGCCAGGAAATTATTGAATATTTATATTTTTATAAGGATTAATTTTTTAATTTTTTGTAATTAATTATAAAAATTATAAATAATAAGCAATTAGATAAAACATGTTATAATGAAAAGATAATTTTTAGAATTTTTCGTTGCTTAACACACAACATATCTTTGAAATTAATAAATTTGCATCAGCACTTGGAAAAAATTAGAAATAGCTAGTGATTTTTTCTTTCGTTGTTCTATCCGCGTCTGTCGTGTATTAACAAAACTAATTTTATAAACAAATCCAAATATAGAGTTATACATTTAATCTATGAATTTAATTTCTCTATATATCATGTAATCTGACGCATCATATTTTTATTATAGCCCTATTATATATTATTAAAAATAAATCATTATTTAAGAACGCCTATTAAGAGTATGGGGCGGAAATTTTCAAATCAATATGTTCACATAAAAACAAAAATATTGCAAAAATATTCTACCAATTAAAATAATATACAATTATCAATTTTTTGAATTTTATTTTTAAGATATCTGTTTTTATCAATATTAAAAAAATTTTCTATATTATATTCAGATAAGAATTACTTGAAAATATTATATAAAAATTTTCTTTGATTTATGTCATCAAATAAATTACATGATACTATTTAGGAGGTACATATTTTAAATGTGAAATTATTCGATATTTATATTAATATTTTAATTTTTCAGTTGGGTTAGCTTTTGTACGTTTATGGAATAAAAAAAAAAACTGATGTAGCGATGTTGGCCGCACCATTTTATCGAATGTTTTTCTGTTTTTGATAAATCACTTTGTATTTATTATCACATTTTGAATTAGTGAATATTATTATAGTTAGTTTAGCTAAGCGCCAATAATTTTCCATATTTTTGTTTATGTATATGAAATAAGATATAGCTTTGGTAATGTATTGAAAATTTTATTAATAAACAATTTATTATATTATACCATGCTAAAAAGAAATATATATCGACGATTGTTTTATAGAACACTTTTAAAATTCACATCAATAATACACATTCACAAATTGAAATTTATACATACATAAATAAAATATAGGATCGCGTGAAATCTTAAAAAAAAAAATAAATATTTTCTAAGAAAATTCTTATCTCCCACCGCAATACAAATATACAAATACATATATATTGATTAAAAAATTGTTATTCTACACTTTTATATATATTTATGCACTTTGCAAATATACACAACATATACTGACATATATACGACTATAGTTGATATATAATAAAAATATTTATCAAAATTAATGACGTTATATAAATTCTTATCAAAATAATATTAACGTACTATGTTATCAACGTAATCCATCAATGTTAATGTGTAGTATGTACAAAAAAAAAAAAAAATAAGTATACATTGCGTCACAAATATTAATTCAATATTTATGACTCAGTCAATGTGGTCTGGGTCTGGTCACTATATACGTACACAATCATGATTCATGACCAAATCAAACGTAATATTTATAATTTTTTGAATGGTAAATTATAGTTTCTTGTTTGTGTGTTTCATATTTTACAGGGCAGCGTTTAACTAACTTTAATACATTTTTATTTTACTTATATGGAAATGGTTAATACAATATTATTTTATAGTAGTAAACGTATATGATAACAATAAATAAAAATAATAATAATAATAACATAATTTAAAAAAAAAAATGTATATATATAACGTTAATGAAAAATAATAATATTGCGCGCAAAAAAATATAAAAATACTAATAATTATAATAATGATTAAAAAAAAAATGGAAATATAAATAATATTATTTTTTTTTATTTGATAAGATATCAAAGCTTTTATGTATAAATGCATTTCTTACGTGTACATTGGCTTCATGTTGTTGAATATGGCATCAGACTTAGTATTAATAGACTTATTAATTTTGGCTATAGGTAACATATTGCTTATAGTGATGTCACAGGCAAAATTTAATCACCCATTATAAATTTAATATAATAAGGTTATTTCAATAATTTTTTTTCGGCATACATATTCCCTATAGCATTATATTTAATTGTGATTCGAAAATGTAATACTATAAATTTCCAATTTATTTAATTTTTTTGTAAATGCAATTAGTAAATATGTGTGAAAAAATGATTTTATAAAAAATTAAAATGATTTGATATTAAAAATTAAAAGAAAGTCATATAAGAATTATTCATAAACACGGATATTATTATATTTAAATATATAATATATATTTTATATTATATATTTATAAATTTTATGCACATACATACACATATTTAGTAAAATTGTACATACAGAACACATTGTTTATTTATATATACCATACATATTTTATATGAAAGTGAAATGTTTACTATAGTATAAATTTCTACAGGATTTGTCAACAAATAAATACATTCTATTTTGTATATATTGTCAGATAAATAATAGAAAAAAAAAAAAAACAAATTAAATTCGCTCCCACATTCCTTAAATATATACAACAATACAATGTTATTAAATCAAAATGACAAATAAAATATATAATAAATGTGATAACAATATAATAAAATTGAATAAATTTAATAATTTTAATCACCTAACAATATTAATAATATGATTTGTACACAAATATACGAGCAGACTATATATTTGATATATTATAAATCTATTGGTCTGCGGTATCCAATATTATTGTTATAATTTTATTTATTTTTTCGTATAGGTAAATGGAAAATAAATAAATACAAAATGTCAATACAGAAATTTTACTTGCATATATGACAAAAAAAAAAAAAAATAAGGAAAGAAAAAAATAAAATAACATATAGACAAGAAATACATCAAAACATTGATAACAAATGATACTTATACACATCGTAAATAAATAAATAAATAAATATTACACTTATATCTTTTTTTTTCTTATATATATGTATTGCTTTTAAGTTTAACACCTTCGCATTTTATTTCATTGTTTGGTATTTCATTTTATAAATATATTTATGACAGATCACAACAGACAACAAGGAACATATTAAATTTTACTTTCACTATATAGATATATCACTATATTATATACATACAATAAGCAAATATGTACAGTGGTACAAGTATACCATATACATACATATATTATATATGTGGCGGCAGTGTAAAATACATAATTTGAAATTTAAAATTTAGGTCACATAAAAATTATTAATATTTCTTAATAAGATTTTATATGTACATATACACAACTGTGGTTCGGATACGACCAATTTTTTTGTTTTAATCCATTTTAAATTTTGATAGTTATCAAATAAATATTTAATAAAATAAATATACACAATCAAATAAAATAGAAAAAAAAAAAAAAAAAGAAGTTTTATTATATTATAATCGAGATGTAATTAACGCCCTTGGCTTATTATGTGTATTGTATTATATACAAAATACAAATATATAGAACCTATTATACCATATTATTTTATTATTATAAACATTTTCTTATATAACATAATAATATAATTGAAAATAAAACACTTATTAAGTCGGAAAAAAAAAGAAACGTATAGTTTTAAAATAAAATTAATTTAATAAAAATCATAAGATAATTTCTATATGTAATACATAAACATAGGTATAACACATATATACAATATAGATACATATGTTCTTATGGCAATAATTAAAGAGAATGGACAATATAATATGTTTTCCTATGTACAATATATAAAATATAAATAATAATTGAAGTATTAGAGGGCGGAATTGTATATAAATATCTTTATATATACCATATATAGTTAGTTATAGTTATGTATATAAACTATATATAACTGCTATAACATTAAATTATAAATATATAATTATAATTGTTTTCATTATTGCGGTAAATTATTAACTACAAATTATAATAAATATTAAATATATATATTTAACAAAAAATATAAATTAATTTTATTTATTAAAATATATTTTTACATATAGAAAAATTAATATAATATTTATGATAATTTAAATTTGTTGAGATTTGATTTTAAATATAAAATATAATGCTGCTGCTGCTGGTATAAGGTAAACAACAAGATAAATTATGAACTCTTGACTCTACTATTTGTGATAATTTCATTTATTAAGTTAATTTATTGTGTAACAAACAACAAAATTGTAATTGTCGTGTTACGGTAGTATAGCATCCAGGACCAAGATGGTTAGGATAATATAGTAACCTCATTCAACAGGCCATTACGACATGGTTTATTAATCGTATTCCAAAGTAGAATGTAATGGATAAGGACCACATGGGCAACATCTTGAATACTGTTAAGTTTACAATTGGAAAAATAATGTTTTTCAATGGTAGAATAATTGTAGGGAAAATCCACTTTACCAATCACAGAACATTATAACTAATGAACACGTTCCGCCTCGTGGTTGAGCAAAATAAATTATCGATGATAATATAATTGTTATCTTTCAATCAATATGAATATATATAAGCAGCTACGAGTGATTTCGAGTATAATATAATCGGTATAAAAAGTAATATAAATAAATCTAAAAAACATATTACAATACACTAAAATAATACGTGTATACTATTATAAACATGTATCAGCATAACACATCAATTGATAATCATGTCATGTGGAATAACTTCAGTGATAAATTTTAATGGAACATATACAAAAATATTATAACAAAATTAATTGGACAATCATTTTAAATGATCAACAAATACTATATTAATATCAAAAAATGTATTACCTTATTTGAAAACAAAAACAATTGTTTTGGAAAACTCCACAAAATGTTGTAATACGTTTTTATATTAGTATAATTTTGAATCGATTTTAAGTATCGTTATAGGATACATATTTAATTATATATATTTCGTTTTATCCACGCGATTCCACACACATATTGATAAGAAAATTTCATTCATAAATTTCATTTATACAACGTAATAAAATTTATTTATTTCAGTACATATACGATATAGTAGCTGCCTATAACCGTCTTGAAATGACGTTGTTAAAATATATCAAAAAAAAGAACATCTACATTATTGATCCGACCGGATGATAGGGACTGATAAGATAACTTTTATATTTTTATTATTTTATTATTGTATTTAAAAAAAAAAATTTTTTTTTTAAAATAGTAAAGGTACACCTATTTATAGATATCGATTCCCCGAAATAAATGATTCATTCACCATTTTAACTGCAAATAATAATTTTAATAATATTCGGAAACATAATATGTATATAAAAATAAAAAAAAAATTGAATTAAAAATAGATTACTTAGGAATTCATCTGTTTTAATTTTGTTATATATATATATTTATTTTTTTTTTTTCAAATTACAATAAGTAAATAAATGTTGATCACATGATTTTTCAATTTTATATTTTTATTTTGAATATATATAGGACTTAGGTAAGATTATATATTAATTTACGCACGTGAAATAAAAGCACATGCAAAAATAATAATAAATACATATTTTTGTTATGTAAGAATTTGTTTTGAAAAATTTATCAATAGAATATTGAATATTGCATAGAAAATATAATTATGGATTATATATGTGACATGTGTGTGTGTAGGAATTTATGTATAGTCACGAGACTTTTACTTTCATAATATATATAATCACATAGTACGATCATTTTGAAATATAATTTTCATATTTTGGTCTATAAATAAAATATTTAGTTAATTTTTTTTTATTATTACATAGTTAATTATTTAAATATAATAATACTTTGGGTACAATATGAGTAATTGATTTTTTTTTTTTTTTTTTTCAAATTTAGAACGCAGTTTCAAAATAATGAAACTTTTAAATAATCTTGAAATTTGCGACTATGGATTCAATTAATATAATTATATTGATAGATGAGTAAGATTTAAAATTTGATGAAATTATTAAAATCGTAATTCTAATAATAACAAATAAATATGTTATGAATAAAAATATGATATCATATATACGAGATTCGAGTTACTTAAAAAATAAAGAACCAAAAAATAATAATAAAGTGGATTAATATATTACAAATTTTACAATCTATTTATAGCCAGTAGCGTTGCGTGCATGTAAACAAGATAAACAGTGTTTACCATAAAAAAAATGATTTTTTAACGAATCTTTTGTATCAATATTTTTGTCATGGCTGAATTTTTTATACAATTGGTTAAAATTTACTATATAGTTTTTTTTTTTTTGTTATAAATAAAAATATAGGTAAAATATCGAAAATATAATTTCCATAAACAATTATAGTCTTTTATATATAATATATTGTACAATATATATTAAATAATATAACGATATAAACGATAAATAATATGTAATACATAAAAAGGTACTCACCAATTCACTTGCCCCCAAAATAGCCGCGATAGAAGAGCCGGCAACAGAAAAATGAAAATTCTGCACATACAATTCAATTTACAATTTCATTTCACAAATAACAAAATCGAACAGCGACACATATTTGCTATAGCTAAAAAGAGAAAGAAAGAAATTAATTAATTTTAATATTATTATTGTTAGGTAAATTTAATAAATGTTGTACCAAATCAAATTAAATATATTTATTTTATTACTTTTTTTTTCAAAATAATTTGGTACAATTTTATACATAAATATAAAAACCGCAACAGCAAGAAGAACAACAAAGCAACAACAACAACAATAAATGCTATATAAAATTTTTTGTGACCGCGGCGTCGCACTGACACAATCGCATTTTTTTTTTTTTTGCATACGCATATAGGAAAAAGTCAAAATTTAATTATTAAAAAACTAAAAATTTATACAATCTCTTCCAAAAAAATTAATTGCCGAATAAATTGATAATTGTTGGGAAACAAATAAAATAAAAATAATTAAAACAATTACAATATTTAATGTATAAAATATAAATGAATGCGGGGAGCACCACTTACTTACGTACGCATCATTAACAAACAAGGGAAAAAAAAAAAAGTTAAAAATTATTGAAGGCATTTTTTAAACACACAATAATTAAATACTGTAATGATATTGTAGAAAATAAAACTTTAATAATATTAAAGATTAATCTTCGGTTTATAAATTTAAAATAATAAATTATCTTTACCTTACATTAATTATTAAATATAATATAATTAAATGATTAATATGCAATTCCTTTTTTTTTTTACCTATTTTTTCATTTACTACGACGTGACTGACACAAGAAAAACAAAAACTAGCAATAATAAAAATCGAAATAAAAAATGTGACATAAAAATATTGATGACACATGAGAAAATAAAAAACAATTGAATTTATTTTTGCTATATAAAAAATTCGAATTTATTTTTTATTATTATTTCAATTTTATTTGTAATTTAACGAATTTTCAAATTTAAAAATTTGCTCATTTTTGAAATTTATTCCAATAGATGTTGTCACTTACGCGCTCTTAATTATGATTTAATAATTTGATTTTATAGTAATGAAATTTGCTTACAAAATATATTTATCGATTTTGATATTATTTAATATTATTTAAATTTTTGGCATTAGATAATTTTGAGTTTTACCATGCTATAATTGAACCGCTCTTCTCGAAACATGGTGTGTACCAAGTAAGATGCTGCTAACAAACAAACTTTAAATTTAAATAATAATAACTTTTTTGCAGTAAATATGGTTCAATACATCCTATTTCGGTTATTGCATACGCATATAGCTACGTATGTAGCTGTTACATAAATTTATGATTTGATAAATTACTTTTCTGAGATTGCAATTGTATTAAATTTTTACGATAACGATATTTTTATAGGTAATGGTATGAAAATAGGATTGGTTTACCTAATCGAAAAATTCTGGGCGACGCCGCTGTTTATAACATATATTAATATAATAATTAACCATCTTAAATTTTAATTTACCAACTAATTAACCTTCATCACTACATATTTATAGGCATCTTATAAAATTATAACCGTGTTAATATAAACATATAATATATAACAAATTTTATATAACAATATAATACTCGTATTAATAAAATATACTCGTATATATATAAAAGATTAAAATTTGTTGAGTTATTGCACTTACAATTTTATAAATTAATGAAAGTGAAAATAATAAAAAAAAAATACAAAGTAAATATTAAATAATAATGATCACGCGTACTTTAAAAAATTATTATTTATACGTAATGGGAGTTATAACTGAAATGAGCATATACGGAATTAATATAAGAATGGTTAAAAAAAACCATTATAAGAATATAAGAAAATATAATTTATTTGATACAGAAGGTACATATAAAACAAGTAATTACTGTTTGTACATAAACCAAATAATTTTTAAACATAATCTCTAGTCTTTTAATGACTTCGGAATAATTTATATTTATATTTATTGAGGTTTATTTCAATAAAATTTAAAATTGATGCAGAAAAAAACTATATTAATTATGAATTATAATTATCGGACATATGAAAACTATGACAATTATGAAGAATTTATGCAGAATATTTACTGAAAAATATTATGTCTGTACTACAGTTTGACCTTTATCATATTATTGTTAGATAATATACAATAAAAAAAACAACAATCATTTCTTTTATTCGTATTATAGGTGTAAGTTATTTTGGCTAATTTATATGTATAGAATAAATAGAAAAAATTAATTATTTTTATTTAACTTATATTATATATTTTTGTTTTTAATTTAATAAAAATAAACAAGCTTTGTCATCAATAAATTCAGTATATACAATATCTGTAAAGCGATGAATATATTAAATGAAAATATAAATTATATTTAAAAATTTGGAACAGTATTTTTAGTTACGAAATACCATATTTTTGTATTTGTGCTAAATAATAAATAAATAAAATATTATTTATAAACTTCATGTGTATGTATACTAATTTGTAGAATTAATTCTTATAATATTCAATAATTCATTCATTATGTTTTAACAATCATTTTGGTACCGAAAATAATATTGCGATTTGAAAAATTTATTTTCACATTTTTTTGGACATTATTTAAGTGGAAGATTCTTGTTAGCAACCCCTGTTTGAAAGAGCAACAAGAAAATATAAATAAAACCAATCATATTTTAGTTTTACAATTGATTATGCTCTTTTTTTTCATACATAAAAAATTAATTCTTATATTTTTCACAAAATTGATCGTTTTCTTTTCAAAATTGGACAGACGATAATTAATTGTTTTAAGCTTACCTTTGAAAAAATAATAGAAGAAAATAAAATTAGATGAAATACAAAGAAGAAAAAACCTTACAATTGTAATTTAACATTACCAAATGGACTACTCAACAATAGTTGTGTAAATGGTTTGTATATATAATAAATGAAAAAAATATATTATTATCACAGGGTGTCTTATGTTTTGTAATAATTTTTATCAACAGGTGTAGAAAATAAATAAAATAATTAAATAAATATTATTAATAAGTTCATATGAATATAGTTTTTCATACAAAAATGTAAATTTTAATTCGATGACTTCGTATTACAATGCCACACACTGCTAAATCTGGCGATTTTGATATAAGTAGAAGCAATTCAATGTGCAATAGAAATAATGAAGCTTTTGCCATACGGATGAATGAGACATCAAGAAATGCATTAAATATTAATGTTTTTGTATATCTCTATTCTATATTTAAACTCAAAGGTATATAAGTATACCCAAATGGAATTTCTTAAAGCAAAATGTAATTTTTAAAATTTTAAATTAAATTTATTATAGTATTATAATTGAATTATAGAAAATTAAAAATTGGTTATTTTGATGATATTCAAATTCCCAATTTTTTCACTATTAACCATTTTTTTTTTTTTTTGTGAATACATGAAGGACAATATAGACAATATCAATTGAACAATAATTTTATAATAACATTAAATATATGTATATATGAAAAATTAAATAATAAAGACTTCTCATATTCTGCATATATTCTTATTTTAATTATTTTTCAATTAATTAATTAAATATAATTATTTGATGGTAAATAAAATAATAAAAAAAAAAAAAAAAAAACAAACACATAATAGAAAAAAATACTACATAAATATTCTTAAATATTGTTTTGCTCGTGTGTCTTGGCCTTGAAAAATTTCTTAACTAAATTAATAATTGTTTAATGAAGATTATTTGAATAGTTCTTTTTTTTTTCTTTGTGTACATATGTCATCCATAGAAAAATTAAAATATTTATGATGCTGCCGATGTTGTGTTGTTTCGTGATAAATAATATACTACAATAACATTGGTTTGTATAATTTGAAACGTATAGTGATTATAAATTATTAGCAATAGCGACACAAAGTATTAAACAAAAAATTTTCTCGATTTTAACAACAAGCAATTTTACTACGAAAATAATATTTTATTATTACAATTTTTATATTCATATATAAAACATATTATTTTAAATTAACTGCCACAAATTATATTATATTTCATTTAATTTATACAATTTTATAATATATATTTTATGCATAACTATTATTTTCTCCTCCCTGGCACCATCAAATATACTAGTCATATATGAAAAAACAAAACCCATATAGAGACACACACATGAACATGTATTTGATATATTCATTCATAAAATTTATGTAATCACATTAATATAGAAAATGTACTTTGACTTTTCTTTCATTCACATATGGGTCAATTTATTTTTGTATTTAATATTCATTATTTATTTAATAAAAAAAAAAAAAAAAAGTAGTTCTATTATAAATATTCAACTGGTTTAAGTTTAACCACTAGCCGTTTGTATATGTAAAGAAAAAAAATTATATTAATGCCGTGTTGTATATGTATTGTATAGCATCGACTAATAAAACGATACGTAATATGTATAGGAACAGCTAACAATCTTAATACATTGAAAAATTCCATCCCCAAGTAGGTAAAAACATGAGGTGATAAGAAATTTTATTATACAATTCTTTGATGGTCAATAAAAGCACTGGTAATTGTCGACCCAACCGTTAGGTATAAAGCAAACATTAAATTTAAATACAATTTATAACATTTCTGTATACATTCATATATAATATATGTTTAAAAAATCCAGAGAAATTTCAATAAAATTGATAAAATAATTACTATATTTTTCAAATTCCCCCCAGATTAGTATTTTTTTTAAAATATATAAATTATAATTTGTTTGTAATTTTATTTTATTCAGTTTTGTCAAATATTTCCTTTTACGTCTCTGACATTTCATTTTGGGTCGATTTAAAAATATGTTATACGTTAAAACCAAACGTATTTTATATTTTACATCACTGTTGATACCGTACTTCAGCGAAACATCATATAGTATATACGATGCTATCTATAGACAGAGCGCGTCTACCAGACGAAGAATAATAAAAAATTAAAATTGAGTGGTTTTATTTTTTATATATATATTGTTGTTATAATACGAGTACTATATTATTTATACAAATATTGTTGGTTTACAAAGATTTTTGTCTCGTCTATATAATTAATTATAAAAAAAAAAGTGGTCTTATCATATTCTTCGTCGACACAATGATATTTTTTTTCATATACAATACAATAAACAGTTATGTAAAACTTCCTTTGGATGTAATCCCTTTCTTGTCAACCGATCAGCAATTTAGTAATTATATATTCTGCCTATGTTAGTACATAGTTATTATTTATACACACTGAACATTACCATACCAAAATGTAAGCGAAATTTAAACTTTAAATGTGTGTTTAGATTTATTAGTAGTTTACCATCATAGGTATTATCAATATATTTTAGATACAAAAATAATTTCAAAAATAATTGCTATAAAATCGTAAAAAAAAAATGAATCATACAATCATATACCAGAATGAAAAAAAAATCGAAAGAACCAGAAATTTTAAAAGATATTCATCTACAAATACGATAAAATATTTATTATTAAATTTAACAACAAATAAATACGTGCATAACGTTAAACGTAAAAATATATAAATGCATATAGGCAACGTTTATTATATAGGTATGTTTATATGCGACTACATACAATATAATTGTATACACAAGTTATTACAATATATTTTTAAAAACAATTTATAGAAGGGAAAACAACATTGCCATATCTGAAGATAAAACCAACTTAAGACCAAAAATACATACTACAAATATATTATTTGCAATGGAAATTCTATATAAAAAAAAAAGAAAAAAAAAGAGATTCCAAACAATTGTATACAAATACACACATGAACATAAACGGCATAACAATTATATTATACAAACAATACAGACACAATATATTTTTTACGACTTGTTGATTATTTCGTTGAATATACCATATATTTTAAAATATTAAACATGTTCAAATAGTTCTGAGACATTATATTCAGTGCTCTATATGGAATATTTATGTATATAATCAGATAGGAAATTTTTGTTACATATATCGAATTTTCAATAATTAATGAGAATAAAAGCATTATTTAAACGATAATTATCTTGAATTTATTGAAATAATCTGGAATTTTGTATTGCATTCTAAATTGTGTCACAGCTTTAAACCAACAATAATCAATATATGGCATAAGAAAATTGATTGTTATATGAATCAAGGCTAGGTGAATATGAACGAATATTTATAGTATATACTTCTGCAAAAGACTAGTTATAATAATCACACCTATTCATCATATACTTAATACTACCTGTGTCACTTCATTTTGTTATGATTTCATTTATAATAAATTCTTAAAACTTTTGAACAAATCCCAATTTCTGTTGTTTGTTTGTATGTTGTATATACCAACAGCAAATTCCGATATAAACATGTATATAGTGACGTATTACTGTACATATGATATTATTTGTTATATTCGTTGTATGGATATGTGAATTCATTGTATATTTTAGTGCATATAAATTTTAGATTTAGTTAAGTCATGTTGTTTGCAGTGCGTGGACAGATTTGTTAAATATTAATAATGTTATTTTAATTTTTTAATTTTTTTTTTCATAACCAAGAATTAATTTTGTGTTTTTATTATATGATAAAAAAAATATAAAATTCTTCATTATTATAATATTTGTTTGGAAATAAAATAAAAATTAATATTATAATTATTATTTAAGGTATATAATTTTATATAATTATCAAAGTGTGTGTGTGTAGCGACGATTAATTTACCTAATTAAAGGTTATAGTGGAACTTTTAAATTGCTAAATTAAATATATTCATATTTTTTATTTAAATAGAAATTTAATTTTGTTTGTCAGAAATTATTTATAAAAGAGTACAAGAGGATGATGTTATAAATTATTTGTGTCTCTATATATAAATATATTTATGGTGTGGCTTTATTTTTATATTTTAAATTTGTGATGTTATATTTCTTTTGTATTTACAATATATTTTGTATATAGATGAGGTTATAACAAAAAAAAAAAAAAAAAAACACAGATACTTTGTTCTATTCATCGGAGTGAAACGAACAAATAAATATACAAATAATATTATATTACGTTTTAAAACCATTTATATATAAATAGCATTATATAAAGAAATATTTATAATAGACACAATTTAAATCAATTATTATAGAGAGTGTTTTAAAAACTGCGTACATAAATTATAAACAAAATTATTAATAATATACAACTATACGATTATATTGTACTATCATAAATATTTAAAATGCATATAATTATTAAACTTTTTTTTTCTCCATTTTATGACCTCCGGACCTGTGTTTAACAATTAAAACGAAATTTTCCTCATATCCATATGACTAGATTTTTATATATAATTTATACAATTTTGTTATATTTTTCTAAAAAATTATGTGGGTTGTCAAATACATATTGCGGTTTCCTTTCTTATCTATTTTCTACAAATATATTTATATATATATATATAGAATATATATGATACGCTGATCTTGACATTAAATTTTATTAAAATTAATGGTTATAAATATATGATGAAAAAAAAAATATATATATATATAAACATAATAATATCACAAGTACACCAACCAATAGTGTATTTTCAATTTAAATATAAGAAATAATTTATTTATATGATGTTCTAACTATTGTATATATACATAAAGGTTATCCAAAAGTAACGCTTCAAATGCTTTGCTTAAATAAAATACAAACTAAAATCAATCGAAAAATATCATTTAAATGTCCACTGTGTTTGCAAGCAGCATCGATTCGGGACATATTCACATCACTGCGCTTGCAACGATTATTATTTTTATTTCAAATATTGTTTTTTTAATTGCTCAATTGTTGTTGATTTCAAGATTGTTTGTTTTTGTGTTAATTGATTTAGCAAATATTCAACAAACAAAAATGCGGAAATATATATCTATTAAATGTGGTCATTTAAGCGTACCTTTTGGATATCCCCTTGTGTAATTGCGTATAACCAAATAGATTTGATTATATTTAATTAAAATTAAATTAATAATTATATACCACATCATAATACAATATATTTGCGCTTCAATGTTATATACATTTAAATAAATTATTTTCAATTAAAAACTCACAAATACTACTTACTATACATGATAAAACTATTAAACTAGTATATATATATATATATATACAAATATTAAAATAATCACTTTCTAGTGAAATCATAAAATAAAAACTATCTGAACTGATAAAAATAATAAAATTTTTTAAAAAGAAATAAATTTATTTATATGGTTAAGAATATACTCAATGAACAAAGGTCAACTAAAAATAAAAAGGATGTGTTATGTTTTTGTATTTTTTTTTTGTCTTTTTGTTATTATAGTTTATCAGAAACATTCTAAATACAATTATTGAAAACTGGTTGGTAAAAAGAAGAGTATACATTTTTATATTAATATATTAAATATGACCAGCATAAAATTTACTTGAAACAAAAAATATAAATTGTTTAGAATAAAAATTAAGTAATAAATTGTATGGGAAATTTTAATGGTAATAAATATAAAGTAAATTTAAATTACAGACAATATGCGAACGAATGAATAAATAATATCTTTAAAGGATATGGGGGATTTAATTGTGTTTTGAAAAATATATGGTGTTAATACAAATTTTATTAATTTATTTCTTAAATATATTGCAGGAGGGATGGGTTAATATTATATGTTTTTAATAATAACAAAAAAAAAATATTTGTATTTCTATAAATGATTTCAAATACTCATATTTTATTACTAATATCATCATTAAAATTTAACGATACTATATACACATTAGTAAAGGAAAATTTGCAATTGCACATACACTTTTATTACCGTGTAATATCAAAGGATATTTCAATCTCTCACTTTTATTGCAATAGTATATGTAATTTTTCAATTTAAAGATTTTCTAATTTATTATTATTATTATTATTATTATTAGTATTATTATTATTATTATTATACAATCAGGTAAAAGATAAAAACAGGTAAAAATATATACATTTTCCCGTGTCCTTTAAGTGAAGCCTATGGCATCTATACCAAAAATTTAATGCAGTGTAATTGGTAAATTACTCGGCATAATGAGAGTATATAACAATTCACACAAATTGATTAGCAATTATCGAAATATTAATTGGAATATAAAAATAAATTCCGAAAAATGTCACCAGTAAATTCAGGGATTTGAATGATTGATTAGAACAAATGCCATACCCACTGTGCGCCACTGAATGCTCTAAATAAATATAAATATTTATTTTTAGATAAGTAAAAGTTTACATATTATAATACATATATTATTATTATAATTTAAAAAAAGAAGGTAAAAAGATATTACATTTCTTAAATGATATCATTTTGTGTTTGAACCAATGTAATAAAATATTAAATAAAAATATGATATTTAGATATTGATAATAAAATTGTAAAACATATCACATAACTTGTGGTGGTATTTTTTTTATTATTTATTTCTTTTTATACATTCTTTGAAAAAGTATGCGAGAAAAAATACTTAATATTTATTCCAACAGTGTTTAATAAATTTTCTTCTTACAAGCTCTTGATCAATAATATTACATATACGATTTCGCAATCATTTCGAAACGTTAACCTTTGTAAAATTACGTATAATTTCGATTTATGTATTTTAAGTCGTGTTAATTGTTTTATCTTAAATTTTAATTGAATTTTTAAAAAGTATATAATTCCTTAAACTATAGTCGTCATTAATGTTATAAGATCTACTCAGAAAAAGTTTAATTTATTTCTCCACATACGTTTACATATATTGTGTATATAATTATATATATTAGTAGAAAGTGTTCAATAATTACCGGAAGTGTAGTTAAATATTAAATACTAGAACACCACAAATACAAAAAAGCACAAAAAAAAAAAAAACAATTAAAATATTGAAATTATATTAATTTATAAATTCTATAATTATAAAATATTATATTCATTATTTATGTGGTGTAATAGTGCATAAACATTGCTGATTAAATTTTGTCAACATTCTCAAATTGATAAGTACGATTTTTTCTATACAAAAAAATTGTCTAACCTTATATTCTACATTTATATATCTCTGTATTGTATATTGCATTATCAATATATAGACTATAATATGCCAGACCAAGGTTATCATATTTAAAATAATAAAAATAAATGTTATTATAAATAAAATTATGATGCATACAAGAGAGTAAGACTATTCGAAATGCGCGGTTGTTGTATTTGGTTTGGTAAATATTGAATTTATTAAGTATATATGAATTGTTAAATTTATAAGCAAAATTTACAGCCTCAACCCAGATAACTAAATTATTTTTATTATTATAGCAAAGTGCAGTTTAGCAATTCATTTATTTATAAAAATCTAGATCTACACGCAGTTTTAAATATTTGAACATTATTGTAGAGTGTGAATCGGTTTTTATCTAATCGATGGCTCTATTTTGTAGATGTAATCGATATTGTATCCATTACTATTAAGATGCTTTGCAATAAAAATTATACTTTTTAGAATAAAATCCATCCCGAAAAGTTGTCGCCAAACTCTCCTACGACATGATTAAATTAATATAATTTAATACAATTAAATTATTATAATCATCTTTTTTTTATTGTTTTTTATACGAATTTTTATATCATTTCACGCAATTTGAATAATAGCAATATTTACATACATGGAAATAATACATTCTAATATAATTTTATTTATTTTGAAATAGTATTGTAAATTAAAAAAAAAAAAAATGCTTTTAATTAAATAAAAGTTAATACCGGTGTAGTTAAAATATTATCCAATATATGAAAAAATATAATAAATATATATATATATTTTAATCTTTGTCTAACAACGGATATGAAATGTAAAATAAATTAGGGAAATTTCAATTGACCTCATTTATGTATTATACACAATGCACGTTTATATTCATCTATACAAAATTTATATTTGTACGAGTATATAAGTTAATTATAATTTAATAAATAAATGATGATATATAATATTAATAGAGTACTAGAGTACTGTCTCGACATGTAATATTATACATATCTTGTTAATAATGTTCAAAATTATCAAACTCAAGCTATTAATATCTGTTAAATCAATATAAAATGGTCTTGTGCATTAAGTATGAGTTAAAGGTACAGTACATACGATTTCCAATATGGAGTTTCACATTTCAATAATCATTATTACATTACATAAAATTAAATATATTGAGAGTTGATTATATGTAAAATTAATTCATTAATTCAAAAATACACTATAAATTAGATATTATAATTGTTAGTTAAATAGGTCTAACATACATTTAACAAATATGCATAACATATTTAAGTTGTTCAGTTTAGTTCATTGATCCCCGTACGCACACTTTAAAGTATATTAATAAATAAATAAAATTGATAATATGCGACATAATTTATATAAATATTATATTAATTTATAATTTATAATTTCAGATAATAAATATAAGTTATAATAAATATAAGTTATAATAAACATTATATGATTAATAAATACTTATTTTATATATAGAAATAAGAATATATTTTAAAAACAAATACTAATATAAAATAAATAATATTAATAAAAAAAAAAGTGTCGAATAAAAATTAGTGACTAATTTTGTTAATAGTGTTTTAATTATAAAAAAAAAATAAATAAATAAAAAACTAAATTAAAATGTTACTTGAACTAGAATTTAAACAAAAATGTTTAACAATATTAGGCATTACAGCGTTTGGTTTATTTTCCTCAATTTTAATTGGACAACAATTATTCAGCCAAGTATGTTTAATTGGTATTGTGACATATCTATGTACTGGTGGTAGACCTACATATATATATTCATTGTATTCAACGTTACCACGTGATGCAAAGTATGTATAGTTAAATTTTTTATACCATATATTTATTTATTTTAACTTTATATTTATATAAGACGGTATTTTACACAAGTTCTTTCACTCCTATATAGCTCTACTTGTATGGTAATAGTATTTATCATCTAGTCTATTGTATATGTGTAGATTCTTAGAGAGACTATCAATAAAACATATATGGTTATCTAATTCTCATATTTTGATATGAGTAACTAGTCTATATTTATTCATGTTACTATATCTACTTCAAAGTTATACCATTTTTTTACTTTTAATTCAAATAACTTCAATTAGCTATATTTTCTATATACAACTCATATGAACATTTAGAGAATATCGTGTTATATAAAAATATACAATAATTGAATTATTTATTTAACTCAAAATGGGTTAATATTAAGTATACATATATTAATATGTATAAATTAATTTAGTTATTTTCATATAATTATATATCGACACTGTGGTAGTAGTATACTTCCAAAGAGTTATGTCAAATCAAGTACATTATGCGAAACCGATATATATATATTTTCTATTACTTACGAATTATAATTACACTAAAAAATATTACAAAAGGCAAATGAATTGTGTTTTGATGTTATCGTTGTATATTTATTATAATTGAATACACCGGTAATTATTTTGCTTTCATTAAAAATGTAATATTTACCGATAAACTGATAAGAAAGTATATTTTTTTTTATATATTAGTAGTAGTATATTTTATTTATTTACTATATTTATCAACAACGGACGTAAATATAAAAGTATTAAAATACATATGACTAACTATATTTTTTATTTATGGGATAATTGAAAATAAATCCAAACATGCATTTATATTTTATGATGCCGAAGAGATATTTATATAATATAATAAGATTATAGTGTGCGAGATAACGTTCGAATAGATTTATATTATCATGTTTTTCCAAATAAATAAATAAAAAATAGTAGAATAAATTAATAAACAATATTTGGAGCATAAATGTATTCCGCATAAATAATAAATAGAAATCGAAAATGTATTCAATTAAAAATATTAGAAATCGCTACCTTGAATACAATTCTATGTTAAATTATTAGTCTTGACTCTTGACCCACTCACACACACAAACACACACTTAAATTTAGAATCTTATATTGTTGTAATTTTTAATAACCATTCATATTGTGTAACAAAATGTTTACATATATTTAAATAATTATTAATAATATGTAATAAATAGCAATTCTTTTCATTTTGCGTGTATAATAATTAATAGATATTTAGTATAACAAATTTTAAATTAGAACAAATTAATCAACATTAATTTAAAAAAAAAAAAAAAAAAACAGAAAAACTATAGGGCAGGTTACATAAAAAAAAACACACATAAAAATATTTTTAAAAATAAAGATAACGAGTGTATACACAATACTTTTAAATAATTTAAATAATAAATAGATTTTCATTACAACTATAATATTGTAAATACTCGTATGATATATATATTTCAATTGAACTTAAACCTTTTTAGACACGAATTAATTATATTGAATTTCGATAAATTTCTACATACTAATTATTAAAATTATAATAAATTCTAAACTTATATAGTCAATTCGATAAACCATGGGACAGCGACAACATTTTGTTTTTTACGTCGTTGAATCATGTATTGTGAATCATTAATGGTCATCGTTTAAATAAAGCAATTAAATTAAAATTATCAGATTTAAAAATGACAAAAAGTGATAATTAATCGTGACAATAAAGTATCCCATATACACCATTGAGTACCTTTTTCTGCTGCCAAACATAAAATAACTGCAAGGAAAAACATTTTGCTAACAATTCTTTTCTTATTTCATTTTTCAAAACCAACCCCTTATTTATATACCGAAATATAAATTAATATTATCATATATAATATATATTTAATCATAATAATTGTTATATATTTATAATGTTATTTCAGAGCATGTGTTAAATTTGTTAAATTAAATTGGACATTATTTAAATTGGAGAGAGATAAAATGACTGTTGCAAAAGTATTTGAAAGAGAAATACAAAAATATCCAAATAAAATTGCATTTTTGATGGACGATAATAAATTAACATTTAATGATGTAAGTATTATAATATATATTAATATTGTTAACTTTTATAATAAATTGACTTTGTTTTTTCTTGTTTATATATTTTTTAAGGCTAATATATTCTCAAATAAAATAGCATCATATTTTAAATTACAAAATTTTGAAAGAACTGATACTATTGCATTATTTATGGAAACACGTCCAGAATATCCATGTATTTGGCTTGGATTATCAAAATTAGGCATCATTACAGCACTAATTAATTCCAATTTACGTAAAGAAACATTGGCCCATTCAATAAAAGTAGCAAAATCAAAAGCAATTATTGTTGGATCTGAATTAGCTGAATGTATGTATATCATACATATATGTTTTAATTATATAGTATTAAATTAAATATTGTATTTATAGTGTTTTATTTGAATGCCAATTTTTTATATTTTATGTATATATAGATTTTAAGGAAATTTCGCTTGACGAAACCTTCCAAGGAATGAAAATTTATCAATTCCATGATAAAAAACAAAGAGAAGCCGATAAATATAAATTATTACCAGGTAATTTAGTTGAAAAATTGTATGTTATATATAGTAACGTATGAATTTTCAATGGTTAAGATATTTAATATATTATAATTTAAGTATATAAAAAAAATATATATATGTAAACAGTAACTCACTTTTGACAGATGAATCGATATGTATATAACCTGAAAGAAAATGAAATAAAAAAACAATTAGTTTTATTTTTAAAAATAAATTATAGATATTATTTTTTGGAAATTCTTAATTTTTACAATAAAAAAAAAATAATAAACAAATGGTTTCTAATTATACAGGGAAATATTTTCAAAATGATTTCTGTAAAATAATATAATATTGAATTATATAATAATTCGTAGAATCGCTTTTCTATAATTTTGTCATATGTAAATGGTAAAAATTAAAACTTATATAAAACCTATCTCATAAATACAGTAAATTAAAATACAATACCATATATATTTATATGACGTTTTCGTATAGGCAATCATTTTTACCTTATCCCAAAAAGAATATATACATTAAATTATAAACAAAATTCATTAATTTTTTTTTCTTTTCAAAATATATATATACACCCACCCATAGATGCAACAGATCTCTATTTAGAACTTCAAAAACAAGAAACTATAAATCTCAACGATGAAATTACACAAGGTAAACCAAAAGACAAATTAGTTTATATTTATACATCAGGAACAACTGGTATGCCTAAGGCAGCTGTCATAACCAATCTCAGGTAAATAATATATTTATAATATAGTTATTTGTTTGAGTCATATACACGTAGTATATGTTATGTGTATATATATATTACATAATTATATTAAATGGTACACATTATACGCGTGTTTATATTGTTTATTGTTTTCATTCAGATATATGTTTATGGTGTATGGTGCAAATAAAATGTTAAGTTTACGTCAAAATGATATTTTATATAATCCATTACCATTATATCATACAGCTGGTGGAATGATAGGTGTTGGTAATGTATTAATAAATGGTATAACAATGGCATTACGTGTAAAATTTTCAGCATCTAATTTTTGGACCGATTGTATTAAATATGATTGTACTGTTGCACAATACATTGGTGAAATATGTCGTTATTTATTATCTGTACCACAAAAACCAACTGATACACAACATAAAATTCGTATAATGTTTGGTAATGGTTTAAAACCACAAATATGGCATAATTTTGTAACCCGTTTTAATATCCCGCATATTGGTGAATTTTATGGTTCAACAGAAGGAAACTCTAATTTAATAAATACAGATAATCGTATTGGTGCAGTTGGTTTTGTACCACGTTATGCACAAAAAATTTATCCAGTTACTTTAGTTAAGTAAGTATATATATAGAAATTATTGTTAAATTTACATTGCAATATTATAATTAAAAATTTAAATTTACAGATGTGATGAAAATACTGGTGAAGCCATACGAAATGAAGACGGATTTTGTACGAGATGCGAACCGGGTGAAGCTGGTGTATTTTTAGGAAAAATTAATCCCAAAATTGCTGTAAATGCATTTAGTGGTTATGCAGATAAGGTGAGATTTATATGATGAACAGATAATGAATAATTTTATAACAATTTATATTATAAAGGAGTGGCACTATTATGAAGTACTGATTTGTCGTATGGTTGGACAATCAGACATTAGTACTATTTACTATATACCATACCATATAAATTAAATATTTATTAAATTTTATGTGAAATTAATATAATTATTATTCATATTAACTAAATTTAATTAAAATTAAAATTTAATTTTATTTATCTTATTTAGAAAGCATCAGATAAAAAAATTATACGAAATGTATTTAAAGATGGTGATATGTATTTTGATTCTGGTGATATTTTGGTAATGGATATCTTAGGTTATTTCTATTTTAAAGACAGACTAGGTGATACATTCCGTTGGAGAGGCGAAAATGTAGCAACATCTGAAGTAGAAGCTGTGATAAGTAATGTTGTTGGACTACAGGATTGTGTTGTGTATGGAGTTGAGGTAAATAAATTCAAAAATGTTAAATAAACTATATAATAAATAATAAATACGAATATTTGATTTTACAGATACCACACATTGAAGGAAAAGCCGGTGTGGCTGCAATCGTTGATCCAAATAATGAAATAAATATGGAGACATTATCAATTGGCATACGTGGAAGTCTTCCACCATATGCAAGACCATTATTCATACGCATATTAAATGAATTACCAATGACAGGAACATTTAAATTAAAAAAGCGTGATTTACAAACTGATGGATTTAATATTCTTAAAATTACAGATCCATTATATTATTTACATAATGATGGTATTTATAGAAAATTTACACATAAAGAGTACACTGATATTCTTGATGGAAAGGCTAGGTTGTGAATAGAAAAATTGTTTATATAAATCTACATAGTATATTAAATTTATAATGCACAGAAAAATTACAATTTGTCTTTAAACAGAATCGAATATTTATAAGATTAGATATAATTTAAATTAGTAATTAAGTTAAACATGTTGTGTCCAAGTCTATGCAAGAAGATGCTCAAACCGGATTGTCAGTTCTTAATGAATTACCATTTTACGGAATATACATAAACCTAACTGCTATATAATCAATAAAATTTAAACGGGTGATTTCTAGAAATTTGGACTATTGCATAAATTTGTCCTTTATTTCGAATATATAAAATTAAAAAAAAAAAAAATAAATATTAATGCAATGATTTTAAAAATGTTATCACAAAACATTGTAAAACATAGTAATTTTTTTTCCATTTGCATTTGCAAATTGCTACAATTCTATTTCTATTTATACATATTCTTCCGGCATTTAATTGTATATGTACACACACAATATACAAATATTATGGTCCAGATGCATTAAAATTAGTGAATAATTCTAGGAATCACACGTTATAATTAAGTATTGAAAATAAAATGGTAAAATTGAAGTAATTAAATGAAATGAATAAATATTAGTATATATACGTAACAAAAAATAATTAAATAAATATATAAACAAATGTTTATGATTTTTAAAAATTTTTCCACAATATCGTTTCTATGTGTCTCTGAATGAATATTGTATATAGGTAGACAGACCCACAATCATCTGACAAATTTTTACTCAATTTAATACCACGCATATATGGTACATCAGACAAGTATTAAAAAAAAACACAATTCAATACTTTCTATTATTTTTATATATATAACACTTCGCACAATATTAGATTTTATAATGTCATAAACATTTTCAAAATAAATAATCATATAAACAGATAATGTTTATGTTTTTAAATAGATTATTAATCACAACAAAATCAATTTTCTTTTTATAAAAGAACAAAAAGAAAATCAAAAAAAAAAAATACAAGAAAAACGAAATTTAATTAAACACTTAATTAATAAAGTCTATCTATTGAGAAGAGCTCTTTTATATAACATTTCATTCACACATTTTCCATTTCCATTCTCTCAAACAAATATACAAAATATATATAAAATACATAAAAATGTATATATAATGAAAATATGTGTATTTTATTTATATATCAAATACATTTATATGTATATATTTATATTATGTATTTTTGTACATAAATGCTTGAAATCCGATTTAAATTACTTCATTCACATGTGCTCTCAAACATCATAGACAGATGGCTTTTAACAGCAGCCAACAAGCAGCTAAAGAACAGAAGTTAAATTTTCTTCAGGCCTTATATAAATATATTGTATACTTTATATACTCGTATGCATGTATTTGTGTAAGTTGTACATATAAGTTGTATCACGTTGTATATACAAATATTTAATATATACACAGTGTGTCAACGAATTTTTAAGAATGGATCCGTGAAATGAAATTGAAACAAATTACTATTATTTGTTTTAGATTAGACAAATTAAAACGTTATATGTAACATAAGCTGATGGTAATGACGACAATGAAGATTATGACTATGATGATATTTTGTTGTTACATTCAAAATAACAGCAGATGAACCCAGTAATATATCCAATTCATTGTATTTTTATGCTGATTTTTTAATAATTTGGTAAAATATATGTATAAAACAATACGTAAATACAATCGTAATTATACTATACGATTATTTTTACTTATATACACATTGTAGAATAAAACTGAATATATTTTATTTTTATATAAAAATGTTTTTTATTTATATATTTTTATATTTAGTATATGTATATATAATTTACCCGTATTTTACTAATATTGATTACCTTTAGTACAATCAATAAACATTCGTTAATGCGAGTTTGTGATAATAAATGTATATATTGGATATAATGCGGAAATTGTGCAAAGGGTATTCATTAAATTGCAAGAATTTCGATAAGAATCTGTACAGACAAATTACATTATTATAATCAATTTTATATTATACTATAATATCTGTCAGTATGTCTAACACTATACACTTATATTTTATTACACTATGCAACTTACATCTATATAATAAATACAAATTACATAATTCTTCTGTGTCGAAGGGGTGTTTAAAAATAGGAAAAAAATAAAGAAACAGTACATAACATAACAAATACTTATAAAAGAACAATGAAATCTTCATTAGTTGGTATCTCACTAACTGAATGACAACGTAAAAAAAAAAAAAAACAGTATTTCTTGAAAATTCCATTATAATTTTTCAACTGTACATTATTTTCATGTGACAGAATATGTCATAAACAGCTGCGATTCTCTATTTCTACAGGCATTAAAAATAAGCACTAGCGCTTTCTAGAAAATATTCACAATCCATACATATACTTATAACATATATATATATATATAGTAAAATGCTGTAAAATATACAATTATTACAAAAGATATACAATAAATAACTATATATATGCAATGTAGTGTTGTTATTCAATATCACATTCATTATAATATATATTTTATCATTATCAGTCGAAACTTTTAATGGAAAAATTATATATATACATCATTATATTGTGGTAAAAATAAATAAGTTTTTCACCATTATCCAAATTAAATATATATGTACATATATTTTATGTAAAACTTTGTCTGAATATTGGTAACATTTACAAAAACCAGTATATCATTATTATGAATGAAATTTAATATTTATTCGATATAGGTAGGTAGATATAGAGAATTTATAATGCGAATAAATAATTTAACTTATATTAATATATACATTACAAAAAATAATATAGTATATTCATACATTTATGTAATAAAATCAGTATTATTAAAATCAACTCCGAGGAAATCACATATTATTTATTTATATTATTTTTTTAAATTAGCGGATACAAATTCAAATGACTTTAATTAGGTTACAAACGGAATGTGAGTTCATATTAAAGTATGTATATAGTATATTAAAGAGTAAACTAAATATAATAATGTTTTACACTATTGTAATTGTTAAAAAATTTATTTCCTTTGAAAAAAACGATCTTTAATATATCTTTAATATTTAGTGTATAATATATATAACTATTTTGTAATGTGTATTTATATTTAATAACATAATAACAAAATATTTGTTATAAGAACTATATAATAATAATAATAATAATAATAATAATAATAAAAATAATAATAATAATACAAATACATATACTAAAAAAGTATTTATTATAAATTATATAGAGGTTATATAAATAAATCGGACAAACGTGAATGTTTCTGGCATTTTACTTTGATAGAGCTTTTTAGTTATTATATAAATTTTAAATGTTTTTTTTTTTTAAATAAGTCTTTCAAATTTGCCATATGAAAAGCAAATAAAGGTACATATAAAGTATAAGTATAAATATACATATATGTAAGTATATATAATATGACAGCCAGAGGTATTGAGAGTATATTATCAACAGCCATTGTATATGTACAAAGAGAGTTGTTACATTTATAAATAAGTATATACATGAAATATATACAATATATATATATATATAGGTGTACTACAAAATATACTAATATATACTTTATAATACAATTTGTATATTTTTAAAGTGAGTATTTGCATATACAATATATATATAGACATATAACTATATAAGGTATGCAAATATATAAAATATAGTATATATAAAGATAATATAGTATATATAATTTATGTACCTATTTATATAACATATACACATAATATTATAAAATCATTGTGTATAGTACAATCGTTTACAAAAAGTATATATGTATATACATAATAAAATAAATTATAATATTGCTGGAAGGATATTAAATATATTTTATATTGTATACATATGATATTTTTAATATACAGAGAAGTATAAGAATGTCAATACCATAAATTACGTGTTTATTATTTTGACACACACATATATAGAATAATTGTTTTGCAAAATAATAGTTTCAAATAATATAATAATAATAATAATTTATAAATATATTATACAATATATTATATATGTATATATGGTGTATATATACAATATATAATAAGATATGCAAATGAAAGTAGATATATATTTTTAATTAAATAATTGCAAATTATTATAATATATATTCAATTAAAATAATTAATTGATATAGGTATCTATTATCATCATATGGTTTTATTTTTAATTGATTCATTCACAGAAAGCAAATAATTTCAAATAAAATACAATAGAAAATATATATTTAAAATATGATATAAAAATTAAATAGTGTATGATATGGTAAGTTTTGTATCGGTTAACGCATAAATACAGTAATCGCAAGATGTTAAGATAAATCAGAACTATATATATATATATTTTAAATAATTTAGTGCTGCCGATGCTGTTTACATTACACGTTGTTTATATGCTAACATGTGTAAATATTTTAAATATATTACCCGATTCCAGATACATTTGGAGTTGCCCGTATAATATTTGTCAGATTTGCATGTTTACAATTTTTTTTTTTTTTCCTTCTGTCTGCGGCGATATAACAATATAATGTTTTACCTATCAAATACCTAAATTACAAACATTTATATAAAAAATATAAACATATTTTTGTGGCATTTACAGAAAGAAAATCGAGAAATATAAAGTAATACTATAATATACATATATACGATATATACGATATAATATATATATATATTTAGTAATATATAGGTACACAATATATATAATATATGTATACATTTCATAAAATATATATTACTACAATATATATATATATATAAATATATGTACATATAATATTGTTAGTATTTTATTCAGCAATCCAACTTCTAAAAATCAAAACCAAACCTAGTTTGGTATAACTTAACTCAAGTAGTGATTTTTCAAACGCCAAAACCAGACGTGATGGCTTGTTATAAAAGTGTATACAAAACATATTATTCTATATATATATAATACTTTTATTTATATATATATATATAATATACATATACATAGAGAGAGCATAAGTTAGTGAATAATATAATTTCTTGTTGTTGTGTTTTTTATATTTTTTTATTTTTTCCATAGATTTAGGAATTGATTGAAGATGTCTTTTCCAAGAAAAAAAAATAAAAAATAAAATATAAATAATAAAATAAATAAAAATAAATAGTAAAATAATAATAATAAATTAAAGAAAATCCAAAGAAAAACAGAAAATTCTAAATATATATTATCTATAATTCAATATAGAATATATATTAAACTTTTATAGAATTCAATTGGACGACAATTTGGAGATGATTAGTTTTAATTATTTTTATGAAATGTATGTAATCAATTAGGAGGGGCAGCATTAGGGCATAAACAAAAATAGAAAAATATTTTTGTCAAATTATATTAAAAAAAGATGGTTGTCGAGTTTATATTTGTTTGATTATTATTTACACATTTTTTCACATAAAGAAAATTTATTTTGAAATAGGTATATAATAAGGGATAGATAATACTTTACTCCATTACTATATACATACGATATATATATATACGTCTATATTATTATAAATATACATACACGTGCATATATTACGTATAAAATGGGTATATTATACCCATATACAAAAGATATGAGAGATGTATTTTACATTAGATTATATACTTATTTATATTATTACCCATATATACAATATATATATATATATTATATAAAAGAGAGAGATGTTATTAGTCTTGTTAACATCTTATAACATAATTTTGTTTATTTTCCTTTATATATATATATATATATTGTTTGTATATAATATAATATGAAAACATCCATTAAATCAACAAGTGATATAATGATAAGCTATATAAATATCATTATCATCAACATCACCATCATCATCTAGAATTATTGTATAATAATTGATTGTAATTTATTAACTTTCTTTTTCATATCTTTTAATACGTGTATATATATATATATATATGTACAGTGTTGTGTATATATACACAGTATTATACGTATTTTGTGATATATTTTTGTATATTAATATTTTTCTATATATATATATTTATTAGATTTATATGAATATGACATGTAATAAACTATTATTATATATATATATATATATATATATATATATAAATAGTTATAAATACCTTATATATAACTTAATTTATTATTCTTAAGATTTAGTATAGATATTATTAAATGCAAATAAAATATAAATCGAATATAATGATATATTTTTATATATATACTCGTATAAAATATAAAAAATTTGACTGAATTTTCGAATATATACTATAAAATTTTTGGATTGAGATCTCCTAACAGAAATTGTTCTTATAATAATAAAAATTTGAAGTTGAGGGGGTCTGTATATATATATCTTAGTTTGTATAAAACATTTTGTACATTCACGTTATCGACAGTGATTTTTGTTTATTTAATTTTTATATTTTAAATAATTAGCTATGATCTTTTTACAATAAGAAATAATTCCTCTACAATATAGTGCAGTATTAATTCGACTATGATGCTGTCGTTCAACGCAATAGATATGGTGTTGCTAATATACCGCGCTATCAAATTGTAACGACTTTCAATCAGATTTATATAATAGTTAAACTTTTGATTATATTGAAATATCAAGAAATTAGAGTTAAGTGACAAGGAACAAAGATTAAACTAATAATAATAATAATAACATTTATGTATGTATAGGAAAAAAAAAAAAAAAGGTTTCAATAAACATTTTACTGTAAATCCAAATGATTAAAAAATAAAAAAATATACCGCAAATTATAATATAATTTAATTTGAAAATATAAACTTTTTCTTGTACATACATTTTTTTTTTTTTTTTCTTTTGACACATATGTATATAAAACCAATTTTCACATAAACCCTCATAAACTGAAAATGTAATGTCCCCTATAATCGCCATCAATTTAAAAGCATTTTCCCAAAATGATAAATTGATTTTCAATATCATCTATTTTCAAGAAAATAAAACTTTTCGTATTTTTATATGTTTATAAAGTTATAAAAATAATAAAAAAAAATAATAATAAAATAAAAAAAAAAATATATTAGATATATTAAAAGAAGAAAAAAATATATACATGAGCATATTTAGGTTAGGGTAGTTCTTAAATATCAGCTGCGTCACCTGGGCATCTGTTTTTTTTTTTTTTTTTGTATTTTACTTCAAAACTTCTACTGTTTCTTCATCTGCTTATTTTCCTTCTGTTTCTCTTAATGTATACGTTCACACACACACACACGCACACATTCATACACAACACCAAACTATGCATAACCATATAATATATCTTATATATTATAATTTTATCCTATGTATATAATATTCATATAACGATATATATAAGTATATAATATATTTACAAATGTTTAATGGTAGGTATTATAAAAAGCATAACTCAACTGCACCTGTATTTCAATTCAATTTCAAAAAAACATATGTGCTTGCACACGTGCTGTTTCTGGCATAAAAGTATTTATACGGAAAAATAGAAATAATAATAATAATAATAATAATAATAATAAATACAATATATATTATATATATCTATGTACTGTGTACATGTATGTACATCATATAAAGAGAGTGACCCATAGGAATGATATTTCACACAACATTGGTTATCAGACGAAACAAATATTTGTTATACATATGATTTTCAGTTTTGATATTGATTTATTGATACATTATAATATCGATATTTGCAATAACAACGACAGCAACAACAACAACGTTTTGTTTATTACCTAACAAAAGAGATAGATAAATTAAAAAAATTACAAAACTTTTCTTTATTAAATACAAATGTTTCCAACACACACGAATAACTTTCAGTTTTAGAAAAAGTTTTATGGTTCAAAAAGTGGAAGGTTACGAAAATTTATATATAAGTTATTTATTGATTGAATTTAGATCAGTGCGTTGGACGACACTGACACAAATAACACATTTTTAATTTATTACACTTGCCATTCAAAATTGTGTGTAACGAATTCCATATTAACAATATAAAATTCTATAAGTTTAATTAAACAGATTTTTACTATACTATATTTTTTTTACCCAAAAATTAAAAGAATCTAATCCTATTGCCATCACTAAAAAAAAATCGAACACAATATTTATTTTACTAACTTGAATCTAGATTTTTGAAACTACAATTAATGAAATATAAATTATAAATATAAACATAAAAAAAATAAGAAATAATTTTAAAATTAATTAATCATAAATAACCGCACAAAATTTCATTTAAAGTATTATATTTGTATATATTAATGCCACACGTCATCGCAGCATCATATATATAAATATATATATACGTCGTAACATAACATTTTTATTAATGAGTATATTTAAGAGGAAATATACAACGCGAATATGTACCAATAATAATTTTATGCTGTTTTTGTTAGTGCTCAGCTGTTAGAAAAAAAAAATATATTTATCGTATATCGCCTGTTTTTCATAGTACTTTAATATGAATATATTAATAAATAATAAGTATATACCTATATGTATATACAAATATAATTAAATGTATATACCTATTTATATTATGCACTTATTTAAATATATACACGTATAGGTGTATATAGAGAAATTCTTAAAAAGTGGTCCCCATCACCAACAGCGGTTTTTTATTTTCTTTGCTTTACATTGTATACATATAGATGATGTCATACGCACAACAATGCAGGAGAATTTGAAAAGGACTATAGAAAGAAACTTCATTATATATATTTACATTTACCTTACGTATATATATAATCGTTATATTATCCGTTTTTGAAAATTTCCCATGATTTCTTATATTTTTTTTTCCTTTAAATTTCAATTTCATTTAGTATTACTATGTTTTGACAAAAATACAGTATCATGATGGATAATTGAAAAAAAAATAAATATTTTAACCCATTCAGATTTTTGATGAATTTAATTTAAATGTATTGTACCATCTATTCCATACAAAATTTTGTCAAAAGACAAAACTATAAGGTGTAAAACCGCACATTAAAAAAGATTCACAAGAAATGAATAGAAAATTTTTCCAACGACTTCATAATTTTATAAAACCACAAAAAAAAAAAACAATACGCATTACTCAATAAATTAAAAATTTGCAATTTAAAATTAATCGTAAAATGTAAGTTAATGTTTAGTTAATATAAAAGTTAAACTCCAAACAAATGCCATTTGCGTGGCTTTTTTTTCTATTTTACTTGTGTTCTATTTTGTTGCTCCTTTTCGCACTCTTTTAAATTTTTTTGTATATATAAACAAATGCACTCGGTACAACACGTTCACACGGTACATTGTTGTTGGTTAATTTTAATATTATCAATAATAATAATAATAATAATAATAATAATAATAATAATAATAATAATAATAATAATAATAATAATAATAATAATAATTATTATTATTATTATTATTATTATTTTTATTGAGCGCAGTAGCAACACAAAAATACAGTAGCAACAGAAGGCCGCCAGCAATAGAATAAAATCATCCTCAATAGTACAAGCGAGAGTATAAATTTGAATACATACAACATTTGTGTGGATGCGTGCGTCGTAGAGTAAGCAACATTTATTTTTTCAATAATACACAAACATTAATTTTCTCTTATATTATAATATGCCGGGTAAATAATACTATGCATTTTAAAAGAATGTTTAGTACGCTGTGGAGCGTAGAATTGGATGGATGATTTATTTTATTTCTTTGTAAAATATTGATAAGAAATTAATTTAAAGTTATCAGAGAAAAAAAAAAGAAATTTTTTTAAAAAAAAAACGTGTACATTTTTATTGTATTTAAATTTATAAATAAAACCAAATAAATAGAAAAAATTTTATGGTTTATAAAAGATAAAAAAAAACCCGGAATAGTTTGTTGTGAATAAAATAATAGGTTCATTACATTCGGTTAATTAAATTAATTTTTTTTTTGTGAATTTAATAAACTGAAAACTTTGTTTGTTATTGTTTATATTTATAAGTTAGAAAATTGTGCAATAATAATAATAATAATAATAATACAAAATAAATAATAATTGGATTTTCGTTGTATGTTTATCAGCTTATCACAAAAAATAAACTATATTATATACAACAAACAAACATTTATATATTATACTCCATCATAATGGTAAATACATATTTTTCACATATTATTAATTATTAACCAATAAATATTAACCAACTCTGCAATACAGTATTAATTAAACATAATATTTGCATTATGGAATATGGTAATTATATGTGCCATATTATATAATACAAATATTAGATGTTAACTTATATTAGTCAAAAGTTAATTTATACTAGAAACAATTTATACAATATTATATATGTGTGTGTCGACTGCAATTTTTTTCAATTTTTACATATTCCAAAATCGTCATAATGTATATATTGAAATATTACACACACGTTAATATTTACAGACTGAATTATATTTCGATTTTATTAAGTTGTTAATTTTAAAACTTTCTTACATAGTCAAATATGTCATTAAAATTTATATAGATAGTACTTAATAACTATTTGTTACGAGACAAATTTTAAATAGAATAAAAAAAGATCGTCATTATTAAACATTGTTGTGAAAATATGCAATAAATAGTACTATAAATATTGAAAGAAAAAAAAAAAACAAAAAGTCAGAAATATCCTCGTCCAGGATCAACACCTTATATGGGTTCACCTATATAATATATACAATATATATATATATCTGGACTATATACATATCTAAATTTCTGAAAAATGTGATTGGCACATATTTGAGTTCCAAGAAGGTTTATATGAATATGTAATTAATTCAATATATTATCCTTTTATACACATTGATTGAATAATATTCAGGGAATGATTTAATTAAATCCTTTTTTATGATAATTTTCCTTAATGTATATATATATATTGTGATTTATAATATTTATAAATAATTTACAATTTCGTACATAAATTATAACATAAAAATGTAATTATAAATTATTTTTTCACAACATAAAAATATATGTTAATTTTATAATATTCTAATAGAATTTTTCATTTTTAAAAATGCATTTTTTATGTTGTTCGTAAATATTTTTCTTGATTTAATTAATTTTATATTTATTTTTTTTTTTTTATTTGTTATACATTTTCCAACAAATGTCAAATATAGAAAAAAAGTTGTTCATTCTAATGCAAATGAAGTGAAATTATTTTTTTTTGTTATTATAATATGTTAAAATATATAAAGGCATATTTTTAGCGACAACTGTTGTGTGTATTTATGTATAGTTTTTAACTTATTTTTGTAAGTACAGGTGCTCACATATCGATAAATGCTTTCGTCACACAATAAAAGATGTAAATTTAAGTTTATTTATAAATACAATTTATATATTGTAGATATACACCACACCGTGTATTATTGTATATATACATATAACAAATATGTAATTAAACCGTATGGTTTGATGAGTACAATATGTTTGAAAAAAAAATAATAATAATAATAAAAATAATAGTATAGAAAGAAACATATTTTTGTTTTCTAACTTGTGTTTTTTATTATTATTATTATTTATTCCTATTGCTGGTTGTGTAAAGCAAATTGTTGAAAATATATTGTAATATATCGTTTTTTAATCTATAGTTATTTTCTTCTACTTTTTTTTTTTTGTAATGAAATTACAATTATACAAAGAGAAGTTATAAAAAAAAAAAAAAATATATTTATAATGAAGAATTGTTATTAACCGATTTTACTTTAGTTAAGCATTATATAAAAATAAAGATAAAATCATAAATCAGCATTAAATTTTAATTAACTATAATATCTGGAAAAATATATGCGATGTGTTTGTTTGTTTGTTTGTGTGTGTGTATGTTGTATTTAAATTCAAAGATAATGCTAATTATATATTCACTGGATTAATCAAATATGTAGTAAATTTTAGTAAATTATTCTAACGCTATATATGATAAAATATGGTGTTGGTATAGTATTGTATAGTAATTACTTAAGATATATCAATTTTTACCTATTATTATTATGGATTAAAAAGTAATAACTTTTAATTTAATTATGCCTCAAATGTCTATCGCTCACCCCTATTATACCATTGTGTTAATATTTCATTCAATCATTGAATAAACACTAAAGAATCTAAAAAAATTATATAAATAATTATATTCTATTAGGTGCGACAAATTTAATTATTATTTTTGAATTTAGTAAATATTTAATATATAGAAAATCTTAGAAGTTTTGAATAACTTTTATTTATATTTATTATTATGTATTTTAATGTATATATAAGATATATATAAGAACACCTGAACACGCACGCAAATATATACTTTCTTTTATTTTATACATATACATATACAAATGTGTATAAAAATAATATAATGGATTTATATTTCAAACATATGTAAATGAATATTTAATAACTTACATTAATAAATTAGAAATTAAGTCAGTATATCTTTCGTATATACAAAAAATTATTTACAACAAAATTACATTTGTATATGTATATTTCTTCTTGTTATCTGCAATATGAAAATGTGTTGTTAAATTTAAACACAGAATCATTTGTAGATATCTTTACTATATATTGAATATTGATAATATATACACAGACAACAAATACAGTGTAGCAACAAATAACAACGTACGTACTCGAATATAAGTATATAAAAATTATTGCGATATAAATTTAATTTTTTTTATTATATATCATATTTTATATGTGATCGTACGCAGTTATTGGAAGGCACAATAAATCGAGGAATTATTGAATTTCCCACAGTAATTGTTATACATTATATATTTACATAATTTATTAAGTAACCTTTTTTTTTTTTTTTTTTTATGTCACTCATTGTTTCAATTTGTAAAATATCTAATATATTATATATAATAATATATATAACAATAACCCACCACCTATATATAATATGTATATATTGTACATAGCATAGAAAACAATAATATATAATGAAAAAAGAATTATATCATGGATTGCGTGCGCTATACAATTTACAAAGTTTGATTAAAATTCAAGAAATAATAATAATAATAATAATAATAGGAAAATGAAGGAAAATATAAAATAATAAACTTAAATGGCAGACATGATTTTTCCCATTATGCATATTTTTTTTTTCTTTTTTCCTTTTCATTTGACATAATATTATAAATATATATATTTATATACGATTTATATAACTTTTCCGTGATTTGATTGTTACTGAAATTAAATTACATTTGAATTTGACAACTTTATTAAAATTTTAAAAGTTAAATATAGATTGAAAATTATTCTAAAAATTGTTGTTTATACAAAAATAAACCAAAAAAAAAGAAGAAAAAAAAGGAGAGTAAGAAAAAATAGATGAAAAAACTGGAAAATATTTAAAACATTTAATAAATATATTAGTATTATTATATATAAATATAATAGTATATATACCATATAAACTTCTATATTAGTATATAATTGCAATTATACTTTATATAAGTATAAATAGTTTTCAAATAATATATTATAAACAATATGAGTACCGGTATTCCAAACACACATATAATAAAATCTCAACAAAACAAAGAAATGCTTAGAATTTTCTATACTAATATAATAAATATAAAATTCCATGTAAATTCTAAAGTTAATTTAATAAATCTTTGTAATACGCGCGATACAACATTTATGTTACATATAATAAATTATTCCTATAAATATTTATCATATTTCAAATATATTATTAACATAATAAATATACATACACAAACACACAATGTATACTAAATAATACATATATTAGTTAATAAATTATATATAAATTTATAATGTGTATATATAGTTTTCGTTAAAGGTAGAAAAAAAATAAAACTGATAAAAGGTGGTAAATTTTCTCACGTACTCATATGTTCGAAATGAATAATTAAAAGCATTTCTATCAAATTATAATACTTACATTGAATATCCATTAAAAATGAATAAGTAATATAATACATTCATATGTTCATATAGTAAAAACATGTACGTAAACTATAGCCTTTTCAATTTTATATATATACAAAACAATATATTTATATGAATATAAAATAAAAAAAAAGTAAAATTAAAGGTGTCAATATACGCGTCGTTCACATTTATTCTACGAATATAAAATTGAACAATAATATATTAGCTAAATAACTATTTTGTACTTGATACTTGGATGAAAAAATAAATTATAATGGATTTTATTTTGTACAGAAAAAACTATAAATCAATTGAAATAGTTTGAAGATTTACAAAAATATATATATATATATAGAAAACTTTGTAAAATAAATTTCAATAATAGAACACATCTTATATTATGATGATAATATATATATATATACATAACAATCTATATACCATATATATATATAGTAAAGATATCTTTAAGAAACAATGGTAATTGTCGTCCCTCTTCATATACTTATCTTCATTATTTATATATATTGTTATTTAATTAATTGTATATCGTGTATAAAACTACCTTTAGAAAAAAAAAAAAACCAATACATATTTTATCGATATATTAATACTAACTACATAGTATACAATACACAATAAAGTGAAATTATTGGAATTTAACATTAATTATTAATATTTTATGCTATATATGAATTTATTTAAATCAAAACAGTTATTTTGAAATTTTAAATTATAAATTATGTTGTACTATACATTTATATTTATTATTCTATATTTTATTTATTAATATTTCTATGAAATATTAATGTGTATGTACACAATTATATATAATAGAGTAGTGTATATACAATAATTATATTCATATACATTGTTTATGCAGAAAATTATTATTTTCAATTATATATAAATAAATAGATGTGTTAAAAATTAAATAAATAATATTATTACATTCATAAATATATATATAAATAATAAATACGCCATAGTGGAGAATATATAAAATTTTTAAAATTAGCAAAATTGGACTCCAAACTTCCAAACAAAATGGAAGAATATAAAATAATTGAAATTGTTAATCTCTGTTTTCAAAGAAACTGGTTTTTGGATTCAATAATTGTTAACGATATGGTAATATTCTAATTATAATTAACAATGGTCGATCGTTATATAGGTTGATTTTGATTATATTGGTTACTACATTCTGTACAGAAATTTAATGATAATGATATAGTAATTTTTTTTATAACTTTTTGTTTTGTTTTTACCACTATAAAAATTTACAAGGTACAAAAAAAAAGAAACCAAACAACAATTTATTTATTAAATCATGTAAAATAATATAGATAAATTAATGACGAATGTGAAACGTAATTTTTAACAACAACACAACAAAAAAGAATAAATAAATATTAATAATAATAATAAACAAATTTTATACATTTTAATAATATTATTTATACACACCCGTATTCGATTTTGAGTGAATTAGGTCAATTTTTTGATGAGAGAAAGAATTATAATTTTATTTTATGTTAAATGCAATAATAATTTTGTATAATATATTTATTTATTTTATTTTTTATATATAATATATATCTATGATGTTATGTACAATATATATATACTTTAAAATATATACAAAATTATATTAATTTTATAAAATCATATATATAATACAGTAATATTGGTTGTGTGGGCAAATGCCCCCTATCAACAACAACATGCAGTCATCAGTTAATGTTTATACATTAGAAAATAGTTAATTTTATCAGAAATTATGTTGGCTATAAACAAAAAACACATGGCATTTGGAAATGTTGAACAACATCACACACATATACACAATATAAAGCGCCAAAAAAACATACAAATATATTTATGGCTATATACTTTTAAAATACCTTTTCATTTCGTGTATTACTATACAAATTTTTTTTGTAAATATGTACAAACTCTTATATACCTAAACATATAAAGTTTTTTTTTTTTCTAAATGTTATACACGAATGTATAAATAAATATATTTGTATATACGCACAAATTGTTTAATCCGCGGATCAGATGAGAGGATAAATGATGAGAATTAACAAATGCCCGCATGTTTTCAATTTGTTATTTTTCGTTTTTTGTTTTTTAGTTTTCTCAATGAAATCAAACACAAATTAATGTATAAATATGTGTGTTCTATCTACAATATAAAATTGTGTGCTTATTATATATGCGGGCCCTTTTACATACAAAATTAATATATTACACTATTGGGAAGTAATTTCTATATACAACATAAATATTTTTCAAGATGAAATAATAATAATAATAATAATAATATTTTAATAACACAATTAATTTTTTTTAATTTTTTTTTTTTTAATGAAAACTTATTAAATGATATTTAAAATTAATTGAATGTATATTTGTTTTATTGTTATATGTGCGTGTGTACTGCGATAGCCATATATATGTACTGTGTTGTATTATAAATTATGTAATAACATTATTATACATGTAAATGATATATTGATATATTATGTATAGCCAGTATAGCATATCCGGTAGAATATTTATTAAGGCAATGAAACGAATACCAAAGTCAAAGTCTATATATACAATATATAAATATAATTTATAAAATAATTTTATAAAAATAAGGCAAAATTATAGTTTACTCAAATGAATTCCAAAAAGAATCGAAAAGAATTGTTTTTTTTTTAACTCAAACATTGAAAATATTTTAATTGCGATTTGTTAAATTTTTAACATTTTGAAAAAATGGCAAAACCGGAAAATTTAATAATATCGTTTTATAAATATTTACAAAAAATTATATTTCAATAAATCATAGTTATATAAATAATAAATATATATTTGACAGCTTTTCAATAGTGCGGTCAATATTACATAACACACTTATCATATTTATATATTCGTATATAGTTAATAAATTACAAACATTTATTAATTTTATAAGTTAAATAATGTGAAATTACTATTGTACAATATATAAATTAAAATATTTATTTATATATGGGCGCACGGTCGTCCCAAAAAAAAAAAAAAACTATTAACAAAAATGAATTTACAATTAAATGTGTGAACACACATTAAACGAAATATATTATTAGCAATTTCTAAGAATATATAAATTTTACAATAAGTTTTATGTCGTCAACCATATGCAATTTTCTCACAACGATATAGGCGGCTGACGACGATGCACCGTGTCATGTCAAATAGTAAAAGTCAAATGTTTAATAAACTGTTTAACATTTGTAGCTACGCATACAATATAGTACCAGAAATAAAGGCTATTATTTTATATGTAAAGGAAAATTATACCAAAAACCTAATTTTATATTTATTTATTTATTTAACTATGCTCAATGTTCCCAGATTGCCGGAATTCACAAATACGCTTAAATTTAAAAAATATAATTAAAATTCCAATATAAAGAAAATTTCAATATAACAATATACATATTTTAATGTTGCTACATATTTATATTGTATATGTATTTGTGTATATACATAATATTATCCATATTTATCCTCTATCTATATATATACAAATGTATATATATATATATATATACTATTTAGCCGTCCTCAACCTTTAACAATTTTCAGTGGTCACAGGTGTCTGAAACACACACCATCTGGTTTCAAAAGAGAATTCATACCAACTATTATATAAATATAATATAATCTATATATTACCGAAGTTACCCTCTATATACAATATATTTATATATAACTATATATATTCTGCAATAATATACATCATAAAAATACCCACCCATCCGTCAACTACCCCATCTCTAAAATTATATATACTATTTTGTATACATATATATATATATATTAAATATATTTAACCCTATGGCCATATAAACATATACAAATTTAAATGTATGAAAAGGGGTAAACGGTGGAGTTGCATGTATAAACACATGTATATACTGTGCATATATCCTTTGATCCTTTCTCAATATATATATATCTATAGTTATTTTCAATATGATCGGTATAAATGTATAAGTGAGTATTTATTATATATAAATATAGAGAAGATACAATTTAGAAGAGAAACATTTTTATGGTGACATATTGTTATATCATATATGTTTTTCTCTATATTTATTTTACAGTATACAATATAATTTCATTCATAACACTTACAAATATAAACTTATATAAATGTTAAGGATGTGCTGCCGCCAAACTATATCTACCAGTAAATATATATAAATTGAATATATTAGATTATGATTCATATAGTTCTCTTAAGAGAAATTGTAGTGTATAAATTCAAATTTCAATTTTTTGTAAAAATATATTCAATTACTTTGAATTTGTATAGTATGTTTTTTATTTGATTATTTTTTCTCGGATACATAACTAAATTTCCTTTTCTTTATTTTTTTTCTTTTCCATTTCTTTAAAATAAACAAAATCAAAAAGGAATTTTCTTTTAAAACAAACATAAAAAATAAAAAAAAAAATAAAAAAAATGTTATTCGGAAAAAAGTCTGCAATTGAAATAATAAATTCAATTTGTTTTCATCTGTCAGTACAAGGTGACGGTCATTTAAAGAACTGAACTCTATACTTTTGGAATCATTAATTTTCTTTATATAATAATTTCAAAGTACAATATATATACGTAATATGTTCCACATTGAAATACATATAAATATAAAATATAATATAATTTACGTATTCGTTTTTTCTACAGTATATATATTAAAGTTATAATATTAATTTTCAAAAAATTTATTTTACAAAAATAATATATACATTGTAAACATAAAAAACAAAAATTGTTATTGAAAATATTTAAAAATTATATCATCTATAAACTTGTAAACTTGCTATAACTTGCTTTTAAACTTATATATGATGTTATCGGATTTCTTTAATATATACAATTGAGCTGCTGCATCTATGTAGCAGCAGTTAATTTTTGACGGTTTATATATAAAATAATATATTTTTGTATATATTTTCGTAAGTTTTTTTTTTTTTTATAATTTAATTCACTCTATAAAAATAATACACAAGTGCGAAAGAATATTTAATTACACCTTAATTTTATTACAAATTTAGTATAGAATTTTTAATGTTCTTAGAAAAAAAAAAAATTCAGTTTTTTTTTTTTTTAATGATACATAGTGTAAAGAAAGATGTGCCAAGTATATTAACGTTTTTTTTTAATTTTTATTGTCTCGTCTCTATTAAAAAAAAAAAATACAAAAATTAATAAACTGCGTTGAAATTGAAATGAAATAAATTGATATTTTTATATACAAGAAAATTAGTATATTTATAATAAAAATTGTATAAAATATTTAGTGAATATTGTAGAATAAAGAATATATACATTTATATTTATATTGGGATATGGGTATTAAAATTTATCGGATTTTAATAATTGTAATTATAGTACTAGTACTACTTGCATGTATATAGTTTAATATGGCAACACATGCATATTAAAACACAGTGATTTTGCCGGTTTTAAAGATTCACATTTTATATACTAATTTTCATATAGCAATTCTTCTCTCAATCACTTCATAATACAACAAAATGGGCTTACAATATTGGAATTACAATGTAATTATAAATAAACTGTTTTTAAGTCGAATTCTTATAATATTTACAATTTTCTCATAAATGCTGAGAGGCACTAATTTATTATTATTTAGATAACGAAATCATTTGTCAAATATTGTTAATTCTTCTGATATATGAAATATATAGAAACATTATTTAACAAAAATTTTAATTAAATATAATAATTTCTCCGAATATTCTTAAAAAAAAATTCAATCAATAACGATAAAAAGAATTTTTATTCATTAAATTACATTACATTTTATTTAATTTTTTTTTAAGAACATCCTTATTATTATTATTTTAAGTAAAACATTTTATATATATAAAATTTATATGTATTATAAATAGTGAAAGCGCATGTGATGTGAATAATTATTAAAACTATTAAAAGTCATGGTATTTTTTTTATTATGAAATAAATTTTCATTCTGGTATGGTTATTATATATTATAATACAAAAAATATATATGTTCAAATTAAACATTATCAATATGGATATGTTTGATTAGAGAAAATTCACACATATAAAATATGTTAGATATTTCGCAGCAGTAGTAGTAGTAGTAGTAATAGTAGCAATAGCAAAGTGTAGTGGTAACAGCAGCAACAGTATTTTTATTTTTTGTATTTTTCAAAAGGCAATCAAATTAATTTTTACTACTTCAGTAATTTTTGATATTAAACAGAATGGATAATAAGATGAAAAAAATACCCGCGCACAACCGGCAACTTGAATTTGTATATATATATTGTATTTTTATAATATATATAATATTTACCAATTTTATACACTATATATATACAATATTATACATATGTTAGGAGCCGCCAACATCACATCAAAAAATAAGAATATAGTGTGGCAGAAGTCTATTGGATGGATTTTTATCTAAATGGAAAATATTTTTCTTTTTTTTTTACTTTTCTTTTTTTCGTTTCAATTTTATTTTTATTTTTATTTTTATTTTTATTTTGGAAGATTATTTTGTATATCGAGAAAGATGTTTCCCAGATGAGGAAAATCCTTTTTTTTTGTTTAATATTACAAATATTATTTTATTATAACGCCTGCAATATTTCGTTGTTACATATACAATACAATATAGATAGCAACAAATCTATATGTATATAAACATTTTGTTTGTATTTATATATATATAATGTGAAATAATACATATGTGCGTATATATCTTTAACCAAAAACTATATGGAGAAAAAACAGACTCAACATGTGATATGACGTAAGACTATTAGTAATTTAGAAAATTTTTGTTGATAAAAAGCAGATTGCGTGTTATTTTACTTTTAATTTCACATCGTTGCTTTCGTTCGTTCGATTTAGTTTTTTTTTTTGTTCTTCTTTTTCTCAACTCTATAATTTTTGTTTAAAGAGTATACAATGAAAATGTTTAAGGAAAATTTTTTATTTGGATTTCATATATATATATATACAATAAGACTTATATATTTATTATACATATATATCATTAGAAAATATACATATAGATGGAAAAGACTACCTACTATAACAGCTAATTGACAATCGATAACAGATAACATTCAAATTTAATTAAATATTTTTCTTCAATTTGTTATTTATTTATTATTTTATTATTTTTTTTTTCTTCTTCTTTTCGAAATTGATGAAAAAATTATGAATAATTTTTAAATTTTGAAAAATATTTTGTATAAACTGTTTTTTTCTATAGTATTTTAATTATTTTTCTAATTTCTATATCGATTAATTGACGTTTTGTTGAATAGAATTTTTAATGAATTTTTTTATATAAATGAAAAAAAAATATGTAGCAAATGATGATGTAAAATGTTTTGTTTACACATGTTAATGAAAATTTATTTATCTATATTAAATGATAGTTTGTTGATAACATATTATTTTCTAAGTAAATCAAATATTTACTTTATGGATAAATTAAAAAAAAAATGTTATTCTCAATTTCAAAGTTATTTCAAAACCGATAACATCTATTCCGGTAAAATTTAATAAATAAATTCTTAATAACATTGGCACTGTTACAAGTTAATTGGATTTCTATATTTAACATATAATTTAAATCAAGACTTTTAAATTGCAATTGAAAAACGACATATATGATATGAAACAACAATATTTATATATGAATATTATGTATTATAATACAACATAAGCTTCTATTGTTTAAAACTTAAGCAGGACAAATGCAGGAATGATGGTAATGTGTAAATAAATAATTTTACGATATAAATATATCATTACAGGAATACAAATTAATAACCTCATATCGTATATTTTATTTTTGACCCTGACGTGTATCAAATTATTTATAATATAAAAAGATTCCATATATATACAATATACAGCACAGTTGTATACACATATTAATTTATCATATATTCCAGATATATTATAAAATAATATTTAAATAGAAAAAGACGTGAAAAAAAAAACAGGCCATTAAACACAACTGGCCTATACGTGTATATACTGTTTGTAAACGTATATTTAGGAATATTTACATACATGTGATTTATAAAAGGTGTCACCAACAACAAATGATAAAAATAAAATATAATACCATCAAGAAATGAAACAAACATTAAATATCGTTCAAAAATTGTCATACATTTTTATATGGAAAGGCGTTGAAATTAGATTGAAACCAAATGTTACTTTTGTGTGTGACATGTTTTTTTATATGAAATCAGACAAAATGTATAAAAATAAATTTTAAATATAATTTTTTTATTTTACATTAAAAATATATATATATATTTTTTTTTTTTTTTTTTGATTTGTTTTGCGTTACCCCAAAAAAAAAATAAAAATCGAAAATATTCATAAATTTTTATATTGTACAGGTTTTCTTTTTTTTTTTATTTTGCTAATACAATATATCACATAAAATATAATAATATACGCGCACTATACTCAATTCAGTGATTGATTTTTGTCCATTACATTTGCACACAAATATATATAAATTTTTTTTTATGTATATATATACACCAATGTGTATTGTGTTTGGCTATATATATATATATATATACAATAAACTTATTCAAATAAATATATAAATATATTGGAAAACGCAGGTGACACAAAGTCGTAATGGGTATAATAACAATTTTTAATATAAAATACAAATGTTACACTAATATAAAGTTAAAGAAATAGTTAAAATGATTATTAAAGAATAGAATTATAAGGTATAGTTATATGTGCGCAGTGCAATTGCACAAGGATCCAGAAGAGGATAGCATATTAAATATATTTTAAATTAAATTATACTGACAACAATACGTTCATCTGCTAAAATTATTAATAAATTATATATTATATATTAATAAGATTATTAAAAATTAAATGCATAACACCTGAGAACCCATGTGTGTTTTATAGGTCAATCATTTAATTAATTTATTAATGTATATACGTTGCGTTGTATATTTATAATATTGTAAAGTAAAATTTTTAAAATAATATACGAAATTCAATAAATGGTATGTATCATAAATAAAATACATATAAAAACATCTGAATAAACGCAAGTTTCAATTTCATTCAACAACAATATAATATATTATATTTATTTATATTACAATGATTATTATTAACTTTGTTCTCGCATCTATTTATTATAATAATAATAATATTAAAACACTTGAATAAATACAGAAAAATTAAAACTTATATTTTTATATATATATATATTATTTCGTCTATCATCTTTTACATATATCCCCGATATAGTACAAAAAATATATTGTGACTTATAAAATTTAATAATTTAATTTAATTTAATATATAATATAATTTAAAATAAACAAAGACATTGTTTTTATTAAAAATAATGTTTTACACTTGTATGTTGTTTTTTTTTGATATTATCTATTTATTTTATATACATAAAAAGAAATTATCTAACACGTAAATGTTTGAATGAAAATCAAAAAAAAAATGTCATTTACAATGTTCCCGTCACTTTTACTTTATTTACAATACATTGGATACAGACAATGTAAAGTGGTGCAAGCAGCACACATCGCATTTGCAGTATAAATAAAAACTATTAATTATATATGCAAAAAAAAATGATTCATAATGTTGTAAAGAAAATATTTTTATTAAATAATTGCGTTTTATCTTGCAAATGAGTGGATATATTATTGTATTATTATTATTATTTATAGAAAATTTAACATATTTTATTTACAAGTTCGATGAACAATTTGATGTGTATAATATATAAACAGATTCGAATTTAATTGTTATTAATAATCATCTGGAATAACAATTTGGTTCAAATAATATAAAGATACATACACATAACGTTCGTAAATTGTTACAGATATTATTATACAAATTTAATAAAAACACATGTTATTGTTTACTCATTAAATTATAAAAAAAAAAAAATTTAATCGTTTAAAATTTAAATTTAAATGATCAAAATTTATCCGATTACGATTTATAAAATGTATGTTAATTTAGTGATGTTTACTATGCGCAGCGTTTTTCCTGTATAAAGAGGTGTATATTACGTGAACAATTTTTTACCATTCACAATTATACATAATCATAGTCTGGGTGTTGTTTTTAGCATGATAGCATTTTAAAATTGAATAAAACACATAATATATGATTTTCATAGTATTTGTAGATATTTTACAAATTTAGCAAAAGGGTAAACAATAATAATAATAATATTCACTTATTTTCTTTTCTTGTTTGTAGCGTATAATTTGTTATTTCAAAATAAATGTATATATATATAGTACTAGATATATAATAGATAAATATAGTATAGATAAAACACTATATACTCTTCTATCACGAGCGACCATATTATAAAAGAAATTTTTGGTCTATATATGCACCTGTATATATTAGGTATAGGTTCATCGAATGATTAATATTTTAATAATAATAATAATTATTATTATATACCTATCGATAAATATATAATTTTCTATTTCATCCATTAAGCTTATTAAATGAAATAATAATATTAAATGATACGTACGATAAGTGTTCCTCTGTGTGCATATGTTCATCAAAAATCATTGATATATATATATAAAATATTATTTAGTAGAGTAAAAAATATATATATAAACAAAACACATTTTCCAATCGTTTTCCTAAATACATATATTCACAAACAATACACACATATAAATATAATCACACATATGCTGCACAATAATTCAAATAATTTTTCTTTTTTTTTTTTTTTTTTTTTGTTTATTTTTGATGAATTTTCCACAAATTGTCGACATATGTCGATTGCACACATTTACACAGCCGTCTATATTTGTCCAAAAAAAAATATATGACGAGGCAAAATATATAGTACCATATTGCTTGCACATGGTTCTATAGAACTACTATATATATAATCTATATACTATAAATATACATACACACACACATATATATACTACTATACTTATATTTATAAATGTACATAATATAAATAATATTATAAATATTCTTTTCCGACTAATATACAATCCAATCTATTTTAAATTAAACTGTACCAGATTTTCATAATGTACTCTAAAATATACATATACACCAAATGTTGTAATCGTATAGAGAGTATACGCAGTATGTGTGATGGTGGTTTACTCTAAAACGAAAACTGGAAATATACCAAAATATTATATAAAGTGCAATCAAATAATTGAAAATTCTTTATATATATTCATATACGTAAGCGTAAGGTATACTATAATATTTTATTATAATATATATATCCATATAGTGACTTTTACACGCTTAATCAATAATTTAATCATTAAATGGTACAACTAACAAATATAGCAATTCATTTTTTTCATCATTCAAAAATTTAACAATCTTTAAATTTACTCATATATAAAATTTTATAAGTAAATCACAATTTATTTATTTATTTACAAGCTATAAAAAAAAGTTGATAATGCGACAACTCATTTAATTAACAAAATAATACTATACAGAGAACAATATTCCTCTAATCTAAATTCAATAAATTTAAAAATATGTGTGAAATATATTTGGATAAAAAATGTGAATATATAAAATTAAAAAAAATACAAAATAATATCCTAATTTCGTTGCATATGGTGAATATATTATTTATAGGTGTATAATACAAATAAACATATGTAAATTAATTCAATTATTTATAAAAAAAATTTAATTCATAGATTTTCAACACAAAATCTTTATATTGCTATACATATAAAAGATTTAAAACTAATTTTAAAATGTAATAAAATATTGGTAAAGAAAGTTTACATAAATGTGCGAGCTGAACATGATGATCATTCTGCGATTTATCTGGTATACGTTTATTTTCATATTACGCTATCTATATGTAATATATGTATTATATATGTTTTATTTCAATAAAATTATAAATTTATATTCCAGACACCTTCTGATATTATTTTCAAATTAAGTGTGAGTATTGTGATTTATAAATATATAAGTACAATTATCATTGGTGTTTTAAAATTTCAAGGAAATACAACAAAACATATCTATTTATGGTAGGTGCAGTGGTGTGGTCAAAAATAAATAAACGAATGCAATTTTTTTTTTTTTTGTATAGATACGACGTATGTCTGTTTGAAATTAAAATAATAAAGATATCAAAACTAAAGAGACAAAATTTGTAATATAAATATATTTCGTGTAAAAGTTCTACAATCAATTTTGTTGCCCAATTGATTCCTTACGAGATATGTCGCTTAATTTATAAATTCGGGAAAATAATGTTATACATATAATAAAATTTTTGTATCCGTGAAATTTCTATATACAGAGAAAATATCGTTGTACTACAGCTCATAGTACATAAAATAGTTAAATGAAAGAAATTACGAATTTAAATATAATATACATTTACTCATTCATATGTATATAAAGTGAAAATCAATAAAATTTAATGAAATAATAAGAAAAATAAAATAAAAATATTTGCTTTTCTTTATATACGAGTTATATATACGAAGTGTAAGCACGCCGCATATGTTACACTTGGGTTTTTCTTACAAATATTAAACTATTAAAAACAATCTATAATAAACACAATATTTTCAATAATTAATAGAATAATTGAATTATGAATTTCATATGTTTTTCATAATAACCATGAAATTAAACACACAGAGACTATTAACATTTTTCTTGGATAAATAAAGCTATGAATTGAAAAAAAAAAAAAAACATCAACAACAAAAAAAACTGAAAAAAAAATAAATTCATTCATATTAACAAATGTTTTATGTTACACATATTTTTATATACAAATGATTCCTAATTTTTTTGTTTTATTTTTATTAATTTAAGTTTTGTTTATCGCATAATTTTTAATGCATTAATAAAACGGTGGTGGCGGTGGTCCATTTTCCAATAATTTAAATTTTATATGTTTACCGAATATGTTATAACATAGAATTATATATTAGATGGATAGCATCATAAATGAGTTAATTTTTTACACTAAATCTACTTTTTAATGGACTGATATTTATCAATAATAACCTGACCAGGGTGGTTATCCACTTAAAAAATGTTATTCATTAAACATTAGAATAATTAAAACGTTATGTGTTGTAAGGTGTCAACACAATTACGGATATCAATTTATTATAATTTATTATTATTATATATGTTAACAAAATTTAATCCATCTTCTCCGAAATGGATAAGATATATATTATTATCAACTTAATTTCACAGTCATATACACATTTGAAATTTGTATGGAAAATAAATACAAATATTAGAAAATTTAGAAAAATGAAAACAATATTTTAGAATTTATAAAATAAAAGAACCAAATAATGTTTATTGTACCGGAGTATTTATTTGTACATATGAAAACAATAAATTAAATTTATAAGTGAAATGTATCCACATATGGTGAAATCATATATATATAATATTTTATAGTACATATATATATATATATTATATACAAATAATGTGAAGTGGATGCATAATCATTTGAATTGGTATGTGATGTATAATATATTTCAATATATATTTATATTTACATGCGGGTGTATAATAATAGTAAAGAAAGTAAATAAAATGCATTTGTAACCAAAAATTTAGAATATTATATATGTGTTATATTGAATGTTTAAAAATTTAAATATTTACTATATAAATTTTTCCTCTCCAAAATTTTATGAATTATAAAAATTGTTAGTACAAGTGTTATCCAGATGTAAATATTATAATTTTTTCGTATTTTATAAGTATAAATATTTAATAAAATATATTATTTTTTGTAATAGAATCTATTTTAAATATTGAAAAATACAAAAAAGAAAAAAAAAAACCCAAACACAAAATATACATCCTTTTTTCTATACGACGATATATTGACGTACATAAAAAAAAATCACACACATGCATATACATAAATTTTATAAATATAAAAAAAAAAATTGAAATGGTTCCTACAACAACGAATTGCAAAACACAAATTATTAATAATTTATAATATTTATAATATTTATAATATTTATAATATTTATAATAATAATAATAATAAACCATAATAATATGAATAAATATTTAATAAAAACTGTATATATACAAAAATATATAGCAGATATAGAATATATTTTATTAACTTTATCGCATTTAATTTAATTCAAATATTTTATAATAGTCGCAGGTGCAATATTGTAAATAGCTTTGTTATTTTATATAAATATTTGATGATTGTTTGCATTGAATATTTGATAATTGTGTATATATACAATATATACTGCAGCACACAGTTCGTATATAAGTGTATATATATGGTTATAAAATGTACACATGTGCTTTATATATTCTCGGGTATGTAGTATTTCCATGTGCGTTTAACGATGAATTTAATTAATATAAGACTTGCTCTCTAAATAGAAATGTATACATATATATTACATATACCATATGTAATGTCCTATATATATATATATACATTGCATATATATACATATAAATAAAAGTATAATAATAATAGTAGTATGCATATAAAATTACTTACAACTTGAGAATTACATACTAAATATATATATACAATATTTATATACCGAGTATCATTTTATAAATAATTCTACCAACATACAATATATTGTGTTTATGTACATATTGTATTATTATAAATATATGATGGTATGTTGAGGATGTATTGCACACTAAATATATACTATTAAATAGATTATATATATATATTTACGTATATACAATACGTTATGTATAATTTTATTAAGCAAATAAGGGTATAAATATGGTTATACTTTATATATATATAGTTATAGTAATAAATACAAAGGATTGTCTATTTCCACACCCAATTATTAATCTTATAAAAGTCAAATAGAAAATAAGTATGTGTAATTTGCGATACACTTTAATTTAAGTATTGCAATTGTTTAGTATTGTTTAGTATAAATAATATAGTATAAATAGAGGACCATTCTGTTGCGATAACAAAAAAAAAATGTTGCATATAAAATTATACAATATAAAATTTAAAAAAGATTGATAAGAAAATTAAAAAAAAATGTTAAACTATTTAATTATATTATATATTATAGTAAAATAATTAGTAAAATTTTAATTTGAATTATTAATTATAGAAATTATTTGAAAATAAAAATAGATTACATAGAAATAATATGAAAAATACCTTTATTATTTCACATACTATGTATAACTATGATTTATACATTAAATAAAATAGAGCTTTTAGAGGCAGCTAGCATTTTATTCGATAAATTTTAAGTAGAAAAATATATATATGATTAACATAATTAAAAATAAGATATGTGTGGTTGGATTAACAATTTTTGTTTTTAAAAAGTTTTGTATATTATATAATATAATATATATATATAGTGTGATAAACAACAGTTGTTTTTAATTTTCACAGCCTACATATATTGTATAATAAACAACGTATATAACATATATTAAATCAAATAACAAATTATAAGAAAAATCGCAATTATTTTATTATTAATATAACCATATGAAAGAAACTTTGCTTATACACACTATATACTAATATTATTTTCATCTAATTTAATCATTCATGTATATTATAGATATACATCATATATAATATAGTAATATACAATATATATAAGAAATTGTTAGAAGAAAAAAAATGTAATGGTCTGCTATTGATCAAAACAATTTTCAATCTATATTAACAAATAGCAAATGTTATTGCTTTCATTTTCTTAATAAATTATACATACATTTATACACACATATATATTAAATACATTGTATAAACAATATTAATATATATATAATGATATGATGTAGCGAACGGAAAGTGTATAATTTGAAGTGTGACATATGCACAATATCTTTTATTTTAAATAATATTTATTATGTAATTCATTTTATTTAGATTAGGATGATATTTATATTTTTCTGTTATTAAAATCGTTATTTTCCAGTAAAAAATTAATTTCAAAAACTGATATCTATAGAGTTAAATGGTATATGTGAATTAATAGTTTGAAAAATTTTGCGAATATTTTTTATATATAGATAACAAATATTTAAAAAAAAAGTCAAAGAATATATTATCATTAAAAATTTGATACTAAACGATAAACGAGTGGATTTTTAGAAATCAAGTTTTTATATAGTAGTCAAGTGGCATGTATTATATAACATAAAATATGTTGACTTTTTATAATTATGCACCTTTGATTCGATTGATATATCTATTTAAATTGTGCTGTACAATAGAAAAAAAAAATACCTTTAGCAAATAATACAAAAAGAAAAACACCATAAATATGATTATTGTCATATTTAAAATGGAAAAAAAAAATAAATAAATAGGGTAAATTTGTTCATTGCAAATCATAATCTCTTTACATTGGTATATTGTACATTTGTATACAAAATACTATTTATATATATATATATATATATACCATACAATATATGGCAACACGGTAAGGTGGTACAATAATGTATATGCGATATAATAAATTATTACAAACAGAAATAAATAATTTTTTTTTCTATGGATATATATATATGGTATATATATTATCATATAATGTATTATATTGTACAATATAACTATGTGTAATAATCCAAATGAAATGAACATTATTTACGAATCACAGATGTTTCCATTTCTGTTTGACGTACACTTGTGGTATTCTACATTTATGGACACATGCGCACCTAATAATGGTGTAAATCCAGTGAAATATATCTTTTTATATTATTCCTATCCTATACAGAATTATTTTTTATACAATATTTTATTATATATACTTAATATTATAGATATAGATATTTTGAATTGGTATACTCTCTCGTTATTCTATAGCGCACACACATATATATTATAATAATAAAACATTTTACTATATATAACGAGAAAAAAATATAATATAGGTACACACACATAAATTTTAATCATATGCAATGCGTTCAATAATATATATTTTTATGCATTTTATTGTATTTTATATTATGTATAATTTTATTACGTAAATTTATTATAATATATAATATATATTTGTTATATATTAAAAGAAAAACAAAAAAAAGGAAAATTTAGTGAAAATTATGATGGAAAAAGCTGTGAATTTAATGTTTTTCCGATTCACTCATTTAAAACATAAAGCTACAGCTGAGCTGATAGTAATAAAAAAAAACAAAAAAAAAAACATTCCTTAAACAAGTAACAAAAATAGAATTTTATATAAGTTCTCATTATTATATAATATATATTATCCTCTATTTATATATATTTATACATACACTAATTATTAACAACTGTACTTCGTTACACATATTTATTATTATTACCTATATATATACATAAATTCTATTTTCTATATTTAAAATTCTATTTATAAATTAAAATATTCATTTTATTATTAAACACACCTTCTATATTTCTATATCAATTGGGAATTTTAATTTATTTCATTTATATTTTTATTTATATTTTTATAGATGGCATTAGATGCAAAGGCAATTAAAGAAGAAATTCCAGACAAGGATATTTATGAAACAACAAATTCAAGACGTACTAAAGGTATATATTATTTTTTTTGTTAATTACATGTATTTATATTTATAATATTTATTATATATTTCGTAAATGTATTTATGGTATAATACATATAGAGAACATAATTTAGAATATAAGGAATTCAATTCAGATATGCAGTGGTATATTTTTTATATTTTAATCGATAAAAAAAATACATAATTACTATAACATTATTCCTATATATATATATATAATATACAAGAAGGATTTTATTGAAAGTAAAAAGATTATGCATAAATAATTGTTTTAATTATGTGTTATCCGGCTACATTTGCAAAGTGCAGTATTTGTTTAAAAAAAAAAAAAAAAAAATTCTACAAACGTAATTCTTTAATCGCGCGGAAGTTGACGTCGGAAAAAAGTTGAATTTTATTTTTACACTAGATATATATTTCTATTATATTTATTTTGAATTTAATGTTTCTCGATTTCTTATAATTCTTATTTTTTTATACTAGTACAAACTGATGATATACAGTTTATTGCATAAGTTATTTTTAATTTAAAAATAATATAATAAAAAATACACTTTTTTTGACCAGATAATTTTTGTTTATAGAATAAGGAACTGTCACATTAGCTTATTTAATATAAACAGTGACAGTGGAGTAATACCACAGAATAAATACCTATATGGTTGGTATATTCTTATGTTTATAGTTATAATAAGAATAACCGAATTGTTCATAATTTAATATGAACATATGAACATTATTAATTTAATAAAATTTAAAGTATATTAGTTTTGTTTAGATATTGAAATTAAATACAAATATTCAAGGTACATATTATACCTAATGTTACCGAAATGTATATTATATAACATACACAGCTACTAAATAAATAATGTTATATGCATATGCATATGCGACCTGAACATTTAAAAGCCACAAAAATTTTTTCTCATTATAAACTACATTACATTCTGTACACATATTACCAAACATAACTCTATAGTCTATATTCCATGTAATAGTTATACATAGATATGAATATAATATTATGTGTATACATATATTTACTTTTTTTTTTGTGAAACTCTGATAGTCTACCACCTAGAATATATTTATATATATATATATATTTGTATATTATACATAAAATACACATATAGGACAGAGTTTGTCGAGAGTTATCTATAAAACACGTTTTCGAGGGTGTAATGAGGGTGTGCTGCATCGTGTAGATTGTGATATTAAATGCCATCTCTTAATAAATATATATTTTTGAATGAGGTTTTGAATAGCATTTATACAGAAGGACGACAATATATATATATATATATACGTTTGTACATATACGTATATAAATATGTATTGTTATACGAAAGTATATATAAATATAAATGTTTGGATATAATTATTATATTATATATATATACAATATAAATATGAAAAAGGACACAAAACCCAGAAAAGATATTCATAAAATAAAATTATTTGTCGACTATCACATAGATAAACATCATAATTAAATTATTTTCATTTCTTTTTTCCTATATAGTATATATTATAATATTCTGTGTAAATGTAAGTATAGATGAGATTTTTGTAATAAAATTTAAATTACTCAAATGAATGTGTAATGAATTATATATATACAAAAAAAAAAAAAGATTTAACTTAATTTAATTTTGACTTTTTTCCTATCAAAATATTATATATATAGAATTTACATGAGGCGGTTGTGTGTATATGTATGTAATGTAGCATAATTTATTTTCAAATAACTTAGTCGCAAGAGATTCGGAATTATTAACACTAACCGTATACCGTAACAATTCATTTGACCATTTGCAGAAAATAGTACGTACAACATACGCAAACAAAAAACTTTACAGGAATTTCCGGAAAACTAAGATGAACAAATGAAATAACAACGAATGTTAAATATTATATTAAACTTTTGTATCGGTAGTTTTAAATAAAATGGATTTTTAAAATATACACATTCGATTTGAATAAATTTCTCATTTTAACTTCTAAATCTAAATCTTATTTCACATTCTTTGTACATAAAATAACATACATGTTCTGAAATCTTTAATTTATAGCCAGTATTTTTTTTTGTCTATCTACAACCTAAAGAATGTATAAAGATAATTTTTATTTTTCCGAAATATATGTTGCCTTTCGAGATATATAACACATTTATGGATTTGAATATTTTGTTTCAATACATAATACGTTAATCATTTTATTGCAGAAATACGTTTATCCAAGTACAGGCAGAAAATATTATAAATTCATGCCGGTTTCGTTTTATAATTGTTGTAATAGATATTATGTTGTGAAAATATATATATTTTATTTTTTTTTTCTAGATTGTGTTTTATACCTTATAGCCTTCATTGAAATAATATAGACATTCTGAAAAATATGCTATTTTTATTTTTTTTTTTTTTGATTTCAATCTGGAACCTATATATCATAGAACATAATTCACATATATAAATTGTTCGTGAATTGACATTTATGTATATATGTTGTATATGAAATAGGACCCTGATCAATATATAATGATGTATATATAGATATATATCAATTTGCCATTACATACATATATTATGTTTACACATAGAATGCTCAATAATTTATCGACCTAATAGAGTAAGAAATAGTAATATTTTTTCTAACGTTAAAAATCACCTAATACATATGTGCATATAGCACATACACTCTGTGTTACAAAAATCAAATATTCATCTATAAATCTGTTGTATACAAACTATAGTCAGGATTTATAATATCGTTTATTTATCTTTATGTTTTAGATTAAAATACAATATATATATATTTAAAGATTGTATTTAATAAACACACATGCAAAACATATGTGTGTATAAATTCATTAAAAAAATAATAATATATATATATATATAAAAAAAAAGGAAACAAATAAATAGAAATGTTCCGACATATGTGCATTCAGTACATATCAACGCAATTTCAATTCTAAAAAAAAAATAAATAAATATTATGTTAAGCATAAATATAAAATGAATATATCTGCAGAAACATAAAGGCTCATCTTTAAATATATACAAACATCATATAACATACACATAACTACATTAATATCTACTTCCTTATCGTTCAAAAACATTTCATATATATTTTTTCATATTAAATTACTACAGTAAAAATGTTGCAAAAGTTCAAAATCATATATAAATATATATATATATTATTTAATATATGTTTGTAATATGTGCATAATCACAAACACTCACACATCGAAACACGCACATGTCGTTTGCATACCAAATATATGTTGTTTTTTTTTTCTTTTTTTTGTAAATAAGGATTTTTTTTTGCTTTTTAGATTATAGATTGTATTTAAAAAATATTTTATATTACTTATGAAATACTCGTATAATATTCAAAATGCTTTTGGCAGAAGAATATTAAAAGTTTACGTATTTTTGGTTTTTTTTTTTTTTTTACATACATTTTATTTTCACATTAATCCGAATTCTTCATATATATGCGATTTTTACCCTGTCTCTCATTGTATGTGTGTGTGTATGTGTACCCGAAAGCTTTACCTACTTTTTATTTAATATTTTTATGTGTATTATATAGAATCGCAGCTTCATATATATTTATATAAATGTAATATAATGTACATATTATAATAATAATAAAGTTGGAATGTAGAGATAGTGTATATATAATGCATACATATGTAGTTATATATATATATATATATATATATATACAGCAGAGAGATCTTGTGTGGTAATCCAAATGCGACGTGTCTTATCTATAAAATAGGACAAACAGCCACTTTACTAGTGAACGTATATATATCTATATATATATGCATTTAAAACATGTTATATATATTATATTATAATATATATTTATTATATTACATATAGAAAATATTTTGTTACCATTGCAAGCCGTTTGTAATGTTTGATAAACTCTTCAATTTTGGTAAGTTTGTTTTCGAAAGAATTAAAAATTGTTTGCTGTTTATGTGTGTGCATGTGCTTGAATGTGATTTAACTATATATTGCAAAATAAGTATTATTTTCTTTGTATATCCTTTTCTGTATAATATATTAATTTTAGATTTTATTTTATTTAATATTCATTCAAGCAAATATATATATAAATTTATAAATATTTTTATATTTCGCATAAAATATCTTTATATTTGACATCAAATTTAATTACATAAATTACGTACTCCTGTTTATACATGTAAGAATGTATATATATTTATTAAATAATTATTAATGTAATGTAATTATTAATTTATAGAAATAATTAGATTATAAGAGAAGTATAACGAAAAAGATTGATGCAACCCCACCAATAGTTTGCGGTCGTTCACTAAATTTTTGTACGATCACAAGCAAAGGTTCAGTTATTTTGATTGACTCAGCATAAAAAAAGAGTGTATTCATTATAAATTTGTGAAAGTTTGGTGGCCGTGTCATTCTTTTCTATATTTTCTATTACTATATACAATTTTTTACAAAATTTCATCATCATTTATCTCTAATAAAAATTTGTATATTAAAAAACAATATTTCTGCGTATTCTATAATTAATAAAGAACCGATAATACTATTATGAAGATAATAATAACAAATAAATAAACAAATATTTGAAATATTATTATTATATATTAAATACACAATCAATATATATATATATATAAATTAATGTTAACCTCGTTTGCGTGAAAACGTGAGATAGTATTAAGACAAGAGATTGCGTTGAAAACACGATTGCAATTAACGCCTATATTATATTATATTATATTATAATATATATATAATATATACAACAAACTCTATAAATATTTATTATAATAATTCATCTGTCCAATTCCAATTTTTTTTCTCTCTTTCCAATAAAAAATTGAAACCATCATATAACAATCTTCTATATCAACATTTAAAACCATCATCACTCGCACACCCACTACCCTTATATCTATATTTATATATAGATACTCGTATATATATTATATATTTATATATAACCATTAGAAATGCTGATGTAAACATTTAACAACAAAGTGGGTATATATATAACATAGCACATGTATTTCGTATATATATATATATCTGAATAAGGGTATATAATAAAACTATAGATGTGAACATAATATTATATACCATATATGGGTTTCATGTTTGTGCAACATTTAAAGGTTATATATGAAACATATTCTAACGATTGTGAAACTTTACCGCCATTCATTCTACCTACAATAAATATATGTTTTTCGTTTAAATTAAAATATAAAAAATAAAAAATATATATATAAGAACCAATGCGATGGTTTTTTGTTTATCTTCACACTCAGGATTTTTCAGTTGATTTTTTTTTGATTTGATGCGAATAGACATAATTTCCGTATTTATTGTTTTTAATTTTAATCTTTGCTATGTTTTATGTATGTTAAATATTTTTGTGTTATACAAATTTTAATTTAAGAAAATCATTTTTTATCACATAAATAAAAAAAAGAATATTAATGTACCATGTGCACTTCTACATATACTCGTATAGACGTATATTATACTATTTTCAATTTGAAATTATTATATAATCTCTATCATTATATCATTGTGTTAATAAATTTATTAAATCACAGTAAAATTATTTGATAAGTAAAACGTTGAATAATATTTTATGAGTATAAAATTCTGTATATTATTTATATTAACATATTATTATGTTATATTATTAATAATGTTATATAAATTTGAATTATTGTTGACTATACAAATGTATAAATTATTGTATATGTCTGAGGTAAATAATTTTGTATAATATATATATATACGAGAACAAAAAATTTCCGCTTATTATAATATTTTATTTATTTATGCATAAACGCAATCATGCATATAATGTTAATTAGTAGTTTTCCGAATTTTATAACCATAATTGTAGTGTATGGAAAATTACATTATGTCTATATAGAATATACCAATACTCAATAATTAATGCAATAATTTACGAATATTGACAATTAACCAAAGCAAAAAAAAAAAGCCGTGCATGTGCCAAAAGCCACGATATAAAATTAATGGTATCCATCTATGCTATATATCTATCTGCATATGCATAATTTATTTACGATATAAACATTTTATGTTTAAAATAATTTTATATATATTATAATAATGAATATACACAATATTTTCCAAAAAAAAACCAAATATGGTTGGGTAAATTGTAAGCAAATATAACCACAAAATGGGAACCATATTGATCATTAACGATAAATATATTGTTCTATATATTAACACAAGTTTTGTATTATATATTATATAGTTGAAGCAGGGATAGAACGTGTCATCAATTTTGTAAAGTAGACATTGTTGCGGTCTTTGTAGTATATATGGGCGCGCGTATATAAAAACGTATTTGCCTTTAAATTTATTTTGGTTACTTCCTCATTCTAAATGTACCAAGACAAAAAAAAAACAGTAATTGCTTATATTAAGAAATAAGTTTCTTCTTATAACATATAGAATCTAAAATAATAAAATAGTAAACACGCGTCGTACTAATTGTTTACCAAACATTTTATATATTAATATTTAACTTTTTAATATTTTTAACCTAAAATATATACTATTGTTTATATTTTTTAATGTGTATATATTGTTATTTATTTATTTTTTAAATAAAATTAATTAATTAAATTTTTAAACTCACCCGCATAAAAAAACTGCATACCAAACAATCGTTGCCATTATTTTAAAACATTTTAAAATATATAATTTGAATTCATGTTCTTTTGAAATTAATATTTATACCTAAAATATAAAACAAATAAAAATTGGGATTAGTTGAATATTGTCATTTCTTGTAGTTAAAATTATTTTTCTAACAAATTATTAATAATTAAGATTATTCAGGTAAATTAAATAGAGTAAAAACTCTAATATATTAGTAATATTTTTTGTATCCAGACAGGATATGGAAATTGTATATGATTATTATATACATACAATTTTATTTATATATAAATGGCAATGGATTTAAATTTCATTAAATATTATTGTCTTGTTTATTTTTAAAATTGAAATGTAAATATAAAATATTATTATATATTTTACTGACTTTTTTTTTAGAAATTTTCTTAACATTAATATTTTTCAATCTCTAATTCATGAGAATTTTCAATGAGCTTTGAAATAATATTTAATATTAATTCACATATAGTTTACACAGTCTGGTAAGTACAACAAACAGTAATATTATATATAAATATATAATTTGCTAATTAATATATAGATCGAAATAATTACAGAAACTCATGGTACAATTATTATACGATTGACATCGTTAAACTGACCATACTCTTTTGTATAAATAATGTATTTATAAATAAATAATAAAAATATATAATTAAGTATATTTTCAAGTATATATTTCAAATTTTATTGTATTGTATTTTGTATAAATGTTGTTAAATAAAGTAATATTTTTTTAAGTGTGTACTTATTATATTTTTCTATATTTCTTCTTTTTTTTTTTTTTGGCATTATAGATATACGAATTGAAATATTTTTCGGTGTAACTAATTATAAATCTGTCATAAACAAAAGTTTATATATAATTTGAATTATATAATATAATTTAGTAAAATTCCTTTTCAAATATACAAATAATTATATATATATGCCTTTATTATTTATACATATATGATATCAATTGTTCGCACATTCTATAAAATTCAAATAATATATAATGACAATACCTTTAAATTATGTACGTACACATTATATTTATGCTATTTTGCCGCATTTATATATTTAATGCTAATTCCCTCTATATATTCTATACATACTAAATATAATATAATATATTATAATTATTATTTTGAAGAAATTATTTAATTTAGAACATGTGAATATTTGCGTGTATATGTGTGTACATTTTATATTTATATATATATATACAACACCATGAAAAACAAGTATAAATAAATAGTACATAATATATATATATAATATATAGTGAACCAATTTTCTAAACAAATCAAGTTTACTGTCATTCGCATATATACCTTTAATAATATTATACACAAAATAATACAATATATATATATATAAACTTGGGAAAATCTACAATATATTATTATTATTATTATTATTATTATTATTATTATGTTTGTCGTATATGTTTACTATATTTTTGTACATACATACAATATTATATTTAGTTTATTGTACAAAAATGTACAATGAAAAACTTGCAATAGAAAGGAAAACTTTTAACGTAACTTTTACAAATCGAGTTGTCAGTAAAGTGTATAATGGGTATATAGCAAATATAATTTTTCTCTATAATAAAAATATTACTGCCTATATGGTATGGTATAGTAATAATTTATGAATATATTTTTCTTATTAAAGTTTTCCGTTTGTCTATTCAAAATTGCATTTATTTAACGGCTGGTAATTAAATTTTTTTTTTATTTATTGTATTTCATATTTAATTGTGTAAATTTCATTAATACAAATAGTCGTATTTTTTGTAATTTTTTTTTAAATATAGTTGATATAGTCTATATTAGCTGAGAAGTATTTTTAAAACCGGTAGTCTTCTTTTTATTTATATTTTAAATAAACAATTTTAATATTATATGAACGCATACGTATACAGCAGAACGAGATCTTTTCAAAAAAAAATGTGCATTTGTGGAAGTTCGCGGAGAACTTTTGTATAGTTGAACATATATAGCATTTTGCGAATATTTTTAAATACTCGAATATAAAAATTAACATGCCGTATTCTTGCTCATATCATTTGTTAATCCAAAAATTTCACTTTTTTATATGAAATATAGCATGTCCATTATTGTAATGAAAATGGAAAAAATTTTGATTTATAAATGTTTAAGTTTCATTATTATTTTACACTTAACGTGTAGCTTTTAATTCGATTGTTTAACTATATATAAAAATAAATAAAAAAAAATTAAATATAATATTTCATGTAAACAAAATAAAAATAAATAGAAAAAAAAGCAAACACATAAATTACAACACGCGGCCTTATTCATATGTACAAAATGAATAATTATTTTGTTACATATAGACACGCAACTCTGTTTATAATCGTCATAATATTATTATAATTTTGCTTAGAAACATTTTTTGTCACAAACATATATAATTATAATAATAATAATAATAATAATAATAATGTTATAAATAATAATTTTCCATATTGGTATACCATTTTTTTATTTAGTTTTTATTTTAAAACAATATTGTGTTATCTCTCCATATATAGCATTTGTAATAACCTTTAACTTTAAAAGAAAATGTATATTTATAATGTAAATAGATACATATTTTTAAAATATATATATATTATTTCCATATAAATAAATTCATATACAAATAAACGATTTTTATATAGATATTCTATTTACTATTTATGTTCCAAATATATATATATATATAAAAATATATATATACAAATATATATATTATAATAATAAATGAAAATGGAAATTTTCCAAAGTGTATAAATTTTATTTTCCTAAATAAACATTGGTTGAATACACAAAAAATAAAAATAAATTCCAAAAATTACACACAAAGACGAATATAATATATATATTTTGTATATTATATATATATATAGTATCTATATATTTTAGCCAAAAGCGTTCTTATACATATGGTTCATAGTCGATATTTTCCCTTGGAAACTACCATCTGTGGCTCGTGATATCAAATCCCTATGATGTATGTGCCTTTGATTCAAATAATAAAATCCAAACTACCATTATCAAATGTATATATATATATATATATATATTTATATATGTATGTACAAAAGCACCATCTAACCATTCAATGAAATCACCCACATTTACCACCCATTCAACAAAACCATCTCTTATATTCACTTATAATTTTTTTTTTTTTATTTATATTTTGTGTATACACAGGTAATCAAAAATAACTTACATATAGCGTATAAATGTGTATCTGTATCAAAATGTTTAGTAAATAATTTAAATTGACTGCAACTACATATATATATATATTGATGAAACATACATAGATTTGACTGTTGTGTATGTTTGATAAATATACAATATATTCTCTTAGAGTAACGTGATTTCTAATATTTTTAGTTTTCTACTTTAGAAATTTACGAATATTTTGATATATAAAATAACATAGTTTAATATTCTATCCTGTAGCTGTACTCAATCATTCCAATTTCTGAATGAATAATTTATGATTGAACAAATGGAAAATAATAACAATTTTTTAAATTAATTAATTCCACTAGAAATCCAATATAATTTTTGATGTACCGTGTACAATTATATATACACTACATACATACATCATATATACATATACTTTTGTATAACGATTTGAAAGCAAGAATGCATGTATTATATACACGAAAACCATATACAACATAACATATATATAATAAATTCTATGTATAAATATATAATAACATTAATAGTAATAAAGAGTGTTTTTTAAGCGTGACAGAACTTTAAAACGTCCTGTTTCCCATATACATAAATATATTTTTATCTATTTTAAACATATATCACACATTTGAATTAGAATAATTTTTTTGGGAAATAATGTCTGATAAATAAAGTGTACACAACGGCTATAGCTACTATTTATATACTACATAGTATATTATATCACAAATAAATTATATATACATTCAATCGAGTCAATTATCCATTCATTTTTTTTATAGTTCTATCAAGCTAAAAAAAACACCCTATATATATATATAGTACAATGGAACAATATAAACAAATATGTATGTTATATGTATTTATTGTATAGATGAGGAAAATATATGAAGAAGAGACATTTCACTTACACGAAACACTGTATGTTCTGAAAAATAGAACAACAAATTTGGATTAAAAATTGATAAACATATGTATTTGATAAGAACATAAACGCTACGTTATATTTAAATCTCTAATTTTAATTACATATGTAATTCAGAATGATATGAATAGGAATATAATAATACATTTCAACATAGACAGAAAACATTTTCCCATATGCAATGTTAAAATCTTGTGCTCAATAGCTTTTGTTTTTTTGTGTCCTTCGCTTAAGCGGTATACTATTATAAAATTAAACTATTCGGGTTTACAAAAATATGTATGTGAATTTAAAAATAGACGAAAAGAAATTGAAGCGGGTTGGTTATTATAGAAATAAAAAGCAGCTAATATGAGCAGCTTCACCATAACATTTTTTATATACAAACGATTATTATTAAATATGTATTGTTATTATTATTTTTGCTTTAATTATTTAAATTTTAAGTTTATTAATTTATCAAAAATTTAATGTTTGCATTATTCAATATTTAATATTATGCGTGTGCGCGCGCTTGCTGTATGTGTATTTACCTATAATAAATATAATATGTATATTTATGTTTGTTTATAATTTTTTTTGTACGTATATATAGAAATCACATAATGTGAAAATAAACATATTTTTCTATAATTTTATATGAAAAATCCTGAATTTAATGAATATTACATTAAATTGATTTATGAATTTAAATTATATGCTTTGTTTGTATGCCTGTTATAGACAACAACTTATACATATATATTATGAATTTTATAATATTCATTTGGATAAATATATATAGAAAATTATAATAATGAAATAAATAATATTAAAATTTTTAATGGACATTATGCACATACATTTATAGTTATATTCAAAAAGGATATACATTAAGTTATACATATAAATAATGAATATGTACACGACGCTGTTAACAAATTTCCGTGTCTCTTTTAAAAACAATTGATTTGAAATACGTATTTTAATTTTTTGTACCAAGTACATGCATAAATAAAATTTCTTAAGTTATGTTAAGCATGTGCATCTAATTTGAGGAGCATTTTAAATGTACATTATAAGCAGTTCGTAAAAAATATAACAACAATCATAACATTGAAAAAAATACACTATACCGAATTGTTTACAATTAAAAATTGAATAGAAAATTTTAAACAATTAAGTTAAACATATATAAATTTTAAAATTTTAATATACGCGCGTATATATAAATAAATGAAAATAATTTTTCATGTAATTTGGTTGTGACAGTTTTATAATTAGTTAGTGTGGTGTTGATATGATGGTGGTGTTTAAACATTTGTTTATACATTTTCATGGATGTTTTTTTTTTACAATTTTTCACTTCTGTCTAAATATAAATATAATTATATATACAAAATTCAATATTTTGTATTGCGTACGTGTACACAGATCGGTGGTTTTTATAGAGAAAAATAAATATATAATATTATTTAATTAAAAAAAAAAAACCTGCATGGTCATATTTTTATATAAAACTTAATTTTGCTATATGTAAATTATTATATAATTTTCTATATATTTTACTATTAATTTATTTCAGTTTCAGAAATTAATACAATTATTATATATTGTTGAATATGTTATATATTGTATATATACAAAAATGGTAAAAGTTACAATTTTCTGAAATTGTTAGTAAAATAATAATAAAAAAAAATAAAATTCTGTTGTTGAAATGTTTTATAAAATTTTATTTAAGAGCGAAAATTAAATTCATGTTGTTTTAAATTTATATTAATTGAATATCTGAATCTATTATGAATTTATTTTTCTTTCATTTCGTTTCCTAAATATCCTAGTATTGTATATGTATAATTGAAAACGAATAGGGTGTGTAGCTGGGATAATAAAATTAAAAAAATTATCCTACACCAATGTTCAATAACATTTTTTTCATTTTATTAGACCATATTACACATCGGATTCGTTTTGACTATAGTGACTGGGACAACCCTGTACAAATCAAGATACACTTCACTTGCATCAATTTTAGTTTTCCGTTTATCATATACTGAAAGGTGTTAAGTTAAACCATTAAATTTTAAACTTTCATAATAGGCAAATTAAAAAATAACTTAAGGCAAATAAAACTTTAGAATTAAGTTTATGAAATACTATATATCAGACTAAATTCGTATATGTAAAATATACAATAATCAATTTTAACAACAAACAACTCAAAGGTAGACATATGATTTTGAGTAAGTTAACAGAAAAAAAATTAGTACATCAACACACACACACACACATATATATTTAATAGTTCTTATATTTTATGGAATATATAAAATAGTAAGGTTAATATTTTTGAAAATTTTTCGTTAATGAAAAATCCAAAGAAAATCATATTTTACTTATAGAGTCATCATTTTAATATTATCTTAATTTATAATATATAAATATATTCGTTTTTCACATAATTTATATGTATTATATTTCTTAATACAGAGATGCAATAAAAATTAAAATATATATATAATTATATAATTATTGTTATATATGTACATGACTAAACGAGAGTATATATATATATATATATGGCTAATCAATATACAATACAAAATTTATCTGTAATTAAGATAAAATGACTATATATAGAAAAAAAAATATGACATATACAATAGATAAAACGTACAACAACAACAACAAGTTATTTATTCATATATTTATATAGTATTAAATTACTAAAATGACAAAAGCAATTGCTATAATACAACAATAATTAATTATCGATTAACCAGACTGATTATTGTATGATAAAACAAAATATACATACGTCGAATACACAACACGAAACACATTCACATGTATACAATATGGTTCCTCATTTTAAATGCATTTTGTTCACAATGACAACAAATCATTATATATCGGTTGGACTAAATGTCCTTTCCATATGTGTTTTGCCTTTATAATTCTATTATATATTCTATGCCTTGCTTGTTCGATCAGATTTAACTATACATTACATACATACATGCATATATTTAATGTACGTATACTATACCATAATATACTTCTTCTATTATATATAATATTCCATATATTAAACGTATATGTATAAATTTCAGCTAAATTCCAAATTGAATAGAACATATATGTAGAAAACATTAACATATGACTTATGGTGTGAGAAAAACAATATATATTATAATAAATGAAATGTTTAAGGAAATATTTGAATTTTATGGTGAGACCATAAATTTTTTTTTTTTTATTTTTTTTGTATAATAAAAAATATACAAGATAATGTAGGAAAATAAAAAATATCCCGGTGTTTTGGTGCAATATAATATTTTATGGTGTAATTGTTATAAATTTTATACTCATAGACATAATACAGTAAGTGTAAATATAAACGTGCGAATATATACTACTACCATTACTAAATTTTAATTTATACATTTTAATTATGAAAAGATACTGTTTGTATAAAATGGTAAATAAAAAAAAAAAGCCTAAATTATTTACAATTTAATTATTTCAATATTTTGCAGGTAAAGATCAATGTCGTACACCAGATTCACCGGAAAGTGTACGTGCTGTTGCACCAAAATCACCAATGTCACCTCCTCATCATCATGTGAATTTAATACCACCAAGATCAACACATAATGGTAGTTCATCACCAAATATTAATGGTATTTATTAAGAAATAAAGCAATTAATATATGTTTACACACACACACACATATATTAAAAATGTAATGTGTACTTATATATATATAAATTTAATTAAAAAGGAAGTGGAACACCGCCACCAGCATCGTCAGCACCAACAACACATGCAGCTACACCATCTGTATCGCAGGATACATCCCGAGCTTTAACAAAGGTTAAACGTTTTCTGGGTGCATTAGTACAATTTGGACAAGATACAAGCCCAGATATTGGTGATCGTGTACGAGCATTAATATTATCTTTGGCTGTTAGTATATATATAAAAATACAATATATAATGAATTCAATGTTATGTGATGTTAAAATAATAATTATTAATATTGGCGTGTTCTTTTGTAGAGTGGTGGATTGACATCCGATGAATTTAAAATTGCATTACAAGAGGCTACAAATTTTCCACTGAGACCATATGTTTTACCATTTTTGAAAACTCATATACCATTTTTACAACGTGAAATATCTAGTCTAGCCAGAGCTAATCATCAAGTAAGTAAAAATATTGTAGATTTCTTTTTATTAAATATAGATTCTGTTGTGTGGTTTTGAGTATAAAAATATAAAATAGAAGTTTTTAACAAAAAAAAAAAAAAGTTATAATTAAAATTTTATGAATTTCATATGAAAATAACATAGAAAAAACTTTAAATTTCATAAATATTCTAATAAAACAAAACTGGGTAACTATATTAACTAACTATGTACATATATTAATTGTATTTCTATATATATATATATATAATATGAAGATATATGTATATAAATTTTGATGAACTATACTTTAGAATTCTATACATCATTTATGTTATCTACAATATATATATTTTGTATATTTGTAATGAATGAGAAAAAATAATGACATAGCACAAAAGAAAATGAAGATTATTTTACTTTGCCCGACAGCAATTCTTTTTATTATATACATATGAATGAATGTAATGTAAACGTATATGGTATATGTTTGTACATATATATTTTCCAGAAATTCTACCGAAATTCTACGTGGGTGTACTGAATGTATAGAAAGTAAATAAATATATATATATATAGAATTATATTATATAATGTATATATAAAATAGAATGTAAACCAAAAAAAAAATGGAAAATAAGATTCATATACATATACTTAATGAAACTTTCATCAAAAACCATTAAAATTTCTGTAAGATACAAAAGTTTTTTTATGTTTTCGATTTTGTTGCAAATGAAAACAGACAAAATGATTGTACGAAATAGAAAGGATAAATGAATTTTTTTTTCTGGTTTTCAATTATTGTTTGTATATAGTTACAGAGTACAAAACGTATATAAACTTATATACAAACAATTATTATTACATATAATGATACCAGAATTTAACTCACTAATGACCCAATTGTATTTATGCAAAAGATAATTTACACATATCAAAACAAAACAATTAACATAGAAATAAAATAAATAAAAAAAAAAAAAAAAGTGTTGATTACCAGACAACTGTAACGTAAAACCCACATGATGTTATAAAAGAATAAAAAAAAATTAATTAGAAGAACTTTAATACAATATATATAGCCGCATATTTCTTAATAACCATACAAGCAACAATCAATTAATACTTTGATTACAATAAAATATACAATTTAATAAAAAAATAAATATATATGGATGAACACACAACTAATGCAAACCCCCCAATACAAAACACATATTTAGCTCTATTAATACATCAAATTTATCATCTCAACATAATACATTTATATGTGTATAATACAATATTTCAAATAACATCATTTTTAATACGATGTATTCATGTTAAATTTTATATATACAGTATTTATATTTTGTATCTTGTACGAAAATTGCGCCACATATATATTTTTACAACCATACGTAAAAGTATATATGATTTACCGGTTGTCTATATAATGTATAATATAAGGTATTATATTCTATCCATATATATATATATAATAATAGCATGCACCAGATGATGGGAAATATTTTCTTTTGCTATCTTTCTTGTAACTTTGAACCACAGCTGCACATTGTTTTTCAAAGAGATTAAAATCGAGAAAAACAACTCTCTCCAACCACTTTTACTATATATATATATATATACACCTATATTGCATGTATTGTATTTATTTATGGTGTATATTTGTATATGCATGCGAATATACAGCCCATCAGGTATCATTTGTATACAGTGTAGAGCTCTAGCACACTAGATACATAATATACTAAATATATAACATCAATTCATACAAATACTCTTATATTTTGTTTTTCTTTTTTTTTTTTGCCATTTTCCATTTTCCATTTTCTCATTTTTGCATTTCTTTGCAATAACATTTTCTTTTTCAATGGGCAACAGTATCAGTAAATATATATTATAGGTATATTCATTTGTATGAATACGTAGTATATATATATATATATATTGTAACATTATATAAAAGCTTTTCACATGCTGTCAATTCAAGCTGTTGCTATATTCCCCTATATATTTATATGCCGATACACTTTTATATAACGCTCCGCATATCATAAATACATACATAAATATATATATATATATATATATACAATATAAATAACTAATTCAGCTTTCCTCAAAATTGTATCAAATATTATACATATATTTTTATATATATAATATATGTGTAAAACAACTTAGAGTACACAATGGAATGAAATCCACCTATTATTTTTGTATAATAATAGTATATAACACAATAGAAAGAATCAGTATATTTATATATAACAATAATAATAATAATGTTTTGTAAACAATATGAAATTGTTGTTACACTAAATATTACATAATTTTATTTTTATAATGCGATTTTAAAATGTTTGCCTAAGAGAAAAAAAATCAACCATATTCTCATACTTTAAATTGTTAAAACCATTTTTGGTTCTATTATTATTATTATTATTATTATTATTATTATTATTATTATTATTTTGTGATACGCTGTTTATAAAATATAGATATTTGCAGAATAGGTTTAAGGTTCTTTAATGTCATTGTTTGGAAGAGTAAAATAATTGTATAGAAAGCAAAAGTTAGTCTCACAAATGAAAAAGAAAAAAAAAATTAAATTGAACATCACTGTATAAATTTCTTTTCAATAATTATTTAAATATTTAGTCTACTATACAATATGTCAGAGCGAATGAAAACAGTGTTTTGGAATTTGTACATACGTCAACTGAACATGCTGATATATTTTTACCAATAGAAGGATCGTCGTCAATAGCAAACTCAAATGGTATAGGACATCATATAAATGGAAATGGTGTAATTTTAAAACGGCGTGGATCAGAAAGGTAATTTTTAAATTGACCTATTTTTTTAATTGGTAAACAAATCATTTTATTTATGTATACAGTTTTTACGAACATCAAAATGGACCGCAAGAATGGAACGATTATATGTTACCAACGAAGCGACAACATGTAATGTTAGGCAATACAGGTCATATATTTCCAAGTGTACATCAAACATTTTATGAATATCAAAGTGGTGGACCAACAACAACACACTCTGAACCATTTTCAAATTTATTAGATAAAGTAATTGTTGCAATTTGTACTATATTGTATAAATGTTAATTAATATTAAATATTGATGAAAATTTGTATTTCACACACAGCCAAATATGCATAGAGATGACAGAGATATACGTAATAGTATAACAACAGAAAATCATCGTAGCGGTGGCAGTAACGGCGGAGGCGGTGGTGGTGGTGGTGGTGGCAGTAGTTCAGGTGTATGTAATAATCGTATTGGTGGTGAAGAAGAATGGAAAAATATACATACAATGCTTAATTGTATATCGGCAATGGTTGACAAAACAAAACGAGCAATTACAATACTACAACAAAGAGGTGTCGATACATCAACGGTTACATTACATTCAAATTATCAAGAAACAACAATTGCTGATATAAAAAGACAAACAGAAGAAAAAGTTGCCGAATTTCGTCGTAATGCTGAAGATGCTGTAAATCAAGTAAAACGACAAGCTGTTATTGAAATACAACGTGCTGTTGCTGCAGCTGAAACGCGTGCTGTGGAAGTAATGGCACAAGAACGTGTTAAAATGGAAAAAATATTTTCTGGTATTTATATCAATGAAATATAATAGTATATGTGTTTTTTTTAAGAGTGAATTTTACTTTAAAAATCAATGTTTAGTTTGTCAAATTTATAGTCCAACAATGACCCATTGAATTGACCGCCAGGATTTTAGATTTTTTTCTGTCGGGTCTACGTCAATTCATGGATGTATATGTCGATAAACCAATAACACTTAAGGTATTGAAAGTCAAAATAACCCGTATTATTAATGAATTTTTGTGGTCAAAATCGAATGTGATATGTAACACCTAGCTAGCTGTACTTAAATTTCATCCATCATTATATTAAATACAAAAAATGTTTGGCATTTCATTTAATTTGTTATATTTATTTTCAAAGATTTATCGCTCTGTCAAAAACACCTTATACTATATACGAATAGTAGAAAATTGAAAATTAATTAATAAAATTGTTTATATGTTTGTTTAGAAATGGTAAAAAATAATCCAGAAGATAGTGAAAATCAATCACAAACAATTACAGGCACACAAAACGTAAGTTTATTTATTAGTATTATTATTATTTATTGATTATATATTATTATCGATTATTTTTAAAATAGACTTGTTGGAATTGTGGCAGAAAAGCGAATGAAACATGTTCAGGATGTAATATTGCAAGATATTGTGGAGCTTTTTGTCAACATAAAGATTGGGAACAACATCATCAGGTAGTGCAAAGATTATTTTATAAAATTCAATTTCATAGAATACAGTTTTCTAATTACTAATTAATTAATATATATGTTGTCACTTTGAACAGTAATATATTATGAAAATTTGTGTCTAACGTAAACCACATATTAATCACACACACATATAAACTTGATTTTATTATCAAAATATCTAAATAGCTACTACAGAGTGTGATAATAATTTATTGTAAAATTACTAGCTCTGATTTTTATCGAATGTGATGATATAAATTATATGCATTATATTAAAGTAAAATAAATTTCATTTTAGATATGTGGTAATTCAAGAATAGAATCAAATGGTGCAAAACATCCGCCCATGCCTAGAACAATAGTACCACCAACACGTGCATCACCGTTGCAAAGTCAACAGCAACAACAACAACCTCAACAACAAACAATAGTAACTGTGTCGAATGGCGGAGTTTTACCATCAGCTGGTATAAAATGACGAATTAAATTATTAAAACCTAATAAATCTTATTTGTACTAGTCAAATTATTATTATTAACAAAAATATTAAAATATCACAATTATAAAAATTATACTTTCTATAAATATATTCTTTGTTTTTGTTGTTTTTTTTTTTTTTTATTCGCGTCGTTTGTTATTTTATACGAAATAGTTTTTGTTATACACCTTTTATGGTTTTCCTCAGTATATATAAATGTAAAAAGAATTCTTTTAATTTACTTTTCTTTTTTTTTTGTTTGTTGTCTAATTGTTTTAATTATTGAAAAGTATTAATTTAAAATAAGTATAATATCTACAAAAATTAAATACATACATAAATTATAATAATTATTAATTAACGCCCCGAATTTGATAAAATTTTAAGATGTAGAAATTAAAATATTATTAAACAAAAAAAAAAAAAAGTAAAAGCATGTAAAATAAAATAGAATAAAAAAAAAAACCTTATCTATCATGGATATTTTAAATATATTAATTTTAATATCAGTAAGAATTACTAAAAAAATATATAAGTACGTAAGAACATTAAATTCTAAGTAGTCATAGATTTATAATAAATAGAAACCCGTTAAATTCACGTTCACCAAGCTTTACCCACTTATTTCAAGAGGTTTTCTGTTCTGAATCATTTTCTACTTACTCTTATCACAATTTACATAGTTTTAAAAGGAACAATGTTCGAATCAATATACGCAAGTCATGTGTTACTTCAAGTTTGGCTTATGACATCTACCAAACATTCATTAAAATACATAGTCAAATTAGTAAATTACTCCATATGAAAGTAAATAACAATGCATCTGTAATTATCGAAAGGTACATATTTACATAATTCGATTATTTTTATTAGTGAGTTATTATTCCATATAACACAACTAACAATTGCACATAGTCTCTGATTAAAAATATAAAAATTAAACATCGGACAAAATTGACGAAATATAATATATGAAAATCAATTATTGATAAAAATGAATACAATATATTAAATATTATATTATTTTATAAAATATTTTTTCACACAAATTTTGAAAATTTTGTCCACATTCTTCTGCATATATGTTAATTTAAGCAAATACAAAATACTATTATAATTTTATTTAAGTTTATGTTATTTTAATTATTATTGTTGGTTATTGAAAAAAAATTAATTCAGATAAATCTATATTTTCCATGTACATTTAATTTTACTATGTACATATTTTGTTTACAAATAGTTACAGTTTTGTTAATTGAGAATAATGATTTTTGATTAATTATATTTACTATTTGAAAATACATATTTTTTATTTCCTTTTTGCGAGAAACTAATTGAAGTTAAATTCAAAAATAGATTGTGTGAAATCAACATTGAAACTAATTGGAGAATCTATATAATTTTATTCGTATATATAACATAGTCATACGGCTTTTATATTCCAAAATTAAAACATTTTCTCAAGACTTTATGTGTAACGTATAATATATAAATTTTGATATGAAATTTTAACAATTGATTAATTAATATGTATAAAATATTATTATTTTAAATTATTTAATCAAAAATATAATAATAAAATTAATTAAGGAATTTTTAAGTGCAATATTAAGTATTATATATAAATAAAAAATTAATTATTTGTATAATGTTAATTTCATTTATAAAATATTAAATTTACACAAAAAAAAAATTGTAGCTCACACAAATACAGAATCACATAAATTAAAATAATAATATACTATAATATTTTGCACTTATTTTTAAAACAAATTTTTACACTTTACAAGAATACGTGTAATTTCAGAAAACTTTGATTATAGAAAAACAAAATTGTTTCGTAATATTCAATAAGAAAAATTAATTTAAATTAGATGTAATTGAAATTATTCCAAAGATTTTCATATATAATTTAGTTAATTAAATAAAAAAAAAAAAAAATAAGAAAACAAAATTTCAGTATTTTATTTCTTGTTTATGTTGTTGTATTTAAAATTTATTACGTGTAGCATAAAAAAAAAATTAAAATTTGTAAAATAAACTTTTCTTTTGTATTTCAAAACTATAACACCTTACAAAATTGTGTTTTATTATTATTATTCAAGTTATGGAACAATGTTAAATATGAAAATGATATTCGCAAATGTTTTATAATGGAGATTCTATTTTTTTTAATAAATCTGTGGACAATGTCTATATTATTCCATTAATTTTAATTCTAAAGCCAATATTTGCACGAATAACATGACATGTTCTTCTTACAACTACTAATCTTAGGAAAGTAAGGTTATAGCATCAATTGCTGTTATATAGATTATTTAAATTTGGATGTAATTCTCGAAATATACAATTTATGTAATTGTCAAAATTTATCATACCGTAAATAATATTTTGAATAAAAAAAAATTGTTGCAAGATTGATTTTTATGATTTTTAAATATTAGTATTTATTAATTTTAGTAAAAAATTGTAGTAGTATAATCAATTATGGGTTTTATTATACATGATGGTAGTGAAATTATGGAACACGGTAAAATTATAATTATTTTCTATAACGCAAACACAAAAAAAAAATAAATTATAAAATAAAGCACATTAATGTACACTTGGTGAAGTCCAAAATATATTATGGTATTAATGTTTTTCTGATAAATAATGTTATATTCACTATTAGAAAGAAAATTGTTTCTTCCAAAAGTTAAACAATCGTCACATTAATTCTTGGAAGTTGTTTAGGTATATTAGAAAATATAGTTCGTATATTAGGTCAATTAAGAATTTGTGTTTGTATTACACAACATTATTCAGATTCAAATTTAAATATTAATTTTTTTTCTTAAAAATTATATTATTATATTATAAAATATAATTGGTACTTACCACAATAATCAACGCCGTCACACTTCATTATTTTATTATTTCCAATTTAATAAAACAAAAATTGGATTTGTGATGGTGTATTTTTTCATTACAATAGAAGTTTTCTTGATCTATTATTTGTGAAAAAATTAATTAAAAAAAAAACGTATTTTAATAATTAAAATAGCTTTTAAGATATTTTAATAAAAAAATATGACATTATATACCTGTATGTGATTTAAGAAGGCCAAAATAGCCGCAATTTACATTTCAGGTAAAAGTAAAAAGAAGTCCCACAAATTTGTTGCATACATTTATATTATTTACTAAAATGTTTACTGAATGCTTTCTAAATATTTTATAATATATTAAATTTATATTTCTTGTATAAATTACAGAAATTTGTAAAATAAAAAGCAAATCAACGTTTCAGTAACATCATATTTCACTTCACATGATGCGCACCATTTTATTTCTGTTTCACTTGCATTTTAATACTTGATATAATGATGCTATACACCTAAAAAAAAATGGTGCGAGTGCCAGTACGTTCAGCGATATACGAACCTAATATGAATAACCAAATGAAAGAAAAGAACATTAAAAAAAATAAACAAAAAATAATCATTTAAAAAAACCACATGTTACGAAAACAAAAAACAATCATTTAAAAAGCCACATTAAAAAAACAAAAATCAGTCATTCAAAAACCACACATTACAAAAACAAAATATGAGAACCACTGAAAATACAGTGCTTTAACCCTAAAAATTTCAAATTAATAAAAAAAAGCAGTCATACTGCAATTGCAACTATTTTTCAAATGCACGTAACTTCACATTACTACAGTCTACAATTTAAAAGAAACATCGGGACCACAAACACACATTCACACTTTGCCACTAATCCCAAATCAAGCAGGCATCATATCATGTGAACCATATTTTCATATTTTTTAGATTTCTTATATTATATGTATATATACAGAATTCGGAACATAATGTACCAGCTAATGAATTTAAGTTTCTGCATTTGAATCCGGCATTAGTATACTTGATATACTGAAGTTATTCAATACGCATATCAATTTGACTTGAGTAAATTTCAATATAAGCTAATCGACTCGCATATAAAAAATTAAATTATTTTGTAAAAATTGTAAAGATTTACTTAAAAAAAAAAAAAAAAAAACATTAATATACACTTAATGAAACCCAAAAGATATTGGTATTAATGTTTTTCTGATAATGTTAAATTCACTATTAGAAAGAAAATTGCTTCTTCCAAAAGTTAAACCATCATCACACTGATTCTTGGAAGTTGTATAGGTTTATTAGAAAATATAGTTCGTATATTAGGTCAATCAAGAATATGTGTTTGTATTACACAACAATATTCAGATTCAAATTTAAATATTAATTTTTTTTCTTAAAAATTATATTATTATATTATAAAATATAATTGGTACTTACCACAATAATCAACGCCGTCACACTTCATTATTTTATTATTTCCAATTTAATAAATCAAAAATTGGATTTGTGATGGTGTATTTTTTCATTACAATAGAAGTTTTCTTGATCTATTATTTGTGAAAAAATTAATTAAAAAAAAAAAGTATTTTAATAATTAAAGATATTTTAATAAAAAAAAATATGACATTATATACCTGTATGTGATTTAAGAAGGTCAAAATAGCCGCAATTTACATTTCAGGTAAAAGTAAAAAGAAGTCCCACAAATTTGTTGCATACATTTATATTATTTACTAAAATGTTTACTGAATGCTTTCTAAATATTTTATAATATATTAAATTTATATTTCTTGTATAAATTACAGAAATTTGTAAAATAAAAAGCAAATCAACGTTTCAGTAACATCATATTTCACTTCACATGATGCGCACCATTTTATTTCTGTTTCACTTGCATTTTAATACTTGATATAATGATGCTATACACCTAAAAAAAAATGGTGCGAGTGCCAGTACGTTCAGCGATATACGAACCTAATATGAATAACCAAAAGAAAGAAAAGAACATTAAAAAAAATAAACAAAAAATAATCATTTAAAAAAACCACATGTTACAAAAACAAAAAAAAATCATTTAAAAATCCACATTAAAAAAACAAAAATCAGTTATTCAAAAACCACACATTACAAAAACAAAATATGAGAACCACTGAAAATACAGTGCTTTAACACTAAAAGTTAAAAATTAAAAAAAAAAATTGTTATACTGCAATTGTAACTATTTTTCAAATACACCTAACTTCACATTACTACAGTCTACAATTTAAAAGAAACATCGGGACAACAAACACGCATTCATACTTTGCCACTAATTCCAATTCCAAATCAAACAGGCATCATATTATGGGAACCATATTTTCATATTTTTAAGATTTCTTATATTATATGTATATATACAGAATTCGGAACATAATGTATCAGCTAATGAAATTTAAGTCTCTGCATCTGAATTCGGCATTAGTATACTTGATATATTGAAGTTATTCAATACGCATATCAATTTGTCTTGAGTAAATTTCAATATAAGCTAATCCACTCGTATATAAAAAGAACGAGTATTTCGCCAAAAAATAAAAAAATAATTGAATTTGAATTAAGAAAGCATCTATCTTTTGATCAAATTACCATATATTCCCATGAGGAATATTTTACCAACTTGATTTTAATGAATATTTAATGGATACCATTATAAGTTCCACTGGCATTAACATGACCAACCACTATACCCTACTAAAATTAATAGGTTTTTGCAGGAACTAAAATTATTAATGATTAAAAACATTTATATGATTTCTCATTGTTTAATTGATAATATTCTACCATAATAATATCTGGGAAGAGGGGAAATGCTGTGACAATGCTATATTGCTATTAAAGTATATCCATGAAAATTTGATCACGTGAGGTCAAAGTATAAATAAAATTCAAAATGGTTGCTTGTCAAGTATCTCGTTTGACATAATTTTGTTTTTGTTTTATTAATTATAAATAAATATATAATAAATAAAAAATATTAATATTATATGAATAATATAATTAAATAAAAAATTTTGTGATATAACAACAATTACTAAATGTAAGTTTAGATCGGGTGCAATACATTCTATATGTTTAACCGCAGGAAGAAATAAAAATGATAGACAGCCGGTCAAGTATTCGACTGCAGATCATTCATGTTTGTAAATGAATTTACAAAGATGCAACACAAAAGAAAGATCTAAATGTATATAATTACAAGCAATGCAATTTCATCTGAAGGTTTTGTTGATGTATAAAATTGTAAGTATAAAATAAATAAATTTACCAAAAACAAAACGAAAACTATTGTCACCTATTGTTAACGTGAAAACATTTTTATTTTCAGTTTTTGGTGCCTTCCATGTTAATCAATTATCACCATTTGGCTTCAATATAATATAAGGGATGGTTGGTAGATGCCATATTCAAATCAACGTTAACATTATGAACTTTTTAAAGTGTGCTACAAAATACGGCATATTAAAAAAGGTATTTATTATTATTTTTAATTTTGTCTATTGTTCACCCGGAGAGTTTAAAAATTAATTGGTGTTCAATGACCGAATAATGTGATATCTTTTATACATTCATTCATACCTGTAATAAAATATATGTCTTATTATATAGTACTATTATAAACTAATTCAAAATTCAATTCATGTTTATTGTAATTTATATTGTAAAATGATTAATGATCATAGTATTAATATTACGAATCGCCCCATAATTTCTCAAGTCATTGTAAAGTGAGGCCAGAACATTGTGAATAAAAAAATTGAATTCGAACTCTATTTGTAGACAATGGTATAATATTTATATAATAATGTGATTGAAATATATAAATATACACTAACCAAATATCAATAATTGCCCTATATTCTGTATATTATATTAATTATAATATATTTTTTATAATTTTTTGAACAAATAAAAAAGAAGTGTTTATATATACTATTCATAAAAAGTTAAAATATTCTAAAGAAAAATCAGAACATTTTTGAAGTAGTTAAATTGTAGAAGTCGATTGAATTGTATCTTATATTTTTATATAAAATGATTTTCACTAATTTATATTTATTAATATTTGTAACATTGTATTTCGGTTTTTATTGCCTTGTTGCGGACGAAAGTATAACCAGTGGTATTGGTAGTAGTGCGGGTGGCACTGAAAATATTCTCGACCACGACGATGTTGTTCGCCGTGATAATGAAAACGATGATGATATCGAAATTACAGCAAGATATGATAATTATAAAGTGTATAAAGTAGTTCCAACTAATCAAGAACAAATTAATACATTACAATTAATCGAAAATACAAGTGATAGTTATAAGTTTATTGTTGGCCTTGGTAAAGTGGAAAATGATGGTGTTCTTATTGTTGCACCACATAAATTCCTTGAATTTACAACAATATTACGTATACATAATTTTTTATATAAAATATTGGATACAAATTTACAAGAAAAAATTGATGCAATGGTAAAAAAATATCCAAACAATTTAGAATTAAAAATGGCTGGAAAATCATATGAAGGTAGAGAAATACGTGATATTAAATTATCATTTAATATTAATCCAGATAATGCAGCCGTTTTATTTGAAGGCGGAATGCATGCGCGTGAATGAATATTACCGGCAACAGTAACATTTTTATTAAATGAGTTAATCGAACAATTAAATTCACTTTCGACTGAAAATCATATTACATCGTTATTTCGATCAAATTCGGCAAATATAAATTGGTACTTCTTTCCGATAATAAATCCAGATGGTTATGCGTATACATTTCGACGTGATCGATTATGGCGTAAAACACGTACACCATCGTCAAATTTTATTTGTTATGGCGTGGACCCAAATCGTAATTGGGATTTTCATTGAAATGAAATTGGTTCAAGTAAATATCCTTGTGCTGAAACATATGCTGGTCAACGAGCATTTTCTGAACCTGAAATGTATTCATATTCTCAATATTTAACAACAATAGGAAAACAATTAAAATTATATTTCGCATTTCACTCATACTCACAAATTCTATTATTTCCATATGGACATACGGCTGTACATACAGAAAATCATGATGATTTATTGACAATTGGTAAAAAAGGAATTGAAGCTTTAGCAAAACGTTATGGTACTCGATATAGTATTGGTAATACATATGCTGCAATTTATCCAGCAACTGGTTCTAGTATGGATTGGGTTTATGGTAATTTATCGATACCGTTATCATATACATTTGAATTAAGGCAGGGCAGCTATAGATATTCGAACGGTTTCGAATTACCAGCGGAGCAAATAATTCCAACAGCTGAAGAAATATATGTTGCTGTTATGACAATAGCACATGAAGCAAATAATTTAGGATATATTTAATTGATTTTTTTTTATTTTAATTCTTATGCGTGCAGGATTTTTACAATTAATTAGTTTAGCAATTAATTTATCAATGCATAAATAAATATTAACATAAAAATGCGGTTGTACTTAATACATACGTACTTTGTTATTATAAATTACGTTGACATTCTAATTTAATTATATTTTATTGCAAATTTCATGAGTTGTTGGTTTTAGTTAAATTAAATGTTGATTATTCTCTTCTGATTCTTAAAAAACCATGGTCTGAAACATTGATTACTAAGTTCTCAAATATAACATAGAGAAATTCTGAAAGTGAGTATATTCTATTTAAGAACTTAGCAATCAGTATTGCAAACCATTTTTAAGAATTCCTATCTGCAGGCAGCGGTATTTTCAGAGTTTCTTTATTCAATCAGTATAGCAGACCGTATACAAGAATTCGTAACCATTCACATGATTACTCCGATATACTGTTAATCTCTGAATGGCGTTCAACACCTTATTTTCAAAGATTCGCTTTTTGATTTCATAAACGAATTAATGGTAATTCACTGGAGTAATTTTCAATACGAGTTAAACTCGCACCCTCTTGATTTGATGAAATGGTAGTTGACCACTGTACCATTAAATCACATAAAGTTGATAAGTAAAATATAGGGTATGCTCGCTTTTTAAAATCAATCCGAAAGAAATCATTTATATCAGCTAAAATCAGTGTGTCCATAATTATACTAACGAAATCAATTAAGTATTATTGAAAATGGAATTGCATTAACGAATTCTCGAGATAAAGTCAGAATATAGAACACATGGAACTCAATTTCAAAGTAAAAAAATATATTTCATTTTGATTTTGCATTGCATATTTTTCAGCTTAAAAACAATTGTTTTTAATATATATAAAACCAAAAATTTTGATATAGCAAAGACAACAACTTAATATGACATTTATATACAATAATTTTTTAGTATTTACATTTGTAATGTTTCTTTTACTTATCTATATGTTTATATGTTTATTGTAAGCATTGGTGTGTTTATTTGTATATACATTATTTTAAAAGGAAAAGAAAACGATAAATAAAAAGAAATCACTTGTATTTCTTGTTTTCATATATAAATTTATTTTTGATACAAGTTATATGAAAATTATTATTATATTTTACTGTAACATTAAAAATTTTCTTTTGCAGATAGAAAAACACACACACACATACACAATTAATATAAAAAAATGGAAATTGGGAAATTTAAGGACAACCGAAATTACTTAAAACAAAATTTTAAAGGTAAATTAGTGTAAAAAAATATGATATATTTGGGACACGGGAAAAATCATAGCTCAGCTGTTTGAAGTGGTAGGATGTTGTGATACATATTAAATGATAGGTAATTGAAGGACCTATCTTTTTGTAAAAAAAAAACTTGGGTTTTTCACCATGAGTATGAAACCGTTATGTGAAAATTCCGGGAAAACGCGTAAATAGATTCGGGTCCTCTAGTGGTAAAAAATGTTTCTTATATTCTAATTAAGACATCTGGAAATTTTCGGGAAAATCCGGAAAATTTTAATTTTGATCGGGAAATTCCGGGAAAACTGTAATAGTTAGAAAACATTTTCAGTACCACTCCCTCAGTACATTTATCATCTAAATCCATTTATGGCTATAAGAAATCTGTAAGTCATCAACTTTGGGCTGGAGAAATTTCCCGGAATTTCTGAAAACCAGGTTTTGGATGATTTCGAAAAAAATTTATGTGTTAGCCAATTTTTGTTACAGCCATCTTGTAGAGGATCTTAGAGCGCACAATAAAGCTTCTGGACTTTTTTCGTGAAAAATTTATTGGTCGACTTATGACCGATTTAAAATTTTGAAATTTTCGTGTAAGCCTAACTTTGGGCAGCCACTGTGGGAAAACCATTTGACTTGAGGAGTTGTGGTCGGGCTTAAAATACGTGGCATATAGTCTACTATCTGTGATAAATAGGGCATTGGAAAATTCCATTGGGAAAGCCGGGAAATTCCCATTTGAAAACATGAAAAAATCGATGTTTTTCGATGTTCCTGGAAAATCCACATTTTCCATTGGAAAATTCCAAAAAAAATCTGATGATAAACTTTGGACCTTCCTCTACATTTCTGCATCATTAGATTTTTGGAAAGTCCAGTATTTCCCGACTTTCCAGTACTCGGAATATTGGTCTGCAATCGATTTTCCGAACTTTGGGCACCCCTAGTTGGAAAACCCTTCTAGATAGGAAGTCACCCCCATAATATAATTTGTAGCACTTGAGGAGGACTATCACTGGTGAGAAGCTCCTCCCGAAATATTGAGTATTTCCGGAGTTATAGGGGTCCAAAAGTGACCCATTTGGTACTTTCGAAGGTCCATACCTCCGCCCCCGGAGGGAAATCCGGCAAAGGGGTCGACAGATCCTGTTTTTTTTCCGAGCTCTACAATCCCTGAAAATCTGAAGGTCCTACGGGCAAAAAAACTTTTTCGGCATAAGGTTATAACCCACACTTTTGGGGGTCCAAAAAAATATGGCTGGAAATAGGCTCAAACGACGCGGGGTCATCGTCCGAACACGAATCCGTTGAGATAACTCGAAAATTCCGCCTCTAAGTCGGTCAAAATGGCAAAACAAAAAATGTGGAAAATCGGAAAAAAAAAAAAAACAACAAGAATTCGTTTTAATTTCTAGAAAATTAAAATTTATTTTTTTTTTTTTACGAAAATTTTTTTTTCGGTTTCGTCGAGAAATCGAACCCACACCACCCATATCACATACTGCTATACACACCCAGCAACTCTCTCGCATACACTATACTTGTTATTATAATGAGTATGTCGTTTGGGATATATAAGGTACAAAAATTTTGAAAATATTTATTTCGAATAGGGTACCATATTAAAGTTGATCATCTTTTTATTATTTTTTTTTATTTACAGGACACTTATTAGCGACTCATTTTTTTTTTTTTTTTCTTCTTTTATATTGTGTAGGTGTAGAATTTCGTATATGAAATATTAATTTTATTTTATTTATGTTTTTATTTTGTACTTAACATTTTTTTTTTGTTATAATTTTTGTTGTTTTCTTTTTCTCTTTTCAGATTTCAATGGACGGTAGTTAAAGGTTGGGCAAACTATTGATGAACGTCATAAAATAATTAGACAAATATATTTTTTTTTAAATTAAATTGTTTATCGATTTAATAAATAAGTTAAATTAATTTTACATTAAAATAAAGATCACAATTAGTGATAATTACCATATATTTACATTATTTTATATTTATTATTTATATTATTTTATATTAATCTTCAATGGCTCTTCAAAACACTTGAAGATCGTTTAACGTTTTTTCGGATGTATATTTAACTGCAATCCATTGTAAAGGAAGATGTTTGTTTTTATTAAAGCAACATTTCTTCTGCTGACATTTGTAAGTTGTTTGTATTTTTACTTGTTACTTGTTAATATGTCAACACCTGTCTATAATCTCATTCCAAATCTACATACCAAATTGGTACGAAATTAGCCAAGAGATCATTCAGTCGTACAATTAATAAAGATTCCCTAGGTATTAATTTTAAAGAAAATTGTTGATAAATACCTGTATAATCCTATTTCGAGAACCTTTTTATACAATTTTATCGAAATTGTTCAATAAATGATGCAGATGTTTCCTTTAGCAGGAATGCATAGCATTACGTATACGCATACCGATCCATATATACAAAACACACAACTACATAAACAGGCCAAAAATTTCGAAACATAACCAAAATATACGATTTTTTAGAATTGTTATTAGGCAATCATAACCACATGATAGTGAAAATATTGTTGAAATTTTATTTATTGTCGGCGGACGATAATACAATAACAAAGTTGTAATATATAATAAATATATATATAAATAATACAAAATAATAAAGCAATGGATTGTTATTGAGTTGACTTGTGTTGTTGTACACATCATATATTTTGTGTGTTTTAATATTGGTAATAATAAAGACATACTCTTTGTAGTTTGTACGGTACGTACGGTACATCATCATTTTTATTATATTTTTTTGTTCCGCCTTTAATGATAGAATACTTTATATTGCATTACCAATAAATATTTAAAAAGAAATAAAAATTAAGTAATATTTTCACTATCATATGGTTATGATTGCCTATTCTGAAAAAATCCTATATTTTGATTATTTTTCATTTTTGATCTGTTTATGTAGCTGTGTGTAATGTATGTATAGGTGGGAATATGCACACGTAATGCTGTTAAAATATCTGCATCATTTCTTGATCAATTTCGATGAAATTTTGTATATAAACTCTCGAAATAGGATTATACAGATATTTAATTTCTTGTAATAATTTTCTGTATGTCTTATCTAATTGTACTGAACATTGTAGTCAATTAATATCGAATTATCTTAACATTATAAACATAAATAATTAATTTTTACTTATAATTATATATAAATATCTTACTTCTATTATTATCTATTATTAATTTTAAATCGTTTAACATGTATTCAGTTAACATAAATGAATTAACTAAATATTTATGATGACATCTCAATAATTTCAATACTTTAAATGAATTTTAAATAACTATATGTACTTATAACAAATTTATTTTAATATTTTAAAATGAACGAATTCTAATATTTTAATTTAAATTCAATAAAAAACATTCTCAACGATTTGTTTTAAAAAAAAAAGAAAAACAAATTCGTGAGAGTTCTATTTAAATAATAAAGTTTAAAATGCAAATTGTGAATCAATTTAATAAGGTTTACTTTATACTTTAAGGGTTTGTTTGTTATTTATATTATATACTAAGTCTTACATGTAATTGTAAGTGTTAAACTTTATAATCATGAAATTAAATTCAATTATAATAAAATGAAGCTATTTTTAACATATTATAAATCTTGGTAGAAATTTTAATTTAGCTAATTCCGTATTCATTTTTAATGTATAATATAATATCTAATACGAGTATAATATTTAATTGTGATTGTTACAATATACAATTTTATTTAAAATTTAATTCATGCTTAAAGCTAAAACTTATTTTATTTATATATTTATTAAAATATCATATTTTATATCATCAATTTTATAGAATGGTGTTGTGGTGCTAATAAATCATTTAATAATACTCTGATGCCAGAAGTAACATAAGTTTGCCACTATTTAATAATTGAAGTATGTGTTGTTTCAATATTCTTTTTTAAATCATCTGCAAATATAGAAAAAAATTGAGATTAATATTACAAAGAATTTTTTTTAAAAACATTTGATATTATCAGTAAACAAAACAAATATGGGTCGAGCAATCACTCAAATAAAATATAATTTATAATTTACGGTAAGTTATTTAAGACCAATTGGTGAATTGTTATAGATTCCCATTAGGTCAAATTTACCAATTTCACTGTAATGATATATGTTTTTGATTTTGTATTATCTCCACGTGTGGCATAGATTTTTGTTGTACTTGTCCATCCAAATAACTGCAAAAAATGCTATAGATAAGCGTCCATTGGTTGTGGTCCTGTAGTATATTTAATAATTTTCACCAATGGTATGACGAAAGTAATAATTCCAATTTATATTTTGGTCAGCATCTATATTTATTTTAATGATGTGATTGAATCATATGTGCAGCATATGTTAATTTTTGGTCTGTTTATGTAGTTGTGTGTATTGTAAGGATGGGTGAGTATATGTATCCGTAATGCTATGCATTTCTGTTTAAGGAAATATCTGCATCATTTCTTGATCAATTTCGATGAAATTTTGTATAAAAAAGTTCTAGAAATAGGATTATACAGTTATTTATAACAAAAATTAATACCTAGCGCATCTTTATTAATTGTGCAACTAAATATTTTAACATAATATTAAATGCGTAATGAATATTTCGAAATGTTTAAGCAGTCTAATTGTTTTGTTTTCTAATATGGTACGAATACATGTAAATTTAATTAATGTTCCAACACTAACCTGACAATAATTGACACCATATCCTGACTATGTACATAACTCTGATCTCTGCTTGAAGTAGCATTACCATAAATATTCTTCAGCTATAAGATTATAAATTAAATTATAATTATTAATTAATAAGCTACATATTATTATAAAGAATAAATTACCTCTAATCTGATGCATTAAATCCTCATAATATGCCATTGATTTTACACTTTAATTTCAATAATTGGTGCTCAGTTTCTAGAACATTTCATCTTTCTAAATCTGTTTAAAAGCGAAAGAAAAGTCGGAATATTAGTTAAAAAGGAAATGTAAGTAAAATGATATATTTAATATTATATTTATTTTAAAAGATATTTGCAATTTCCCAAACTAAAGAATACCAATTTGTTGTAAAACTGTAAAAGTGCATCATATAATTTTGAAAATATTGGATTTCGAGCCAATAAAGAAAAAAACAAAAAAGTCTGATAATATATAATTGCATGTATTATTCGATATAGACGGTATACAAATTCAAGAGCAAAATGGCAGGTCAATTAAACATAATACCCTAAGAATTATTACGACAAAAGTTTTTTAAAATTAATTTTAATTTTAATTATAATTTATATAATTTGTTTTATACGTTATTATTCAATGTCAACATTAAATAGTCATAGAGAAGATTAGCATAATGAAGGAAAATCAATTCAATAAAAGACAAATAGAAAAAAAAAAGTGAAAATGTCCCAAAACGATTTCTTGTATAGAATCGTTATGAATTTATTTTGAAAATTTTAAACGATGACAAACGCACTTTTAATGTAGCAGGTAGCACTTCAACAATTTTGAAAAACATAATGAATAGTCTTTCTATAAAGACTTTTTTTTACCATCCATATCTACAAATTGTCTATCTAATAAGTTCTACGGCTGCATCTTGGAATTTTTGTATTTTATTGCTTATTAATCGGATACCATTTACCTATGCTAACAAATTTTGTTGGAAAATGCAAAAAGAAAAATATTCTGAAATTGAAACATTTTTATATTTTTAAATTATAGTATTTTTCTTACCTTATATTGAATTGTGTGATGCTTATGAATTTATATATTGCATTCATAATCAAAATTTTGAAACTGGTTAAGGTACTAATAGGCACATATTATTTACGATTTTCTTTACCTCGAACAACAAATCCGCTATTAAAATAATCATTGGCAGCTGTATCCCTCATTTAACTAAAATATAAATTAAATTTTATTTTTAATTAATTTAAAAAGTTTTTTTTTTTTAGAGGTTATGTTACATGACACATCTTTTAAAAACACAATCTTAAAATGAATATTATTCCTTTTTTTTTTGGAAACCGCAAAATTATTAAGAAATATATAATCATCCTTTTCAATGGTAATTTTTATAATTATTTATGATAAATTATAAAAAAAAAATTAAAAAAGCTTTCTTTTATATTACAAAAATAGCTTTACTTTTACTTTATGTTTTTTATTAATCTAATTATTGAATATGAATATAGATAGTTGTTGTTTTTACGATTTGTTTGACGTGACGCGAACTAGGACGGACCGAGTCAAGACAAAAACTATTACAAAACCTGTATTGCAACAAACACAAACATTTAGAGTAAACAATTACTTAATTTATTTTGTCAACAAAATCTTCAAATGAGTAATCAGTAACGAATAAAAAGTAACGATAACTTTCTGAAAAGATTCCAATCCGAACGATTACTTAGAAGTAATCGAAAATCCCATTACTAATGCACACAAAAAAAAAACTTTAAAAAACGACACATTACAAAAACAAAATATGAGAACCACTGAAAATACAGTGCTTTAACCCTAAAAGTTAAACATTAAAAAAAAAATTGTAACTATTTTTCAAATACACCTAACTTCACATTACTACAGTCTACAATTTAAAAGAAACATCGAGACCACAAACACACATTCATACTTTGCCACTAATTCCAAATCAAACAGGCATCATATTATGGGAACCATATTTTCATATTTTTTAGATTTCTTATATTATATGTATATATACAGAATTCGGAACTTAATGTACCAGCTAATGAAATTTAAGTTTCTGCTTCTGAATCCGGCATTAGTATACTTGATATATTGAAGTTATTCAATACGCATATCAATTTGACTTGAGTAAATTGCAATATAAGGTAATCACTCGCATATAAAAAGAACGAGTATTCCGCCAAATTGTTTGATTTGTATCACTTATTTTGAATGTCTGGTAGATGCGGATATGCTCCACACAATATGTACAATAATATAACTTGATACTCATTCAATTTTATAGACAAAAAAAAAATTCTATCAATTTATATTTAGTAAAAATTGTAAAGATTTACTTAAAAAAAAAAAAAAAAAAAACATTAATATACACTTAATGAAGCCCAAAAGATATTGGTATTAATGTTTTTGTGATAATGTTAAATTCACTATTAGGAAGAAAAAGTTAAACAATCATCACACTGATTCTTGGAAGTTGTACAGGTTTATTAAAACATATTGTTCGTATATTAGGTCAATCAAGAATTTGTGTTTGTATTACACAACAATGTTGAGATTCAAATTTAATTTTTATTTTTTTTTCTTAACAATTATATAATATAAAATATAATTGGTACTCACCACAATAATCAACGCCGTCAAACTTCATTATTTTATTATTTCCAATTTAATCAAACAAAAATTGGATTTGTGATGGTGTATTTTTTCATTACAATATAAGTTTTCTTGATCTATTATTTGTGAAAAAATTAATTAAAAAAAAACGTATTTTAATAATTAAAATAATTATCGTATTAAGTTATTAAGATATTTTAATAAAAAAAAATATGACATTACATACCTCCATGTGATTTAAGAAAGCTAAAAGAGCCGCAATTAACATTTCAAGTATAAGCAAAAAGAAGCCACACAATTTTGTTGCAAACATTTATATTATTTACTAAAATGTTTACTGATTGCTTTCTAAACATTTTATATAATATTAAAATTTATATTTCTTGTATAAATTACAGATTACAGAAATTTGTAAAATAAAAACCAATTCACCGTTTTAGTAACAACATATTCACCTGACACGATATGCACCATTTTGTTTTGTTCCACTTTTTATTTGTTAAATGTTAATATATTTGCAAATTTGCTTATGTTAACTGCTATTCTAATGCGCTCTGCCATGCGAACAATCGAAAGAAAAGAAAAGAAACAAAAAATGAAATATGAAAACCATATACAAGCAAAATTTATTATATAATACAACCAATGAAAATGCAGTAAAATATAACAGATTCAAGAAGTCAAAATTTACTCTACTTGATTGATATGCCATCTACTTTATATCTTTTTCAAAATACGTAATATTCCTCCGCACCACATAATTGTCAGTTTCCAATTCCATATTGATTTCCAAAATCTGATGACGTTCTGCGACGTGTATTGAAATGTTGACAGATTTCACTTTAAAGAAAAATATAGGAATTGTATGCATGTAGAACCAATCACAAAAAAGTAGTAAATTTCAGTAGACGTGTATTTAATTTCTTTAATAGTAAATCAAAATATTTAAATTAAGAAATTGTTCAAAATGGTAATTGTTAATAAACGAATAAAATATTTTGTTTCTTTTTTAATTGTTTATTTATGTATATATAATCTGAAATAGCCTGCACCAGCAAGTTCAACAAGCGTTGGAAGTGGTACAAGATCACCATCAAAATTATCAGCACCACGTCCAAGTGCTGGAGGCGCTAGTAATTTAAAACAACGTAAAACAACAACAACTGCAACATCAGCTAGAAATCGTACAACAGGTACAGGATCTGGTGGTATGTGGAGATTTTACACAGACGATTCACCTGGTATTAAAGTTGGACCAGTTCCAGTTTTAGTAATGTCATTGATTTTTATTGCTTCCGTATTTATGCTTCATATTTGGGGAAAGTATACCAGATCTTCATAGAAAACATTATATAAAACTATTTTTTATTTAACATCATTTGTTCAATTTTTTTTTCTTTTGCGTTATTTATAAGTTTCAATAAAATATATAAAATATCTATTAAGATTTGTAGTTGTTAATTTATAATTATATGATTTTGGAGAAAAGGTTTATTTGATAAATTATTAAAATTTTGAGTCATTCCATGTATTACAAAGGACAAAATTATTAGTTTTGTAATATTGAAAATTACAATAATTTTATTGTTTTGTTGGTATTGTATTCAATAAAATCTAGTATATTTTTTATAAATTTAGCTTTGTTATTATTTCATAAATAACTCAGTTTATAATTATAGTAAAAATTCGATTTTTATTTTATAATTTTCGATTTTATGGACTGACAAACTGACATCATTTGAACTTCAATAATATCAAGTTTTTGCAAAAATAACAATTAATTAAATGGGATTAAGGTCTAGCTTTCATTTAACATTTATTACATTATTCTAGCTATTCTGGTTCTTGAAATATAGCGTGGAGAACATGAAAATTGGATACATGCAACATTTATTCGGTTAATGCATCATAATCGATCCAGAAATGTGCGTGAATGTATTACTGTATTAAATATACTGCATTATGTTCAACTGATAAGATAATCACATTATAAAAACCCAATTTAAATAGAATATTATGACTAAATATGGAATGATCTCAATTATATATTATATATATTGCTCCAAGCTTTGGAGCTTTGAAGTCATCTAATAAACCTATCATTACAGCCAAGTTGGTAAATTACTCCTCATGGAATATATAACAATTTACCAATTGTACTGTAATTATCGAACGGGATTAGCCCATAGTGATGTGTGTACATTGTTAATATTTTATTAGTGTCCAACATCACATTTTCAAAGATATCCGTTTTTCTTTTTATTCCATAAACGAACAAATGGTCTCCAGCATAAAAATTTCAGTATTAAAATAAATACCGAAAAATTTCCTATGAAAAGTAGCGAAAATTGAACCTGCTATATTTCATGATTAATACCACATCAAACTATTAATTCTTATTAAATACTACTACTAAATATCAATATTTATGGCCGAACCGAAATAGTTATTTTTATATACAAAATTTAAATTTATTAAAAATCATTAATATAAAAAAAAAAAAGAAAAAACTATTTTTTTTATGATGCGAAAAAAGAAAAAAAATGTATAAAACTATTTAAAGATTTGTACAAGAAGTTATTTTACCTTTAATCCACGTATGTTGCATAACGTCAACCAATGAAATACGTTGGGTACCATTTTTTCGAAGTAACTGAAATTATAGAAAAACATATGACCATTATAGCTCTAGGTACTAATCATTTCGACAAAGATTTTAGTAATTCATGCTAGATAATTTGTTAATTTTATATAAAAAGAAATACAGAATACTTACTCTGGATATCAAATCTTTGGCGCCGACTGTAACGAAATTTGGATAAACAACATCTAATTTTCGTATTTTTGCATATGTATTTGCATGATCTTCTGATTCAAAAGGAGGAAATCCAATTAATAATTCGTAACATAAAATACCAAGACACCATTGATCAACGGAATCATTATAACTTTGTCCATCAATCATTTCTGGTGGTAAATAATCCAGTGTTCCACACATTGTTTTACGTCTAAAATAATACAAATAAAAATCAGAAAATCTTGCCTAAATTTGAAAATTAGTAAAATCACAGAAAACCTTACTTATTTGACATTGTATGAACTGACCAACCAAAATCAGCTAATTTTATATTATCATCAGATGTTAATAGAATATTTTCAGGTTTTAGATCACGATGTATAACATTTGTTAAATGACAATAATTTAACGCATCAGCAACTTGATATGTATATTTTGCAGCACGATATTCATTAAAACGTCCATTCGGTGATTTTTTTAAATGTGTATATAATTCACCTAATGAAGCTACTTCTAATATTAAAAAAATTTTACGATCATCATGAAACCAATTATACAAACGTAATATATTTGGATGTCTATAAATGAAAAAAAAAACTTATTACATTCAAGAACAAAAAAAATGTATTGGATCTATATATTATATTATATACTCACTTTAAATGTGATTGAATTTCAATTTCTCTTAAAACCTGACGTTCAGAATGTCCGGATTTTAATTCTGACTTGAACATAATTTTCATTGCAACAATAAAATGAGTTTTTCTTTCACGTGCTAAATAAACACGTCCAAACTTGCCTTTGCCTAATGGTGCACCCATTTCAAAATCATTTGCAGACCATTGATATCTGAAACAAAAGAATTTGTCAAAATTAAATAATAATACAAAAAAAAACAATAATTACAACAACAAAACATTTTCCAAAAATTCCAAAGCTGCTCAAAATATAAAAAAACAATATTAATACCCCTTTCCATACGCTGGATGTTCAATAATTGTATGCATCATTGTTTCAACTGTATTTACATATTTTAAAGGAATACTTTTAGTAAATTCAGGAATATCTTTAATTGTTGGAATTGGTTGATTATTTTTTAATATTGTTTTATTCATTTTTATTTCTTTGTTTCTTTAAATTTGTATAATATTTATTATTAGTTTTTTTTTTTATATATATATAAACTTTACTATTTTAAAATTACATTAATACACATTTATGAATAAATACTGCTAATTCACTAAACAAAAAAAAAACTATAAAAATTAAAGTTTTTATTCCTTTAATTTTAATATTGATGGACAAGTAAGCAAATTATTATACCACAACGAAGGATATTCTATGCGTTGCCTTTCGTTTAAATCGTTGGAAAATTGACATATACATTATATACACACACAAACATACAATTTTTTTGAATTCAAATGAAATGTCAAATCTGTGTAAAATATTATTTTATTTAATAATGTGACATCTATTTGCAAAATTTTCTAAAATATTTCGTCCCTTTCTGTTTTCTTTATGCGGTTTATTTGATTTTAAAAATAAATCTATACGTATGCGGAAAAAAATGATTTTGATCATTTTGTCATAGTTTTCTATACAATTCAAGAAGGAATCTCTAAAAAAAATAAAACCACACTTTTTAAAAGAACAACAAAAGTAATAACAATTTTAAAATTCATCAAATTTTCTCATGAAAATGAATTTATAAACATTTTTTCACATTACATTATGGGTAACAAATGATTTTAAATTTCATTCCAAAAATGAATAAAATGCAAATATAAATGCATAAATATGTTCCTCTGGACCTGTGGTACACATAATTGTACATACACTTCCATAAGACAAACAATTTATTTTATACTTGGAAAATTAGATTATCTATATCTTTATGCTACACGTCAAATAAATATGTAGTTATATTTCTGGTTTCCCAAAAATCCTAACACATACGCATTTACAATTAGCAACCGTTTCACAGTGAATAGTCCAAGCCTTCCAGTCTTTTACTTCAATAAATGGTTATTGGAAATAGTTCTATTAGTATATACGACACGAAAAATTGAATTAAATTGAACAACAAAGATGTTAAACAGAGAATAGTGTAATTATTAGAGAAGACTGTATAATCAAGAATGGATATAACAACGAAAACTGATTATTCAGATACACCTTAATTATTGCAAATATACCAGGCATTTATATATATTATCGCTTTAGGTCGACCACGATGCTATATACAGACCTGTATAATAATGTAATATTAATTAATGCAGATGGTTATAATCTCTAGCGAATGGATATACCAATAAAAATTGTTTCATGATTATTTTATATTAGCAAATACATAAAGATTACACATTATATTTTCTATATATTTATTTGCTAATATATAATTGGTGTATACTGGAATCAGTTTGCGTCGTTATAGTCATTTTTGATATTATAGCCCTCTTCAATTATTACACCATTCTTTGTTTAACATTTTGGCTTCAAATTCATTCATTTTCGTGAATGACGACCACCGTCTTCTAGATTATTAACTTATTGGTTATATATTATTATATAATACTAATACTTTTTAACCACTTCCCCCGTCTTATTTAATCGAATATATTCGGATAAGATTATTTCTTTTACCATCAGTTGTGTGAATACAATAATAAAAAAAATAAATAAATAAATACAAGCAAATATTTTCACCAGAATGCATTTTATTTTTTAATTATTATATTATTAAAAATAGAACAAAAAATAATAATTAAATAACCAAAAATAAAAATGTGACAAATTTTCAGTCAAAAAAATTCTGAGGGAAGTGGTTGAAAAAATCTAATATAACTCATATGATTTAGGGAAAATCACATCTTTTATGTTTTCATCAACAAAAGAATTTTCCCAATAACGCCCACGCCGCCCCTTCTAACCACAAAATATAATATCTTCTTGTATATATAAAAAAAAAAAAAAAACAAAAAAAAAAAAAAACAAAAAAAAAAAAAAACAAAAAAAAAAAAAACAATAGTATAATCCGTCACACAATTAATTAATTAAATTACAATAGATATAATATTTATACCCTAATTATTAATTTTTAGTGAAAAAAAACCTTCAGATAACACCTTAATCACCTGTATTTTTATTATTTATTATTGTTATTATTAAATATTATTTTTCTTTTTATTTTATTTTATTTTATTTTATTTTATTTTATTTTTTTTTAAATATTTTTTTTTACACACAATATAATTTTATATAGTACATTTTTTCCGATTTTTTTTTAATTTTTTTTTTTTGCATTTTTTTAGTTTTTATTTTTTATTTTCTAAATTTAAAAAAAATTTATTTTTCATACTTAATAAATTGTTTTTGATTAAAAGGGTTTCTTTTTTTTCTTTTGTTTTACAATTACAAAAAAAAACAAAAAAAAAAAAAATAATAATAATAATAATAAAAAAAAAACCCCATTTTTACATTCTTTTGTATAATTTTAATTTATATAAATATTTGTGGTTTTATTTCTTAACCCCGCGTATACCCAAAACAACAATTTAATTTTGAATGAAGAACCACGAACTAAACTTATAATATATAAATATATTAATATATAATGTAATATAGGCGCAAACGGTTTTTTTTTTCAATATGTGGAGGGGTCTGGGTTTGATGATTTTCTTATCTTTGACCACTAGCAGCGTGCTTCAAATTTGTTTCTTTTTTTATTATTTCTTATTTTTTTCTAAACCTATTTTTTTTTTATTATTATTATTTAATATTATTTATTTTATGTATAATAATTATAATTATATTTTCTTATCAAATTTTAATTTCTTTTTATTTAATATATTTTAAAGTAATTATTTATAATTATAATATATTTAAATTAATTTTTTTTTTATTGTTTTTTATGGGTTTATTTTTTATTTTTTTTTATTATTAATAATTAAAAATCTTTTTCTTCTTCCTCTTCTTCTGTTGTTGAATCACCACCTTCGATCTGTACAAAAAATGAATTCAAATTTTTTACAGCTACACCTTTACCTTCTAATTCTTCTTTTGAATCGCGCCATTCACGAAAAGCTTCTAATGAAATTATAGATTCATCACTAAGTATATTAAAAATAGCAATTAAAACACCGGATGGATGTTCAATGCGATTTATTAAAATTTGGACCGCAAACAAGCATTCGACTTCTAAATTAATATCAGTGTCAATATAACGTCGTAAAAACATAATACCTTCTCTAAAATTTTTTTCATTAATTTTATATGTTATTATTTTTGTATCTTTTATTGTAGATTGGATTAAAGAATGTTCTAAAATGATGGTTGTTAATAATCGCATAAATTGTTTATCAATTTTAGCTACATTTGCGTTTATATAATCACAAATTTTATCATATTTTTTTACAGTATTTATTTCTAGTAATTCTTTGATACGAAATTCTAATTTTTCAAATGATATTGATATTTTTGGTTTTATATCTGCATTTTCATCACAAATATATTCTATATTAAAGTCTTTTAAAAATTCTTGTACATTTAGATTACGCGGTATAAAATCAGACCATTCACATTTTGATTCTTTCCATAAATCTATACCTAATTGTTTTCCATGCCTAGTTAACATATGCTTAAATATTGATCCTATTAACTTATGTCCTAATGATCGGGATATTAAATAATTTGCAGCTATTTTTATATCGGCTATTGTAATGTATTTTTCGGCCAATGACGGTGTTAATATTTCGGCAATATATTCGTGTAATTTTGGTATATCGATAATTAAATCTTCAAATAATTTTAAATGATTTGTTAAACCATATATATATTCATTGGTAGTTATTAATTTAATTTTTAACCAATTTACTAGCATTTGTCCTGCATGTATTCGGTTTTCACATTGCAAGCGTGTAAATTCTACAGTAATGTTATACAATTCATCAATTAATGCCCAACGATATTTTTGTGGTATTAATTTAACATCTGCATCATAATTTTCTAAACTTTGTTCACCATTTATTAAGCTATTGTTCAATAAACGTTTTATTACATTTTGTATTGTTATATAATCTTTACCTTTTGGCTCTTCAAATACAGGTACCGATGATTGTGTGTTTATTGGTGATGAATTTTGCTGTTGTGGTGGTGGTGTCGACGCTTTTCCATCTACTCTAAGGCCGGTTTGAGATGTTGATGCCATTGATTTAGATGGTTGTTGGTGTAATGGTTTTGATGGTGGTTGCAAACTTCGTGATGATGTTAAACGTGATTGTGAATTGGAATCCATCGGCGATGATGGTGATGATGTGTTTGACACATTACTACTTATTGTCGCTTTCCAACGATAATTAGCGGCTTGTCCAAGTGCTGTGTCATCAATCACATTTTTTGTTTTAAATTTCGATACATCAATTGTTCGATTTTTAGATGTCTGAATTGACCAACCATCTTCAGTTTGATTATTACCGCTATTACCGCCACCACTACGATTTTTATTTCCATAACCAGCTCCACCACCTCCACCACCGCCACCGCCCATATTCGACATACGATTCATCTGCTGTTGACCGCTGCCGCCACCATAACCACTTGAATTACTGTTCCGATTATCATCTTTACGTCCAGATAAATTGTAATTTAACAACTGATTATTTATATGTTCAGCTTCGGCTTCCTTCTGTATTTGTCCCATAGTCTTTGGATTTGTATCAATACGACGTGGTATCCATTTATTTTTACGTAATTCTATAACATCTTGTATCATAAAACGTACACGATTTGTTAATTTTAAGCTTGTTTTACGATCAACATATAATTGCATTTGTTTCAGATGATCATTTAAAACTTTAGTATAATTTTTTTCTTCGTTTTTAACATCTTTTATAACATCTAATTTATGTCCAATTGTCGTTAATAGCTTACATAAACATTCCAATTTTTCTTCGGAACGTGCTTGCAACAAAACATTTATGCACCAAATCATAATTTGCGGTGTTAACATATCCATTTTAAATAATTCGCCGATAAAACGTACAGTACCAACTGAACGACGACGTAACTTACGTTCTTCATCTTCCATATTTGCCTGTAATTCGATTTTTTTATCTGGATCTGTACATTCATCTATTTTATCTTGAAATGGTTGTAATTTTAATTCAATGGCATTTTCACCAGCAACATGTTCATTAAATTCTGACTGACATTTATTTAATAATGTCTTTTTAAATGATGATGCATCATCGTTACATAAATCAACGGGTAAACATTTAATGGATAGTTTTTTACATAATTGGGCATATGCAACTGAAAAATTTGGTTCATCAATTGCTTTTTCAAATACTAAAACAATTACACCATTTAATTTTGCAATATTGTCAATATTTAAACTTTTAATTTGTTCTAATAAAATTTCAAAATTCTCGGGTGTTAACTTATTTAAAATACCACGGAATTTTTTATATATTTCGTCAATTGAACGTTTATCATCTGGTATTGTTGTATCAATTTTACGTAACATTATTGGTTTCCAAGCATTTTCCGACTCATTTAATTTTACATCACCACGCAATGATAATGAAACATGTATCATATCATTATCATTATTTTTACTATCACGTCCACTAATTCCACTCATACTACCGCTACTACCACCTTTACTACGTCCACCGCTACCAATATTACCAATACCACCAATTTGCTGTAATGACAGATTATTTTTCGATGACGAACGCTTAGAGTAATTGTATTGTTGCTGTTGATTTTGTGAATTATTTACGAATTTCGGTAACAATATATTACGCATTACATTACCACAATTATCCAAATTTGGTGTTGTTTGAGCTGTTACTGTATTACGTAATGTATATAATTGCTCACGATTATATACCTTTTTACCATCAACATTTGATGGGCTCCATTGTCCATCTTCGTAATCTAATAATGGTTGGGATTCTTGACGTTTTAGTGATGTATCGGTTATTGCTGTTGATATTTCTGTCGCGGTTGAATCTGATTTTTTTAAATCATTTAAATCATTAATTATTGTTAATGGTGATGTTAATTCGGATGGCTCATTTTCAATTACCTCATTAATATTTTCAATAGAAATTTTATTTATATTATTATATTTTTTAAAATCTGTTGTGGTTGTTGGTAAAATTGATTTCACATTTACATCTACTTTTATTGTTGATAGTTCAATAGAATTACTACCTAAATTATGCTTATTCATTGTATCATCTTCAACAATATTAGCGGGTGTTTTTAAACTATTATCATTAATATTATTTTCAATAATTTTGGTTGCATCATTTAATTCAATATTTGATTCTGATACATTATTATTATTATCATTTTCAATAAAATCTTGTTTAGAATTTAATTGATTATTGGATGTACTATGTGTTTCAGTTGATGCAGTTAACGTTGTTGTAGTTGAAGTTGATGTTGATGTTGTTGTTGTTGTTATTATTGTACATGATATTGATGTTATTGTTGCTATAGTTTCGTTTTCAGCAGTATCATTTAATTTACTTTCACTGTATGTATCGTCTATTATTGTGTTTGGAATTGCTGAGGATGAGTTCAATTGGTTTAATTCAACATTTTCAGCATTATTAATTTTCGGTGATTCACTTTTTCTAATTGTTGTTATTATTAAATGTGTTTTCGGTATTTGTTCCGGTAATTCTATTAATTTTTCATCTGTTGAAATAGTTGGTTCTTTTTCATCTATTTGTTGTAAATGTTCATCATCTAATTTATATGGTTTTTCATTCATCAGTATTTGTTGAGGCTCTTGTTGGCGCTCATTTATTTGATGTAATTCTTCTGATGATTTTTCTTGTTGTTGTTGTATTGATGGTGTATTGGATGTTGTAATAGTATTACTTGTTAAAATAGTAGTTGTCGGTGTTGATGTCGTTGTTGAAGTGGATAATTCAAATGTTTTACTTTCAATAATAGTTGGTGCATTTTGCGTTTCTGGCTCAATTTCGGCTGTTACTATTGCTTCTTGCTGTTGTAATTGTTGCGATGGCGGTGCTAATTTTATACTATTAATATTATTAATATTATTATTATTATTATTTACTTGTCTTTCTGGAGGGGGAGGTTTAATTTCAACTGCTCTACTATTCTTTTTTACTGGCTTCATCGGCTTAGGTATAATCTCTACCGATGGACCATCAGACATTGCTGACACTACAGGTGTAGTTCCTGATAATATACTATCAGGATGCTGGTGTTGATTTATTTGTTGCTGTTGTTGCATATGTTCTGTCATCAGTACAATTCTGTGTTGATGATGTGATTGTTGTTGTTGTTGCTGTTGTATTGGATGACGTTGTGTAAGAATATGTTGTGGCATATGTGGTTGTTGAGGATGGTGTTGTTGTTGCTGCTGTTGTTGTTGCTGTTGTAGTTGCTGTTGTTGTTGCTGTTGTAATTGCTGTTGTTGTAGTTGCTGTTGCTGTTGTTGTTGCTGTTGTTGTTGCTGCTGCTGATGTTGCTGCTGATGTTGCTGTTGTTGTTGCTGTTGTTGTTGTTGTTGATGAAGATGATGCTGTTGGGGTGGTGGCGCTTGTTGATGAACGTGATGTTGTTGTGGTGGTTGGGGTTGTTGTAGTAAAGAATTCGATATTTCAGGACTACTATTATATACATCATTTACATATTTTATATTTTGCTGCTGTTGTTGATGTTGCGGTTGTTGTTGTTGTTGTAGATGTTGATGTAGTTGTTGCGCCGGTTGTTGTTGTTGTTGTTGCAGTGGTATTTGTTGTAACTGCTGTTGTTGTTGTGGCGGTTGTTGTTGTTGCGTCGGCTGTTGTTGTTGCGGCGGCTGTTGTTGTTGTTGCGGCGGCTGTTGTTGTTGCGGCGGCTGTGGTTGTTGCGATGACTGCTGCTGTTGCGATGACTGTTGTTGTTGATGAATTTGCTGTGGTTGAGGGGGTTGTTGGTATTGTTGTTGCAATTGATCACCATATGGATATGGTAAAGACGTTGCCGATAATGATGAAGATGATGTTATAGTGGTTGCTGTTGTCATTGTAGTTATTGCTGTTGCAATTGACGTTATAGGAGATTGAAGAGGATTCGGCCATATCATATTTTTAGGTGTAACAGTTACTACAGCAGGTATTGACGGCGGTGTGACCATTGATGATGTCGCTGACATTGTACTATACGAATTTTCTTCATTAACATTTTCTTGTTGTTGAAGTTGTTGTGGTTGTTGTTGTTGATGTTGTTGTTGTTGTAGTTGTAGTTGTTGTTGTTGTTGTTGTAGTTGATGTTGTTGTTGTTGTTGATGATGTTGATGTTGTTGTTGTTGTTGCTGCTGTTGTTGTTGTTGTTGTTGTTGTTGTTGTTGTTGTTGTTGTTGTTGTTGTTGTTGTTGTTGATGATGCTGCTGTTGTTGTTGATGTTGTTGTTGATGTTGCTGTTGTGAATGTATATCTATTTCTAATTTGGTATCAGGATGCACAATCTTAATTACGTTTTTTGGTCGTTTCAGTATATGTTGTTGTGGAATTTGCGGTGGTCCCATTTGGACATTTCCCTGATGCATAGTCATTAGATTTGTTTGTTGACCAGCACTTAAATTTGATGTTGGTCGCTGTACAATACCATCAGGCGCTAAACCTGCATTTTGAGCTGAAGGAATACCAGCACCGCCGGCTCTACTTGTTGGATAAGACATATAGGTCATATAAGGATTGAATTGTAATGGATATTGGAAATTTTGAACATTGTGTCCATATGCAGCTGCAGCATCGATTGTCCCTTGTGGATATACATGTGACATATTAAAATATTGCACAGACTGTGGCATAATTTGCTGTTGTAATTGTTGTTGTTGTTGGTGATGTTGATGTGACTGATGTTGTTGATGTGGTTGTTGATGTTGATGTCTTGGTATACCACCAACAACGCCGCCACGTGGTTGATTTGATGGTGGTCCACGATTATGACCATAATTTTGTTGGGGTCTTCCACCCACATACTGATTAGACGCCATGGTTACCCTATCAGTTTTATATTGTTTATAATTTGTATGTTTAATGTTGTTGTTATTTTTGAGCCGCTGCTGCTACTGATGACATTCCCCTTTTAAAAACAAAATCAGGCGGCAAATTTAATATTATATGGATATTACTATTACTGTGTTTTACAACAAGATAACCTCCATTTGTACAATGGGAAAATTGTTACCTTTTGGTGTGTGTTAATTCTTAAAATTCTATTTTAAATTTTCTTTCATATATTTTTTTATAGATATTTATTAATATTATTATTTTTCACAAACACACATTCACACACACACACGCACACGTAATTATTTATGATAGAATAATTTTTATAATTTATAGTATTATATATTCGAAACGTCTTTCGATGAATGAAAGCTATGTTTGGAAGATAAAAAATAAAAATAAAATATATAAATATATAATTTTTTTGTTACTACAATTACTATCCTCTATATTAGCCAAAAATTAAATAGCATGATGATTTATAATTTATATGTATATTAAATGAAAAAAAGGCATGTCCGCATAAAATTAATTAATATAAAAAAATAAAAAACTATTAGAGCTCTTTTTCATGATATTGAATGTTATATTAAAGAATTCAAGAATTGCATTTTATAGAAAGTTATCAAATATATTTATGAAATTAAACCTTACCTTTTCTTGTTTTTCGTTTCTACTGAATCGATAAGTTTACTAACAGTCTTTGAACTTATATTCAAATCAATATAATATTAAATATATTTATCCTACGTATATTTATATTGCTATATAAATGAATGGTTTGATTAATTAATTATTTATTATTATTCTATATAAAAAAAAAAAAAAAAACAAAAAAAAAAACTTTTGTTGTTATGTTCTTCAAACGCCCAGAAGTAAATGAAATATAAATCTGTACAAAAAAAAAAACAAAATAAAAATTAATTAATATTTATTAAATTTTATAATTAACTAAAGAGAAGAATAAAAGTTCAATTTATTGGTTTGCCATAATACAAAAAAACAAAAGTAAATACTAAAAAAAATACAAATGTTCAATTGCAATACATGCAATTTTCATATCAAAAATGCATAAATTACGTGTAAATTCATACTAAACATTTTTTATATTATCAAGTTAATTGAGTGTAGTAAACACTACACAAAACTAAGTGTTATAATTAGATTAATTTTATAATAATATTTAATTTCAATTTTTGTTTATGGTTATATTGTAGTAGTAGCTTTCCACACTCTAATAATAAACCATTCAGGCAGGTTAGGGGTTTTAATTTAAACAATTATTTATAATAGGAAAGTTTCTTCATAAGTATTTGATTGATATGCGATCCAACCATGTATATCATTCTTATCCTAAAATGAAAAACTAGCTATTAATTTGATATACATTGCATACGATTGAAATCAATTCAAACTATGAGTAGAAAATTTGAGTTGAACACTAAGTTGCACAACAAAACAAAAACAGATGATGTTGTAAAAACGCTTTTTATATAAACCACATTATAATCGAATCAATGGATCGCATATTACTCTTCAATGTAATTCTCATTCTTCACCTCTAGAACGGACCAAATAAAAAAAATTATTTATGGTAAACAATTATACCACTCTATTCTCTTTTGTATTTATTATAAATGCTTATTATTAAAATTAAATATTTTATGGTGTATATTTATCATTAAAAATCATTAAACATAATTATACTACATTATATCTTCTATTGATTGTTTGATAAAGAAATATGTTTAATCATGCATTACCATTGAAAACTTGCTGACTGACCACCAATGACAATTATCTTATCAAAACTTAATGTAATACTACCACCACCAGAAATAAATTTCAATCGGATAAAAAGTAGAAAAATAACATCAAAACAATTATTTTAAATTAAATGTAAAGTACTTATTTTATATTAAAGCTGTTTGGATAGAACATTGATAAGAATATTAATTAATAGAAAAATGTTGTGTAATTAAAGTCTTATCATCATTCATTCACTCATTAGCGTAGTGGTATAGCGTTCATGTTTATTAATCATGAAATATAGTGGTTTGAATTCCTGAAATCGATATTTATTTTACTACTGAAATTTTTCAGCTGGGTGACCATTTGTTCGTTTATGGAATAAAAAAAAAACGGATATCTTTGAAAATATTGTGTTGGACGATATTCAAAGATTAACAATGTCTGCACACACACACACACACACACACATACCACTGTGGGCTAATCACCAATCTACAAATAATAGAATTAAGGAAACATCTATTTTTCGTTAATTGCAGTACAATGTGGTGAATTGTTTTATACTCCCATGCGGAGTAATTTACCAACTTGACTGCAATGAAAGGTTTATTAGATGATATAAAGCTCCACTTGGAGTACCATGACTAACAATGTTTTTCTTATATTAATCTTCTAGATATACATAGGGATTATATCAGTTTTCTTTATTTACTCATGAAAAAGTATTAGCATAAAGTATAGAGAAACGTACCTAAGATGTTCAAATATAATAATTTAATACTATTTAATCATTCCATTTTTATAGTACACGGCGACAGTGGACGGCGGCACGTGTTTAATTTTCTTTCTAAATTCATAATTTTTAGGTTATACATATAGTTTTTTTCTTTTATAATTTCTATTAATATGCAGAAAGTAATAATAATAATTTACCAGCAAACATCTAAAATGGTAATAAAAAATAACATATTTTTTTTTATAAATTAAAAAAAAAAAAAAAAAAAAAAAAAGTATAACACATTTGCACACAGCCAAAAGATTGAGATCAAAATTGAATCTTTCAATTGAATTCATACATTTTTCTTTACGATTTTTTTTCTGTAACACATATTTTATTTCATATTTGAAACTAATCTTTACACAATTTATATACAAATATGATATATGTAATATAATTTACCTGATTAAATTTAAATTAATAAATTATATTTCTTAAAAATAAGATTCACTTATTAATTTGATATATATGTAATTTAATTAAACTGGAAAAGAAAATGCACACGTCGTTCGAATCGACAGTGTTGTCAGCTAACAGACGGGATGGTCAGCATAATGACAAAAAATAGGTTAACAATAGCTAAATGAAATTTCTTCGAAGATTAAACAAAAAAAAACCAAAGAAAACAAAAATTTAATTGCAATCAAATTTGTTAACGAAAACTTGAACTTGTGCACTTGAGTGATATTGTATCATTCAGTTGTTTGCTGATAAAATAATATTATTTCTTTCTGTATATTAAAAGAAATTATAAAATTAAAAATAACTATATATATAACTTAAAAATGTAAATTAAACACGTCGTCGTGTACTATAAAAACGGAATGATTAAATAGTATTAAATTATAACATTTGGATACCTAAAACTTCTGAGGTATGTTTCTCTACACGTTATACTAACACTTTTTCATGAGTAACTAAAGAAAATTTATAAAATCCTGTACATATCTAGAAGATTAATATAAGAAAAGTATTGTTAGTCATTTTACTTCAAGTGGAGTTTATGGCATCCACCAAACATTCATTACATCCAAGTACGTAAATTTCTCCGCATAAAAGTATAAAACAGTTTACATTGAATGAAACGTCGCATAAAGATATGAAATTTATATTTTAAATCTATTTTAAATATATTATAAAAAAATAAGATTAGAAAATAAAAAAAAAATTCAGTAAAAAATGGCTAAATCCCGGTTTTAAAAAAAATGTTAAATTGGCACAGCTGCTTTTAAATTGCATTCATTTTTGGAAATCGTTGTAAAATGACATTTTGGATTTTATTTTATTTTGACATTACCATATATTTACAGGGTGTAAATTTTTTATTTTTTTTTCAAAAGAATATAAAATTTCTGGATAGACGCGAATTTTTCTTACTAATTTTTTATATTCAAATTTTAAAACTTAATAATTAAAAATAATTTCACTTTTAATAATTATATATAAAATTATAAGAATTTTCAAATTTAAATAAACTATTAAAAAAACAAATACAAATGCCTATGTTATAATAGAAATATTTTTCTAAGAAAATACATAAACAAAAAAAAAATATCCGTTTTGCATTTACTGAAGACTTCTATTATGAGTATTATTGTAATTTACAATAAAATCATAACATAATCGAATTACATATACTGAATGTATGGAATTGAACGTTTCGTGTGGCAAACTAATGAACACTGAACAGAACAGTACTTACAGTGTCGATCTTTTTTACTATGCATTTATACAAAGATAACCTCATTATTAACGATAGGATGCAAATGTAGACTATTTTACACAAAATTGTAATCATGTTGTTCAAATACATTGGTAGATAACTATATATAAGGAAACAATAAATTCCTATACTGTATGCATACATAAATGTGAAACTTTATTCATAGAACATTAATTGTGAATCACTGAACAAGGCCTTGTTGAAATGTTTTAACAAATCTTGGGTAAAGTAAAAACCAACATTTACAGCAAACTTTTTGCGAGTAACAATAAAATTCAATCAATCACACAGTGAATGTACAATAAACATAAATTTCAAATATTTACATAATTTTCAAGTTATAGCTGTCGCAATTACTAGGCAGGCATCTAAATGAGGTAGTTACACGGGTTTTATTTTAAGATCAATTTTAAAAGGCTCTAAATTAATATATTATATTAAATTACACGACCGCAGTACTATTTTGGATAGGAAATCTTCCCCACCTACAGTAGATAAATTGTGTATTGAAAACAGAAATCCGATTTGACGGTAAATTATTACTTTTCGCAAAATTTATGAAAAATTGTGGAAATTAATGCAATTCTATTTTATGTTTTATACCTTTGTTTAGTTCTGTTTAATTAAATGATAGTCGTTACAACATTACCTGAAATATATGGAAATATGTTTCTTTAAATTAGCTATTTATTGTAACATTCCGGAAAAGAAGATAGACAAAATGTACATGAAAATACGATAATGAAACTTATAGTTACATAACCATTTAAAAAAATTAATTGTTCATTTACTTCAAATACGTTCTTAAGTTATGCTATTAAATAACTGCAAGCAGGGAAAATGTTTCCTAATATATTTCAGGCAGAATAGCTGTAAAGACTGTCATTTCTACAACTATAGTAATGAACGCCTTATTTTTTACCACACAGAATAATTTGAGCAATGGTTCAACGACTCCGCATTATATCCGAAATTATTAACTTGACATAAACTTGGTACTAAATTCTTATGAGGAATTCATTTAGAAATATTTTATGTATACATTCTATTTGTTAATTTGCATGTGAGTTTAAATTTAAAGCATCACTCAGTAGAGCAGTGGTATAGCGTTCATGTTTATTAATCATGAAATATAGCGGGTTGAATTCCTGCTATTTACATAGTAAATTTTTCGGTTTTTATTTTAATACTGAAATTTTTCAGCTGGCTGACCATTTGTTCGTTAATGGAATAAAAAAAAACGGATGTCTTTGAAAATATTGTGTTGGACGCTATTCAAAGATTAAAAATGTCTGCACACACATAACTATGGGCTAATCACCCATATAAAAATAATAGTATTTTGAAAACATCTATCTTTCGTTAATTGCAGTACAATGGGGTGAATTGTTATATACTCCCATGCGGAGTAATTTACCAACTTGGCTGTTATTAATGTTTAGCAGATGCCATAAGCTCCAATTGGAGTATTATGACTTGTTATTAATTCTGGTTACCGTCAAATAGTAGTGAAAATTATTTACTATTTGTTGAACAAAGTAACCGCGCCTAACTTTTTACGTAATTACAATATTTTAGGGTTAAAAACCCATTTAAAATAAAATTATATTGATTACGTAAAGAAAATAAACATAAGAGATTATAGAAATAATAATTGATTATTATTTTCTTTACTTATATTTATTTTATATATTTTTTTTTCCTTTTAGTTTTGAGTTCACACAAATTACAATAATGCAATTTTTATTAAAACTAAAAAAAGTTTTTGCTGATATGATGACGTCACGTCTCACGCATAACACATGGCAAATAATGTTTTTTTTTTAAATTAATTGCTCATTTAATAAGTAATTGTAAGATTAAAGAAAAATAAAAAAAGAAATAGAAACAATTTACAATATTACAGAAACTAATACCAATTAGAAATTTAAAAATTTAAATATAGGTGAAATCAATATGACGATAAGTAAATTGAAAATTAAAAATGGTTTTCCCTTCTTGATATTATTTATTACATGTGTTCATATAAAATTTTTATTTTATAACACATTATAAATTTATATAGTTATATTATTATATTTTTAATTAAAATAAAAATTATATAAATACCTGGTTTAAAAAAAATTTATAAAACAAATAGCTTTATATTGTGTGTAGAAAAATTGGTGATACTGCAATTATTTGTAGATAGTAATAAATTTGATCCACGCTGGAAAAAAAAAAGTTTTCTTTTTAAATTTTATAAAATGTAAACTTAATAAATGTTTGTGTAAATTAATATTTTTTGTAATTCATTTCAAATAATATAATATTTAGTTATTTTAGTTTATTAATTAAATATAACAAATTGATTAAAAGAAATATATTACCATCAAATAATAAATTCTTCCAAAAAATTTCTCAAATTTCTGAGAAATGTCAAGTCAACGTCTGTACGTCAAAACGGTCAAAACAAGACTAAAAAAAAAGAAAGTCAAGCCAATATGTTTCAATTGTCAAATTGAAATTTGAAAACGCAAGAGAAACAACAATGTTATTGTATGCGTTCATATTATAAAATAAAAATATGTAACGTTTGCATGGTTTTGTTCATACGGACAACGAAGATTACATTTGTGTATGTTTGTTAATAAAATACACAACACTTTTTTGATTATAAAATAAATTAAAATTATAGATTATTATTAAATAAAATTTACTTACTATTTATTTATTATTGTTTATGTATATTCATTCAGTGAAATAAATCAATTGACACTAGTGTGAAAAGCGAAATTAGGACTTGTTCGATTGAAATACGTAAGGTGAGAAACGTCATAGTGACAAATATATTTTCTTTATATTTGTCATATATTATAAAAAAGTTTAATTAAATAATTACTAATGTATTAAATTTAAAAAATAACGATGAATCATAAATTAGTTAACGAATGAAGTTGCTATACACGATAAAGCGCAAAAAATGTTTGAATTTATGGTTGGAATAGAATAATGATCAAACAAGTAAAAAAAACTTCACCTGGAACCCGCCGAACACTTTGTAGTGTATTTTTGTCATTTTTAAAATACAATGCCCAATAGCCCAATTTACATCTGGATGAAAATGAAGATCCTGTAGCAAGAAGTAAAAATAAGATAAGATCTTATCATTGTTATGTACGTATATATTTTACTATCCTTTTTTTAATTTATACCAATTTAGCAAATTCCAAATAAAATTTTCAACTTAGATTTTTTTAATACATACTATTGGTATTATTTAGAGAATATTACCTTGGATATTTTACGTAGTACAGAAAGTATATGTTGCAGAATCTCTATTCTATTAAAAAAAAACTAGTAAAATACGTTTGTACTACATACAATTTATTATACCCTTTGAAAATATTATATTGTAAGAACGCCAAACTATTTGGGAGGAACCATGAAGAATTGGTTGTCCCATTCAGACATCGACCAAAATATAAAAATACACAAAAAACTAAATAAAACACAATTTGAAGTTTATAAATATTTGTTAATAATTAATATCAAATAAACAATAAATTTCATTAATTTTATAAATGAATTGTAGAAGCTATTTTATTACAGAAGAAAGTCAAAACCAGAAAAATCAAATACATATGTTTTATAGTAAAATAAACTATTAAAATCTACGAAGAAAAATAAATAAAATGAAAAATATGATGCAAAAATTATTCAGCGCGTAAATACACTTTTTTTTTTATAATATGTACTTTAATTTCAATTATCAGCTGACATAAGGGTAATACTATCATTAATAGCAAGCATTTGTCTAATGAAATCCTGATCATACATTATAGTCGTTAATGTCTTCAATAATAAAATTAAATCACGTTTTTCAATTTTTAATTGTACCGATAATGGCTCTAAATGATTCATTACACTGTCGGGAATCTGAAAATAAATAAAATACCTTATGTAAACATTTTTTGAATGAATACAATATTTATTAAATTACCTTTGTTTCCTCTTTAAAAATATTAAATTTCTGTTTCACTTTAACACTTTGATCATTTGCACCATTATAAAATAATGTAAGTTGTGCATCACTACCATTACTATTAGTAACTGGAAAATATAAACCGGCACATACGCGTCCTTTTGCATTACGCGATAATAAAGACCTATAATTAATTAGACAAAAAAAAAAACAAATAAATAAAAAAATGTATCGAAAAATTTTCTTTCCTTATATTATACCTGAAGTTGTACACAAGATTACGTCTAACAGTTACATCAATTGCTGTACGATATGGTTGTTTTGCATATATTAATGATAATTCATGTTGTTCCTTATCATCACTACGTGTCGTACGTTCTGACCAATCAATAAAATCAGAACTTATTGTACTAATTGTATAACAATATTCACGTTTACAATGTGATTCTTCAGATTGTATAAACCAACCGGTATGTGGATACAATTGATCTTTCATAATAGTTACAGCTCTAGAAACATTATAGCCTGGATCGAGTATCATATAACCTTCACGGCCGCCTACAATAATTTTCATAGCAATTAATGCATGCTCTTTTTCTAAACTATATTTTGCATTTTCAATTCCATTTTCTTCACAATTTTCAATGTATGGCTGCGCGGCTTCAACAGCTTCTTCACATGACACCAAATATAAATGATTGGCAATTTGTGGTAATAAATCTATTAAACGTGATACAATTTCCATACCTAAACTAACACACATATGATGACGACGGTTTATTGGTGGTACATATTGTTGAAAATATTCTGTTAAATTTGTTGTTTTGGTATTCATTTTAAATGCATGATAAAAATCAATAAAATTATTAACTGTATTGTAATGGGTTTCTTCCAATAAACGATGTAAAGTGACTTCTATGATTGAATTTAAATCTTCATATTGCCATACTTTGTCAATAACATATGGTTCTTTAATTTTTGGTGACCATTTTGGTAATGGCAATGGATGATCGATTGGCCATTCTCCTTCAATTTGGTCAAATGCTATTAAATTATAGCTATCCTCAAACATCCAACATTTCTTCGCAACTGAAATGAATGTTGTTGATGAAAGTTCATCTGTCACATTTTCGTGACTTTCAGGATCTGTCAATCTTTGTAGATATTTAACGGATCCGGTTCTATGACACAATGCAAGCCCGAAGGGATCATCGGCGAGTCAACTTGGCCATTCGGAGCCCCAGCGGCCAACTGTTCGTACATAACTGCCTTCGCAATCATTTGAATTTGTTGTTGCTGTTGTTGTAGAGCTAAATGCTCTATTGTTGTCATAAAGACTGATCCGGCCCGGTTGGTTATTACACAGGCCCGGCTCGTCCCCACTATTTATTGTTTGTTTTTCACGCTCTATAAATAAAGAGAACAAAAAAGGAACTATTAAGTATAATTTAATAAATAAACAAGTTTAATATAGTTTTTTTTTTCTTATTCTAATAGAAAAAGGATACCAGTTACAGTATTAGTCACGCAATATAGTAACTATGCGAACGTTTCATAGGAAAATATTCAACAATTCTTATTGATAGCTGGAACGAAGTTCGGTATAAAAGGGCTAATCTGAAAATGTCATATGATTCTTGTGAAACCAAGACCAATCGACATGTGAGATAATTACAAGTATATACATATATACAGTATTTTGGATACGTCAAATGTTTAAGTCTAAATTTCTGGGATGGAATGAGAAGAATGGAAGTGCCTTTAATCCAAGTGGCATCTTATGGCATCTATATGCCAAACATTCATTACATAGACAATTTGGTAAATTACTCTCCATGGGAATATATAACAATTCTTCAATTGGTCTTATACTTAGAGTATATCGTTTTTCAGTAAATATTTTCAAATATATTCGTTTTTTTTTCAATCCATAAGCGATCAATGGTAACTAAATATACATTATTTATACTAACGAGATTATTAGACATAATATAGGATTTCAATCAATAAATTTTAACACAATTGACGATAGTTTTCGTCGATCTACACTTCATAATCTACACTCTACAACATATACACAACAATGGAATACTGGTGAATCTGATAAAATGTGTATCATAATGTGAATATATAAATAAATTGTAATTATAATTCCAAAGTTCAACATTATAATATATGTATCGCATTATTATTATCATTTATCATTATAATATATATAGTATATAAATGACAAGGTTTGTTAGCAAATTTATATAACTACACTACGACGAAATAAACCGATACAACATCCATAAATACATTTATAATTTTTACATTAAATTTATTATAAAGAATGATCTCATTTAAATGTTAAATCTATATAGACATTGCATTTTAATCATTTATCGATAATTATATCGTCATAAGTTTCATCATAAATATACATATATATCTTATAAGCGTAATGCGTAATTAGCTTTTGCATACATAACCATCACCGAGTATACCATATACTGCATTTTTAAAAGCAATGAATTGTCTATAGTAGAAACAACACCAGAGGCATGGCTATATCTGGCTAATCACGTATATAAAAATATTGTATCTTTCATTTTCCAAACAATGGTTCTCTATATGAATTAATGTAAAAAAAATATTTACTTTAAAGTTTAAGGTACGCATTTACCCACCTAATATATGCGATTGACTATCTACCTACCTATGTATCTATATATCATTGTTATGCGTTATTGTCTATCTATATATGGGCGTTCAATATATAATTTACGTCATTCATTCAAAAACACTATGGTAAGATTTAGGTTGCAGCAACAAAAAACCCACAAAAGTATGTGATATCTGATTTACGAGTGCTTGCGTATATGTATATTGGTTTTTATAATCATATTTTATAAATGTACACAGATATTAAACTGTATTTCCATTCATAAACATACATCTATATAATTATGCTTGCGTAATATAAAATCATATATATACGCGTGTAAGCATATTTTAGTCGTAGATTATTGTACAATGCATAGCTGCGTATCTATATAGACATTGTATAGATAGAATGATAGATCGATGTAGGTAGTTGTATAATAATTTAGAGGCATTGTTACACAGTGGAATTCTATTGTAAACAATTGTCATCAGTTTTACAAATTTATTACATAACATATAGTATCCAAAAAAAATTCACATTTAAAATTAAATGAAAAATAATACCAATGATTAAATAAATATACGTACCAACAATGCAGTAGGCATAGGACAGATTATAGACTATATATATGTAATGCTTTTTTGCTTCTTAATAAAGATAAAGATAATTTCCAAATATTATGAAATTATATTAAATTTTAATGATCATTTAACAATATTTTAAAACATATTTTATATAATATATAATCTATGGCTTAAATAATTATAGCAATATATATAATATTATAGGTCATGGATCATTGAATTAAAAAGGTTACGTTTATTAATGAAATGCGCATTAACCTTGTGACCACCGCCACATTACTTCTTCTGGTGATAAGTGATACATTTTCGCAAATTTCCATTTAGATGTTCCTCAACTATTAGTACATGTGTGCCCATCACTCGATGACACCATATATGGCGTCATGCCAGTTGTCAAAAGGTAAATAAATAGATTAATAAATAAATAAATAATAATCAGTCATATTTATTGTAATATTTTTTTACTTGTAGCTATATATAAAGTTATACATTGCAATAACATATACTTATGCAGAAAGGTATCTAATATGAATAATATATCAATACAAGTATTATTCAGTTTCTTTTCACAAAAATGATAATTGCTAAAATCGCAATAATGTTTAGGTGCGGTTTAACGAGACAAATAAACTCTGTTCTCTTCACCTATATTACAACAATAATTGCAATTTCAAAAATGTGATCTATATATAATTTTTTTTTTTCATTTGACCATGAGGCACGGCATGGTGTATCTATGTCATATATACCAACAATTTTTATGTATTCTAATTTTACGTTTATTTCATATATCGCCGTACGTATATTTATATTTGAAATATATAAGAATGCGTGTGAATTATTATTGTATTTATATTTTTCCATATGAAAATATATGGGTGTGCGTACGAAACGGATATACAATATAATGTAAATTCAAATAGTAACCAAAAATTTAATTTTTATATATAGAAAGTAAAAATGTATTTATTATTTCCGTATACAAAAATAACATTTTCAATACATGAATATTATATCTCTTAAATCAATAACTATTTTTATAGTTATTTCTAATTAATTGTATGACAATATGAAATAAGATCTACATTTTTATAGTTTATTAAAAATTAATTATATGAATACATAAAAATTAAATTGTATATATACTCAATTGTTTTCAAATGAATTGACATGACTAAATTAAAATTTAACTTATTATAAACATCGTTTTGTTATTTTATTTATTCACTATTATTATTTTGAATGAATGAAATTACTAAAAAATTGTCGGTTGTCAAGTGCGTCTCAAACCTTTATTTTCTATTTATAATTTATATGCGCGAGCGACGATAAGACAATATAAATTTTATCTTTTTACGATATAAAATGACAAAATTACATTTTTTTTTTATTAATTAAAAATATGTTTACCATTGTTTTTTTAGGAAAATGTCGTCAATTGAAAAAAAACGTACCGCGCGGTGTCCTCCTCAGCTCAACAGAAAAAAAAACGGATGTGTATTGGTGTAGAATCTGTTTTATTTATACTAGAACAACTATATATTATTCATATTGCATAAAATGAAATTATTAATATATTACAAAGGAAGACTGTTAACGATGACAACGAGGTTTCGAATAATTTTCTTTCAAAAATTTAATATTTTTATACGCGTATGCGTGTGTTTGTAAGTATATATTGTATATTTATTTTTTTATGATAGATAAGATAAATAATTAATTAATTTGGTTAAACTTTGTTGTTTTCATTTCAGTATATAGACATGATATAGAGACGTCATTCTCCTCTATATATTTGGAATCGGTTATACATATATGCGCGTATATAACAAATATTGTTTTACCAAATAATTTAATATATGTATTATTGGTGTTTTATTATTATAACATAAAATTGATTCACAGCAGAGTTTATAGTATTCCGCTAAAAACAGATAGCACTATAAAGATTATAGATACAGTAAAATTGTAGGACAAAATTTAAAAATGTCATAATGCCTATATATTTTCTATAAGGTGAAATCACAAATAAGGAATTCACACCCAGATTCAAGATCCAGAAATTACAGTGCTATACTATAAAGCTGAACGAATTCAGAATGAAACACGCATCTATAATAAAATAATTTGTTCTGGATTTGCTATATATATATTGAAACTGCAGACTGATCAATTAAAAACTACATAATTTTGTTTTTGAATAACAAATTATTTAAAGTAATGTATATGAAGAAAAAAAAAAGTTTATGTGTATAAGAAAAGTGAAAAGCAGACAGCCACTTTAAAACATACATTACAGATAGACGTAAACTCATATGACCTTCTACTCTTCTCTATTTAAAACGTGTATGTATACAAAAAAATAATATAAAAATATAAGCTCGCACATATTTTACTATACTAAAAATAATCGAACACAACATACATCAATTCTACATATTTCAGAAACGCGGCTTATGCATTTTATTAATAAATAAAATAAAATTCATTTTGGATTTACACCATGAATACCAAGTATGATTTGAATTGTTAGTCATCATTTGCAATATTTATCATATAATGGTGAATGACATCATTATATAATATAACTTATTGAACCCGATAGTAGACAGTCAACAAGACAATCACAAAATTAATGAGAGAACACAAGGGAATCATCTCTCCTCGATTATAATGATAAAAAAAGCAAAAAATGTAAACAAAAGACACATGTTTTTTTGTCTAATAAATATAAAAATAATTTAAAATACATATAAATAAACTTACCCATACAATGGCAAAAGCCTGTTAAGTTAATTCCTTGTCGTCTAGCACTCACTAAATACTATTTATTTATTTGTTATCCTTTTATTTTCCTTTTTTTCTTTTTTTTTTTAAATATTATTCACTGAACTTTAAAAAAAAAAAACTAATATTTTTATTAATAAAAATATTTAAATTATATTTAGTACTTTTTTGAAGAAGAAGTCTTCTTCTTAGCGATTTAAAATCAACTGAATTCAAAAATGTGGATCACACATCAGAATTTATATAGAAAATTTTGATCGAAAAAAGTTTTCTTTTAATGTATTGTTTTTGATTTTTTTTTTTTTTTATAATTAATCGTGTTTGTTGGTGTGCTGTGTGGAAAATACAGTGACGCACATAAATGATGTTGAATGAATTTTTTCGTTTATTTCGTCTTCCTGTAATGAATAAAGAAAACATTGAATTATAATAATTAAATTATTAAACATAATTATATTTATGTTATATTATACACAATCTTTGTTTTGTCGTATGGTGTGTAACACATCCATATTATAGACAAATTAATTAAGTCGTTTTTTTCATATATATACGTGCGTCATTGTTATTTCTTATAATTCTATAATTGTATAGGTTTTATTATGCCTTAATAAGATTCAAATTCAATCGAAAAAAAAAAAAATTAAAAAAACATGTGAATTGCGAAAATTATGGATGGGTGTATAGGTTTTGTAATACATATGCAATTTTAATATTATGTATATTTTATATAGTTAGTTACTTAATTTATTTTAAAATGTTTAAATTAAATACATATACTAATAATATAATGGACATACATTATTTATAACTACTTAATACATATGTTGCGCATATAGTTACTAGTGTATAACGAAACTATATCTAGTATACATTATATATGATAACACACATATAACAGATAAGCATTTTATATATACCATATTATTTATATTGTGTATCAACAAACAACAATTAAGTTACGAATACACATGTTAATTTTTTTTTTTTTTTTTTATTGAACAAAATGAAACACCAAAGCATTCAAATAATTGTTAGAAAATCCAATGGTCATGAATATATGTAAATTGTAAATAATTAATAATAATAACAAAGGAATATACGACGTATTCAAATTATATATACATACACGTTCATTCATATGCATTCAACATGGTTCAACTTATGTTTATGATAATTGTGTTGTTGTTTGCCATTTACATATATTGATTTATATTATAATTAACCATAATATAACAATGGTCAGCTGATGAATTTATGTATATAAAAAATATTACTACACAGTTACTGCTAACGTTTAGGGTTATAATTGTACGTATACAGTCAATAATGTACATTGAGTTACTCCGATACGCACAATTATAATTACTTTTATGACCTTTTGATGGATGTAAGCTGCTCATAGATAAAGAAAAAAAAAACAATATTTAATAGGTTTTGAAAAAATTAATTAACATGAGTGTATGCAAATTATTTTAAAAATACATGTAAGAATACACCAATATACCATAGATAAAATTGCGTTGCGTTGTGGCGATAGTGGATAGTTGAATAAATACTGAAAGATGAATGCTCCAGAATCGTTCCAAAACGATAGAGAGTATTTTAACTGCGTGTACATATAACTAATACATTTATAATTGGTATAGGGATGCATATATATAACTATATATTTTTTGATAATAATGTGTACTTTGCCATTGTATCATTGTACATGGTTAAAAATAATTATAGGTATTATAATATCATGTGCGCAGTATTATCAATTAAATTACAGAATTACATATATAACAAATAAATATACCTAATATTTTTACAATATAAAAAAAAATAAAATAATAAAGATTGAAAAACGATGTCATGCTCTAATTTTAATATTTTATTTATATTATACCTATATATAGTTTATATAATACCCCCGCCCACACATATTAATTTAATATAAATGATGTGTATATATGTTTTATGTATATTTATAAATTTATAATGCTAATTTAATGCATTGACAATTGCAACCAACAACCATGTTATTCTATATAATTAAATATAAATATAATAACATATGTCATTATACATAAATTGTTATGTGCTATACTACTATATTGAGCACATATATACGGCCTAGACTATATAGCTATATTTATAAGCTCATATATTATATAATATTTCAAACGTTTTTTTAATACATTTTCTTCATTTAAATTTTAAAGTATTGCAAACAAACAAGAAGAAGTTACATAAGAAATAATAGTGAAAAATTCCGTGTCGCTGCATTCTGTTGAATCAGCACCACCACACACATTCGCAATAGCTAAAGAATATGAAGAATAAAACATATTTCTGAAGGAAAATTTGTGGTTTTTTTTATTGGTCAAAAGACGCTTTCAAAAAAATATGTAATAAAATGTATAGGCACCCTAAAAACTATACTTAGGAATGAGAAAAATATTACAATAAATTACAAAAGAAATATAAAACCAAAAATTAAACAATTAAAAGCAATTTAAAAGAAATTTGTCGAAGAAGGTATAAAGTATATATTATCACAAAATGGAGTAAGCAAAATAGTCGGTACTTATTGCTGTATGCGGTTTTATAATGTCTTTATAATATATTAATCATTCAATTTATTTTAGAGTTATTTGCTAGATTTATTTCTCTTTTCAGACTGCGCTGCATATATGAAACAACGAAGAATTTTAAAAATGAGGAAAAACTTAAGACAAATCGAACTTATAGAATGGTATATATCGTCAACAAATATCATGGAATTGTTTTAAACCTAAAACTATATTATATGTGGTTGGTTCAACTGTGTACAACATATATATATATAGGTCGTTTCTAATTATTGTAATTATAAACATATTTACCATATTTTTAGTTATACACAATTTTTTATTATTATTATATTAATGTTGGCATTGTATATATTATTTATAAATATATTTTTTTATTCGTATACGTATACTGTTTATATAAACTGTGAAAGGTTACAACATATGTATTTTGCGCACTATATAATTATTATTATTGTTATTATAAAAAAGTTTATATCGCAAATCGGAAAATTTTGAAATTTTTCTCTATTTTTGGCGTACAATTAATTATATAACTGAAAATATATAATATTTTATAATATATTTATATTTGTGCATATATTTATAATAATTATATAATTTGTAGCCTATATTCAAGCATATTTAATTATAAATAATATATATAAAACATTTATTATACTGTTACAAAAAAGTTGTATGATTTGCGATTCAAAAAATTACGATATTAAATATAGAAATAATAATAATAATAGTTCAATATAAATAGCTTTCAATGATTATAAGTTTAGATTACCTTGATATTTAAAGAATAAATATTATAAGCAAAAAGAAATTACATTTTTAAAGTCACTCGCATACCTGAAGAATTCGAAATGAACGAACAATGCGTGTACTCCCTTATAATTAATATTTAATTAAAAACAATATAATAACAAATTATAAATATGCAATATGTATAAATAATATTATTAATTATAATTGAAAAAATGATATATATAATTAAAAATTTACATATTTACATGTTTCGTGTATATATCTTATCGAAGAATATTACACCATACAATATTATAACAAATTTGATATATACTTTATTATATATACAAAAATTTGCATAATGCTATAATTTTATATATATAAATTATTTAGCACATTTCATTTTCATATGTACTCTCTTATCGCAACAAGATTTTTTATATTTATCATTTATATTAATAATATATGCACACACGTGTATTGAATCATATACACACATTCGTTTAATTAAAAGAAAAAGGTACTTTTTAAACAATATAATGCTTTTTTCATGTTATAAATAATAATAATAATAATAATAATAAAATTTGTTTATTAATATTTGAAGAATTATTAATTACTTGATTGTGCTATTATTTTGTAAAAGATAAGATATGAATATATAATATAAGATATGTTAAATTAGTACACATTTAACTATATGCTAAATATATATTCATGAGAAAATTGTGGAATTGATTAAAATGTTAAATAAATTATATGTTCCTATGTATATGGTATTTATAATATTATTAGCTATTATATATAGATTTTAGAAAGTCAAATGACTGATGATTAATTGATTATTTTAAGACGATATATAATTTCATAAAAATATTCAAAACATATTAACACATATATTATAAAATACTAAAGTGAAGCTAAAAAGAATTAAATTAAAAAATATATACATATCAATTTTATTATCACATCGAGTCAACGTAAATATGTATATTTATAATAATTATAATTAATGTTTATTTATTTACATTTTTCAAAATAAACGTAAATACTTTTATATACATTATTCTTATACATATTTTCATATTTGTATATAAGATGAAGTCATCGTTTTTTTTTTCCAAGATATTATTAATTATATATATCATTTCCTACTACTATTATAATCAACAACCTATTATTTATAATAATGTGTAAATTAAAATCGTATTTATTTTACTGTGCCATAAATAATCGATAATAAATTAAATATTATTATAAATATGAACAAAAATGAAAATAATATTACATTCAATATAGACAAGTTGTAGTATGGTGAAAGAAATATTGTCAAAACATAATCAAGATCAATATCAATAGGCTTGGGCACGTATTATGTATAGAAGAGGAAAAATGATAGAATGGTAGAAGAAGAGCCGGTAAACCTAAGGCAGTAAACAGTAATATTAAAATTCTTAAAATTCGGGATAGGAAGACGTTATATATGTTACAGCACAATAGGTTCGGTTGGAGAAGCGTATAAAATCTTACTCCTGATGATATTGCGCGACATTATATAAAAATTTCTAAATCAAAATAATGATAAATGAAATGCAAATAAAAGTTCAGCTGTGAATTTTGTATTGAAATGCATTTGTGTAATTTGTACATTGTACTCATACACACGTTTTGTAAAATTACTGTTTTTAATATAATATTATTATTAATATAAAGAGCGTTATTATTATCATTGAAAATGTTATTTATGAAAAAAGAAAAACATTTTCTGTATAGGAAAATAAAATAAATAAATAAATAAAACAATTTTGTCTAGTCACGTTTGTTTCTCATGCATTTTCTAACATGCATAAATTTTAAATGCTTATATATAGTCACATTTTATTTACAATTGCATTTTTCAATAATGCATTTTTATTTTTTTATTATTATTAAGTCGATTTTTTGTTTTCATTATATTTAAATATTATTTTTATTAAACATTTTTTATTTATTTATATATTTTTAATGTGTCTTTAACAAAGAACAATAAATATGTAATAAAGAAAATGTTATATTATTGTGTCGTATAAAATTTAGATGCATATTCACAAATATCTCTACTTACTATATTTATTATTAATATATAGTATGGTAACAACATTAATTATATATTTAAAATCAATCGTCTAATAAAATATACCAGCGTGTTTGTTGCTATAAATGTACAAACATATTTTTTGTAATTTGTAGTATGACGCTTTGTCACAAATGACATGACATGACTTCCATTCCCATGACACAAATGGAATTGAAAACCCAATGTTCACAATTTAATAGAACATAAAATTACTATTGTTTTAAAATTAACTGATGAAAATGTCTTAAAAATTAATTTGAAATTAAATTTCAAAATGTTATTATTTTTGAAGTTGTGCTAAATTAAAAAAATTATTTGAGCTATAGAAAAGACAAAAGATTGTATAAAATTAAAATCGAATTTTAATATCAGAAATACTAGGTACATTTACTATTTATATTTTTATTAATATATGTATTTTTATTTATAAATTTAATTAGGATACATTAAAATATACAAATTTTCTATATGAGTAAAAATATATTAATTATCACACACATACGACACAAATCATATCATATGATCGAATTTTTTTATATTGTAAATATTTTTTATATGTATAAATTGTATATATATATATGCGACTAGCATGATGTCAATTTAAATTTTACACTTCAGTAGACAATACCACAAATCTATACCTATGCGGGTACGTATGAACATACATTAGCTCAGAAACCAGACGAGATAGAAAAATATACCCAACAGTGAGCGAGTGAATGAATTGAATTCTCTAGTTATAAAATATTTTTATAATCTGGATATTTTTGAAGTTCTGCTTTACTGCGTTGATATTTCTATTTCATCTAGTTTGATGATGAAGTGTATAAAATTCACATTGACAGTAGTGTTAAGATTATAAAATATATATATAACTATTTATGTATATTACGAATGTGGGGGGATGAGTATTAAATTGTAGAAGAATTTTTTTTCTTAAGCTATATTATGTACCACCAAGTAATTATAAGTATTTTCTTCACATTTCCATTTGTTCTAATTTTAATTTTTTTTTATATTATAGACAATACATATAAGCAGCACACGTACATATTTTATACATATGACAAATATCAAAGAGAATTACCCATTATATATTATTAATTTTTTGCTTATATAAAACATATATATATATATATGGCATACCATATATTGTATATAAATATATATACTACATGAATGAGTATATAAGAGCGAGTATATATATAAATTATATAAGATAATTATTTATTTGACTTACATATTGTCTTATTATAAAAAAAAAAAAAAGAAATTGTCATCTAATTGTACAATATATATACAAAACATAATATAAATATATATATTCTCGTGTAGTATATGTAAAATTTTTAAATGCGAAAATTACAGAGTACCTCTCCATATAGCACATAGGTACATAACAAAAATAGTTATATGTGAATATAACATATAATAGTTATAAAAACTACAAAGTATAAATCTATTTGTATATATACAAAATAATAAATAAAAGAAATATATTTGCGCTTGGAAGCAAAGAAGAAAACATAAGTGTACTGGCACAACAAACAAAAAGTAGAACATTTTATAATAATAATAATAATAATAATAATAATAATAATAATAAAAAAAAACAAAGCCAATTTATCTTTTCCAACATTTTTTAACTAACATTGTAGATATCGTTATATAATAGAATCTATCTATTCGAAGTTATAAAAATGTTCTATATGAATAAATTAACCCATTTTGGTTTTTGTTAGTTACATAACATACGATAAAAAACAATTGCCATTGATTATTTAAAATAATTGTATTGGAATTAAATGGAATGTATTATATACATAAATAAACTATATATCTGGCTATATTATTATATTTCTTATAACATTATTATTCATATGTCTTTTTTTTATTTTCTTATATTGGAAAATCGGTAATATTTTATGAAACCATGAAACAATATAAAAAAAAAACTAGTACAAAGTTGAAATTGATTAAATTTTCTAATTCAATTAAAACCCTTAAATTATATTATATCTTGCGATAAACATATAATTGGTTATATGGTATAATATTAATATAGATTTTATGTGAATACGATATATACAGAGATATAATTAATTATATATATATATATATATATGCGTGGTTGATTTTATTTCTATATAATAATAAATTATGAACATTGTAAAATTTTTAATGTATATATACAAATTTAGTTAATTATTTACATATAACTTAGAAACTAATTATAGTTAAGGTATACTACAAACTAGACAAACTGTGGAAAAATGTTAAATGACAAGATATTCTTCTTAATATATTGGCTATATATATATAACTTATAGGCTTATATATCATATAGGAAAATTGATGTGTATATATAATTTAAAATAAATTCCAAACACATCTATATATAACCTTATATTTTAACAATTCTATAAATAGTTATATGGCAAATTATCTACCATATATATATTATAAAAAAAATATGTTATAAAAATAAATACAAATATAATAATAATAATAATAATAATAATTAGTTTAAGAGTGTCTATAAATATATATATATATACCTATTTTGACCAACTATTGATATAGGAATTTATAACATTTTTATATAAATTGGATTATCAAATGACATTGTCTGTATAATATTAACTATACATGTATAGGTAAACAACGTATAGAATTTATAATTTAATTATACATTTTTTATAATTAATTAATGATCATACATTTATACGATATATTGAAATTATATGAAATGTTTATTTTTTTGTTTTTTTAAATTATATTGAATAAATGTAATTTTCTTATTTAAATGAGTCGGACGGAACTATTTTATTATAAAATAGCATCCTCTATTATAAGTACAATATTTTATAATTACATTAAACGAATTTAAAATAATAGTAAATACGATATAATTATAAAAATTATATAAACTATGTAGATATAAAATAATAAATACACATATGGTAAATGTAATTTTCATTGAAATTGAGAAGGGTTGAATTTAAGACAACTATGTATACAAAAAAAATATTGAGTACAAAAATTAAACAGACTTATAAAAAGCTTTGTTTACATTTTGAATAACAATAACTTTCCGGCAGCTACACTGAACTATACAAAATAATTCGTAAACGGAACCAGTGTACATCTAAAAATTATATACTCTATATAAATTGTATCATTACAATTAGAAACGATTTATTTTACACTTTCAGACTAGGTATACCTGTTGTCATATACACGAATTACCCTGTATATAATCCATTTTCTTGAATATTATCATCGCATATATCGATCAACAAATATTTATAAAACCTAAACAAAAATTTTTCGTATATGTATATACAAATAATTATTATTTATATTAATTACAATGACTTATACCACCCACAATACAATATATGGTATAATAAAAGGTGTGTAATTTGAATTGAATATAAATATATTGTTTTCAAGGTGTATTACGCACAATATATAGTGACGCATAAATTTTCCAATATAGATCTAAAAAAGCGATAAACTATATAAAAAGTTAATATACAAACACAAGGGTATATGACAGAATAAAACAATCAATATATGGAAATAAAAACACATAATATATATAAATTGTACACAGTCTAAAAGTTTCTAATAAATTTCAGGTTGTCATGACGCTAAAAAAATTTATGTGAAGTATAAAAATATTGGTATTTATTATATACAATGAAAAAAAAAATTATATAAGGATTATACAATACGCACGCATAAAATTGTCTAGCCAGAGAAAAAAAAAATTAACTAATAAATGGTTTGTTCGCTTTTTTATAATCAAATTACACCCACAATTTTCATTTTTGCTATTTTCTATACATTAAAATTAATTATAATATATTTTAAATACCTTTTCTTTTTCTATATATATATAATATATTTAATATATTTTATACCAATTATATGAACCACTATAATAAAATAATATAATTATACAAAATGCGGCACACATTTTTAAATTGTTCATTTCGTATACAATTTTATGTTTTTTAAAGAAAAAAAAAAAAAAAAACGTTTTCTTCTTTTAGTGAATTTTAACTTTAGATTTTGTTGATAAAAGAAAAATCAAACTTATAATGGAAAAACCAAAATGAAAATCAAAAAAAAAAAAAAAATAAAAAGAAAATTTAATAGATTTTTTGTTGTTTTTTTATGACGACCCTTATTTTTATATGTGCGGCCTTATTATATAATGTGACACACGTGCGGTGTGACTATCCGAAATATACTGAACAATTGAATTTGGAAAATTCCATATATATTTTCTTACAATATATCAAAATATTATATAATATAATTTAGGCGTTGTCACGGCAGCAGATCAGCAGGACATATGCAATATTTTTCATATTACAATATAATATACACTCAATGCTGCGCATCGCTTTTTATGCGCATTATCATGTGGAAAAACAATTCATTTGCATAACACATTGTTTTTCAATTCCAATTTATTGCAGCTGAATGTGCATATTTTTAAAGAATAAATTTTCACCCTGTGCTGCATAAGCTGCACTGATGAAATAGATAACGAGTGTTTGTAAATATTTATTAATTATTAAAAAGAAAGTATAATAAATTTCTTTAATATAAAATAAAAAAATTATAGCAACGCATTTTAATTAGTTATATTTAACATGATTTATTTAAACAATTTTTTTCGTCAACTTCATATTTGACACGGCATTGTCCGTCCGCGGTACATCTTCGATAACGTAATTGTTTTCCTGGACCACATGATGTACTACAAACTATACATACATATATATTATTTGTTATTGTAAAAGAAAATCTTTTTAAAAATTGAATTTTGTTTTATATTATACAAAAATTATTTTGTGATTCTATGACAAACCTGACCAATTACTCCAATCAGACCATAAATAATCATCATTTGTCAAATTTTCTTGTAAATTAGAATATGATAAAGTTAAATCGTTATTTTCGTCATTAGACGATTGTTGCAATTTCTCTTCATTATCTATCATTTTATCTTCTATTATAACTTTTTTTTCTTTATCCTGATGTTCCTTTAGCTTTTCCTCTTCTTTATCCTTGCGAACTTTATCTTTGTTATTTTTCTTATGATGTCCTTTCTCATTATGGGTTTTTGGTGGTAATTTTTGATGACAACATTTACATTTTTGCGTATCATCTTTTATCGTTTGAACAATATTTAAATAATCCATTTCAGTAGTTGTATTACCGTTACCATCAGATTCAGAATTATCATTATCATCATCATAATCATCATCATCATAATTTTTATCGGAATTATTTTCTAATGTATTACATTCAAGATTATTTGAAGAATTACAAACATGACCATTTTGATGCTTATGATGATCGGTACTATTATTATTATTATTATCAACATCATGTTCATGAATTTTAATTTTTAATACATTTTTCGGTTCCACATTTTGTTTATTATTTGATTTAACTTTATCATGATCCAATGATTTTGTGGCATTTTTTTCTAAATTATTATCAATTGATACAGAAATTTTCTTTTCAATTTCATTTAATTCTTTCATGATCTATATATTGTTAATCATAAATAAACAATTATTTGTTTACAGAGAATTTTATCGATATTAATAGATGGATAAAAAGAGCAGTTGGAAGAAAAACATTTAATTAACATTTATTGTGTGACAATTATTGTAAATAATTTATAGCCCATGTACACGCGTACCTTACCTTAATTATATATGCTTTAATTTCTTCTATAACATTTTTTGTATAATCATTTGCAATCACTTGTTGTTCTTGCTCATCAATTTTAGCCATATCTACACTATCTCTACGTATATCTTTAATATTATTATTTATATTTTTCCAAAATATATTATCTATTGTTGATTTTTGATATGGTATTTTATTTCCTAATAATTTTCTTAAATCATTTTCTCTTTCATTAGATTTTCGACTATGATCAATCGTTCGGTCAACTTTATAGGTAAGTATCGGTGTAATAATTATAATTATAATAATAAACATTATAAGAAAATATAGAAATCTTACTAAACAATAATTCAACATTACGATGGCATTTATAAAATAAAATATTGTAAAACAAAAATGAACATGAATATTTTATTATATTAATTATTTTTGTATACTGTGTCACTATGTTTTTCTGTATTAGTATATTTACATTTCTTCGAAAATTACCTTGGACTGTAAATATTTACCAATTTGTCAATATATGGAATGATTTACAAAGTTAAATGTTTAACTTTAATATATGTATCAGGGCGCAATTACACATGTCTACGTTCCATTTGACCAAATTTTGTCAATTTTCTTCATTATACTTTACCATTATAATTTAATCTATTTTATTGTTCGTATTATTTGATCCTTCCGCATTATAGTGTTTACTTTAATCTTTATGGAGAGAAGATATTTTTTTCATTTAAATTTATTTAATGCAACAAAAATTACTAATGCAAATTGTAATATTTTACCATTTACTTGCGTTTTCAAATATAAAATACTTTAAATGCCTCTACTTTTTTAAAACCATTCATATATTTTCACAAATAGATGTCATTCAAATAATTTAATACAATTTATTTTCTACAATATCAATGTCAATGTCAATAATCGCAGTTCTGTCATTTTATTTTATATGGAAATATATTCACATAAATATTATTCCCATCGTATCACAACGTGACACAATACACAAAGCAAAAATGTTAACCTACACTTGGATTAATTTATAAATTATTTATTTATAATTATTAAATTATATTATTTTTTATTCAGAAATAGGAAAAGTGCAAACGAAAAATATGAAATTTTCACATCATATTTTTGCAAACAAATTACAATTTACAGCATTTAGTTCAGATGACATTCGTAAACTCAGTGTTGCTAGAATTGTAACACCAATATCATTTGATGTTTTGGGTAATGCTTTACCTGGCGGTCTTTATGATCCAGCATTGGGTAATTAAATATTTGTAATTTTATTGTTATGTGTGAATGATTAAGAATTTTATTTCCATTTTTTAGGTCCGTATGCTACACGTAGTGATCCATGTACAACTTGCGGTCAAACAATCCATTGTATAGGACATTCTGGTCATATAGAATTAAATTTGCCAACATTTAATCCTGTTTTTATTAAAACAGTTTATACAATTATTCGGATAACATGCTTAAATTGTTTTAGATTACAAATTCCAGGTTAGTACGCTAGTATGTTGCTCTTATGTTTAATTTTTGACAAATGACAATGTGGGAGAATTCCGGCTAACAATACACAATAAGAAATTATTTAATAAAATTTAGTTTTTTTTATTTTTAGAACATATTCGTTCAATTCTCGAATTGCAATTAAAATTAGTTGATGCCGGATATGAGATTGAAGCACAAGATCTTGAAATCTATAAATCTGAAAGTGTGGCTAATTCAAGTAACTATACAATCAAAACTGAAACTGGTGGTGATCGTGTTCATCCAAAAATTGCAGAATATATGGAATTACTTCAAAAAGGTAATGTATATCGTACATCATAAATTATATATGCACACCATACACCATATAAATAATATATAATAATGATAGAATTGTATTAATTCACAGTTTCAAATGAAACCGATTCAGAAATACAACAAACAAAAAATACACAATCTTTAAGAACAGCAATTGTTAGTTCGGCCGTTGACTATACAAAACATAACAAATGTATTTATTGTAAAGCTGAATTAAAAAAAATTAAATATGCATATAAGAAATTAGTAATTACAATACCAAAAGCTGATGTGAAATCTTTTTAGTAAGTTTATTTGTTATATGTTTGAAAATTTAGAAAATCGGAATTATTAATGAAAAAAATATTATTAACTTTCTTTGCAATCTTTGTAGCCAAGAGCATGACGATAAAAATGTTACAATTGATATTAAATCTACAAACAAAGCAATATTTGCTGATGAATGTCGTAAATATTTTCGTCAATTATATGAAAATCATGCATATTTTTTAAAATTAGTATTTCCAATATTACAATATTGTTCAAAAAATATTGTATGTCCAACAGATATATTTTTTATGGATGTTATTCTGGTGCCATCATCAATTATAAGACCAGTTGAGTTTTTGTTTTTTTTTTTTTTTAAATTTACTTAACTATTATTGATTTTTTATTATTCATAATTATTATTCTCATTAAATAGGCAAATAAAATACGTAATGAAATTACAGAACATCCACAAACAATATCATATAAAAATGTGTTAAAAGCAAATTCAATACTTAAAGCAATTCTTATAAATTTAAAAGAGGATAAAAGTGAAATAGAATCAGATATATTGTCACAATCAAAACCAGTTTTTGACGATGCCTTTGGTAATACACCATATGAAAAATTATATAATGCATGGCAAACACTACAAACAGCTGTTGATCAAGTATTAGATATTACAATGGGTAAAGATCCAATTGGTATAGGTTTGAAACAGGTATGTGTTATTAGTTTTTTTATTGGTTTGTTATATAAAAATCATTGATGAATACTTATATAATAGATACTTTAAAATAAATATAGATAATTGAAAAAAAAGACGGTATTATTCGTATGCATATGATGGGAAAACGTGTTAATTATGCGGCACGTACAGTTATTACACCAGATCCATATATAAATGTAGATGAAATTGGTGTACCGGATGTATTTTCGAAAAAATTGTCATATCCAACACCAGTTACAACATGGAATGTTACTGAATTAAGAAAAATGGTTATAAATGGACCAGATGTGCATCCTGGGTAAATTTAAATTTCTTTAAAACATTATACATAGATAACATTAAAGTATTTCGTTAAATTCAACACCATTTACAAAAAAAAATCATTTTAGTGCAAATTTTATTGAAGATGAAAAAGGTAATATTCAATTGATACCAATTAATAATGTAGTAAAACGAGAAAGTATGGCAAAAACTTTATTAACATATGGGGATAGCATTGGTACAAAAATTGTACATCGTCATTTAATGAATGGTGATATATTACTATTGAATCGTCAACCAACATTACATAGACCAAGTATAATGGCACATAAAGCTCGTATTTTACATGGTGAAAAAACCTTTCGATTACATTATTCAAATTGTAAAGCATATAATGCTGATTTTGATGGTGATGAAATGAATGCACATTTTCCACAAAATGAATTAGCACGCAGTGAAGGCTATAATTTAGTGAATGTTGCTAATCAATATTTAGTACCAAAAGATGGTACACCGTTAGGTGGTTTAATACAAGATCATATAATTTCTGGCGTAAAATTGACAACACGTGGACGTTTTTTCAATAGGTTTGTAATTATTTTGTTATTTTTATCGATGCTGGCAAAAGAAATAATTATTTCACTATATTTTTATTTTTACAGAGAAGATTATCAAAAACTAGTATATATTGGTTTAAGTCATTTAAGAACTGAAATAAAAATTTTACCACCAGCAATAATAAAACCATTTCAATTGTGGTCCGGTAAACAGGTAAAATTTTATATGGTATTTATTTTATACTCTCTAATTTTTTTTCTTTCTTTAGATATTATCAACAATCATTATTAATATTATACCAAAAAATAAGAATCCAATTAATTTAAAATCAACTGCTAAAATTAATGATAAAGCATGGCAAACATTACCGTCACGTAACTGGTTAGGTGGTGGTACACCGCTTAATTATAATGAAATGTCTGAAGCTGAAGTTATTATACGATATGGTGAACTACTAGTTGGTGTTTTAGATAAAACTCATTATGGTGCAACAACATATGGTTTAATTCATTGCATGTATGAGGTAATAATTAATGATTAAAATCTCATTGTATAAGTGTCTGCAGGGATACAAATTGAGAACTAAGCAAATATTAATTTTTATATATGAAACAAAACATAAATTTATTAGGTGATGTAAAATGTGGCCCTAGAAAACTTAAACTAACATATTATTTGAATTTATATTTCTTTACTAGTTATATGGTGGTAATTGTTCAACACAATTATTAACATCATTTTCAAAATTATTTACTGTCTTTATGCAACACGAAGGTTTTACATTAGGTGTTCATGATATTTTAGTTGTGCCTGAAGCTGATAGAAAACGTAAAAAAATCATTAAAAAATGTCGAAAGGTAATTTATGATTAACTTACGTCATTCTTTAAATAAATATTGCTTAAAATTGTTTTAATATTTATTTCATTAGATTGGCAATTCAACAGTTGCATCTTTACTTGATTTACCAGAAGATATTCCAACAGACGAACTTGCTATTGAAATGCAAGAAGCTTATATTAAAGATCCAAAATTTCGAAACATGTTGGATAGACGCTATAAATCAGCATTGGATACATATACAAATAGCATAAATAGGTAAAAAAAAATAAAATATAATCAACCTAAACTGAACTGACTGGTTTAATAAAATTTCTGTTTTTAGTGTTTGTTTACCCTTAGGACTTTTATCCAAATTTCCTGACAATAATTTACAATTAATGGTTGCTTCTGGTGCAAAAGGTTCAACTGTAAATACTATGCAAATATCAAGTTTATTAGGACAAATTGAATTAGAAGGTAAACGACCGCCATTAATGATTTCTGGTAAATCATTACCAAGTTTTGCATTATTTGAAACATCACCAAAATCGGGCGGTTTTATTGATGGTAGATTTTTGACTGGTATTCAACCACAAGATTTTTTCTTTCATTGCATGGCTGGACGTGAGGTAAAAAATATATTTTTAATGTTATGTAATATAATTAGAACTATTATTTTTTTTCGTCGTTATAGGGTTTAATTGATACAGCTGTTAAAACAAGTCGTTCTGGATATTTACAACGTTGTCTTATCAAACATTTAGAAGGTTTAACTGTTGATTATGACATGACTGTTCGTGATAGCGATAAAAGTGTTATACAAGTAAATAATAATAATAATTATACAAAATAAATTCTATATATAACAATATTACCTTCAGTAATAACCTCTATATAGCGATGCATAAATCGTATCAGTGAAATTGTAGTAAAAATATCCACAAAAAGATAAACATTGGTTGAGAAATGTCCAAATTATAAAATTCTTTTTAATTGCTCAGAAACTCTTTTGTTATATGTATATGAGTATCCCTTTGAAATATCTGTGTGATTATATTTTATTGCATCCGATAGTAACACTTTATTTTTAAAATTTTATTTATAGTTTTTATATGGTGAGGATGGTATGGATATTTCAAAAGCACAATTTTTAAAAACTAAACAATTATCATTTCTGGATGATAATTCTGATATCATTGCTAATTCTGATTTATTAGATGAAATTAAAAATAATAACATTAATTACGATGATATGTTAAGACATATTAAAAAGGTAATTTCTCACAAATAAAAAATACAAATTACAATAATCTTTTTGTTATTATGTTTAGCTTAAATCATGGATAAAAAGGAATGGACAACCAATTGTTAAAAAACGTATGTCAAACTTTAACACATTTTCAAAGGAAATTTGTGCGGATTTAGAAATCAAAAATCCATTTAAAATTCGTAAACAAACAGGACGACGTAAAATTGATGAACAAATATGTAAATTGTGGATGAATGCAGATGAAAATCAAAAATATATATATTCAAAAAAATGTAGACCGTGTCCTGATCCAGTTAATTCAAAATACAAATCAAATAATTATTTTGGTTCTATACCAGAATATCTGGATCAATTAATTAATGGTTATGTAAAAGTATGGCCAAAAAATAAACAAAAATTTAGAGAAGTTATGTCTATAAAAAGTATGCAATCATTGGTTGAGCCTGGTGAACCAGTTGGTTTGCTAGCTGCACAATCGATTGGTGAACCATCAACACAAATGACATTGAATACATTTCATTTTGCTGGTCGTGGTGAAATGAATGTTACGTTAGGTATACCACGTTTACGGGAAATATTAATGTTAGCATCCAGTAACATTAAAACACCATCAATGGATATACCATTTTTACCAAATAAAAATATTATTGATATAGCTGAAAAATTACGTTTAAAATTAATTCGTGTTAGTGTAGCAGATGTTTTAGAATGTATGTAATTGTTTTTTTTTTTTGTTTTTTAATAATTTTTTTTAACAATCGTATTCTATTTTTCAGCAATTAATATTACAAGTGAATTAATAACAAATCAAAAACGTATTCGAGCACATACATTACGATTTAATTTCTTACCCAGAGATGCTTATAAAGAACAATTTTTTGTAAAACCAAAACAAATTATAAACTATATGACTAATAAATTTTTTAAAATTATGTTTAGAGCAATAATGAAAGCAGCTAGTGAAAAACATACTGTGTAAGTGTTCATGTTATGTCAGAAAAAAAGTCTGACAAGAATATGGTTAATAGTATTTATATAGAGCTATTAATAAACAATTTTGTTTGTTTTTTTTTATTTGTAATCAATTGAAAAAAAAATTTTAGTGTTGATGTTATGGCTGAAGACAAAAAAGATGAATCACAACAAAATAATGATGATAAAGAAATTGATGAAAAGGAACCAAGTAATAAAAAAATTGGAAAATCCGGTGACAGTTCCGATGATGAACAAATGGTTATATTTTATAATATTATTAATATTTTACTAAATAAATTTAATTGCTTAGAAAATTTTTTTATAAAAAATAATATTTAATTTAGGATGATGATGACGATGCAACAAATACTAAATTAAAAAAAAAGAATATGGATGAAAATGATTATGAAGAACCAGATGTAGATGAAGAGAAAGAAGATGCTAACCCAAAAGATTTAGATAACGACGAAGCAGATAAGGAATATGATACAAAAAGTGATGAGAATGATGATGATGAAGAACCAATATCAGATCGTCCACATGAATCAGCTGAAAATTATAAATATGATAAAGTGAATTATTTATGGTGTCAAGTAACATTTCATGTATGCTTTTGCGTTTTTTCTAATTATACTTGTTTTTCTTATTGATGATGACAATGTCTCCATTTAATTTTTATTATTTAAATTTATAGTTGAATATGAAATATAAAAATCTAGATTTATCTGTAATTTTACGTGAAGTTGCTAATAAAGCAATAATTGTGGAAGTACCAAATATAAGGCGTGCTATAACTTATAATCAAAATAATGAAATAATACTAAAAACTGATGGTATTAATGTGGCTGTAAGTTATTCAAACATATTTTATATTGTAACATTATCGGTTTCCCAATAGACGTATATAATAAAAAAAAATTATTTTATTTAAAAATATATAGGAAATGTTTAAATATAATAAAATATTAAATTTAAATCGTTTATATACAAATGATATACATTCAACGGCAAGAACATATGGTATTGAGGCAGCATCAAGAGTTATTGTTAGGGTATATTAATATTGGAGTTTTTTTTATTATTTTCAAAATTAATAATAGATATTTTGAATGTTTATTACAATCAATTTTAGGAAGTACAAAATGTTTTTAAAGTTTATGGTATTACTGTTGATCCACGACATTTACTATTAATTGCTGATTATATGACATTTGATGGTACATTCAAACCACTGAGTCGTAGTGGAATGGTATCATCGGCATCACCTATACAACAAATGACATTTGAGTCATCGTTACAATTTTTAAAAGGCGCTATAATAGCCGGTAAAATAATATATAGAAAAAATTATACTAAAATTAATTTTTTTATTAGATATTAATGGTTTTTCTTTTCTTTTTATTCTACTGATAAGGTCGATGTGATCAATTAGAAAATCCATCAAGCAGAATAATGGTTGGACAACCATGTAAAAGTGGTACTGGTTCATTTACATTACTTACTGATGGTTCATTCTACGTGAAAGAATTTTTAAAAAAATAAATACTAAAGCTATTACATTTTGCTGATACTGGTTTATATATAGGTATACATTAATTACGAACAGTTCATTCAATATTAAAGTATTGTTACTAAAAGAATAAATACTAAAGCTCCTGTTTTGCAGTACACAAAAATATAATTTGTAATTTTATTTTTTTGTTTTTTGTAAATCACACAATTCAATAACATTTTAATGCTGACTGATGAATATTATATTTTATTGTATGTTTATGTAAAATAAAATCATATATGATATTATTATGTCTGACATAAACATATAATTATGTAACTTTAAAATATAATGTATATACGTACGCTATAGTACTTTAGGTCGTGATATATGTAAATCATTAATTGATAAATTAATTTAAAATATTTATAGAAATGGGTTCAAGATTATTTGACACTTGGACCAAATAAATCGGCTCTCGTGCCAACCTTGGTTTTACATCAATATGTGTACCTAGCGATGACATGTTACATATTGTAAAGATAATTTTCAACTTCAGTGTTGACCATATGTCGTCTTTTGATATTTCCAACATTGACTTCTATTTCTGATAGATTTTGTCAAAGCTTCATTCCGATGATTTTTCCCCTTTTCATGGGTATTTCATTGCTTACTAGATTTACTAGGTATCAATTCCAATAGTACATACATTTTGTCGTTAGATATGCTAATCGTTGTATTTTTCATATGATACACAATAAATATATGATTTTGTGTGATTGTAAAAATATAAAATTGTTTTAACAAAGAAACAGAAGTTCATTTCAATTTCAACTACAAATAATAATAATTATTATTTAACTTGATAATCACATTCATAACAATTATAATACGTCATTCCAAGATACATTGCACAATGTCTTCTCTTATATCTAACACACTATGATTGCGTTCCTTGCTTATATGAATTTAAAAATTATTTCGTTTATTATTTATGTTTAAAGAATATATATTGTTTTAAATTTTCGTATTCTTTCCCAACTTAATCTATTTATTTTTCAGATATTAAGTATTATAATTATATGATCGTATAATAAATGTAAACAAAAAATGAATAGTAAAAATTTCCATGGTTACATCAGTTACAATTGTATAAAAATAATAGTTTGAAAAATATTTACAATTTTAAAATAAATAAATAATGAACAAATACACAATGAATTACAATTTGCTTATCTATGTCTCTTTGAAAAATTGTGGTCTGATAAAATTTATAGAAAAAAGAAAAGAAATAAAAGAATTCATCACAATAATAATATAAATTGGAAAACTTTTTATAATTAGTTGTTAGTTTTATACATATACAGAAACAGATAGAAACATATAATATATTTTTTATATATACATTAAATGATTTAATCAATTTTATTGTTAAAATACAATTATAAAATGTAACCATATAAAAAATATTCTTCTTAATATTTCTATATTGATAATTATTTTCAAAAATTACGACATTCAGCATATAATACTTTTCTGAATTTATTTATTTTCATATAAGCTATTTATAGTTAATTTATTTATTATTAATAATATTATAGTATATTTATCATTTATTAATTGACTTCTCGTCTAATTTTAGTGTTTTTTTCGTGCGGTGTAGTGTAGTTATGAGAAAAGAACAAATAAATCTAATATATTATCGTTTTCGTAGAATTAAAACGTATCTATCATCCTACTATTTTGTTGTAAAAAATTGTTATTTAATTTAATTTTGAATTTAAAGTGTTATACTTGAATCAGAAATTATATATAAGCCAGTTCCAATTTTGTTAACTATTTAGATGTAAGTTTTTTGAATTTTAAATATTGTATATGTTTGTATATGTTTTTAATAAGAGTGTGCTATTTTAGTGATATATATGATATGGTATGTACAAAGTGCCTATATAATTTTTGGATTCTTGTTTTAAAGTGATAAAATTACCACAAAAAATTGCTAGTTAAAATTATTTTAATTTCTGGTAAAATTTAAGTTCTATATTCAAACATACATTTTTTTTACACATTATAAACAATTCAATTAATTGTTTTGTTGTTTTAATATAAAATTTTTATAACTCATGCATAAAAGAAATATGCATAATATTTCGAATTGTAATTGTTCTATATTTTATAGTATACTTTATAATATGATATTATATATAATTGAAATATAGTTATTTTATTAATAATTTGAGCAGTCAAAGTACATAATTTTATTTTTATATGAATTTATTGTAATCCAATAATTATCGAATATTATTATATATATAGTATTTATTTTATTAGATAATGCATTTGAATTCATACATACATACGTACATTTGCATATACATACTCGTATTATAGAAAATATAATAATAATTTCGACATAAATTGATAAAATACAGATTGAAAATTTCGTTTATTTATATATAAGTAATATTGTTTACATAAGTATAAATAACATGTATTACAATGGGTGAATGAACGCAAAACAATTAATTCAGTTTATGTATATATAAATTAATTTATTTATAAGATTTAATGAATTTAGATTTAAACAATTTAGAATAAACTATGTTTGTCGGCTATATAAGCAACATATACTGTCATTCTATATCAATGTTTTGCAGTTAACACGCGAGCTTTAAATAATATAGTTTCTGGTAAATCGAGACCAATTAAACGGTTAAGTGAATTTAAAAATTCAGCAAAACAAATTAATATAAATTAAAAAAAAACTAATAAAATCACACGTTATGGATAAATTAAAAACATAACTTTTAAATTATACTATAGAATACTAGCAAAATGATCACTTTTATAATGTTTACCATTTAGCTACGTATTTTAATTAATTTTTCTCAACTTAAGGTATATGAAAACTAACCATAATACTCTTCTCTTAAATTCAGGTAAATTTAGTGATCAAACATTTTATTAATTTTCTTATTATTACTACGAATTAGAATAGAATTTGAAAATCAAATAAAATTGTTAAAAATTAATGAAATTATTAAATTACAAATATGTATTGATACGATAATTGCCAACCAATTGGTAAATAATTATATACCCCTATGCATTTCCCAATGAATGATTGCAATGAATATTTGGACATATGCTCTCTACTTGGAATAAAATGGTTTGATAATTAAATATACAATATATGCATTTAAATTTAGGTATCAATAAACATTATTTTTATATGCGTTTGGTGTACTGCTCTATAAGTGTTAACAAACAAATAAAATAATTAAATATAAATAACTGGCATTTACAGTTCAAAGAGAATTAATTACATATTGTTCACACATCATTATAAATATTAAGAGTTAACATTCACATAAAAGATTAATTAAAACATCGTAAATATTTACTTAATTTTGGTTATTGGTATTATAGTTCATAAAACATGTAAATTGTGGTAAATTAACAAAATTCTGAATATCATTCATTTTTAAAATTAATAGAAATACTTCATTTTATTTTTAAATCTTACCGAAATTAAAGTAATGAATCATTGAAAATATAACGAAAATTCAAGTAAATCAATAACTATAAAAATTATTAATATTTTCCTTTAAAAATTATTTTCATGTTTGAGATGTAATGCCTCTTAAGTTAAAAAACTAATATTTAATAAATATTTTTAGGTTAAAAATTTAATTAAGAATTTACAAAAATAAACAAAATTATAATAATAATAATAATAATTAAAAAAAAAACGTGTAAAGCAGAAAATTTTTATTTTTAATGTATTTTTATTTTAATTGTTTATATACGTTTTTCTTTAATTGAGATTAAGAATAGTTTCCATTTCGTTATATAAAAAGCTATTTAATTCAAAAAATGTATAATAATATTTGCTAAATACCTCTGTTTTAATAAAAAGTTATGTTATATATAGCCATAAACTAAATTTTATAATTTATATTGTGATTTTTATCAAAACAGTTTTATATATATATATAGGAACAATTAAATTTATAGAAAAATTTTATCAGTGTGAACATTTACTTTTGATACTTAAAATTAGTTTAAAAAATTATAAGAATTGAATGGTAAAAATATATTATAGTATACAATATGTGCAGCAAAAGGTAAGCCATATCACTAATCACATTATTAATACATTGTGGCTATACCCAAAAATAGAGCAATTCAGATCTTAAATGCGTTTTTACTATATATAGTAATTTGTTCAATTTTATATTGAAATTAACAGAATAAATTTCATTTCTATTTTATACACGCGTAAAATACACAATGTTTAAAAGAGTTTCATAAGTTCCGTGATTGAATTATAATTATATAGGACAAAACTTTAATTTAACATTAAGATTTAATTTTTTATAACTCTAATTAACGCACACATTATAACTAAAGAAATATATATTTGTAATTAGCAATATATTTATATAATTATATGAAAATATAAACTGTTTTATTATCTCCATCGAAACAGCATATTTATAAATTACACAAGTATTTCAAGAATTTATATAGTGAAAATCAGTAGTAGTGTATATACACCGATAAAAGGCAAAAAATAAATAATAATCAATCAATTTGACTAATTTTTTACAACCAACAGCAAATGAATAGATAATTCACTTCACTATATTCACTATATACACATATTACTCTAACTAATTGTACTCGTATATGCTGTTATTGTTTTATTTTACAAATATATAGTATAACATTTAGTAACTTTTTAACTTTTGTTTTTAAGATTAGTTAGTTAATTAAAGTTTAAGTATAAATATGTTTTTATAGATATCAAATTATCAATAAATAAAATTAATATAATATTAATTTTGTATTTCATATGTATTTTAGATTTGATAAGTGTTTTGATAAAAAAGAATGTTAACAATATAATTATAAAAATTATAATATCAGTTTAATTTTAATTTATTTGTATATTCAATTTACATATACACAGCCACACCGTCTATAATTAATTAAAATATATGTATACTAAAAAATAAGCATATTACACATTAAATACTCGTATATGATAATAAGTGCTGCGGGTTGTAATTGTTTAAATTAAATATGTATATATATATATATAATTAAAATAGTGTAATTTATTAATTTCAATTATTTTATTTATACGTACACATATTGTGCAGCATATAATTTAAAAAGCACATTTAAATATAATAATGTTAATTATTTGCTCTAAACATCATAACAATATTGCTATTTTATAAGTACTACATTATATTCAAATATTTCTAAAAGTTATTATTTTTATTATGGTATATAATATAGGTATAAATTTTTAATAATGGCAATAAGTAAAATGTTTAAATGTATGTCTGTTGTGTTGAATTGTATAGTTATTATTATTAAATTAGCTATAAAATAATTAAAAAAAGAGAAAAAAAAAAAACTATGAAATTAATATTTTGTAGAATATTTTGTGTACTCTGCAGAATGGTTGCTGGTTCTATTCGAATACGACAAACCATTGGAGATGATCCAATATTACAACAAATGTTAAAAGAACGTGAAATTCATGCAAAAAATCAAATACATGATTACTCGCATATATTTCGGTAAGTTGATTTTAATTTTTTTTTAAATAATTTAAAAAATGACAAATTCTGTAATTATTTTTAATACATATATTAAGGAAAAAATCTAGTCTTGAACTAATAAGATTATGCAGTATAATGATTGGTATTGAATTTGCATATGCAGCTGAAACAGCATTTGTATCACCTATACTTTTAAAAATTGGTATTGAACATAAGGTATTTATTATTTATTTTTTTGTATATTATATTAATGAATAATTAAACAAACTCTATAATTGTAAGACAATTAAATTCTTCAATGGTATGGCTTGTATAATAAAGTTAAGACATTTAAAGTGTACTCTGCGTCCCATTTTAATTAGGTTTATAAATATATCAAGAATAAAATACAATATTCACAGTGATTTTCAAACAAAACTTATTATTATTATATTTTATATATATATACCATATATATAGCATATGACAATGGTTTGGGGTCTATCACCAATATTTGGTTTTTTCTTATCACCACTGATGGGATCGCTAAGTGATAGATGTCATTTGAAATGGGGTCGAAGAAGGCCGTTAATTTTATTATTATCAATTGGAATGTTTATAGGTAGGTACAAATTTAACTCATTTTGCTCTAATTGTTGTATAAATATTTTACACGTATATAAAACCGAACCGATACAAAATAATAATATGTAATTTATATTAATTTTTAAACAATTTATACAGGTTTAATTTTTGTTCCATGGGGTCGTGATTTTGGATTACTTTCAGGTGATACATTGTCACCAAACGAAAATTTAATTTTAAATAATTCATCAGAACAAATGCATAATTATAATTTAACAAATTCGTCAATTTATAATAATTACAACGTTAATAATAGTAATCATCGATTAAATATGTATAAATGGGCTGTTTTATATACAATTGTTGGTGCAGTATTTTTAGATTTTAGTGCTGATACATTACAAACACCATCACGAACATATTTATTAGATGTTACAATTTCGGGTGAGTTGAACTAATAATAAATAAAACAATATAGTGTATAATATGTTAATTATATGTATTATACAATAGATGATCATGCAAAAGGTTTAAGTATATTTACAATAATGGCCGGTATTGGTGGATTTTTTGGTTATTCAATGAGTGCAATTGATTGGGATGGTACAGACATTGGTTATTTATTAGGCGAAGCTGTAAAAACTGTATTCACAATTGTTATTATAATATTTATTATATGTGCGATTGTAACATTTACAAGTTATCGTGAAATACCATTAACATTATTGGCAACCGATGAATTACTGCATCCAATTTCTCAAGAAGATATTAAGAATGAATTAAAACGACATAAAAATATAAATCCTATAATTATAGAAGTAATTATTTTAAGAAAAAAAAAAAAAAAATCAAAAAGAAAGAACTAAAAAATTAAACAATTCTTTTCTTTTAAATACATTTTATATTATTTATCATTTCATTTCATATTAGATTTTCTTTATACAATATTAGAAAGTGAATAGACGAAGTAGTGAAATTAATCCAACAGTATTTTGTGTAAATGCTAATAGAAGAGATGTTGACATTGAAAAAATTCCATATACACGCAATAATGAAACAGACATTGATGGTAATACTACTGCTGATGAACAATTAATTTCCTTAGGACAATATTTAAAGAGTATTCTAATTATGCCAACATCAATAAAAATTTTATGTATTACAAATTTATTTTCATGGATGGCTGACATTAGTTATAGTTTGTATTTTACCGATTTTGTTGGCGAAGCTGTTTTCAAAGGAGATCCATCAGTAATATATATTTATTATTTATTATTTATTATTTATTATTTATTAATATTTATATTATATATATATGTATATAGGCACCACAAGGAAGTGAATCATATGTATTATATGATACTGGTGTTCGTTTTGGTTGTTGGGGTTTAGCTATATGTGCATTATCATGCTCAGCCTATTCAATGTATATCGAACGTTTAATTCGATTGTTTGGGTATGATACGCATACATATATATATGTAGGTGTTACGGTAACTTTCACAAAACAATTGTGTCAATGATTAAATTGAAATGTAAAATCATAGGAAAAAGTCAAAATAGTTCTTGCCTAAAAGTGTTTTGTTAAAGTTACTATGCGAAACACCCAGGCTATAATTTTAAAATCGAAATTATATATATGTTACATACAAAAATAATTATAATTATAATTTTAGAGCCAAAATAATTTATATTAGTGGATTATTAACATTTGGAATTGGTATGTTAATTTTAGCAGTATTTCCAACAAAATTGGGTGTATTAATTTTAAGTGTATCAGCTGGAATTTTATTTTCAACAATATATACAATACCATATATTATAATAGCAAATTATCATTCGAAAGAATCGGTATGTATTTGTATAATTTACAAAAATACGCATGTGACTATGACTATAGCGTATATAAATTACGTACTATATATTTCTAAATTTCAAATATTTTAGTTTAAAATAAAATGTGGTGCCAGTGTACCAGTGAAACAAACAAGAGGTTTAGGCACAGATGTTGCTATAATTAGTAATATGATGTTCGTTGCTCAAGTATGATCTCTATAATAGAATTTTTTATTATATTTTTATTATTTGCAGTATACATATACATAAATTGGTTAATATTTTTTTATTTTTTTTTTCTTTGTTAACAGACGATAATATCTGTATCCATAGGTCAATTAATAACGTTAACAAATACAACAACTACAGTCATTTATTCAGCAAGTTTATTTAGTATATTATCAGCGCTTATGGCCACACAAGTTTTATACTTAGATTTATAAAAATTAATAAAAATAATAATAATAATATAATACTATTTTCCTAAAATAGGCATATATATAATATATATGCGTATTTCATTAACAGTTCGTATACATACAATAGAAATAAAAATTTCATTTTATTATGTCCTATGTATAAGTTCCTAAAAGTATAGTTACCCTTTTCGGATTAAATATATATAATTATTGTATTTCGTTCATATTATATTAAAGCAAATTGTATTGTAGATAATTATATGTAAGATTTTAAAGCTCACCTCAAAGTATTTATTATATTATGAAATTGTTAATGAATATGGTATGGGGCAGAAGTGTTTATTTTATTGCAATAAATTATTATTTTAATGTTTTAAGATAAATATAAAAATTTTAATATTATTCATATATAAAAGTAAAAATTTGTATAAATAATTGTTATTATATTTAGTAAATAAGAATAAAATTATTCGATATCATTAGATTACGTATTCTCAAGCAAGCTTTGTGAGGTTTTTATTGTTAATATATATATATATATATATATTAGTAATAGATAGTACACATTAAACTTGTTAATTCATTAATATTTGGTGAATTTAACTTATTGAAACAAAAGAAAAAAAAAGGAAATTAAAATGTGTAGCTTTAACAACAACATCTTATATCATACTATTTTATATTTAATATTAAAATATAGTTATTTAATTGTCATAGAATTGAGATTAGTTAAACTTTGATCTTATAATAATTTTAATTTATATATATATCTTCTTCTCAAGACTTACATGAATTAATGTATATACTCATAGAATATCATATGTTTATAATATTATGTTTCTTATCGATTCGCCTATAACAATATTTAGAGATATAAGAATTGACAAAATATTAATTTTCTAATTGTTTATTCATTTTTTTTTTTAAATTATTTGTACAAAACATGCGATTTTTTTTTTTTTTATATATGCATTGTATGTTTTTCATTGATTGTATGGTTAAATACAATTACTATTGCGATAACAAGTGATGAATGAAATGAATCATATACAAAATATATGTGCTTTTTTCGATAAATGTTGTTATAAACTTTGGTCATATTATAATATGTATATATATATCAATATATATATACCTATATATGTGATATAACGCAAAAATTAAATTACTATATAAATAGAGACTTAAAATATATCATTAATGTATTATAGATTAAGTGTGACTATATATATATATATATATGTTCGCGTATATAAATACGTAAATTAATTTTCTTATCTTTTACTATTATGTGTAAAGCCAAGCCAATTAATTTTATTGAGAACATTTTTTAATACTTAAATTGTGGAATTGTTTTTTTTTTTTTCTTTGTATTTGCGATTTAATTATGTTTTGGCTTACTAATTATTATATTGCTGTATTTGTATATACACAATTTATATAACGGCCAATTGTGGGAATATATGTATATATGTGTTATATGGAAGCGAAATATATATTAGTATTTAGTCCAAATTAAAGATGACAAAAATATTCCATTAAATACAATATTTTTTTTATATGAAAATTTAACTCAAATCGTTGCTATATAGAATTTATTTTCCTATTAATTGAATGCAACGTAATTATATTGGATTTCAATATTCACTTATATCGTGTATCACTTCTACACAAAATTTTCACTGTGTATATATTATCAATGATTATATAAAAACAATAAACTAAATAATTAATAATAATACAATTTTTTATAGAGAATATATTTTACACGATTATATTGCATATACACATAAATATATATAATTATTAAGCCTATAATTATACTCATATGGATAAATAATAGAATTAAGGAAACGTCTATCATACGATAATTACAGATCAAATGTAATGAATATCGTGATAGATATGTCATATATGTTTAACTTGCAGTAACATGACTTGATGATGGCGATGATGACGATGATGACGATGAATTATTAAGTTTGTATACATGTAATATGTTAACAACACAACAAATTTACCTACAATAAATATATAGTATAATTTAATATACCATTATGTACCGCAGTGTTCAATCATATATGAGATAATTTTATACATAGTATGTATACTTATTAGTATTTTTATGTTTTACTCAATGAATCTTATATACACGTTTGTTTGTTACGTACTTACTTTTTCTATTTATGTACAATTATTATACGCGCAGGGTTAGTTAAAAGTTTCGTATATAATGACTAATTATCTCAAACATGTATACGATATTAAAAATCAAAAAGAATTGTTACAGCTATAAATAAAGCTGGTAACAAGATGTTTGCCTTTGTGGTAAGTTTTTTTTTTTTAGATTCAGATTGACTTATAATTTTAATTTGCAAACATCTAAAACTATACACACTATATTCTTAAATAAATAATTTTTCGGATTATAGTTAACCATTCATTCAGCAACTTTTGTCTAACCCTTCACTTTCAATACTATAATTTTAAATAATAAATACTAAACTTTATCTAAATAGACAATTTTTGCAATAAAGCAATAACCTTTGTGAAGTCATATAAGTTATATATTATTTATATATATAAGATATATATTTATGTTAAATGTTGTATATTTTATGCTGCTTATATATAATTTTAAATCCATAAAAAAATATATAAATTAAATTACAATTCACTTTCTTTAAAATGAGAGCTCTTTTAGAAAGATAAAAAAGTTTACACTGTGTGTTCGTGTGTGTGTGTGTGTAAATAATAATAAATAGATAGTATAATTTAATTCTTTTGGTGCGTAAACATTTATAACTTAAATTTATATCGCATCATCATACATTGAATAAACTAAACAATCTAAAGATAATTTCGTTAAAAATAAAAATGTACCATATAAAATATTCTTATATTTTCTATACCGTGCGCCGCTGGTAATTTTTATTTAATTTAATTTTAATTCATTAATAAATATAGAAAAAAAAACAGGTTTTAATTCTTTTTTTAAATAGAAAAATTTATATGTTATTAAAAGTGAGAATAAAAAAAAAAAATCAGTAAGATAGAGACAATAATGAGGTTAAAAGTAAAATTTAATTAAAATTAAAATAAATAATAATAAAAATTAGACAAAAGAATAAAATATTAAATAATAATTGTTTATTATGTGATTATTTATTTATAAATGTGATTTAGTTGTTTCATTTAAAAATAGTAAAAATTATTTAAATTTAAATTGATATAATACGAAAAATATCATTTGTGTATTTTAAATTAGGAGGCAAACACAATTTTTATTTATTTTCTTTTAATTATTCACAATATTATCGCATAATTATATACAAAAGAACAAAAAATTATATCGAACATACAAAAATTAAACAAAATTAATATAAAAAAAAACCAGAAAAAGGTGGAATTAATTAAATTAAAACAATGATAAATTTTAATATAAAGAAGTGAAAAGTTGGTATAAAATACATTTTATTAATATGTATTATATAATTAAAAATAAAAACATACACATAATTATATAATATCAAGGTTGCTATTGAATTAATATTTATATGTATAAAGAGTATCTTATATTTCATTAACACGCATAAATGCATAAAATATTATATAGGAAATAAAAAGAAAAATGAAATCATATACAAATAGTGCTTATTCAAAAGATATTGAATTAATTCCAGGAAAGTATTTGTTAAAAAAAGATTCACAACAACCACAACATCAACCGATTGATATAAGTACAATTTTTGGTATTAATAATATTACCCCAAATAATAATAATAATAATAATAATAATGATAAATTACAAAATGTAAAAGATAAAAATGAATTGGAAAAACCGGAAAAACAACGAATTAATTGGGGTAATGATATTGAATTTTTAATGTCATGTATTGCCTTATCGGTTGGTTTGGGAAATGTATGGCGTTTTCCATTTGTTGCATTAGAAAATGGTGGTGGTGCATTTGTTATACCATATTTAATAGTTTTAATGTTGGTAGGAAAACCAGTCTATTATTTAGAAATGATAATTGGACAATTTTCAAGTCGATCTAGTATTAAAGTTTTCGATTTTGCACCAGCAATGAGAGGTTTGGATCTGACCATTTACAATTTATATATTTATAGTTAATTCGATTTCATAAAATATGTTGTATATATATATATAGGGGTAGGTTATGGACAGGTATTATCAACAACACTTGTAACTGCATATTATGCATCTTTGATGGCATTAACAATACGATATTTTATTGCATCGTTCAGTGAAATTTTACCATGGGGTGTATGTAGTACCGAATGGGGTGAACATTGTATAAATTCCACATTAAAAAATGTATATTCTAATAATAGTATTAATAATATTACCGCAAATAGTACACAAAATGTCATTACTTCTGCAGAATTTTATTTCTAGTAATAGCAAATTTATTTATTATTGTTTATCTATTTTTAATTATATATGTTTTCATTGTATATTAAATTTTATATTCAAATTATTTATTTTCAATACATACACATATTTGGTATAGTAAAAATATACTCAATGAAGTCGATACAATTAACAGTGGTATAGGATATCCAGATTGGAAATTGGTATTATGTTTAGCCGTTTCATGGATAGTTATTACATCAGTTTTAATAAAAGGTAATGTAAATATATAAAATATTGTATATTATTGACGTTATAGTAAAAACAAAACCCAACATAACACAATTGAAGCCGTACAATGTATACATGAGTTTATTGACTGGCACGTATACAAAAATTTCTAATCAAACATATATGCGCTTCAACTCATATTCAAGATTTTTCTGTTACATTATGTTTTTTTGGAAAAATCTGTATTTGAATTAGGCATTAATAGAATTTAACTGCACAAACGGCGGCGTTGTCAGTGTTTTATATAAATTTTATATATGAATAAAAAAATATCGTTATGTATTACAGGAATTCAAAGTTCAGGAAAAGCTTCATATTTTTTGGCAATTTTTCCATATGTTATTATGTTTATTTTATTGATAAGATCGGTTACCTTACCAGGATCATTAAATGGTATCAAATATTTTTTAACACCACAATGGGATCAATTATTAAATCCTAAGGTACGATCACATAATTATATATTACTATTTATTATATTATAGAATGTTAATAAATAAAAATTAAATTCGTTATTATTTAGGTTTGGTATGCAGCTGTAACACAAGTATTTTTTTCATTAGCTATTTGTTTTGGTAATATTATAATGTATTCATCGTATAATCGTTTTTCACATAACATTTATAAGTATGTGTATTATAAATGAAAATTTATTAATTAATTAATTTTCCTTAAAATAATTATTATTTTAATATTTATATATTTACGAAATAAATATATATATATAGAGATGTAACAATAGTTACAACATTAGATACAATGACATCATTATTGGCTGGTATCATAATTTTTGGTATCTTAGGCAATTTAGCATATGAAACTGATGCAAATGATATAACAACAGTGGTTAAAGGTGGTGCGGGTTTAGCATTTATTTCATATCCAGATGCAATAGCAAAATTTGAATATTTACCACAAATTTATTCGATATTATTTTTTTTTATGTTATTTGTTTTGGGTATTGGTAGCAATATTGGAATGGCATCATGTACAATAACAGCAATTGTTGATAGATTTCCAACGGTAAAACATTCAACAATTGTTATGTGTTTAGCAATTGTACAATTTTTAATTGGTTGCATATATGTAACACCGGGTGGACAATATATTTTGAATTTAATAGATTTTTTTGGTGCATCATTTGTTGCATTTGTATTGGCAATTGCTGAACTTATAGCATTCGGATGGATTTATGGGGTTAATCGTTTATGTCACGACATTGAATTTATGTTGGATATAAAAACTGGTTTATATTGGCGATTATGTTGGGGTATATTTACACCGATTTTTATGACAGCCATTTTAATTTATCATCTAATTGATTTACAACCATTAAAATATCATGATTATGTGTATCCAAATGGAGCTTATAGTAATTTAAAAAAAAAAAAAACAAATACAAAATTTAATTAATTTAATTTTAATATAATATATATATTTATTTGTTATATATAGTATTTGGTTGGTGTTTATCGGCGTTCGGCATTTTACAATTACCATTTTGGGCAATCTATGCAATTTATAAACAAAATGGAAATGATATATTCGATGTAAATAATTCATTATATTTATAATATTAACGTAAATTTTTATAAATTAAAAATTATTTATATATATTAACAGAAAATTAAAAAGTCATTTAAACCAAAATCAAATTGGGGTCCAATGGAATCTGAATTAAATAAAAAATATCAAGAATATACTAAGGAAAGAAAGAATAAATTATTTAAACGTAATCATATTTGGATGAAAATTAAAAATAATTTATTTGGATAATTTGTCATATTTATATATGCAACACACAACACACACACACACATTAAATAGTTATTATTGTTATTATTTATTATTTTTAATATATATTGTAAACTGTGATATGTTTTCTATGCTCTTGTATATAATAATAATTAATTGTTTATTAATGTTTTTATTTTAATTTTAATGACAATATATTTAATATATTGATTATATTTAAGTATACTTTTACAAGTGTTTTTATTTTACTTTTATACTAATATATATATCAACCATTAAATTATATATTCAATGTTATCCAAATATTTTTCAAATATATATACATTAAAAATCTGTTTACACAACATAAAAACATTTATCTATATGCAAATATATATGTTCACACACCTATGCAAAATTTTGTATTTTATATCGATATCTGATGTATAATATAAATGTTTATAATATTGATAAAGAATTTTGATTAAATATTTCCATTAAATATTATTTTCACCTATACGGAATACAGACACACACACACACAATGTATGGACACAATAGTTATTTGAAGACTGTATATATATATATATTTTGACACGATTTTAATAATAATAAATATGTTGTTAAATAGGTGTAGTGTACGTAACGTATTGATAACAATATGATTTATTAATGTTTAGAAAATATAATTACAAATTCAACATTTTGTATATGGAGATTGATTATCATTATTATATTATCATTATATTTCATTTCAAAACACTTATGACACATAATTATATACACATTGCATATACATAACTATATATATATATTATATAGTTAAGTCACAACCATATGTGTATAATTGTTATTTACAATTATAGTATTTATGAATATTTTTTAATTGAAATGTTAAATATTAAAAATTGCATCCCAAAAAATTTACTATAAATAAATTCATATTGCAGAGTGTAATAAATAAATATCTATTGTTGAATTGAAACGGTTACATTTTGTTGTTAAATTTAAATATATTGGTATATAAGGAAATAAATAAATAAATCTTTAAATGAGATATATATAAAAAAATACATATTATTCTTATCAAAATGAGTGCAATATTATTTGTATTTGTGTATACGTACATATGATATTATTGTCATCATATTCGTATGGTATAGACTATATTTTATTGCGAGGAAATAAATATAATTTAAAGAAAAGGTGAATGACTCTTAAGAAACAAAGTAAACAATTTATATACTCATTTAAACTGTATCAATTATACAATATAGGAAAATTGGTATCCAAAAATTCATAGATACTATTTCATATTCGTAACTATTGAACAATAATGATTATTTTGAAAAATTATATTTTAATAGAAACATTTAATTTGTATTAAGTCGTTTGTTTAATTGCTGCTAAATAAATTCTATATATATATATATATTTCAACATACAGAAGAAACAAAACGCTACAATAAATAAACCCAATAAATTACAATATACTAAATTGCGTAAATTCTATATGGATAAAGCGACACAGGCATTATCAATTCTATATGTAATATTTAATTTGAAAAAAAAAACGACATATAAATATGTATTGTATTTATATTATATTGGCTTTTCATAATAACGAGTGTGATGTATATTTCAAACCATACTAAAGTATTATATATCTTCTTAGATGATGATAAAAAAATAATGTTAGCATAATAAATATTTAAGAAATACAATAAAATGTTGTGTAAAAAAAATATATTTATAAACTTCAAGTATAGTAATATACATTTTGTTAATTTATATAATCATTCTATAATGCGTGTTCTAAATAAAGTGAATTAGGTTAACGGCTGAACCCATTATCAATTTCTGATTTACAGCTTTTTTTTTTTTTTATAGTTATCTTGAAAATTTAAAAATTCATCAATCAAATGTTACCGACTAATGCGTATATATAAATTAAATTATAGAAAACTAATTTAAGATTATTTACTACACAATATATACTATATTATTTATTGGTATATAATGTGTAGAGTAAAATATATAAATTTCATTATCATTTCGTTTTTACATTCTGAAAGGAGGGCATCCAGCATTATCACATTTGTTTTATGTATTAAAAAATTGGTAAAAATTATAAATTAGTATATATGTAGTTGGTGCAGTAAGTCATTAAATCATGCTATAGATGGTTAATGGACATTTTTTCAATCATCTCGAGAAGTGCTATAGTAAATGTTGCGCAACCGATCATCGCATGAAGATGAAAGTTTATATAAACGGTTTTCTTGTTTGATAAAAATACATAATATAGAAATGAAATGTATACGGCTTCAAAGTTAAAAACCGCTATAATTTTTAACACCAACCTAATAAATTAAAATTTTTATCTAACTACACATATATTAGACTATATATACCGCATAAATTGCAAATTAATTTTTATCACATACTTATATAATTTAAAATATATATACATATAACAAAAAAACCATAAAATAAAAATTAACGTAAACATTTTCAATAAATATCTGTAATTTGCAATTGTATTAACATTAATCAATCAATTTTGTCAAATAAGTTCCCAATATAATAAATCTACTCTTTTAAATATGATTTAAAAATAATTATAGGTAGATATATATATATATAGAAATATATTGAATGCAGAGGGCATATATAAATTAACATTCATTGTAAAACCATATAATGAATGTTATAAATTTGAATTATGAAATTGTCAAAATTTTATCTTTTAAACACATATATTCTTTTTATACATAATTATTGTGACCTATTGGACTGACAACAATGAGTGGCAATTTATATACTTTATATTATTTAGTCATTTATTTATATACCAATATATATGTAAATTAAAAATTAATAAATTGTAATACAAAACGATATAACTCATTATTTATAATAGGATACAATAAAGCATGTCAGTTTCTTTAATTATCTGTTTGATTCGCGAAAATATCTATATGCATTTGGTTCATATATATCAAGAAATAATATGTTGTATAATAAATATATATTAAAAGCATATAATAATCCCAATATATTAATTAACTAAAATTGTAATATTGCCAATATAGGATATAATAGGACACACTAAGTAAATTCTTATACATATTATATTGAATTTATAGATAAATAGATAAACGATAAAATATTGATGTTAAAATTTTATGATGTGTATGGTGACATGTGTATTTTTACGTAATTATTTTTATACAATAATCTTTTTGTTATCTATCTATATATTATACGGACACACCACCTTTCATCTATAAATATACACGACGATACAAAAAAAAAAAAAAACCCATAAAACAGGGTTTTTTTTTCAGTATAGTTCGTGAATGTCATTGTATATAATATAGTCATATTTATAATATACATAACTATAAATTATTTTAAAACATCCGTTTAGGATTGTTATAAATATTAAAAAAAAAAGATGATAATAATAAACCTGCAAAAATTCACATGGAGTACAATACCATGGTCAAAACAATATGTGCTATAGAATTTCATAGGAATACATATAAATCTATCTATATAGATAGATGGGCTATAACCTGCGACAAAGGTTATAATGTATAAGAATAAGCCCTTTTACCCCAACATTATTAAAATATAGTGGAGTACAATCCTGTCGGATATAAAGAAACATACTTCAGCAGCACATCAATTGCTATTTATAAAAATTACATTCACAAATTTTTTGCACCATCATATATTAGTGCAATAAAATTGACAGCTATGACACAGTGTGTTAGAAACAAGATTTATAAATTATGCATATATACATATATATTAGGTAGAACGTATATATACGTACGTATATACAAATGTGAATATATTTCGGCTATTGAAAATTATTCTATACGTGTATAAAATTAATTTTTCACGATCAGTTAATGAAATTAATGAAGAGTTCAAGTTCGACGATAATATTAATATACTGAAAAGTATAATAATATTAATATTTTTTTTTTAATTTTTTTTTGGCCATAAAAAATTCTTGTTGTTTAATTAGACAAGTGATTTTGTGCAAACACCTCGCATACCATGTTTATTATTATAAATTTTACAATAAATAAATTGATTTGTAATATAATATCGATAGTCATAAAATAAATATCAAAAAAAAAAACAAACACACCTTTTATCTTTATTATTTTTAAAAATAAATAATCTTAATTTATATATAATTTAAAATGCGATATATTGTAATATAAATAAATAATTTAATAATTAATATAAAATTTAATCATAACATTTACCATCAGTTTTGTTAAAACTGTTGAATTGTAAAGTATAAATTTTATATATTTATATAAAAAAACATAAAATAATTTAGTTTATTTTTCCAAAAATAATAAAGTTAATGTTACAAAAGGATTAGTTAAACAAAGGATTTTATCACAAAAAATATTGTTTGTGCACAAATGTAACATTTATAATAAACAAGTTATAGATATAATAATTAGCAATTAACATAGAATTATTATTGTGATATTAATTTTAATAAAAAAGTGAATCGATCGATTTTAATATTTTAAATGTAAGTTTAATTATTTATTTTATGGTAAATAATAGTTTAATTAATATGAATAACGAACATTATAATATATTATGTAGTTTTTATTTTTAAATGAAAGATTGTATAACATATTTTTGATAATTAACTATAATTAATTGAAATTTGTAATGCTATAATATTTTAATATTATCAAATATATATAGAGTGCGTTATGATCCGAGTTCAGAGAAGAACATATTGTGAAACAAATGGTTTGATAAAGTTTTTTTTAAATTAATAAAATCAAAGAAGAAGCTTAATATCAAGTTTTACGAAAATATAAATTTAAATTCGTAATAAAACATTATAATTTTTTGTTAATTATTAAATCGATAAAATTGTTAATTATTATGGTGAAACAGAAGTATATATAAATATATAAGGCAATTATCCTCTAACGATAATGCCAAATATTAATTAGATATTATATAGAAAAAATGGAAAAAACAATATGTATAATTAATTGATGCAGTGACAAATATAATTTTATAATGCTATTTCTATATTTCCAACATAATTCCCCTTATTATTTCAATAGTTAAAATAAATTCTAACAATTCCATAACAATTTTTAAGTTCTATAATACATATTGATATTATTGAGTAATATAAATTTTATAATAGATTTATAATGTAAAATAAATTACCTGCAGATTATACCAACATTAATTAAATATTTAATATCCTTATTTATAATATAAATTTTTACACGAATTTTAAAGAAATTGTAAATTAATTTAATAATTTCATATATAACTATACTACTATTTTAAAGAACAACACGTAATTAATTTGCAAATAAGGAAGTGAATAAATGAAAAATATATTATATTATATTAATGTCTATCTATTTTTATTTGTACAAACTTAACACAATTATATCAACTGACAACAATTTAGATATATTTTTGTTTTGTATATAAATAAAAATAATATGCAACGCATAATATACTTTTATTTAAATGCTTTTTTTTGTGTTATACAATTAAATTATTATTGGTATTGTAAATTTTCTGTCTAGAAATAATTAAACTTCTATTTTTAATGTGGAAAATGCATTTTGAATTGCGTAAAATAAACATGCATATTTATAATAATATTTTTAATAATTCGTAATTCATAACAATAATTATTTCTTAATTATATATAATTAAATTAAACACAGTTCGTATAAATAATCTGTTAAAAATAAAATCAGTATAAATAATTCTTCCGCCGATAAAAATGTTAAGTTAACAAAATTGAACAAATGGTTTTATAAATTCGACGAAAAAATCTGATAAGTTTATAGTTTAAATAAACAACTTTCGGAAATTTCATTGTAATAATATAATTTAGAATTAAATAAATAAAAAATCTCATGAATAATCTTTGGATTCTTACGGTCGTGTGCCGTTTTTTTAATGTATATTATACAGATTTTCATCTTATATTATTAATGTATTACACTAAATACTCATATACACTAAATACTTATTAAGTACAACCTATTTTAAGTGTATATACACTTAAGTATTTTATCAATTCAATTTATATATGTTTTTTTAGAAGTTTACATATAAAAGACACATATAATTTATTATTATTTTTTTAATCATTTTTTGATGACATATTTCTTATTTGTGTTTACATAAAATATGAATTGACTTATTTTTCAATTAACAAGATAAAATTTTATGATTTTATAGATTTTTATCAATAATTTGTTTACTACATAATTAAATATATATATTTAGATTAGAATAATGTGTATAGTATAACATTTTCTCTACGCATATAAATATATACAATATATAATCGAATTAGTAAATTATTGAAAATGTTAAATATTTTACTTGTCATACATATATATAATGATAACGTATATGTGATCGATGGATCTTAATAAATTGAAATTAATTCTCATTTTATAGTTATAAATGTACATATAAGAATAAAATAAAAAGGAAAAAACTAATCATTAAATGTTTATCAAATGCTAATGCTGGTTCATTTGTCGTAATTATTATGGTATATTTGAAATATACATATTACGTTTTTATTACAATGTCGATATATATAGGTGTTTGTTGACATTGTGTTATACAATAATAAATTACAGAAGGAAATTTTTTGATATAGATTGAAATAACTTTATTTAGTAAAGTATATTGTACGCAGAAAGATTAACTTTGTAATTTGGTATATTATTTGATCGGAAAAATTACAAAAAATGAGAATAAAAACTACAATATATTAATTATTATATGTTCATTATTTTATATATGTAAATTTCTTACTTATTTATTTTATGATTTTATTAAATAGTGACGTAGAGACATTTTAACAATGGTATAAAACAATCGAAAAATATATAAGTACATGTTAATCATAGTATACTAAAATTTTATGGCACATATATATTATATAATTACATATATTTAAAGTATATAGTCGATTATATAATATAAATATGAACGGTGGTATTGATAATCCTACTTTTGATGACCATGAACTGAATTCTATTCATAAAATTAATGGCACAACACTAAACAATGTACAGCAGGTATATCCAAAATTGAATGGTATCAATGGCATAAATGGAGAAATACATAATCATGAAGTACCAAATTCAAAGGTACACATAGTAAACATTATATTTTATTTATATACATCACTATAAGAGTAATTATATTATTATATTTAATTATTTATTATTCAATTATCTGGGAAATATTGTAGGAAGAAAACATAGCACCAGAACGAGATCAATGGGGACATGGATTACAATTTTTAATGTCATGTATAGCAATGTCCGTTGGTTTAGGAAATGTATGGCGTTTTCCATTTACAGCTTTTGAAAATGGTGGTGGTGCATTTTTAATACCATATATTATTGTTTTAATAGTTATAGGAAGACCATTATATTATTTAGAAATGGTAATTGGTCAATTTTCTAGTCGTGGTAGTGTTAAAGTTTATGATTTATCACCAGCTATGAAAGGTACGACTTTTTATTTAAACATTTAAAATTACAATTTATAGCATTATTTTTTATGCGTATACATATTATTATAGGTATTGGTTATGGACAAGTTATTGCAGTTGGATTTGCAACAACATATTATGCAGCTTTAATGGCAATTATTGCAAGCTATTTTGTTGATTCATTTATGAATCCATTACCATGGTCATATTGTCGACCGGATTGGATTAATTGTTTAGATGCAAATGGTGTTATACATAATAATGTAACAGTTGGGGAACAAGCAACAAGTAGTGCAGAATTTTATTTTGTGTATGTATATACATTTTAAAATATTTTGTGCGATGTTGTTTACAATTTAAAATTTTTATTAAACATAAAAGTTAATTATTTTATAAAAAAATGTTTACACACATTTATATAGGAAAGAAATATTATCTGAATATGATACAATACAATATGGAATTGGCGTGCCTGGTTGGAGATTAACTTGTGGTCTAATTTTTACATGGTTAGTTATTAGTTTAGTATTAATACGAGGTATTAAAAGCTCGGGGAAAGCTGCATATTTTTTAGCAATATTTCCTTATGTTGTTATGATAATATTGTTAATAAGAGCTGTAACATTACCGGGAGCCGATAAAGGTATATTATTTTTTATAACACCACAATGGGATCAGTTATTAAGACCACAGGTATTTTTGAATATATAAATATTGTATTTGATTCAGATTTTAAATGTTAAAATATCTCTAATAAATGGATAGGTTTGGTATGCTGCTGTAACACAATGCTTTTTCTCATTATCTGTATGTTTTGGTAATATTATTATGTATGCATCGTTTAATAGATTTTCACATAATATTTATCGAGATGCAACAATTGTAACAACATTGGATACATTTACATCGATAATGGCGGGTGTTACAATTTTTGGTGTATTAGGACATTTGGCACATGAACTTGGTACCGATGACATTGCATCAGTTGTCAAAGGTGGTCCTGGCATGGTATTTATATCATATCCAGATGCAATTGCACGTTTTGAATGGGTTCCACAAGTAATTATAAATTTATATATACAATATATTTTTATAGTTGAAATTTTAATTTTTCCATTTTTATTCCATTCTTTAAGTTATTTTCAGTATTATTCTTTTTTATGTTATTTGTTCTTGGTGTTGGCAGTAACATAGCTATTGCATCATGTGTTATAACAGCATTTAGAGATCATTTTCCATCAATAAAAGCTTGGCATGCGGCTATTGCAACCGGTTGTACAGGTGTATTATTAGGATTAGTTTATGTAACACCAGGTGGACAATATATTTTAACAATTGTTGATTATTTTGGAGTATCTTTAATAGCTATAACTTTAGCAATTGTTGAACTAATTACATTGGGTTGGATTTATGGTAAATTATATAAATGAGAAAATGATATATGGTATATAGCATTTATTTAAATTATTCAAATAATAATTTTAATATACCATACATATATTATAGGTGTGAATAGATTAACTAAGGATATTAAATTTATGTTACAACGTAAAACAGGATATTATTGGAGATTATGTTGGGGTTTCATTACACCGGTATTTATTTTTGTAATATTAGTATATTCTTGGGCTGACTATGAACCAGTTACTTACAATGGTTACATATTCCCAAATTCAGCTTATGGTGAGTATATAATATTTAATGAATATTCTATAATTATATATTTTGTTAACATCATCTATTTTCTATTTTTGTCTTTCTACAGCCGCTGGTTGGGTAATAGCTGGCTTTGGTATATTACAAGTACCATTTTGGTTAACAGTTAAAGTACTGAGACAAAAAGGTGGTAATTGGAAAGAAAAATTTTTTAATTCATTTAAACCAATTGAAAATTGGGGACCATTAATTCCAGAAAATTTCAATAATTATCAAGAATTTCTTAGAAGTCCTGAAAATGAAAAATTATTTGAAAAAGTTGGTTTTTTTAAAACGATAAAACGAAATCTTTTTGGTTAAAAATGATTCAATTTTTATTTATTAATTGTTTATTGTAAATAGTGTTTTTTTTATTATTTTTTATGCTATGTGAGTATCGAGTATTTTTAATTTTTATATATATTGTAAAATCGATATGTTTTTCTATAAAATAAATGAGATTATATTTTATAATAATATCACGTATTTTTAAGCTTTGAATATTTGAAATATTACACCAATATTAATATTTGTGAATATTTAATATATAATTAATTAATATATTTACTATCCGGAAATTGTTATAAGAGTTACAGCCAGTATATGTTCTTTAATATATGAAATAAATAAATACCTATACACTTGAGAAGAGAAACAGAGTACAGAAAAGGTTTATTAAGATCATATGAATATAAATATTTATGGGCAAGAAATAAAGTTAATACACTTCTTTTATATTTTAATTATTTAATTCATAATATTATAATAATAAGTTTCGTGATAATTTTGAGCTCACATTCTCCTATTTATGATTAAAATACTTTAATATTTTAACGCTTTTTATTGGTAAAATAAATTATAGTAGTAGAGATAAGAAAAGAATGTGTTTCTTTATCACCAAAATTAATCTAAATATAATTATCTTAATTTTTATGCATTGTATAATAATGTAATTGCAACTAATATATAATATACGGATATATACAATTTAAAATTACATGTATAGGTATAAATACGTGTCATATATTCATATAGGGTAGATGTGCGTTATTGCTAATATTTCGTAGAGTCACACATATAACATTACTCCGCAATTAATTAATTAATTTAAGTTAATTCCATTATTTTTATTATGCGTGATTAATAATAGTGTATCTGTATGGACATTGTTAATCTTTGAGTACCACGTCTAACACTACAATTTTAAAGATATCCGTTTTTCTTATCCTATAAACAAAGAAAGCTTAACTGAAAATTTTCACACGTTATTTTCGGGAATTGATCCTGATATTTCACTATTGAACATATCATGAATGCTACCCACTGCGCCACTGACTGTTTTTACCCTATTATAAAATAAATATATAATGTTCATAAAGATACTAAATAATATTTAAAATACTATTAGTAAAAACTGTCACAACGCATTTACCAAAATTTCCCATGTACCAATAAAATATATTCATATAATCCAATTTAGCAAGAAATATTTCTCTAATTATATTATATAATCATTTTAAATTTTCAGCAGTTTTCGTAAGGCATTCCATGTGTTTAGAAGAAATTAACTTTACACATAAATACTATTTTTTATTACTATATAATAATTAATAACTAAATTAAATTGGGTATATACAGGTTAGTTTTACTTTTTCCACAACAAAAAAATAATAGTGTATACTTAATTAATGTATTATATAGTTCAGTGACTGTAACCAGCACACATAATAGAATATTAGGAAAATAGACCTAATACATATAGATAGAATTAAATACACCATTGAATTATTAACAACTATAACGTACGATTAACCAGCTGTAGAATAGAGAAGTTTAATATTATCAACATACCAGAAAATCTTACAATATAATATCATATATTTATATGTAAGAAATTAAATGGCAAACTTCGAAATTGGCATTTGTATTGTGTTTCTATATTATTAATTATTTACTCTTCACATTTTCCTTTAATTAATTTTATAGTTTAATATTAATATTTCTTATTTAATATATGTAAAATATGTTATAGATAACTAAAAATATAAATATGAACGATGATATTGATAATCACAAGTTTGATGGGCATAAACTGAATTCCATTGAAAAAATAAATGGTACAAAAATAAATAAAGAAACACAAAATACTGAATTACCATATCCAAAGGTATATCATAATATAATTATATATAATTATTTTTAATATATATAAATATAAAATATGATATTATTATTATATAGTTAAATTATATTTATTATTTCTATGAGTATTTTAAAATGTTTTTATTAATGTTTCCGGGACATAAAAAAGGACGAAAACACAACACCAAAACGAGATCAATGGGAACATGGATTACAATTTTTAATGTCATGTATAGCAATGTCAGTTGGTTTAGGAAATGTATGGCGTTTTCCATTTACAGCTTATGAAAATGGTGGTGGTGCATTTTTAATACCATATATTATAGTTTTAATAGTTATAGGAAGACCATTATATTATTTAGAAATGGTAATTGGTCAATTTTCTAGTCGTGGTAGTATTAAAGTTTATGATTTATCACCAGCTATGAAAGGTACGACTTTTTATATTAACATTTAAAATTACAATTTATAGCATTATTTTTTATGCGTATACATATTATTATAGGTATTGGTTATGGACAAGTTATTGCAGTTGGATTTGCAACAACATATTATGCAGCTTTAATGGCAATTATTGCAAATTATTTCGTTGATTCATTTATGAATCCGTTACCATGGTCATATTGTCGACCGGATTGGATTAATTGTTTAGATGCAACTGGTATTGTACATAATAATGTTACAGTTGGGGAACAAGCAACAAGTAGTGCAGAATTTTATTTTGTGTATGTACATTTATAACACATTCATCCGTGTGAACTCTGTGACTATGAACTAACTTAAAACAACGCAGAGTGTACCATTGCCGGTTAGCATATTTAATTACAACTAATTAGATATTTCTATACACTTATTAATTTCATTGAAATATGAACCGACCCCGCGAACGTGTTAAATGTTTTATAATTTTGTTGTAATTTAATCTACACTGAGATTCGTGTTTTGATTAAATATATATTTATTGTATCTAACAAAGTGTTATGACTAAAATTAACAAATATTATAAATACCGATTTTGATGATATAGCCTTCTGTCTATTTAAATACAATACAATACAAGTTAGTATAATTTTATATAAAATTTTATACGTATATATAGCAAAGAAATATTGTATGAATTTGACACAATTCATTATGGAATTGGTATACCTGGTTGGAGATTGGCAGTCGGTTTAATTTTTACATGGTTTGTTATTAGTTTAGTATTAATACGAGGTATTAAAAGTTCAGGAAAAGCTGCATATTTTTTAGCAATATTTCCTTATGTTGTTATGATAATATTATTAATAAGAGCTGTAACATTACCGGGAGCCGGTAAAGGTATATTATTTTTTATAACACCAAAATGGGATCAATTATTAAGGCCACAGGTAATTAATTAATTTATATATTGAAATTTAATCAAAGTTTAAAAATGTCCAATGAAATATGTAGGTTTGGTATGCTGCTGTAACACAATGCTTTTTCTCATTAACTGTATGTTTTGGGAATATTATTATGTATGCATCGTTTAATAGATTTTCACATAATATTTATCGTGATGCAACAATAGTAACAACATTGGATACATTTACATCGATAATGGCGGGTGTTACAATTTTTGGTGTATTAGGACATTTGGCACATGAACTTGGTACCGATGACATTGCATCAGTGGTCAAAGGTGGTCCTGGCATGGTATTTATATCATATCCAGATGCAATTGCACGTTTTGAATGGGTTCCACAAGTATTTAAATATTTATATACACTTACATATATTATATATTTATAGAATTGCGCTTTTAATTTTTCCATTTCCATTTGTTAAGTTATTTTCAGTATTATTTTTTTTTATGTTATTTATTCTTGGAATTGGAACTAATATTGCTGTTGCTTCATGTGTTATAACAGCATTTCGAGATTATTTTCCAACAATAAAAGCTGAGCATGCAGCTATTGCAATCGGCTGTATTGGAACATTATTAGGATTAGTTTACATAACACCAGGTGGACAATATATTTTAACTATTGTTGATTATTTTGGTGTATCTTTAATATCTATAACGTTATCAGTTTTTGAATTAATAACATTGGGATGGATTTATGGTATTTTAGAATTAAAAATATTTTATGATATATTAATAATTTTATGATTTTAATAGTATATTATTACAGGTGTTAATAGATTGGCTAAGGATATTAAATTTATGTTACAACATGAAACAGGATATTATTGGAGATTGTGTTGGGGTTTCATTGCACCGGTGTTAATTTTTGTGATATTAATTTATTCTTGGGCAGTATATGAACCTGTTACATATAATGGTTATATATTCCCAAATTCAGCTTATGGTAAGTATTAATACGATAATCGCATAATCAGAGAAAATAATTTAACACCATATATTAAAACGTAAAGCAATGATTGAATTTCATTTTTAAGAAGAATATTAATTATAAAAAAAGTTCTATAACGACACATATTGTTGATATTATTGTATTTAATATATTTTTATATAGTTGCGGGTTGGGCAATAGCTGGTTTCGGTATATTACAAGTACCATTTTGGTTCGCAATTAAAATATTGCGTCAAACAGGAGGTAATTGGAAAGAAAACATATATAATTCATTTAAACCCATATCAAATTGGGGACCATTATTTCCGAACAATTTAAATAATTATCAAGAATTTCTTAAGGGTATAGAAAATGAAAGATTATTAGAAAAAGTTGGTATTTTTAAAACAATTAAACGAAATATTTTGGGTGACAAGTAATTTATTATATTTATTAATGTTTTTATCTATAAAGTACTTTTTATCTAAATAAGAGATGGTTTTATAAATAAATATAACAAAGAAATTTTTCGTTTTAGTAAATTATTTTTGAAAATGTTTATATAAATTATTGATAAATAATGTAACTTTAAGCGACTACCATCCTAAGCATTTACATATTTAGTTTTAAAAAATTACCTTAAATAAATATGAAAAATAATATATTTATAATTTAAATAGCCGAATTTAAATTTTATAAAGTTAACTTGATTATTACATACACTGAATTCCCTGTCATTCTTGTTGTTTCGCGCAGTCTAATAGTTATAATAATTAAAATTATATAAAGAATATATTGACGCAACAATTATATAACAATCATCATACGATATTTATGTTATTATACTATAAACAACATTAAATATAATATTATATTATAATCCAAATATTTTAGTCATTTTGCATATTGTATATATATAAAAAAAACAAACAAGTAATATTATTTGCACAACGTATACGATTTGATATTTTTATTGTTGGTTTCCCATAATACTTTCCTCTCTCTAGCTAGCACGTGTTACGAAAAAAACAAAAAAAAAACTGCAATATTAAAACATAGGTATATCCCCGTCAACACATAAAACACTCATATATATGCGATGTATTATTGTTGAATATATGAATAATAAATACACGCAGTGACATCGCATAAGAAAACGTGTGAATTTATTATATAATGACTATACATAATATTCTGGTAAGAGTAAAACCAAGAAACTCGTTTAGAACACTTAACACATTGATAATGCATAAAAGACGGTTTTCCGGAAAATTATGTGTGATATATTATAGTCATAACATTAAATTCAGACAGTCTGCCATGTGACACCAATGCCCAGGTACATAACAAGTATGTAAATTAAAAAAATAAAAGTTATTTTAAAACTATAATGACCAACTGGGTCAGTTTAACTCACATTCATTGTATATAAAGCGAAATACATTCTATATAAATGGATGCAATTATTGTGTTGAACCATGCCTGACTTTTTTTTTTTTACTCAGAAAACCAAATATACATAAATAAAAACAAACAAATTCCACGTAAATTCTCTGAACTAAAATAAAATTTAATTTTATTTACTAAATATATGAACTGATTCACCACTAATGCATATACCTCATCAAAAGCGAACGAACAAACAAACTTAATTTACTTTATTCAAACAACAAATAACAATATTTTGTTAAAATAACATTGAAGCCCATCTTCTTTTAGTATATAAATATTTAATTCTGACACATTCTGATAATATTCGTACGAGTGTAAAATGTGTTTGAAAAATTTGAAAAGAAATAAATAATTGTTTGTATTTTTTTTAAATTTAAATATTTGTTAAATATGTTTCTTAATTAATCCAATCATATTGTTTTTTAACCGCATTCATTATTATAATTGCAAAAAGTAAAGTAATTCTGTTCGTTCGTTCGATTTTGATGAGGCATATCTCTATAATAACAAATAGAAAATACTTTAATAGTTAAAATATATAAAAACTATAAAATAAATAATACATAAAATATATTGTAATTTATTAATGTATTGTATGTTAGTAATGAATGTATTAGAGAATTTTAATATGTTTAAGTTAGAAAAAGACAAATCGATATGTTTAGGTAATATCCATAATTATTGAATGAATTCCGGATTTTCCCATTCCGGATGCAAAAAAAAATAGGAAAAAGTTTATATATAAGCTAATAGAAATGATGAGAAGGGGCATTTTACGTTTTAGAGTTTTGAAAGGTGAAGAACAATATATTATATTTAATTAAATAAATACGGTGGTGATGAGGTAATTTAATATATTTGTAGAAGTTTTAAGAAAATAAATATCTATATAATAAAAATAATAATAATAATGATAAATTGTAAATATTTTAATGTTGTTGAGCTGGAATTATAATTGAGTGTTTTTTTGAAAAAATAAAACAAAACAAAAAAGTTTAGTATAGTAGTTTAGTATAGTAGTGAAAGTGTATTAAAATAATTATAAGTTGTAAGGCATTATTCTATCTATACTCAAATAAATAGTTGCCATTGAATAATATCTGATAATATATAATGCCATTTTAATATAATATAAATAAAAAGATCATATATTAAAAGTGCAATATTGTTATATTAAGAAATTATGTATTAATACAATATTATTATAAAAAACTATGTTGTAACGATTGTGTGTAAGTTTATTGTTTTGTGTGAATCATTATTTCATGCTAGTTTTCTGCGCTAATTTACATATATATATATATATATATATATATATTTTCGTAAAGATTTAATTAACTATTTTTTTTTATCAATCAACTATAATAGATTGTTTTCGTTAAAAGTTAAATAATTAATCTACTTAAGAGTTTTCACGAAACACATATCAAATATTTAATTTTGAAAATGTGAAAATAACGTTTGTATATTGAATTGTTTTTCAACTATAAATTATTAAATATTTATTTCTTGTCACGATTTTCTATCAGAATAAATAATTAATTTTGTTATTTAATTATAGTGTAACATATTCATGAACACATACACCCATACATAAATAAAAATCTATTATTTACTACATTATAATTAATATTATATATAAGTAGATAAATAATAATAGAAATATGAACGATGGTATTGATAATCCCACTTTTGATGAGCATGAACTGAATTCTGTTGATAAAAAAAATGGACAAAAACTCAATAACGTACAGCCACAGCCTCATGTATACCCAACATTGACTAGATTAAATGGAGCAACAGAGAATGTTGAATTAGCTAATTCAGAGGTATTCTAAAAAAAAAACGATTTGATATTGTTTAATTATTTTTTATTCAATTATCTGGCAAAATATTGTAGGAAGAAAAAATAATACCAGAACGAGATCAATGGGGACATGGATTACAATTTTTAATGTCATGTATAGCATCGTCAGTTGGTTTAGGAAATGTATGGCGTTTTCCATTTACGGCTTATGAAAATGGTGGTGGTGCATTTTTAATACCATATATTATAGTTTTAATAGTTATAGGAAGACCATTATATTATTTAGAAATGGTAATTGGTCAATTTTCTAGTCGTGGTAGTGTTAAAGTTTATGATTTATCACCAGCTATGAAAGGTAAGACTTTTTATATTAACATTTAAAATTACAATTTATAGCATTATTATTTCTGCGTATACATATTATTATAGGTATTGGTTATGGACAAGTTATTGCAGTTGCATTAGCAACAACATATTATGCAGCTTTAATGGCAATTATTGCAAATTATTTTGTTGATTCATTTATGGATCCATTACCATGGTCATATTGTCGACCTGATTGGGATAATTGTTTAGATTCAACTGGTGTTATACTTAATAATGGTACAGTTGGGCAACAAGCAAAAAGTAGTGCAGAACTATATTTTGTGTAAGAATGCATTTTTAAAATATAACATAAAACAATTATTTTATATAAACATTTACACATATATAGGAAAGAAATATTATCTGAATATGATACAATACATAATGGAATTGGTATGCCCGGTTGGAGATTAACTTGTGGACTAATTTTTACATGGTGTGTTATTAGTTTAGTATTAATACGAGGTATAAAAAGTTCAGGAAAAGCTGCATATTTTTTAGCAATATTTCCTTATGTTGTTATGATAATATTATTAATAAGAGCTGTAACATTACCGGGAGCCGGTAAAGGTATATTATTTTTTATAACACCAAAATGGGATCAATTATTAAGGCCACAGGTAATTAATTAATTTATATATTGAAATTTAATCAAAGTTTAAAAATTTCCAATGAAATATGTAGGTTTGGTATGCTGCTGTAACACAATGCTTTTTCTCATTAACTGTATGTTTTGGGAATATTATTATGTATGCATCGTTTAATAGATTTTCGCATAATATTTATCGAGATGCAACAATTGTAACAACATTGGATACATTTACATCGATAATGGCGGGTGTTACAATTTTTGGTGTATTAGGACATTTGGCACAAGAACTTGGTACCGATGACATTGCATCAGTTGTCAAAGGTGGTCCTGGCATGGTATTTATATCATATCCAGATGCAATTGCACGATTTAAATGGGTTCCTCAAGTATTTACATATTTATAAATACAATATATATTTAGAGTTGTATTTTTAATTTTTCCATTTCCATTTCATTTTTTAAGTTATTTTCAGTATTATTCTTTTTTATGTTATTTGTACTTGGTGTTGGTAGTAACATAGCTATTGCATCATGTGTTATAACAGCATTTAGAGATCAATTTCCAACAATAAAAGCTGAGCATGCAGCTATTGTAACCGGTTGTACGGGTGTATTATTAGGATTAGTTTATGTAACACCAGGTGGACAATATATTTTAACAATTGTTGATTATTTTGGAGTATCTTTAACAGCTATAACTTTGGCAGTTTTTCAATTAATTACATTGGGTTGGATTTATGGTATACACTTAAATTAAAAATATTTAACAAATATATATCATATACTTAATGATTTTAATATTATATTATTACAGGTGTTAATAGATTAACTAAGGATATTCAATTTATGTTACAACGTGAAACAGGATATTATTGGAGATTGTGCTGGGGTTTCGTTACACCGTTATTCATTTTTGTGATATTAATTTATTCTTGGACAATTTATGAACCTGTTACATATAATGGTTATATATTCCCAAATTCAGCGTATGGTAAGTGTTAATAAAATAAAAAATTATCGAACAAGTAATATTTGGAATTAATTGTGATGATTCCTTTATTCAAATATTTTTATATAAGTAAATAACTCATAATGATCTGTGCAAATAGGCATTGTTAAATATTTGAATAGCGTTTAATGACATATTTTGTTCCATAAACGAACAAATAGTAATCCAGCTGATGAAAAATTTCAATATAAAAATAAAAACTGAAATTTTACATGTAAAATTTGTGAATCGATCCAATGATTGAATAAATTTAATTTTTCATAATAATTTTAATTAGTATAAAGTTTTATAAAATCACATTTTGTTAATATTCAACAATTTGTATTTAATATTTTTATAGTTGCGGGTTGGGTAATAGCTGGCTTCGGTATATTACAAGTACCATTTTGGTTCATAGTTAAAATATGGAAAGCAAGCGGAGGCAATTGGAGAGAAAAAATTCGTAATTCATTTAAACCAATACATAATTGGGGGCCATTACTTCCAGAAAATTTCAACAATTATCAAGAATATCTCAAGAGTGCAGAGAATGAAAAATTATTTGAAAAAGTTGGTTTTTTTAATAGGATAAAACGAAATATTTTGTCTGATAAGTGATTTGTTTTTTTTGTTTATTAATTATTTTTCGTAAATCGTTCGCTTTATTTTTGTATATATAAAATTTTATAAAATAAAATGTTTACTATAAAAAATAAATGAAATTGTTTTAGAAATTTAAACAGCAAAGAAATTATCCTATAAATAGATAGGGCGATATTTTATTTGGAAAATTATTCGCTATAATGGAATGTAGAATATCTACCCTAGGTTATTACAAAAAAAAAGTTATAATTATTTTCAATTAATAAAATGTCTACAACATAAAAAACTTAAGCACATTTTTTTCGGAAGCGATTAGGCTACATAGAAAAGTCAATCAATTTTGATGGATACACATTTTCTATTGACTATAGACGTTATATATATATTAACGTAGGGTATAGTAAATGATTTTATATATTTATAATTTTAATATTTTTAATATTTTATTCATCACGTCATCAGTATTAATGCATATTTCTTTTATATTACGAGTATATATTAACAATTATAAAACACGATTACTGATTCTATTTCAATTCATTACAAAATAAAATAATTATACAAATATTATTCGTATTATATAAATTACGAACGGTTGGCAAAAAATAACATCAATGAAAACATATAAGAATAATGATAATGTAAATTATAAATGATTAAATTTATGTTGTTTTCATTTTACAATATTTAAATAAAGATAACTAAAGAAGTATAGTACCAATCTATTATAAAAATTTAGTTATGGTGGTGGTAATACAGGTACAAATAATCATAATGTATGACAAACATTAATAATTGTTTATATAGACGTTTCACAATCAATCTTATTTTTATTATACAGCAATAAAATTATTATTTGAGTATTATATTGTATATCTCATAATAATGTTTACATTTATAAAACAAAACAATAAAGATATATGGATTATTCTACGTACATATATGAATCATATATTAAAATAAATATAAATTTAATAATTTATTATTTGAACGTAATATAAAATCCCAAGAATAATCATTTTTTTTCATTTCAAGGAATAAAAATCTTTAATTGAACATATGACATCTTGTGTATATGAGGCGAGGAATTATAACCCATAAAAATATACGTAATCAAATTAAATGAATTTATAATTATTTCTTGTGAACCGAATTTGAATTATACCATACTTTTGGATAGATTTTAATTGACACCTATATTGAATTAAATTTTATTGTTGTTGTTTCACAAAAGCTTTTTAAAATTTTAATAATATTGTATACAGAAAAAAGAATTTAACCGGTTTTTATTGTAATTCCAAATAATAATTTATAATTGGTATAATATATAATCTATTATCAACAATATAAATATTAATTCTTTCAATAGATTATTAATAAATTACACTTTGGAGCACAGAAATTTACTGCAAACCAAAACAAATGTGAATCGGTTGAGATTTTTCATTATTTTCCTCACATATATCCGGTACAAATATACGATATGGTTTTGTATGTCATTAATAGCACAAATATTTAATATATGATTAATAACAAATAAAAATATATTAAATTAAAATTTATTATAGAAATACCAAATTTTTTTTCCGATCGAAAACTTATTTAAATATTTACGGCGGCGGAGCAAATAAATACTATATAAATAGTATTGAGACAAATAATTTATGTATAATATTATAAAATTAACCCTGGAATTTATGTATGTGCACACTTGAATAAATATAAATATATATATTTATGTTTGAAATATATCACGTTAATATATTTTTTACCATACTTCTCTATAAAGTTAATATTATTAATATTATAATATTTGTGCTCACTGCCATCTCCTATTTTAATACGATATGTTATTAAATATATTAATATATTACCAATATAAGACAAAAAAAAAAAAAACAAATTTAAGAAAAAGATAAGAATATAGTGTGCTTTTTTTTTTATCTCTATAATAATATGCTACGAGTATTTATAAACTTATAAACGAATGGGGCAATAAATATATATACAATTATATTTATCTTTATTGCAGCAAAAATATAATACAATTTAAGATTAGTGTGTAAGTGTATATATTTTAAGAAATATAATTCTATATAGTATTTTATTAGAAATCAGTTAATCGCGGTTTTCGAAACTCATTGATTAGACAGACGAAAGGAACTGTCCGCGCGATTAATATGTACTCGAAAGAATTGCATCAGAGATTTATAAAAAATATAGTTAGAAATACGTAAATTATACGTGGGCAGTCAGTGTATACATTATAGTTTTTTTAAAAAATGAATTGATGCACTTAAAAATTAAGTATAGTTCGATGTGCTTTTTTTCCGGAAAAGAAAAAAATATTAATTAAATATATATTATTATTAGTAAATTTTATATAGTAATATTTTGTACGAATTTATTAACCTGTTTAAATGTTTTTTTTTTATTGGCATATCCAAAAAAAAGAAGTACGTACAGATTTGTGATGACTAAATTATGTTAATTTGCGTATTGAATTTAAATTTATATACGTATTTTATGTATATTTTTAATATCATAACAAACATATTTTTTTTTTTGAAGTTATTGTGAAAAATAAGTGTAAAATAATAAAAGTAGAAATAAATTTAACAATAATTAAAAAAGTCAGTTATTAATCAACTAATAAATTTGTGATAAATGCAATTATAAACAATCATTTGCAGACAATTAAATTTAAAGTACAATAAATAAAATAAATATAGTGTATGTTTATAAAAATGAATGGTATTGATAATTCTGGATTTAATAAAGATAATGAAGATAAAATTTATACATATAAGGAAAATTATGAACAACAACAACAGAATTCATCGTTTGCGCCATCAAATGCTGCAGAAGTAAGTATTTATTTAATATATATTTCTGTAATTAATAGTTTTCCAATTATAATAATGAAGAAAAAAAACACCAAATACAGAATATATGTAAAGAAACAACAGACACTTCTGCGTCAAGAGAGGTATGGGGTCGTGACATTCAATATTTAATGTCTTTGATAGCAATGTCCATTGGATTAGGAAATATATGGCGTTTTCCATTCGCTGCATTAGATAATGGTGGCGGTGCATTTCTTATACCATATTTAATTGTATTAGCAATAGTCGGACGACCAATCTATTATTTAGAAATGATAATTGGTCAATTTTCTAGTCGTGGCAGTATTAAAGTTTATGCTATGTCACCGATTATGAAAGGTTGTATGATTTAAATTTTATAAATTAGTTGGTATTGGTATTTATAATTATTATTTGTGTAATATATATATGAATATATATACAATACAAAAGGTATTGGATTAGGTCAAGTAATAGCTGTGTCATTTATTGCAACATTTTATGCATCATTAATGGCAATAATTGGACGATATTTAATTGATTCATTTAGTAATCCATTGCCATGGTCATATTGTCGGCCGGACTGGTTCAATTGTATGGATTCAAATGGTATAATTTATGGTAATACGAGTAATAATGTACAAGCAACTAGTAGTGCAGAATTTTATTTTGTGTAATGATTTTTATATATTGTATAATTTTATTATTTATTAATATTTATTCAGATTCTATCAAATTTAAATAATTATATCCGATTAAGTATTATTATTAATAGTATTATATATTTTGTATTTTATATTTAAATAAATTTTTAAACGCGATTTTGATGGATCCTGAATATAATGTACCTTATTTATTATTTTATTTACAATATGTTACATTATATAGTGTTCAATTATATCAATTATTAAATTATCTATTAATAATTTAGAAAAGAAGTACTTCATGAATATGATAATATAGATAATGGAATTGGTATACCGGATTGGAAATTAACATTATGTTTGGCATTTGCATGGCTTGTTATAGTGTTAACATTAATTAGGGGTGTTAAAAGTTCAGGCAAAGCTGCATATTTTTTAGCTATCTTTCCATATGTTATTATGATAGTTTTATTAATTCGTTCAGTAACATTACCCGGTGCACGAAATGGTATATTATTTTTTTTAACACCACAATGGGATGTTTTATTGAAACCACAAGTAAATTATTTCAATATAAATGTATACTATAAATTTACCTTCATTTGCATACATTAAACTAAAATTTATTTATTTATATATATACAAATCTTAGGTATGGTATGCTGCTGTTACCCAATGTTTTTTCTCATTATCTGTTTGTTTTGGCAATATTATTATGTATTCATCATTTAATAAATTCAATCATAATGTTTATCGTGACGTAAATATTATAACAATACTTGACACATGTACATCAATGTTAGCCGGTATTACAATATTTGCTGTATTAGGTCATTTGGCACATGAACTTAATATTTCTGATATAACTTCGGTGATAAAAGGTGGACCTGGATTAGCCTTTATTTCATATCCAGATGCAATTGCTCGATTTGAATGGGTTCCACAAGTAAGTATTATTTATATATGTTTGTATTTATGTTATCAAACGCATTAATTATATAGAATTTAAATGAATAAAAATGATTTGACATATATATTCCATTCCATAATATTTAATATAATATATAATATTCTATAATAATTTATATAAAAATCATATAGGTATTTTCAGTATTATTTTTCTTTATGTTATTTGTACTTGGAATTGGAAGTAATATGGCAATGGCATCATGTACAATGACGGCAATCAAAGATCAATTTCCAAAAATTAAGCATTGGCAAGCTGCTGTCGGTATTGCAATTTGTGGAATAGCTATTGGATTAGTATATGTGACACCGGTATTAATTATATTTATATTGAATTTATTTAATATATAAATTTAATATATACATTGTTTCAATTATAGGGTGGCCAATTTATTTTAAAAATTGTAGATTTTTTTGCTGTTTCATTTACGGCAACAGTATTAGCCATAGCTGAATTAATAACAATTGGATGGATTTATGGTATAAAATATATATTAAATATAAAAAAAAAAAAAACTAATCGTTATAAGTAAAATTTATTTGTACATGGTATAAATAGGTGTTGATCGATTATGTAAAGACATTGAATTTATGTTAAATAGAAAAACTGGTATTTATTGGCGATTATGTTGGGGTATTATATCACCTGGTGTAATTATAGCAATTGTAATTTACTCATTAGTTGTTTATGAACCGGTTGAATATAATGGTTACATATATTCAAATGGAGTTTATGGTATATATTATTATATTTTTATGGTATATTCCCATATATAATAGTGTATATATTTTTATTATAATTGTATATATGTAAAGCTCTTGGATGGATACTTTCATTATTGGGAATTTTACAATTACCAATTTGGATGTTTTATACTGTAATTGTCAATAAAAGTATTACCGAAAATTGGTATGATAATATTTTAAAATGTTTTAAACCATCTGATAATTGGGGTCCATTAAATCCATTAAATTATCAACGTTATCAACATTTTTGTAAATTAAATGATAATAAACAATTTTTTAAAAAACACGGTTTTTTCCGATCAATAAAAAGAAATATATTTGGTTAAAAATTTATTTTTGTAATATATTGTAATTTTTCAATAAAGAACTTTTCATATATATATTTATATTTGCATTTAGTTGAAGTGTCAACAAAGAGAATGTATTATTTTTTGCTTTAATGAAAAGCATTAAGTTATATTAATGTGAGTATAGTTAAGAACATGACAAATATAACATCTTTTTTAATATAAAGCTAATAAGAAATGTGTTTTTGTAGGAGATACAAAAGTTTTGGAGAATTGTTAGAAACATTACGTATGTTTAATAGTTAACTGTTTCCAGACATTAACACTCCATAGAAATGATAATAAAAATAAAGAAAATTATGCGGATATCGTATGAATTGAAAGGTATGCTAAAAAAAACATATATACTATTAAAACACCAAATGAAATAATATTTTCCAGTTAAATCAAGTTCACATCCGACAAATACATATATAATGAAATGAAAATTTTATCAATATTTAATGATCAATCAAAATAGTCAGATTATTACAAAATAATTATAATAATAAACAAATTACATTGATTTATTATAACTCGAGGCATTATATTTATATTTAGTTTATGTAACGATTAACATAAAAAATAATAAAACTATCGAATTTAATACACAACACCAATCTAATCAATAATATAATATACTTGCAGAAAATTTATCTTTTTTTTTTTTGGTAAATATGTAATACGCACTGATATATAAGCCAAAACTAATATCTAATACATATTTTGATATATTATTAAAATTATATCCAATTACATATCTAACTAAATTTATATTTTTTTTAATAATAAAATCATGTTGGTCATATAACAAATAAAATAATAATAAATCAGTTTATTATAAACATTTGTCTTATAAACATCGTTAAATTTTTGTCAGAATGAATATATATTTAATATAATTGTATTGTTGTATTTTATTTACGAGGCGGTTAAGAAAGAAAAAGTGTTAATATAAAGTGTTTAGTTTCAATTATATAGTTTATATGCAAGTTAAGTTAATTTAAAATAAAAATGTACACTAACAATAATTAAAAAAAACTGAATTTGTTTAAAAACTATTATATAATTAAATTATATTAAAATTAAATGGAAACAAAATTAAGAGTAATTTTATAATTTCAAAAAAAGGATATATAAAATTAAAAGTTTATTTATTATAAGTACACGTTTTTTTAAAGTTATTTACAAAAATGTAAGCATTTCTTTTATAATATATTATTTGAATTTGAATATTTGAATAATCAAATACAAATTGATAATATTAAAAATGTTAAGTTGTATTTGAATTTCAAATGGTAGCGTATATATGAATTTTATTTATGTGGAGTATAAGTTTATTTGAATTTACTTTCGACGTTTTCCGCATTTGAAAATGCATTTTATAAGAATTATTTAAGTAAAATAATTACTTACAAATAAAATAAATCTATTTTATTAATGGTGAGAAATTAAATTATAGAACTTTTACATATATGCGTGTATTCAGTTTTAGACCATTTAGTTTAAAGTTAAAGCATTTTAAAATTACAATACATTCGATTTATTTTAATTTAAGTATACAATCCATCGGCGTAATTAGGAAAATGCAGTATATTTTTTACGATATCATCGTCCATACGATGAAAAAATATAAATATTTAATTGTGTTGCAGAAGGAAATTTAAAAAAACTGATAAATAAATATTATATGAATTGAAATAAAAAATTTAAAATAACATCTAAAATATATATATGCAAACCTTGGAAAAATAGCAAATGTTCAATAATACAATATATTACCTTGTCTTAGTTTACATTTAATTAAATGCAATTGAATATGTATACCTTCACGCATTAATAATTTTGGTATTCATTTATGTTTTAAAACATAAAATTTATTGTGAATATTCTATTCGGATGTTATTATAACCGTCTGTCGGGTAGTGCAGATACTTTCATAAAATTTGTATATATGGGAAAATTCGTAACAGCTAATAACAAAAAATTTGTATTTTTCAGTGTGTAGCAAATTGAATATATATATATTTCTTTAAAATTAAAATATTTTGAATAATATTTAGAGACAAAAGTATCCCCCTAAAGTAAAATTAATTTAATTTTTGTAATTTTATTGCTCTATAATAAATGTCGCCTCCCAAAATAACCAAAATAATTTTCTTATTTTTGAAAAAAATTATTTTAATCCATTTCGATTAGTCTTCGGACAGAGGATAAATATAATAAATAACCTATGGCGAGGTTCAATGCCATCATTTAAACAGAAATTGTTTTGCAAACAGTATATATCATTATCATGTGCATTTATAGAATTCATAATTAATAAATTGTTATGTTGAAATTACTATGTAACAAAAAACATTATGTAATAAATGTTATGGATAGTTAATTATATTTAATGTAATTTCTACATTTAATTAAAAAAGCATACAACATAGCTACAGATTTCAATTTCTAAATATATTATTTTAATTTCTGTTTTTTTTTTCCTCTATTAATTGTTTTCTCACAAGCATTCCACAAATTATAATTACTATTACATATCGATTTGCATAATTTGTTTTTATCGGAAATATTAGTTTATTTATGTAATATTTAATTATTTAACTTATACAATTTATAATACATTAAATCGTTGTGGCACAAAAAACGCATTGCATTTCGCTTGATTAAAAATTAAAAATAACAAATCAAAACATATACAAAAAATACAATAGAGAGATTTTACAATGATAAGTTAAGTTGAGTATTTATAAACACGGAGGTTTTTTTTTTATTACTTAACTTAACCTTCACGTTTGAAATCAATGAGTATATGTAGAAAAATAATAAATAAAAAAAATACCAATCGAATATATGCTGTTCGATTCCGATTTATTTATTTATTTATTTATTTATTTATTTATTAGACGTTTTAAGTTAATTATTAATTTATTTAGTTTTATTGGAAAATTATAGGTACAAAAAAATAAATTACAATAATAAACAACAACTTGTCAATGGTCTCACACACGACTTTTCTCATTATTTATATTACTTAGTTATTTATTTACAAATCATTATGAAATAATAATATTACAAAAATATTCTGTAATTAAACTATAAAAAAATGTTTGTTTATGGAAAATTAGATAAAATGGTAAATATATTTAGGAATTGGAATTACCAATTATCTGCAATTATCTTTATCTACTCATATTATTAGTTGAAACATAAAATCTTGTTTAAAGTACAAATGAAAGAAAGAGTATGTACATTGTTAAAATAACTAATTTTACATAAAAACAAAGTTATTGCATTAAAAGAGAAATTTTTTCTCAACTTTATATGTGATTATGTCCATGAACAGATATAATCCATCATTACAATATTTACTATAAATATGGTAATTAAAATGTATAATAAACAAGGTGAACAGAAAGATTCGATTCACTTTTCACGTTTTGAAAGAATATAGTTATCATCAATTAAATCACATTACTCCTCCACTATTCGAAGTTTGGTCGATTTGTTGGTTCAGATTTCCTTCCGCACACATTTCCAAAATGCTGATTTTATTCAAATAATTCTTATTTTTTATTTATTTGAAGGACATGCATATCTTTTAGAAAATTCGATATCAACATTATATAAATACTGAGGAATAAGTAAAAAAAAAAAAGAACGACAATAAAAAAAAAAATTATTTGAAACATATTAATCGGCGATCAGTACAAAAAGGAAAGCTGTAAGTGGCACGAAACTTTTTGTTCAATCTGTTGTATATGCATTAATAATATAATAAAAATTCTGTATTCAAGGTTGCAAATTTATAATGAAAAATCATTTATTAGTTATTATTGTTCGAAGAGCGGTTATTAAACTTTACGATTTCTATATTTATGTATTTATATTTAAAATAAATAATATTCTGGCAAAATTATAAATGAATAGGAAAGGAAGGAAGGAATATTTTTGAATCACTTTGCTAAATTCGTCTTAACTATAATATTAGTGAGTGCTATAGACTTAAGTCATTTCGTTTGATTTAGTTTATATAAATTCTCCAGTATCTGTAGTTATGTTTGTTTGTTTGTATGTATACAGTAGTATAAGATCCCATCATATTTGTATATTTACAATTGATATGTAAATATTATAGATAAAATTAATTTTGCAGCTTCACACTTACTGAAGTAGTATGTATATGGAATTCCATCAATTCAACATAAGCTCATTGTCCAGTTAAGAGGCTAATAGAGTAAGGTTACAAGCACTTTATAGTCATATATATGTTTGTGTTTTTATTGCTTATAATAAGATAAATTCTATCTTTTCTAATTTGTATAATGAATTTAAATTTATAATAGCATAGTGAATGCAAATAAGTATTATAACTTGTCCTTTATTTAATAGTGTCATTAAATTTTATATTTCCGACATATTATCGTATGCTGTTAATTTCAATATGCTAATTAGTTAGTATATATTCTAAATAAAATAATTATTAAAAATTAATTTTATTCATTTTTGAACATAGTTAAAAATGTGGTGGTGAATCAAGGATTCTTTATTGCAATTATTAATTACTTTACCCAATACATTTAAAAATATAGTATTGCATTTGGGTGAAGTGAATACAATGTAAGATGTTACTATAGAATATCTATAATTAGTAATTTTATATACAGACTTTGTAAAATTAATTGAATTATTGCCATTTATCGAATTATATTTAAGTTGTTTTATTTTATACTCACAATAGACATAATGTTAGATTATTACCATCTTGGGGAGAGAGTGACATTGGCGAATGCCTGAGTAGTAAATCCGTATAGACCACTTAGTAGACGGACGAAATGCGACCCGAATAATGGTCTTATTCGATATAACTCGAAATATTTATATAACAAAAATCTATCGACATATATATCTAACAAAGTTTCATTGATCCATATTTTATTTAATATTAATATAAATTTTGAATATAGAATATTAATATGGGACACCATAATCATGCTTTTATTGGTGATAATCCATCAATTCCTGGTGATTATAATACAAATACATATATACATAATGAACTACCACAAAAGTCCTTTGATTCAGAAACTCTAAAAGCAACAAATTCAAGAAATGGCAGCGTGGTGGCAGATCAAACACTACAAGTATAAAAAGAACAATCATTTAATATTAATAATGTTTAATTAATATATATAAAAGTGTAATATTATCTATCGTTTGAAGATTAATAATGATCAAATTATCAGCAAAAATCATAACGAAACAACAAATCCAACAGAAGAATCACAACCAGACGAACCAAAGAAACGTGATGCTTGGGGAAATGATATAGAATTTTTAATGTCATGTATAGCAATGTCTGTTGGATTAGGAAATGTATGGCGTTTTCCATTTACAGCCTTAGAAAATGGTGGTGGTGCATTTTTAATACCATACTTAATAGTATTATTTATTGTTGGACGACCTATTTATTATTTAGAAATGATTATTGGACAATTTTCTAGTCGTGGAAGTGTTAAAGTATATGATTTATCACCAGCCATGAGAGGTATACACAAATATATAATAGTTTTTGTTATTATAATTTTTAATTTTCTATTATTACACAAGTATTTGATACTTATAATTATTTATTGTAAAATACAATGTTATTGTTTTATTATATAAATGTTAATCATATAAATTACATATTGGATATATATATATATAGGGTGTATTAAAAGGTATTCAGGCAGAAAAACAGTACTTGCACGATATTCATAGATTACCTGTGTCTCCATACACAACGCTATGAGCGATTCATTCATATAAAAACAATTGAATTAATAAAGCATCTGTCGAAACATAAATGCAGATCAATTAATTGGTAAATTGTTATATACTCACGTACGGAGTATGTCTCATAATTCAATATATTGCAGAAAATTCTTATAATTCTGAAACCAACGTGTTATCGAGTAATACAAGTACCTTTTAATACATCATCTATAAAAGTATATATATATATTTGTATATGTATGTATATCATTAAGTATCATATTTGCATATATATCGATACAGGAATTGGAATTGGACAAATAATAGCTACTGCTATAGCATCTACATATTATGTTGCCCTGATGGCATTAACATTAAAATACTTTTTTGTCTCATTTCAATCTCAATTACCATGGAGTTTTTGTAATGATGATTGGGGTAATACATGTGTTGCATCTGGTGATAAAAATTTATCAAACATTTTATTAAATAATTTCGATAATAATTTAAATAATAAAACTCAAATTATAAAAACAACTTCATCTAGTGAATTTTATTTTATGTAAGTCATCATAGAAATTTAGTAAATAATTGGTGATTGTATATAAAATTATAAATATTTAATACTCTCTTTATAATAACAATAAATTTTAATTTATAACATTAGTAAAATTTATATAAAATTGATTAAATAATTATAATTGAATAGTGTAGTGTCGTTCGTCTATGGTATATGTAATCAACATATATATCTATATTTAGTAGATTTTTCAAATTAAATTATTTTAATGAAGCACATTAAAACTAATGATTTTTAAATTAGTTAACTATTAGATATTCGAAAATTGCGAGTATTAATATAAAATTTATTTAGAAAATGTGGACAAAATTACACAACAATTGAAATATAAAAAAAAACTCAGCCAATTGATTGAATCGTAAAGAAATCTATTAATAACTTGGTCAATCAATAAAACTATACATTTTATTAGTTATTTCTAAAGCGTTACTACAGTTAAAATGGGAAAGCTATAAACATTAGTGCACAATAATCATTCATTTTCATTTCCATAATATTTATAATAACATACTGTGGAATGTATATATATATATTGTATATGTAATTGCATTTATAATTACTAACATTTAATATTTTATTAAAAACAAATTACATTAATAAACATATAAGGTGTTGGATATGGTCAAGTTTTTGCTGTATTTTTATTATCAACATATTATGCTTCTTTAATGGCAATAGTTGCTAAATATTTAGTAGATTCATTTAAAAATCCATTGCCATGGTCAATATGTAAACCAGAATGGTTAAATTGTATTGATTCTGGTGGAAGTACTAATTCAAATAATTCATGGTACAGCCATGAAAACATTAATGGTGATCGGTTATATGGTAGTTCAGAATTACATTATATGTAAGTTTAAAATTATTATAAGCATTTACGATATACAATTTGTAAAGTTAAGTTTATATATTATATTCTATACTGTGATAAAAATAAATACAAAGTGTTTGATAAGAATGCATAATGCAAAAATAATAAATAAATAAATATTTCATATTATTATAAATTTTAGAAGGGAAGTACTGAAAGAAATTGATACAATTCATAATGGAATTGGATTACCCGATTGGAGCCTAACAATTTGTTTAGCTATTGCATGGATAATTGTATTACTAATATTAATTAAAGGCGTACACAGTTCTGGAAAAGCGGCATATTTTTTAGCATTATTTCCATATGTTGTTATGATAATTTTATTAGTACGTGCTGTTACATTACCGGGTGCTGCAGATGGTATATTGTATTTTATCAGACCACAATGGGATAAAATATTAGCGCCTGAAGTAAGTTAATTGTTTTTTTTTTTCATAATTATTAAAAATTTCTATGAAACATATAAAAAAAAATATAAATAAATTAAATTTTGTGCAGGTTTGGTACGCAGCGATAACGCAATGTTTTTTTTCATTATCAATTTGTTTTGGCAATATTATTATGTATTCATCGTTTAATAAATTCAATCATAATGTATATCGTGATGCAACAATTGTTACTGTGTTAGATACATTTACATCTTTATTGGCCGGTTGCACAATATTTGGTATATTAGGTCATTTAGCACATGAAATTGGAACAACTGATATTGGTTCGGTTGTACAAGGCGACACTGGATTAGCATTTATATCTTATCCAGATGCAATAGCAAAATTTGATTGGTTACCCCAGGTAATTGTTATCTTATTTAATTCAAATATTATGTTATAAATTAAATTTTATATTTTTTCTATTAGTTATTTTCAGTATTATTCTTTTTTATGTTATTTATATTGGGAATCGGAAGTAATGTAGCAATGACATCATGTATTATGACAGTAATACGTGATCAATTTCCATCGGTTAAACATTGGCAAGCGGCAATTGCAATATCATGCGTTGGTATTGCAATTGGTTCCGTTTATTTAACACCAGTAATAATTAGTTTTTTTGTTTTCCAGTAAATATTTAATTATAGTAATTTTTTATTTTGTTTTAACCTTAGGGTGGTCAATATATTTTAAAGCTTATTGATTTTTTTGGTGCATCATTAATTGCATTTGTATTAGCAATTGGTGAATTAGTAGCGATCAGTTGGATATATGGTAAATAATTTTTAATAATTAAATATATTAATATTATTAGTGTACGAAATTTATTTATAGTTAGTTATATATAATTTGATTAGGTGTCAACCGTATTTGTAAAGATACAGAATTTATGATTGGTAGAAACCCCGGATTATATTGGCGTTTATGTTGGGGTATTTTAACACCATTTTTAATGATAGCCATACTTATTTATACAATAGCAACATATCAACCAGTAACATATCGTGATTATATATATCCAAATTCAGCATATGCAGCTGGATGGACAATTTCTTTTATTGGTATTGTACAGCTACCAGTATGGGCATTTTATGCAATTATAAAACAAAATGGTAATACTTGGTCTGAAAAAATTACCGGTGCATTTAAACCAACAAAAAATTGGGGTCCATCAGATCCAAAAATTTATGAACAATATAAAAAGTATTTACAAGAATCTGAAAATGAACAAATGTTTCAGAAAACTGGAATATTTTATAGATTTAAAAGAAATATATTTGGATAAATATAGAAATTAATATTTCAAGAATTGGCAAAAAAAAAAAAAAACAATTAATTGTACCTGAGTTTCAATAAAAAAAACACAACAATTATTTATACACTTTAGACATATAGAAAAACTATCAAGGGAAGAAGATAGGTATATTCTTTGAATTACTATTTAATATTTTGAATTATTATTTTTTATATTCAATAAAAGAGAATTATACATTATTCATTAAATAAATTTCAATGTTCTGATTTTCATTTTATATAACAAAAGGTATCCGCCGCAAATAACCATAGACCAAGTATATTATAGGAATTGATTTTCATTTAATAAAATTACGAGAAAATTAATTGACAAACAAGAATTATATTTAATTAATAAAATTAAAAAAAAAAAGGGTGCTATTCATATTTTTTGTGTGTGCATTACATAATCTTATTAATAAGAAAAAAAACATACCAAACACAAAATTACCTTAACACAGATAGTAAACAAGTTTTTAAATTTTCGGTGTTAATGACATTAAAAAAATCCAAACTGATAATATATTATTGGGATATTTTTGTATATGTACGGCTAATGCAAATTCTACTTTATCATCTGTATTTATATGGATACCAGTTGATTTAATTCGTTCAACAATTGACGATAAATTAATATAAGACATATTTAATGGAAAACCATATGTCTTTCGTATGGCAAATAGTTAACAAATATAAGATAAACCACATATTAATTTTTATGCATTTAAAAAATCTAGATTCTACTTATTTAAATTAAATATGAAAATATTTTTAAACTTACTTTGTATGTTGTTAGAATCGCGCCTAATTTGTCCATATAATTTTTTTGCTCGTATCCAAAACATGTATGCTCTTCCAATTCAATCAATAATTGTTGTAATATTTCAGTTAAATTTCTAAAATAATTTAATTTTTGTTAGTTATTTAATTTACTATTAATTTTTTTAAATAACATATTCAAATTAAAATTAAAATTTAGTTCACCTATTCCAAATAGTTTTACTATGTGTTCGCCATGCACTTATTTTTTTAATAATTTTGAATCGAATAATTTTTTCTAAATCATTGACTTCTAAACTATTACGATATTCAAAATTTAAATCATGTACTACACCAATTGGTGCTTCACAAGATTTATTAAATAATGGTTTCCATTCAGATGTATGTGAAACATCAAATTGTGTCATAAATACACGATTTTCTTTTTGAATATTTGCCCATACCTACAAAAAGAAATTAAGTTATTAATATTATTTTCTTATCATAAATATATATTTTTAATTTCTTACATTTTCATGATTAACTATACAATACACTTTGATTAATGGACATGATGTATCTTTTGATAAATATTTTTTTCCAGAAAATGGATCAATTAAATAGAATCCATCATTTTCTTTCGTCAACACAAATGTTGTATCACCATTTAGTAAATCACATCCCAATATGAGATATGCACGAAATTGTAATGATAAATAATAACAAGTCAATAAGACTCCAAGATCTTTTGGTGAAACACTTAAAATACTTAACATTTGCTAAACATAGAAAAAAATATAAGTATTAAAACTAAGAAAAATCATATTTTTATATAAATTATCATTGAAAATATGAATGATTGTTCAAGTTTCGTCGCCGAGATAAGAATGTAATTAACATTGATTAAATAAATTTCATAAACACATTTTAACATCTTAATAGATATTGTTTATCGTGAATAACTAATTATTTATATCAATATTTTCATTAAAATTACTTACATCATTTGTCAGCCAAACGCCACTTAACGATACACATAAATCTCTGGTTGTTATTATTGGAAATAATGAAACAAATCGTCGTATTAAATATTCGGCATCATTAGTTCGTTCAAATGGTATATTAATTGGTCCAATTAATCTTGTTATACATACACGTTTACCATTTGATAAACTTATAATTGGATTTTGAGCTCGATTAGGAAATTCTTCATTATATTCTCTACACCATATTTGTATTCGATTCTAAAAAACATAAAATTATATATGGATTAATTTTTTTTTAAAGTCATAACATTTATCAAACATACCTTAACATTAGCAAGTTCAGTACATTCTAATTGGGACGTTGAAAATTTATAAATTTCCATAATTGGTTCTAAACTAACACAAAATGTTAAATAAATTGAACCACGTAATTCTGGCATACTCTCAAAATATAATGTTCTATCCAATGGTGGTGATGTTATCAATGATTTAGTGTAGCCTAATAATAATTTTGGTGTATTAATTTCGAACGTTCCTTCAACCTTCAAATGATTAAAAAAAAATTATATAAATTACACTTAAGACAATTACACATTAAGTTTAGAAATTTATAATTACACGTTGTACTGAAAATATTGTACTAAACGGTATTCGCATTTCACCAAGATATTTACTAGATATTCTTTGATATATTTCAGTCATTCTTAAACGATCATCTTCAATTAAATCTTCAACCGTTTCATCAAATATTTGTATACATAAATTATCTTTTATTTGATTAATATTTTCACTATAAATTAAATATAATTTATTTATTATTATTATATTATATCTATTAATTTATTAAAACTTACTTTACACAAAGTACTAATTGTTCACTCCATGTAGGATTTGAACTTTCAGCTGTAGATGTTCTAACAGTTTTTTCTTTAAATGTTATAGAAACATATGGTCTTACATTAACGGTTTTCAATGATGATGCTGTTTTGACAATTATTATAAATTATATAATTGCAATATAAAAATAATTAACAAATTAAACTTACATTGTTGTGTTGTTGATAAAATACTACTTCGACGATAAGATGCTGATGGTATTGATTCTGCATTACGAAATGGTATACCAATGGCACGATTTACATTAATTATAATATTAAAATTTCTAATTGTTGATGGAAATGATAATGATGATACTTTTACATTTTGAATAACAGTACGTCGTTTAGCTGGATTTAATGGTCGCTTAGGACCAAATATTTCTCGAATTGATGATATTATTGATCTAAAATTAATAAAGATACATAATACATTTGTGTATCAAATAATACTATCGATTAGAAGACGGTTTGATTTTAAGAATGGAAATCGTTTTATAAATAACTTGTGCAATATGTATTTTTGAAATTGTATAAATAGTAAAATTTACCTAAATGAAGGTGGATTATCAGCGTCCAATAACAAATTATGTGAATCTAAATGCTCACTTAAATATTCACAATGACTTGTAATAATTTTGTAAACATTTAATAAATATTTTTTTCCATTATGTCTTTGTAAGTCTATTGGATCCATCCAATTTAAATTTTCGATTATTTTATAATTATCAGTTTCTTGAATTTCTCTTTCTGTAGCCGGTATTAATTTCAAATGTTTAACTTTTAAATCATTTTTATATCTGGCATTTAATAAATTTAAACGTTTATTATTATGTAATTCATCTTTTGAACAAAATATGGTTAAATCTTCATTAAATCGAAATAATTTTTTTATATTTTTTTCATGATCACAATTTTCCTTAATTGTTATTTCATCGATAGTTTGATTTTTATGTTTAATTGATTCTTTTGTCATTTCATTAACTAGCAAATTTTGGTCTGGATCCATTGGATCTATTAAATGTTCATCATACCATTTTTTTATGGTATTGCGTTTTTCATGTAGATATTGTTGGTTAATCTTTAACGCCCCGTATTCATTATTTGTAATTGACTCCATTTTATTATCATTATTTTCCCAACCGATTTTATAATTAATATTTCCAGATATTTTAATTTGTTCAGTTTCAACAGAAAAATCAATTATTGAAATATTTGTATCAGAATATAATTCATGTTCAGCTGGTATGGGCAAAAATATTTCCGTTATTTTATTGTTAATCAATAACTGTTTTTCTTCAAATATCTGTAAATAAATAAATTAGAAAAAATATAAAATTTTATAATTTTTTTTATAACACATACAAATTGAAAAAAAAAAAAATTCTAAGCATGCAAGTCTTACGATTAACGTAACGAAAACTAATTTGCTACAATTAGCAAACAGGGTAATAAAATAATCATAATTCAAAATCGATGCTAACATTAGACGTTTTAATGAATTCTGCTACCTCGGTGTCAACAGCTTGGCAAAGAATGACGAAGTTCAATCAAATACAAATAGATACTCAAATCAGACGTTGAAAGTGCGGATGAATCGAACACGCAAAAAATGAAAACATATGCATCGAACGCAATCTTTTATGTAAACAAAAATCTATCAACAAAACAAAAAACAATTGGATAATATTCTCTTTATATGCTTACCAATAATTTTATATTATTTGGAATTTTTTGTGTCAGTTGTACAGTAAATATTGCATTTAAATTAACACGTCCATCTTGATTTATGTGAGATTTCTTTGTTTGTGTAATTATATTATTATCAATGAACAATTTTATCGAATAATTGTGTAACAAACGTTTTTCTTTTTGCACAATTTCAATATATTTTTTTGAATCTCCATCATTTGCATCAACTGGTATTCTTTGCAAATCAATATTTATTATTGGTTCACCAGGACGTCGTTTTGATTGCAAATAAATATCCATTAATTGCTTACGAATTTCATCAATATCAGGTTTTGTAATTTTTTGAATTAACTCGAAATCATTATCAATACTTTTATTATTTGTATTTTTATCATTTGCATGCTTTTGTTGGTGTTGTCCTTTATGATAAAAATCCATAGACTCTTCATAAATTTCATTTAGTTCTAAATTAAATTCTACATCCCAATTTTGTTGATCTTCTATTTCATTAACAAAATCAGTTTTAATAAGTAATTTTAATGTAGTTATATTAAATCCTTGTTTTTTTCGTATTTCTTTTAATAATTTCCATTGTTCTAATATTGAAATTAATAATTTTCGTTGAAATCTTTCTTCACGATGTAAAGTGTTACGTAAATCACGTAAATCACTACGCAATGAATCTTTATTAAATTTTACATCATTCGAAAATTGACGTAATGTTATTAATTTTTTATATAATTTTCCAAGGGTATCTTTTGATTGGGTACTGGAAAATTTGTCATAAAATAATTCAATATTTCTTACAATTTGTAATTCTTTACTAAAACCAGGGTGTTGATTAAATGTTATATTATTTATTTGTAATTTAAGCTTTCTATTTGAATGAAAATTATGTGTATTAATAATTGGCAGCAACATTTTATTAATATGAACTGGTTCAAATGGAATTAATTTAAATGTTCGTGAACACAACGATTTCAAACGCATACCTTCAATTATAAAATTTTGTAAACCATAAATACTAAATTTATTTATATCATTGGAATGACATATCCAATCCATTGAATTTTCCATTAAAAAACGATGAATCATTAAATTTAAATCAATTTTTCCAATTTTTTGTTTTTCACATATTGCGTAACCTTCATCTTCGAGATCTCTTTGTTCATTACTTTCATAGAATTTATGTATAATTTCTGTATCAGATTTTTTTAGATTTGGGTAAAACATTAAAGTTTCATTATCATCGTAAGTACGTTTTTCATTTTGCCATTGTTTCAATGGATGTTCATCTTCAATTTGAATATATGAAGATGCTAATTGTTGTCCAATTGTATCTGCATCATTTTCAATAGTTCTATCGTATGGTTCAAGCAAATTTGTTTGAATTAAACTTAACACTGGTGTCTGCTGTTTATTGGCTGAAATATTTTCAAATTTTAAATCATAAATTTTATCTATAAAAAAGGCGATTTCTTTATCAAATTGTAATTGTTGATGATTATCTGGTAGTTGACTTTTTGATCTAATAATCAATGCCTTTTGTACATCACGTTCTTCATTCAGATAATTTGAATTTAATTTTGGCTTCTGATTTTTTATAACTGTATCTATTTTTGGGATTTCTTTTAATGGTAGACTAGTTCTTGAAGATTTTTTATTTTTATGTATTTTACGTTTTGTATGTGATTTCTTTTGATTTAACATATTTTTTATTAAAGATAAATCTTATTTTATCACAATTTTATAAATTATAAGATGTTTCGACTGGAACCGGCAATTAAATTACTGTAAAATTGATTGATTAACTTCCTTTTTCTTCTTAATTATAATCGCAAAAAAATGAAAAAGGAAAGAGGTCAAACAAAACAAAAAATGCTGCTGTGACTGTTGCTATGGTGCTATATGGGATGGGAAGTTCAAGATATATGATAGATGACAGTTCAAGCAAAACAAAAAAAAAATCGAAACGGTGGTTTTGCTTGTGGTAACACTTGAGATTTGAAAAGTTTTCATTGAAAACTTTGAAAAGTTTTCAAATAATTTTCAGTTAACTCGAACTAACCTTAAGAAAACATCTAGAATATCAAGATAATGAATCGTGTTCATCATCTTCAACTTCGATATTTATTTCACCACGTGTCCAAACTTCAAAATTCAAACCTACATAACTAGGGAACTTGTTACGAAATACCCGTATAAACGGGAATCTATTTATCAATGTTGGTCACTTTCGTAAAAAGTCTCTTGAAAAAATACTCCAATGTATTTTTGCATACAAATTTGGTGTGCTCTTATAAAGGTTTTTAAGTTTTCATATTTTCATGAAAACTTTAGTATATAATATAATTCTTAGAAATTATACATTTGAAAGAGATGTGATTGTTTTGTGTAAATATGTAGGTGTATTGTGAAATTTTTTGTATTAACAATGCAATCTTATCTTATACGTTTTTTAATTTTGGCAGTGCCATAAACCTATAAAATGTTAAAATTAAATTCATAATTTCTCCAAGTTTTTCAATTTTTTATATTTATTTATTATAAGCCATGGTCGTAAAAATAAAATCAATGACATCGATACAAAATTATCGAATTTCATTCATTATCATTTCATTGGATTTTTTGACACATCGATTTCGACATCAAATATCGTACCGCTTGAGTCAGTGGGACAAAGGGGTCAAACAATAGATAGATAGAACATTTTTTTTATATAGTATAAAATTGTAAGTATAAAATTAATACATTTAACAAAACAAAAACGAAAACTATCTTATAGTTTCATCTAATAAAAATTGTTGTAAATAAACATATAACAAATAAAAATATTAAGTAATGTAATGTATATTAGTTAAATAAAAAAATGTGTGATATGTTTAGATTGGGTGCAATGCAATCTATATGTTTAACCGGAGCAATAAATGAAAATGATAAATAGCCTGACAGATGTTCGCCTGTTGCTCATTCATGTTTGTAGTTGCATTTAAAAAGATAAAACACAAATGGAAAACATAAATGTATAAAATTGTAAGTATAATATTAATACCATATATATACTATACTTTCATCACCTAATCTTAACGTATAAATATTTTTATATCCAGATTTTTGTGCCATCCATAACAATCAAGTATTGTGATCACCATTTGGGTTTTAAATAATGTAATGGATGGTTAGTGGTAGATGCTATGTCCAAATCATCGCTTATATTTGGAACTGAAAGTGTATTACATTACAATGCTACATTTTTTTTTTTTTGTCATTTTACATTTTACGACATTTTCAAAAAGGTATTTATTATTATTTTTAATTTTATTTACTTAAAATAGAGAATATCGAATGGACCATTTGTATTTTAAGTTAATATAAATTAGGTTAAAAATATTTTTAAATATAAAAATTGAAAAAAAAACGAAGATCATGTGTCAATGTAAGAAACGAACACTAAATAATTTTACTTGGACCAAGCGGCATAGTCACTACACCATCGATTATATTGTTTTTTATGTTTTATTTTGCGTAGAAATTAATTATTTGTTTATCAATTTTTTAAGTTGCTTTTTTTTCGATTACCATTTTGTTTTTTTTTTTTTTTTTTCGATTACCATTTTGATCTCTTTTTTTTTTCCAAACGAAAGGAAAAAATAATTTTGTCAAGTAAATTTTTAATAGCATTTTGTATTATGGATTTATGTGTATATTTTGGTGGTTCAAGTATTCAGCAGTGCCTGGAATTGTTTTAATAATCTTTTTTTTTTTATATAATATTTTATTTATTTATTTATTTATTTATTTATTTATTGTATTTGTTGTTTTCTTTTTCTTTCTTTTTCTGAGTTATTCCGACTTTATTGTTTCGTTGAAAAATTATAAATTTAAATGGATAATTTTATATGATATCTCAAACATTTTACTGGAAGAAGTACTCGTTCAATTAACAAAAATTCTATAAAATCTGGTGTTTATTCTCTTCTAGAAAATCTTCCGTATCTTCTATATAAAAACATTAATTTTTTTCTTTTTGTATTTGTTGTTTTCATGTATAAATTTAATTTAACATTTTTTTTTAATATAAATAAACCACACACACTCATACACAAACACACACATACAAACATTTTTGTAATTGTTTTTTCTTCGACGAGCATTCTGCAATAGGTAGGCGACGCACGCACCAATGTTTTTGTTGTTTATTATTTACATTATTTCAAATGGAAAGGAAAAAGTTAAATAAAAAGAAATGACTTGTATTTGTTGTTTTTCGCATGTATATCTAATTAAATTTTTTTTTTTTTTCTACAAATAAATCACACACACACACACAAATGTTTTTTAATTGTTTTTTATTAGACGAGTAATTTCTTCTGATGAGATTTCATATAAAAACATATTTTTTTTTCATACATATGAAAAACTTTAAATGAAAATTCTGAGAAAACCCGTGAAAATCTCGATGTTCACTAGTGGGAAAAGTGTGTGTAATATTGTATTTAAGATAATTGGAAATTTTCAGAAAGATCGGACCATTATTTCGATTTTAAAAAAAAGGCACTGCAAAAGTTCTGTCCGATTTTGACCACTTGATGGTACATTTAAATGTCCAAAACGTTAAAAAAAACACTTTTTACATAAGTTTTGGGGCATTTCAATGAATTTCAAACACAATGTGGAAAAATCGTCTCATAACTTTTGTGGTGATGTAGGGAATGGACTCAAAATATGAAAAAATAGGATTTCGTGAGTTTTAGAGCTAGCGCTTTTTCCTTTGGCTATGTTATAGAGGAGGACAAGGACCACCTTTTTCCCGTGGGACCACTTCTGGGAAATCCAAAATGTCGGAGTTATTATGGGGTGAAATTTGGGTTTTTTTTGGTAAGCCTTACTTTGAGCAATTATTGTGGGAACATCATAATACTTAGAGACTTGTGTTATACCTTAAAATACAGGTCATATAGTCTACTATATGGAATAATTAGGATTTTAGAAAATTCCGTTGGGAAACCTGGAAAAATCCCATCGGAAAACATGCGAAAATCGATGTTTTTCGTTGTTCTAGGAAAATCCCCATTTCTCATCGGAAAATTCCAAAATAAATTTTATCGTGAAGATTAAACCTTCCTTTACCTTTCTGCATCATTGGATTTTAAGATAAATGAGTATTTCCTAGAGTTCCATCCATCGGAAGAAAGGTCTACATTTGCATTTCCAACCTTTGGGCATCCATGGCCGGGAAATGGTTATAGTTAGGAAAAAAGTTTCCTCCATAAATTGTAGGCCCAGGTGAGGACTCCAACTGGTATTAGTCTTACTTGGAACTATTGAGTATTCCCGGAGTTAGGGGGTCCCAAAAGTGGGAAAATCGGTACCGGAGAATGGCCATAACTCCGCTCCCGGAGGGCTCCTGGGTCCGGAGCTAACCTAAAAACTTCGCATCGACGTGCTCTACGTTTTGTGAAAAAAGAAATCGGATCGGAGCGATGAGGTCGCTCGGAATGGCATTTAACCATCACTCTTTTTCAAGACTGCAAAAAATGCAAAAAAGAAATTCCCTTTTCTTTTTTTCTGTTTACCTTTTTTTGTTCTATTTACTTTTTTTTCTATTTATTTTTCGGATTTTTTTAAAATTGTAAATTCACCGGCGGCCGGAGCCACCTATGTGAATTTTTTTTTTTTATGCGACCACCATCGCATTTCGAACCCGCCGTTTTCATATCCCATATGAATATTTGCTACACCTCTACCTCATACACTACACTTGTTATTAATATTAGTATGTCGGTTGCGATATATAAGGTACAAAAATTTTGAATTTATTTTTTCAGATAGGGTACCACATTAAAGGTGCTCGATTTCTTTTCTTTTTTTTTATAGGTGTGCACATGTGGGTTGCCTTTTTTTTTTTTTTTTTTTATTTTTTCATATAATGCTGTGAATTTTATTATATAAAATATTAATTAAATTTATTTTATACTTACCATTTTATTTATATATATATATTTTTTTTTCCTTAGTGGTGACGCTAGAAGTTTATTTATTTTTCTCTTATCAAATTTCAATTCAATGGACGGGGTATAGTTATAGGTAGGATTGGAGAAGTTAATCGAATAATTAGACAAGCATTATTTTATTTAAATATAAATTAATTTTGTATTTAATAATAATAATAATTTTATTAAGTAGCATAAAATGTATGTGATAAATGTTAAAATTTTTATTTAAAATTCAAATAAAGATCACATAATTACTGATATTAGCACATATTTGTTTATATTATTTTATAGTTGTTATTTATATAATTTCATTTGTTTATCATTGCTGAGGTGTTTATCATTTTCTTCTACAATCCATTTATAAAAATATAAAGTTTGTTTTTCATACTGTAAAATCTACTGTAATGCATTATGGGCTGGATGCAACCACAAGTGCTCCACTTGGTGATGTAATTCTTAAGTTTATTAAATCGCTTCGCATATCCTGAATTATTTGTCAAAAGGCTTTATATCATAATAATTGACACGATCTATGTAAACTGAAATAAAAATAATAATACTTAATTTAATATTAAATATATAGACTATACGGATTAAACAAAAACAAAATTCTGGACTTTACCTCTCCTTAAATTTTCCCACAATTTATATTAATTAGAAAATATAAATTTAGTGAATTCTTCAAAATAGGTGTGTGCTATTGTTTTGTGGTTGAGTAAATATTGCAACATTACTCTGCATTCTATTTATTATGGTACAATAGCTGAACTTGGCTATTGACTATTTAGCTACTAACTGAGAATTTTTGTTACACGTTTACGTGTTTGAGTTGTTGTCGAAGAAATTATTGCATAAGATAAATACTGATTGATGTTTTTCCTGTTGATTTAATTGTTGTCATTGTAGATTAATTACGATTCGTTGCTGTTGTGATAAAGATTGTTGTTGGTGGTTGTTGTTATGGTGGTGTACACATTGATAGTGTAGCATATATGTAAATATATATAAAATGTGACCATACAATTAGAATTGAATCTGGTTGTTGGACTGCATTTGACTATAAATAGAATTTATTTTATAATATTAAATATAATTATTATAAATAATATGAATGAAAAAAATGTAATTACCATTTTAATGTCCTGAATATCATAATAATAATTTAATGATTAAATTTAAATCAGTTTTTTCAATTTTTTGTTTTTCACATCTTTGAAATCTCTTTGTTCATTACTTTCATAGAATTTATGTATAATTTTTGCATCTGATTTTTTTAAATTTGGCTAAAACAATAAAGTTTCGTTTTCATTGTAAATACGTATTTCATTTTGCCACAACTTAAATGGATTTTCCTCTTCAATTTGAATATATGAAGATTGTATTGTATCTGCTGTTTATTGGCTGAAATATTTTCGAATTTTAAATCATAAATTTTATCTATAAAAAAGCGCTTTTTTTATCAAATTATAATTATCAACAATTATCTTGTAGTTGACTTTTTGATCTTATAATTAATGCCTTTTGTATATAACGTTCTATTTTTTATTTTTATGTATGTGATTTCTTTTGATTTAAAATATTTTTTATTAAATTTAACTATTATTTTATCACAATTTTATAATTTATAAGATGGAAGCGGCTATTAAATTAAAATAAAATTATTAACTTTTTTTTCTTGATTTTAATCAGAAATGAGTGAAACAGGGACACCAAACGGATCAAAACGGTCAAACAAAACTAAAAATGCTGCTGTGACTGTTGCTATGGATGCTTGAGTGGAATGTAAGAAGTTCAATATAAATGATAGTTCAAGTAAAAAAAAAAAAGAAAAATCGAAACAATTCTTTTTTGCTTGTGGTAACACTTCTTTCAAAGTGACATCATAAATAAAGTTAATAAAAGTGTGGTTAAATTATTATTTCGTAAACAATTATGTATCGTTGTATTTAATGTAAAAATCAGTAAAATTAATAAAATTAAAAATGTCTAGTGATAAAAGAACAATTTATGTTGGTGGTTTAGCAGATGAAGTTAACGAAAAATTAATTAATGATGCATTTATACCGTTTGGTGATATTGCCGATATACAAATGCCAATTGATTATGAAACCCAAAAACATCGAGGTTTTGCATTCATTGAATATGAATCTATGGAAGATGCTTATGCGGCTATTGATAATATGGTATTTATTTTTTTATGTTATAAATAAAATATAATTAAAATCAATATATAAATATTTGTTGTTGTTATATAGAATGATTCAGAATTATTAGGTCGTACCATACGTGTTAATATAGCAAAACCACAACGTATTAAAGAAGGTAGCATTAAACCAGTTTGGGCTGAAGATGATTGGCTACAAAAACATGCTGGTGCTACATTAGCAAAAAATGCTGTTAATAACACTAATGAAAATGAGGAACAAACAATAACAAAAGATAATGACGATACCAATATACCTAGTGATAATGGCAACAACAATAATAAAGAAATAACAAATACAGATATTAGTAAAGAAACAATAGAAACACCAATAAAAGATACACAAAAACGGAATCCTCAAGTATATTTTGATATACGAATTGGAAGTAATGATGTTGGACGTATTGTTATGTTATTGCGTGCCGATGTTGTTCCAAAAACAGCTGAAAATTTTCGCAGTTTATGTACATATGAACAAGGTTTTGGTTATCGCAGTAGTGTATTTCATCGTGTTATTCCAGAATTTGTAAGTTGTATTTTTCTTTTTATACTAACCTACCATTCTACTTTGATGTTATTAAAACTAATTTTACAGATGTGTCAAGGTGGTGATTTTACAAATAATAATGGGACCGGCGGTAAATCAATTTATGGAAAAAAATTTGCTGATGAAAATTTTATATTAAAACATAATAGCTTTGGTACACTATCAATGGCCAATTCAGGACCAAATACAAATGGATCACAATTTTTTTTAACTACAACAAAGTAAGTTTAAATTGATTTGAATATATTTTTAAACTGTATGGAACAACGCCAAATAACAGATGCACTTTTAATGTTAAATTAAATAATAAATCAATAATCAACATATGCAGCAAGCAAATGGTTTTCCGATTCTAAATTAAGAAACATTTTTAATGTTTTGCAATTCTTTACTTTCGGTTTTTCTAAATTATATATAGATACAATTAGTTATAATTTATTAACTTTTAATGATTATAATTTTTTATTACAGAACCGATTGGTTAGATGGAAAACATGTTGTATTTGGACATGTAATTAGTGGGGCTGATGTCGTACGAAAAATGGAAAAATGTGGATCACGAAGTGGTGCTCCAACACAAAAAATTTTAATATATTCAAGTGGCGAACTTAAATAATTAAATTTACTGTGAAACTTATTTTTATAATCACATATTAATATAAATAAACCATTTATTTCCCACTTTTTAAATTACAATTTCCAAAAGTCGCCTTAATTTAATTATTAATTAATTGTATAAAATTATAAGGAAAAAATTAAAAACAATAATGTTGTTGTGCCATTCATTTATTCTGATTTAGAAGACTGCCAGCAGTTTCATCCACAATCCAAATTAGATTACCATTTTTAGGTTTTACTAAAGAAGCAGGTAATGGTTCCTTATCAAGCATTATTCGCTATAATCAGATAAAAACCATTAATAAGCTTTGGTTAGTATAAACGAAAATTGATACAAAATTGGATAAGAGTTGAAAGTCTTTATATACATTGCATGTATTTCGTGATATAAGTGTGAATTCAATATGCGAAATTTTCAAAATTATAAATAAAAATCAATGATATAATAAAAATATGCTAATATTGACAGATGTAATTGTTTGAAAATTATCCATTAAGTGGACAATATCTAAGAATATTGAGGTTGCATTAGATTCTTAAATAATGGTAATATCTTACGAAATCGGAATTACCAAGAATATTTATAAACGATTATGGATATAGCAAAGAAGGAATGTCAATATGTAGTAGCACGAGGAAAATAACAAACAGAAAAGTTCATAAATCTTATAAACAACTATGTTCAGAATAGCTTCTCGAAAAAAATTAATTGATTGTGATCAATACGAAAAATGATTTTTGAGTCATATTATTATAAACAAAACAACAAAGTTAATTTCCTAAAAGAATTTGATATTTCATCTACCATTTTTTAAACAAATTCTTATTTTAGAAAATTAAAAAAAACTGAATAGAAGCAGACAAATGGTATTTTCGCATTATACATAATTAAAAAATTAGATTAAATTAAAAATCATTACCTTCACCATTTCAGCTTTTCCAGATCCGCTTATTGCAAACATACAATTTTTAGCATTATTAATAAGTTTATATGTCATAGTAATACGTTTCGGTGGCGGTTTAGGAGAATCATCAATATAACTAATTAAATCAGTATTATTTTGCAATAGCTTATGATTTGGAAATAATGAACATGTATGTCCATCTGGTCCCATTCCCAATAAAAGTAAATCAAACTTTGGTATTTCATCGGACTAAATGTATAAAAACGAAATAAAATAAATTTTGATTCAAATTTATAAAAAAAAAATTGTATTTCAATTACCATTTTAATGTCAAATTTTTCCAATATATTTTTTTCATATACATTAGCACAATTTTCAAGCGGTAATTTTATATCAATTGTTAAAAATTGTGAACTCTTAAGTTTTGTTTTCGACAAAAAATCTTTTTTATATTGGCCAAATGTTGAATCTTCATTATTTTCGTCAACATAACGTTCATCACAAAAATATAATTGCCATTGAGCCCAATCCACCTTTGCCGTTTCGGCACCCGCTGATAAATACTTAACAAGTGATCCACCTGATAAACCAATATGAAATACATTATTTTTTTCAATTGATTCCTTTGAAATCTTTTCGATTAACTCCCATAATTTTTCAATAACCTTTTCTTCATTCAAGACACTTATTACTTCCATTTTTGTTCCCATGATTCTTTTATTATTTTATTATAAAATAAAAGGAATGTTACGTTTGTTTAATTGGAATTAACTCTGCACCTAACCTATAATTACATTTCAATATAATAAATTACTGTTTATTGAAATTACAAAACAAAATGAAGAAAACATTAGTGCAAAATTGAAACAAAAATAAAAGTAAATGAAAATGACCTTCAAATGACACTGTTGGTGTTTGCTATATATACAGCTATACACCTACTTTGCCATCTGTCGGTCGACATTTTTACCAAAAATATAGTATTAATAGCAATGAGCGCAAAAATAAATATATTTAAAAAAAAATGTAATAACATAATAAATTTAAATAAACAAAAATTTATATATTTATATTGAATTTATTAATATAGACGTTAATTTTAAAAACTTTGAGTTAAAAAAAACCTGTACTTTTTATTTGATAAATTTAAATTACAAATTAAAATGAGTATTTTACGTAAGTCTTATTACTCCAAGTGGGATTAATGGCATTATAATTATAGTATAACAATAATATTTACAATTTCTATATGGTAAAGTTACCGTCCCGAAAAAGAGATAAAGTTACCCATAATAATATAAATAATTAAAATTAAGTTTAAACCTTCAAAATTATTAAAATAAATAAATATTATTCAATATTAATTAACGTACACTGAACCATATGTAAGTGTTAAGTTTAATAAAACAGTCTTTTATAAAGAATATATTCACATTAACAGGACTGATGATAGAATGGTATGGTAGTAGTACAATGTAAATAAAATGAATTTACAAGATGCGATCAGTCCATTAAAAATTTATTGTCACAATTTTGCATAAAAAGATAATGACTAATTATGAGGATATATAAATATATAATTAATTTTTAAGCATATTAAGCATTATGTTTTTTGTACATTAAAAAAAATTATAGAAAATTATAAATTCTTTCATTTTCATAAACACCTATCATTATTGGATTGATCTTCACTCAATTTACTTGTTCTTGTTTAAAATTACCAATTTTAAATCAGAAACAAAAGTTCCAGCCCTCACCAACAACTCTCGTATTCTATCGGTGTATTATTTATTTTTGTTTTTGTTTTCACATAAATGATCCTTTTATTTTTTTGTCTGTCATATATTATTATAATAATTTAAGTAATTTATAAAATTAAAAAATAATAATAATACCTAATATTTTGTCTTTTTCATAAACTATTAAACATTTCCGCTTCCAAAATCTTTAATTTTTAATAATTCACATGTAAATTCAAAAAATTTCTTGCATAATTCTTTATCTTTTGCTAACGGATTGCATCGTGCATAATAACAATTACTTAAATAAGTACCACCTTTTTGTTCTAGTTTTGTTGAAATAGCTGCATATACAATTGTACGCGAACCTTCTTCAGGATTCTAGTTAAAAATTCAAAATTTATTAACAAATATTTCGCATATATAATGTATAAAAAAAATTAATTAATAATAATTTACTTTAAAAAATAATTGTTTTAAAATTGGAATTGTATTGGAATGTACAAAAAGTTCAGTATCCACAACACCAGGATGAACAGCATGAATTTGTACGTTACATTCTTTGTCTGAATCAAATATTTGTTGTAAATGTTTTGTAAATAATACTTGTGCTAATTTACTTTGATTATATGCATCTGGTGGATAATAATATTTTCTACATATACAAAGAAATAGAAATTAATTATTGTAACTATATTTGTATTTTACATTTTCTACAATAATATTTAACTTACAATCCATTGATATCGTCCATATTTATCTCACCTAATAAATGTACACACGATGATACATTAACAATTCTAGCATTTAATTTTGAGGTACCAGCTGCTTTTAATTGTGGCAAAAGTAAATGTGTTAATAGGAAATGTCCTAAATAATTAACAGCTAATTGAGATTCAAAACCATCTTCAGTTAATTCAAATGGTGGTGCCATTATACCAGCTAAAGAAAAATTATTAAATACAGAATTATCATTATTAAATTATCCGATATATGGTAAAATTATATTACCATTATTAATAAGTATATCAATTTTTCGATATTTATTTGTAATAATTTTTCCAAATTCTATGACTGATTTAACACTTCCAATATCTAATCTTTCATATGAAATTTTTCCTTTTACATTATCCATGTTTATAGTAGCTTCAATATGTTTTCGTGATTCAATTGGATTTCGAACACCTATAACAAAAAAAACATTACATTAATATTAATTCTAAATATTAAAAATATTAGTAAAATTTTGTTTGTGATACTCATGAAAGTCTATTGCACCCAATAAAGGTAACAGTCCGATATGCATTATAAACACATTTCTTTTAAAATTAGTCGTTTTAATTATACTTAAAAATTTATATAGAAATCTCAGCGAAGATCATTTATAGTAATTAAGTCTAACATATTGAAGTGTCAAATTCAAAATTGTGCAGATACCACAAACTATATAATCTCTATATAATATTATATTTATCACGAATTTATTTACAGCGATTTGTTTGTACATGTAATAATCTAAATTATTATTTCTATATATGCACTAAAAAGTTAATTAAACTGTACACTACAAAGCTAAAAAGTTTGGTATTTATAAGTGAGCAATATTATTATTATTATATTATTTATGCAACGTAATGTTATATTTCCAATAATAATAATAATTTTTTTTTTATTCAGAGACAATATGATTCTCGCTAAATAAATACTTTAAAAAATCAAATACAAATTCATTAAAATATGAAATCACCTTCATCTTATAAAGATAAATAATAATATGTATGTAAACAACAAGAAATATACAATAATAGAATAATAGAAACTTCAGAAATAGTTATAAAGGAAATAATAAATCTTATGCGTATAGGTAAAATACTAGTATATCAAATTTGAACAAAATAATAATTTTTTATAACGTAATTTATGTATAAAAATAAAATCAGTAATTTTTATACACGAGCTAAATTTCAAAGTTTCATAAATATAGATATAATTCACAAAAGACAAAAGTTCTTAATTTAACGCTGTTTTTTTGGTATATGATGTAACAATTTGACATTGTTTTACAATAAATCGTTACTATAAAGATAAGATTTAACATTACTCCACAATCCATTTCGGGAATCTATGACCAAGAAATTGTTTTATAAAATAAAATATATATATATATTTACCTAAAACAACGTTCATTTCACACATTAATAATTTTTCAACTATTCTTAATCCGATACCTCGATTGCCACCTGTTATAACAGCAACTCGTCCCGAATGATTTGATAAAACTATAAAAATGAGATAAAATAAATAATTTATTCATTAATTCAAATACTATAAATTAAATAAAAAAATATAATAATTAAACGATATTCAATGCACTTTTAAGTAAAATTATCATCTATGTCGTCAAATATTAATTAAAATAATGAATTCTCTTAGGGATTTTTATATATTTTGCATTTGTACAGAAGTCGATGATGCGGAGACAAAACAAACAAACAAAAATTTCTAAAATCATGAAAAATTAATTAAATACATTAAAAATCTAATTCGATAAACCTCTAAAGCAGCTCCTTGCACCGTTATAGAGAACTGGACCGATAGATAAAAATCTCCACATATCGTATTAATTGCGAAATTAGTCATAGTAAATAAATAAATATGGTATATACTGCCATCGTGTTGAACACTTTTACATTAGAACATTTGATGTATTATTTGGAATACGCATATTAAAAAAAAACTTGTTTATAAACTTTATAAGAGTTTATATAATATTTATCCTACACATAATCAATCAAGTTACGGCGTCAAGTGGCATTGAAAATTTAAATTTCAACATTTTGTATCATGTGCGTTGAGGTGGCCTTGGATTATATATGTTCCGGAATATGGGTTTATATATATTATATATGATGGATAGTATATCGTATGGTAGCGATTATTAATTAGTTGCACATGTCATCCAAATGCGTAGGTGGTGAGTTTGAATCCTGGTACTATGGTTAAAAAATGACAAATCTCTGGGTAACCAACTAAAATATAATACACTACCATATTTATAGTATTATCTTAACATATAAATTTAAAACGTTACTCACCAACTTTATTATTTGATTTTAATATAAAATCTTCAATTAATCCACGAACACCTTGAATTTGCCACCAAATTTCCGATTTTAATTGTCTTAAATTTGTTGGCATATTTTTTGATGATCGTGTAAAATAAATTGTTAAAAATAATGTAAACGGTAGTAATACTATTATTAACAAAATGAACATTACTAATATTAACCACATTATTATTTTTTTTAGTTGTTTTGCGGTAATTATAATTATTATAAATATAAAATTAAAAAAGAATACAACGATCGAAACAATTTAATAATTATTTTTAATTTTATACTTCCACGTATTTTACAGAAAAAATATATTGTTGCCGCCTTCGTCGTCGTCGTAGCATCACTAATTTTCCATAATATTTAATTTGAATTACTTCTGTGGAAATAACTGAAAAATAAATAAATAATTAGTTGAATAAATAAAAGATAGATATATATTTTAAAATATAACATGAAAAAAAAAAACGTGTTAATTAAATAAAAATAAATTTTAAAAGAATCTCTTTTTAATTTGTTTCTAATATATTATTATTTAAACACATATTAATTACATTTTTTTATAATATATATATTAAGTATATAACTTAAGTAAATTAGAAAAACCCGCATATTACACTTTCAGAGAACCGAGCATTTAAGTGTTAATAATATAATATGTATATATATATTTGTTTAAAATAAAAAAAAAACGAGCACAACAATCTTAATTTATTATATTTTATAGAAAGTTTAGATGCGGTGGTCAATATTATGCTGTCGTCGCATTTTAAAATTTATATTTTTATTATATATAAACCATAAATACTTGTATAATATATAATTTCTCATTTACAAATAAATAATACACCTTTATTTATTAATATAAATTTGTACCTTTGAATTAAAACACAAGCAACCAAGTAGCGAAGGCACACACAATAAATAATATTAATTAAGTTCATAAAAATAATAATAATAATATTAAAATGTTCGTCAATAGCTTAATAATATATTATTATAAAAATTGATGAAAACACAATGACGGTCAATTTTTAACTAAATTCATATTATTTATAATATAATTTAAATATATGAATGAAAAAGAGGTATTTTTAAGCATATACCTGTCGTAAATCTGACTATAAAAAATAATATAATATATGCACCACAAAACTACACAAACTTAGTAGAAGTTCAACATAAACCATAACATTACAACAATACATAATTTTAATATAATGCTGAAACTTAAATATACATACAATTCAAAGCCAAGATCTTCGAAACAAATTATTTAAGTGGTATTTTTGTTGTTATATATATTTATTTTATATATACACACGCATACTTAGAATTATGTATTTAATTTTTGAAGGTAGGAGTTTTATTACATAAAAGGACACAAAGGTTACGCTAAAAGTTTTCTAAACAAGTTAATCCATATGATATATATTGGTATAATGTCATTAAATTACATAATTTATATAAGAGCATCTCATTATAAGATGAGAATTTGCTTTGCAGTTTCATTTTCTTTAGACTATCAAACAAAAGTGAAAATCTGATGTGAATAAAAAAAGCTGTTTTATTTACATCATAAATTGATTGACATTCTTTTGATTCAAAAATGTAACTATTAATTTTTGTTAATACAAAGAAAGTATTTTCATGTGGAGTTATATTTAACAGCTTCATTTCATTGGTATACCTTCTGATTTAATAATATTAGTAATCTCTGATTCGTGCATGGAAATAAACCTGAAAATATCTCATTACAATTTAACGGTCTTAAAACCTTTTCTTTTGCTTTGGACTTAACATATAATCATTAATTGTTTCTATAATATAAACATTTAAATATTTTATAAAATTCAATCAATTTGGATTTTAAGTTATTGACCAATTTAATGCCTTGCAAAATTGACCCCATTAGACGGGTAAACATCTATCTATAAATGCGTATATATCAGTCTAAATAACAACAATTTTAAATTCTTTCACATATTAATTATGACTATATATAAATTTAAACAATAATGTGTTATAAAATTAGAATATTCATTCAAATTAGCAAACCTGTTTAAGATATACTTAAAAAGTTCAAAGTAAATATATTAAATAAATTTATATTTTTTCTAAAGAAGAAACAGATAAAATTAAATAATGTTATGTAGAAAAAATACGGCATATATAGAAAAATCCTGTCCTATCATATTATTTTATTTAATCGTAATAAATATAGACAAAAACAATTGATAAATTAACATATTATTTTAAACAATGTATACATACGGTTTTTTTTTTGTATATACATAACATAATTATAATTAAAAATATAATTGACAAATAAACATTGACTTTGAAATTCATTGTAATTGATAATTGTAAATTTAATGGTATAACAAATTTATGCAAAGTTTTTTTCTTTTTTTTTTCTTGTATAACATATGGAATTTTATTTTGAGTAGTTAAACTGTGCTTTAACTTGTGATTTAACTTGTAATTATACAATTAATGAGATACGATTATTTCCAAAATAATTCCTATAGAGTATTTGTTGACACAATTATTTTAGATTTTGTGTAATTCGTGCGAAAACGAAAAATCAAAACATGATATTGAAATTTTTAGGTTTGTTATGAATATTATTTTGGTAACACCAGGTTCAATATCGAATTTATTATTATTATACATAAATATTTGTACTATGTATCAGTAATTAATAATATTTGCACATTTATACATCGTATTTTTTATGTCTTTGCAAATAAACCATGAAAATTACTCATAATTTGTGAAAGTATAAAAATGAAAATATGTAGTTTATTTGACCAATCGAGTGTGGTTGCATTTTTAGCACATATCAATGTTCATATCCTAAAAAAATAATAATGATATTTTTATGTTAGTAAAGATTGATTTTGGATTGAATTGTAACATGAGCGGATAGTCATTTGCGAAATATAAAGAATTTTAAATAAAATAGCAAATATAGAAAATTAAAGAATTATGTGATGTACGTGTGTAATACATAAATAGATAATCTTAAAAATCACGCTATTTTACAATAGATCATAAGTGTAACACTAATTATAAATATATCAACTATACATCATATTAATTTCAACATATGCACTTATTTTAAAAATAAAAAAAATAATAAAAATGCTGATTCCAACAAAAAAAAAAAAAATGAATATATTACGTATTACCTGCGATTGCAATGAAAAAGTATTGCATATTTTTTTTCGTTTTTATACACCTGTTTCTGAACACACAATTTAAGACTTATGAAATCATTTTATAATGATCTTTAAATTGGTAATTAAAAGATTTATATTACAATAATTTATTACATTTTCAATTAATTGATTAGGATATTAATGATAAATAAATATATAAAACAATTTTTACAATACGTAAATTTTGTGGACAAATGTAATGCCTAACCTTAAATAGAATGAATGTAAAACAGCGGCTGATAAAATAATCTGCTTCAAAAACACATCGACTTATATAAAAAGAAACATATTTATAGAAATACTTATTTTAAATAATAATAAAACATTTTTTGTAATTATTTTGTTGAGTTTAATCAATTATTTGATAAAAATAAAATAATGTTAGCTCCATTTCCAAGTTCTTCCCTTCCTCAAAAAAAAAATTCAATACGAACAAAATAATTCAACTTAAAAAAAAAGTATATAAACAAAATGAAATGTCAAATAGTAGTTTCTCTTTCGCGTGTTTCTCTTTTAAATTTTTATTAAAGTTTAACTGATTTAAATGACATCTATGGAAAATATAATATATATTTTTGTATAAATTTTAATAATTTTAAATTTGTAAAATTGAATTGAATTTCTACAAACCGTATTTATATTGTTTTTCGAACATAGTTTTTTTTTTACAATTTTTCTGAATACAATAATTATCTGCTACATCGGGGTAGTATGTTAATGACTGAAATGAAGACAAGAAAACAAACTATAATGTGTAAAGTACGAGATGTATTTAATGTTTATATATTACACCAAAATTATAAATTTTTGATTCTATATACAAAAATGGTTTTATAATACGTATGTGCGAGGATCACGAGTCTGTATGATCAAATTTTGCCACCAAATATTTGTAAATAAATACCATAGAAAAATGGTTTGTATTCACTGGTCTCAAAACAATTTTTTGCTAGAGGAACTTTTGACGGAAACAAATAAAAATTGATATTTAAATCAAATGTCGATTTGGTTGGATGGATTGAATACGCTATGAGAACGAGTGTAGTGGACATAACAAGGGAACCACGAAGTAGAGTACATGGCGTAGATCTGTAATTGCCGAATGGCAGTTTAAAATCTGGATAAATAATTAGTTATTTACTCTGACTTTATTTATAAAAAAAAAAAAAAAAAAAATATATATAGAGTTTTAGTGATTTTTGTTTAAGTAATTTTAATTTTGTGAGAATTTGATAATACATAAATAAAACATTTATCAAAGTTCCGCAAAAATAAATGTACAATAAATACAGAAGATATTATGCGCGAGTATAGAATTACATACATTTACATAAAAAAAAAAAAAACGAAAATATAAACGCAAAACGCATAATTAAATTATAAATTAAATTCTCTTTAAATTTTAGTTATTATTTTAGTCTCATAACGTTTAGTGGTGTTCATAATTATATAAAAAAAAACACTAAACATATAAATAATTATGAAAATTTTAATAATACTATTTATAGAATTATTAATATTAAAATTGATCAGTGCAAGTGGTGGTAAATATAATATTTCATATGATGGTGAGTTAATTATCGAATTTTATTAGTTATACAAATAATAAAATAATGATTTATTCTATTTTCGTATATATAGATTTAGCCGAATGTAAAGAATTTAATGCTGTAACAGGATATGGATATCATACATATTTCGAAGTTGCCGATTTAAAACATGCCCGTACCAACGATGAATTACTTCATTTAAGAATTTATATTTTATCCTTAAAAGATGCACATATATTACTTACACCCATAAAAAATCCAAATACAACAGTTCCAGTTTATGAAATCGGTATAATCGCAAATCTTTTATGTTAAATATATATTATAAATATAATACATTATTTAGTTAAATCGCATATAGAAAGAATATTTTTATTATGAATGCTATATGAGCAAAGAGAATATCGCGTAGGATGTATGCTTATATTTATATAAGCATAATTATTTACTGATAAAAGATTGAGTATGTATATATACAAATGTATATAATAAATGCTTATTCGATACGTATATTTATATATATAGTCGTTATTTATAGTTTATCAAATTATATTTATTTATAAATATAAAGTTAATATAATGTGATATCTAAAATGCGTAAATAATATAGGATTGTGATATAATCACATAATAACATAATAATAACTTATACATATAAAAAAAATTGTTTAAAGGACAATAAATTTAAAATAATTTTTTTGAAATTTATTGTATTATTAAAGTTTACGTGTATAAATATAGTTTTAGGTGCAGGAGCAAATACATTTTCAGAAATTCGAGGGCTCAGAAGAAGTAAAGCATTAAAAACAACAAAACGTAAAGGTTTATTATCAGCTATTGATATTTTGCCAATTAGTATTCGTATTACAAAATGTAAGTATATAAATAAAATAGGTTAGAGAAATATCTCTGTCTTCATTTTGAATCTTTATTAATTGTTATTTCATATTATAATTAGCAGGACTTATTGAAATAAAAGTTGTCGGTGAAACGCAACCATTATTAAATACAACTGATGTAAAACCAATTGCAGTAAAATATTTAAGTTTTAGTGCATGGGGAACAACAGAAGCAAAATTTTTTTATGATTGTGTTGCAGACGATTGTAAATAATAATTATTAATTATATAAATCGTATAAATTCTATAACTAATTATTAATTTATTTATTTGTAAAGCCGATCAATTAGAAAAAATTGTAAAAGAATTTTCACCATTTGAACGTTTACGTGCCGGTTTATTAAATGATTATGATGTAAAACTTCAACCGGAAAAACTAACACATATTAATGTACGATTTGAATTAATTAGATTATGGTATAATACAAAAGAATCGTATTTAACAACAAGAGGAACTTTAAGTTTGGTATATATGAACGCACGTTTTCTTTTAGAATTTAATATTTTATGGAAATTTCTATTGTTATGTTTCTTTCTATTATATTATAGAATTGGACTGATCCAAAATTAAAATGGGATCGAAATGAATATGGTAATATAGATCGTTTACGTGCAGTTAGTTCAATGTTGTGGTAAGTTTTTTTTTTTATTTAAATGCACAGAAGCACACACGCATTAATTTATATGATCAATTTTAGTTTATATTATTCTAATCTTTTACATTATATAGGCCAACAATTTGGACACCAAATTTGATTTTAATTAAGTAAGTTGTAAAACATGTTCATTTATATATAGATAAAAATTGTTCCTTAAAGCAATTAATTTTTTATTTATTTTATTTAATGATTTTAGTGGGAAAGATACATATTTTAAAACATTTAATTTAGAATTTATTATTCAAATACATTCAAATGGTTTTATAACAGCAACATCAAAAGAAATGTTATTTGAAACATGGTGTTCAGATAATGGTAATACAAAAAGTTGGCCCTCAGATGAATTACATTGTGACATTTTATTTGGTATACAAAATCCTACAATATCATTATATCCAGCAGAAATTGATTTTTTTACGGTAAATTTTAATTAAATTAAATATTATAATGTCAATTAATTTATATTTTTTTAATATAGACAAAATTTAATGATTTCGATCAAAATGAATGGCATTTAGTAAGTACACAATTATCAGAAGAAATTGCATCAAAATATACAATTTTAGATGATGAATATTTACATAAAGTTGATTTAGCCTATCGCGTTAATATGAAACGTAATGAAGTGTTTTATAAAACTACATTTTATACACCATTAATAAGTGAGTAGTAACGTAAATTTTAATTTAAACCTTATTCGATCATATGGCTTTCATGGCGAGCTAATAAATCATGTATTTATGAAACAAAACAAAAAACTTAGACATGAACAAGACAATGTGTAATTATTCATTAACTATCATCATCAGTGTATAACACATCAGTTCATGAATCAATAAACCTATAAGATTTTAAATTAATCATAACAAAACCAAATGGTGACACATATTGATGGTACATTTTCCCTTTTTTTATAAATTAAAAATTATTGACCATTTATCTTTTACCATTTCGAGCATCCAATATTTGGAGTGGGACTTTATATCATAGGTCACTTCTTAGTATGTTTTTAGCAAGTATATAAACGTTTTTATCTATCGTTGCGTCAATGTGTCTCTATTTATATACGCGTTAATTTTATTACATCTTATATATTAATTAATTTTTTTTTCTCTCATTTATAGCATCAATAATATTTATTTTATTATCATTTTGGACGACTGGATGTATGCGTGCATTTTTAAATTTATTAGGATTTTTAATTACAATTATGGTTTTTATAGTAATGACCAATTATACACCAGTTACATATGTTCCAACACTTGGTATATATACTCGTATTTATTTTAATTTTATATTATTATATATTAATGCATTTTATTTACAATTATTTGTTTCTTGCATTTATGTGCTGCACATGTATGTGTGTGTGATTATATATATGTATATTAAAAAATAGTTATATACTATGAATATTCATTAATAATGTCCTGGTTAATATTTATGTTTTTTATATTAAATTCATGGTTGGAAAAATGTCAAATAGAATTACAACCAGGTTCTGTATTATCAAAAGTATTAAGATTACCTTGTATAAGAATGTCATTAGGATTGGATGCATCAAATGTAAGATTATATAATATTAAAATTTGTATATATATAACTTTTACTATATATTTTTTTATATTAAATGTGTGGCAGACATATAATTCGTTACAACAAGAGGATGTTAAACAATTATCATGGAATCATGTTGGCATACTTATTGATAGAATAGCATTTTTAATATTTTTAATATTATCTTTAATTATATTATTTTATGGTATTTAAAATTTATTAAATATATACGAAATTATGTATAATTATATCGCATACCTATCTATATATTATATATAAATAGTATTAATTATAATTAATTGTAGTTATTTAAATATATAATTAATTAATTGCGATGTTTATATACCATTAAATAAAAATATATGTTATGTTTTTTTTAAAAAAAAAAAACCATTATGTAATAAAATTAAATATTATTAATTAATAAAATAATCGATAGCTTAAACCTATATATTGTTATATGATTATTATTATAAAGATATAAAAAATATGTTTTCATAATCATAAACAAAAAAAATTTGGTATAAACAATTTAAATATAAATAAAAATACAAAGTATGCTGTGTACTAATGTTTGTAAAAGCGGGAAGAATCTGTTAATATATCTTAGAAAAATTGTTATTTGAATACTATTAAAACTATATAAATATATATTCGTCGTATATATATGTGCATAACATACAATACCGGACACATTATTATAAAATTTATTAATTTACCCACTTATTTTTTCGGTTGCAATTTTAATTATAATTATTATTTATATTTGAGTTATGTGTACGCGTAACCGCAAAGTCTTAAAACGAAGAAAAAAAAACACACACACAATTATCAAATAAATATAAAAAATATATAAGTAGTTTTCTCAAGGTTTCTATTTAAAACTTATATATATATATTTTTTTCTTTCTTTTCATTAACTCTTATACAACTTTATTTAAAGTTGATACAATTATTGTGTGTTTGCTTATTATTTATTTTTATTTTTTTTTTCAATTGTTTGTGATCAAGAAAGCGCATATTTTGTCATTATTTCGAATATATAAGTGTATGCGTGGTCTGTAACTATATATACACATATATATACCTAATATACTTCTTATATACACATATACACTTTTAAAAAAAAATAATAAACCCTCATTGAACTTCTTATAAATAATACAATAAACTAAAAAAATTGTATACGATATGTAATATATAATTTGCAAAAAATAAAAATTTCATACAAACAAATATTAGGAAATAATTTAATTATAATATTATTTTTATGTATATAATACCCTATATATTTAAAACTTACAATCTCTGTATACTTGGTCTAATCTATACAATAAACCATTTTTTTGAACAAAAATCAATTCAACATAATCTCCTTTTTAGTTGGCGATACACATTTTACAATCTTTAAATCCCTTATAGGATGCGTTAAGCTCTAACAAAATATACGTTTGTTGCGTCGATTATACTTAACAATTTCTTTCCGCAGGTATATAGATACGTTTTCATAATCAGAAACAGAAAATAGTCGCTTAAGTTGTTTGATTTAAATGGTTGTCAAAACAACCGCACTAATTATAATATATATGCAATAAATAAAATATAAAAATATTAAGTCAACGAATTCAATGCAATTGTAAAATTACAAACAAATACACAATACATATATATATAAATTATATAAAATCAATAAATGCGATTATATGTATATAACATATATAATATATTGGATTAATTTTATAATATAACTCATTAAATTCTTGATTTGATTTCTAATAATGCAATATATTTTTCCAATAATAAAAGTATTTATTTTTGTTCAATTTAAATAAATGATTCGCTTATTAATCACTTTTTGAAATGAAACGTTTTTCTTTCATAATTTTTATCATGATTTCATTTTCTTATAACATCGCTCACAAAACATTGTAACTATATCTATTTGTATGGTATATTATAACGTTATACTTCGACTATATATATATATATTTCCTATATATAGTAATATGTATATATATATATATAATTAATCGTATTTATTTTAATGTTGTTTTACCTTATATAAATTATAGAAATTTTTTTTTTAATTATTTAATATCTAAGAAGAAAAAAAAAAGAAAAACTAGCTATTACTAAAATGCCAGTTTTAGCAAATGTATAATACACGATATCACGATATATACAATATATATATAGATGTTATAATATTTTATTTAAATATATATATATATATATATATGTACAATTGGACATGGAAAGAAAGTACAAATACATATTATAATATTAAATACACATATGAATATTTTCATTTCTATATAACTTATACATAAATCCATTAAAAAAATTTTATGTTGTACAAATACATTATCTACAATTCATAATAAATGAAAAGGTTTTAATAATAATAATAATAATAATTTTTTTTTCTATACTAATACTTATTATTACAATATATATAAATGTTATAATATTGTTTTATAGAAACTCTTCATTTCATTCCTACAGTATTTATATACGAGTAACAACATATTTAAGCTTTTATAACCGTTTTGTTGTTGTAGTACATATACAATAGTTAGTATAAATTTTCTCTATATACATTTAATAGATATATTTTATTTTATATATGCACATAAATACATCTCGCATACTTCACTTCTATCTATATGTTCGGTATTTAATGTCGCTTTGACCATATTGATTTAATTTTTAATTGATGATTTTAATTTCTTTCCATAAAAATATATATAATAATAATTTTTTTTCTTATTTTTATAAAATTATAATCACTTGATGTTTTTTTTTTTTTTTGTAAGATACATATAATAAATGTATGTATAAATTTTATCGTATAAATTAATTAAATGAAATATGCGTGTGTTCATCATTAATTCATATATTTATATGTATTTTTAATTTTAATCCTGTTGTCTTTTGCCATTTTGCAATGATATAAATATATTGTATATTATTAACAATAACTACATGTATATATATATAAGTACTTGTTTATATTATATACTCTATATATATATATATATATATGTATATAGAAATAGTAAATTTGTTGCATTTCCATGCGTGAGACAGCTTATATACAATATATGGTATAACAAATATCAATCACCAACCATACCGCCGCCGTATACGTCCTTGACTAATTTTTATTTTTTAATCTTTTATGAAGTCATTAAATAAATAATTTATATATATTTATTTCGTTATAGTATATATATATATGAGATTAATCCATTCATCATCGTATATTAAATCCGTTGTTCTACATTATTTATATATATTTTTGTTTTTAACAACTCACACAGAGGTGTTTATGGACAAGAATAAAATTTTATATTTCTTTTCGTATTAAAATTTTATTATCATATTATATATAACAAAAATTGATTTATTATATATATATATTAAAATACAAGGTGATTATAATAAAGTACGATGTGTTGCACTTATATATATATATATATATGTATATAAAATCATTTATTATATCTGTAGATACAATGCACGTTATTTTTTAATATACATTAACAAAGGGTATATGTATATAATTTTGAGTAAACCTCTATCAATAAACAATCGATGAAAGCAAATAATTATTTAAAAAATCCCTGCCTATATTTTATGTACAGAGAATAGTTAATCGAATATGAGAAATATGAAAAATCTACAGATATCACAATTATATATAATAGAATTTGCAAATTCTTCTGAAGTAGGAAATAATTTTCCCAAAAAAACTCACGTTTCTGATTTTGTGTCTCCTTAAACTTATAACAACTTCTCTACCACTGATGTTATATAGTATACATTTTTTGAATAATTTCAGTTCTCATTTAAAATTTCATTTTAGATTAGCAATGGAAATGGAAAATAATGGAAAATATAAAAGTGATATAGAATTAATGAAAGTTTACAGTAAATATATATAACATAAAAAAATTAATTGTTATATATTTTAAATACAATATAATAAACTATAAATTCTTTAGTCCTTTATTTACACTTTACATATAATTTATATAGTTTAATTTTATATATAATATAATATGAATTAAAATCCTTAACATATAATATAAGAGACAAAATAAATGGCAGTTTTATAATTGAATTGTTTTTTATTTATAATAAATTTTTGTATTGCATTGCACAATAACCAATTGTCACAAAAAAAAAACAGTAGCGAAGTATCCTTTTACATACAATAAAATAAATATACCATACATATCCTTTTATATATTTATATGCAGAAAAACAACGTATATTGTACAAAATATTAAATAGTATTGGAATTAAATTAAATGAATAAATAATATTTATATATATTTTTGAAATTTAACTATTTTTTGTTATAAAGAAAGTTTTCGCGCGCGTATCTATCTACTAAACTAAAATATTTGTTATTCATTTCAAATCTCTTAAAAATCATATTGTTGTGTATTTATATAAATTGAATATATAAATTATATAGACACTATCGAATGTATATAATTACATATATATAGCTTTAAAAATACAAATTTTTTTATATATGAACCTAAAACAATATTTATTATTTTTTGTTTAATAATAATATTTTTAAATAAATGTCGTAAAAAATTTTATACATAAAAAATATATTTTTCCAATCAACATAATCATATACATACATTTAATTTTAATATTTTATTATATGTTGGTTCTCGAATGCGTAAAATTAATGTGTATATATCATAAAAATACATTTCAAATTTTAATACTTCTGAATTTTATATGCGCTTTATTTCTTTGGATTATAATAAGAAAAATTATAAATATTTTTATTGTTATCATAAATATATATGTATATAAGAATAAAGTACATGCGTATATGGAATGCATTTACAATAGGCATGAAAATAAAGTATACGTTAATAAATTTTTATTTTATTTAACCATTATTTTTGTATATATAAAACGAGATGAGGTCAATAAATCTCGCATTCAACAATTGATTTGTAAAAAATATTATTTATTTTATATTTAGAAGAATAGTGTGTAGAATGTTAAGCGAAAGAAAAACAAATAAAATTCAAATTGGAATACAAAAAGGTATAACGCTTATTTATTTCGATAATTGTATATATAGAGTAATTTACTAACTTGACTTTAGTAAATAATACACAACAATATATAACACATATTTAAATTAGCTTATTGCAATTATATAAAGTCTTTCAAGTTGGTGTAAACAAAAAACGATTTTTTTTTTTTTTTTCATTAAATAGATCTTTTACAAAATTGTAAATAAATCTACTATTCTTTACTATTGAAATGAAACAAATAAAAAACTATATATAAAAAAATTGGGTATATACTCTCTGTACAATCAATCAATATCTGAAAAAAGTCACGACATTGTTATTGTTTCAAAAACATATGTTTGTTGAGTTGTTGTTACCTTCTGATAGAAACCGCTTTTTAAAATATATCTAGATATACATATCTGATCAATTTATACATGCATACAATTACATATCATATAGTACATATATATATAATAATAGGCATACAATATACATATATATATGCATACCATAAAATACATACCATATATATACCACAAAATAAAATTTTACTCTCTGGTAAAAATACAAAAACTCACAATCATTATATTATTATATTTGATCTTCACATATATATATTATATATATATTGTATATAATAATCAAAATATTATATATACGCATAAATATACAACATAAAATACATATATTTGTACATATAATATATAAATATATTATCTAATGGTAAGTGAATACATATATATATATATATATATATAGATCTATACATAAGATAACTATAATTTATAGTAAAATAAAGGTATATGAGAGAATTACATATATTCTTCTTAAAATAAAATTAAATTTATATTTTAACTTCACTTTGATTTTTATAAGATATTCAATACAAAAATAATATTTTAAATCACCTGTTGTACATATAATACTATACAATATACTATGTATATATTAGGTGTGCAAATAAGTTTTGTCGGTTTTTTAATTACCAAAATATCCATTTTTTTTTATCTAATATATAGTAATATTTCACTTGGTTTTTGACTATTCGTATTTCTATTATACATCAATTGAAAGTGATATGTAATGATTTGTAATTTTCGACAAAAAAACTTATTTCATTGTTCAGTTTTTGAACCGCTAATAAAGAATGAAAATGTTTTAGTTTACCAGAATAAAAAACATATTTATGCACCCAATACATTACAATAGCTATATATATATATATATATATATATATATATATAGAATTAATATACCATATCTGAATTAACCTTTACTGTGCTGTGCGGCATTATGATCAAAAGGTTAAAATTTATTTGGATATTATTTATTTGAATTTATTTTATTTACAACACTGTCTTACCTTTTTTTTTTTATTTTTAGTTTATTTTTTGTTCGACAAATAATATGTTCGTAAATTAATAAAGGAAGGAATATTATGTATTTTCGTATAACATATCAAAGATAATTCATATAAGATAATATCCTTTTATATATTTATTAAATAAATATAAGATACATACATGGAATTTCTTTGCATAAAGTTAACATTTTTTTCTATCCATCCATCCATCCATCCATCTCTCTGTAATACATATACATTCTTCGATCCTACAATATTTATATATATAAAAAAAACCATCATATATATTGAATATAAATAAACTCTGACAACTCTCTTATTCCGGAGCTCATATATATATAAATATATATATATGGATGGTTTTGTAAATATATAAGATATTTAAATGTGTGTATACACCTATATTCACAATATACCATATAGTAAATAAAATATAAAACACACAAGTAAGTTATATATAACTCGTACACAGTTTTCTTCATGATTTAGTTTTAGGTAGTATATAGTTTGTTACACTCGCATAACAAAAAAAAAAAAACACACACACACAACACTCATACATAAAATAAAAAATAAAATTGTATAATAATTTATATTTTTGACCATTCTCACACATATATTGTAGAAATTTATTCTTTTACATTTTAGTTACTATAGTTTCTTTCAGTCTGTCCATTTACTTTGAAATGTTTACACACCTGTGGTGGCGAAACGGTATACATACATATTTTTCATAATTATATTTTTAATATATAATCGTGTTTAAAAAAAAATAACTAATATGCAAAATTATTTAAACGACTGTATTTCGATTTAAATTGTGAACACAAAATAAATTTAATTTTTTTTTTAAATTTTATTTATATTTTAATTCCATTAAAAAAAAAAAAAAAAAAAGTGTTTTTAAATAAAGTGAAAATTAAATAAAATTCGGATAATAAAAAATTAAAACGCACATAGCCTCGCACACACAAAGTGTTTTTATAAAAATGTATATTTTAAAATTGAAATGTTAATTATATTTTAATTAAAAAAAGAATAATTATTAATTAATTAATTTTAATTATGTTCTGTACTGATTTTTCGAAAATAAAAATAATCTATTATTATTTATAAAACATAATTGTTATTTTATTATACAATATTTCACAGTTCTGTTTGTGGTATATTTTCAATCTGTTCATTTTTATATTGTGAATAATAATAAATAATAATATATAATAATAATAATAATAATAATAATAATAATAATAATAATAATAATAATAATAATAATAATAAAAATAATAATAATAATATGTTGTTATTGAATAGCAAAATATTACAAAAGAATTTTTATCGATTTTAATCAATTTTGTGGTTATTAAATTATTATTGATTTTTTTTTATTTACTTATATTTTTTTTTATAACTTCTACTACCTGTGTCTATAAAGGCGAACACACAATCAATTCATTAAATATTGTTTTCTTTCTTTTTAAGGTAAGTGAATTGAATGTATATATCGATATATTAATATATAATTATATATAGGTGTAGTATATAAGATACTTTTACTATAATTTAGATTGTTGAATATTATTTCATTGAAAGTCGCCATATATATTTTGATAAGTCGATTTATATATAGCCGCGATGTAAATTAGAAATTTTATATATGCTCTGATATTGTTAACATATATGTATGATAAATTATGTGAATTCGATGAATACCTTTTTGGAAGTGAACTAACTTGATTGTGAAAATCAAAACAATTATTAAAAAAAATGCGAGTCAGTATCACTTAAGATTGTTGTATTACATATTCCGTATTGGATCTTATATGAAATTCTAATAGAAAAAAATTATTTAACATTATGTTACTGTTTATCGCAGAAATTCGAATAACATTGAATAAATAATTCTATACAGCAGCGATTAAAATAGAGTATATCTAAATATTATTCTATAAATGATAACCATCAAATCAGTGTATATAGAATGAAAAGATATTAAATTAAAAGTTATGTAAAAATTATTTTGCGTTGCAAATAAATCATATTTATATTTCTTCATTGAATGAAAATTTATTCTAAAATTGCAGCAGCCATATGATGATGATATGTTTTTCATTATTGTGCTTCAATCAAATATTCTAATTTATTTATTTGAAATATATTTATATAGAAGAGATTTTGATTAAGTTAATATAATAATTAACTTTTTATCTGATTTGAATATGTTTTTATATATTCGAATTAATGCCGGCCACTTAATCTTAAACAAAACTTAACGTTTACAATATGGTTTTCTGATGATAATATGTTCAACATTAAAAAGTGAGGATACACAACAATATATTATGAATTATATAGTGAAATCAACGATTCAAAATTTTTAGATAAAATAATTTCAATTTATATAGTCTTACATTAAAGCAAACAAATTTTATGAAATTATTATAGGATCAGCAGCATTGCAAAAAATGTATAGAAGTCGATAAAATTTTATTAAATAGCATTTATTTCAAACAAATTGCAAATATAAAATATAGTGATAAAAAGCTATATATCGTAAAGTAAATATAATTTTATTTTAAAACCCATTTGAGTGCGTTCACTTTCATATTTCTTAAATTATATTTATACATTATATATACACATACGCAATTATTATTTTATTTGTTTATAGCTATGCATATGCGAAAAAAATAAATAAAATAAATAAAAATATATATTTAATTTTCTTTTGTTTATAAATAAACAATATATAACTTTTAAGTGCTTTATGTTTTTATATTTGTGTATACTTTTTTTTTTTCATACATAACGAAAAGTTAAATAAAATTATTTTAAGTATTTTTGTGCAAATGTTAACTGAAAAATTGTTGATTATACCACCGTTTTACGTGTATATATATATATATATATATATATATGTATTTATATATTGTTATTACTTATTACAAACAAATTTATTTATATATCCGCATAGTTTTTATATATAATTAAGATAATAAATAATTAAATAGATTCATAGTATAATAAATTTTCGTGCGTGAATATTACACATATATATATATATTTATGGTATATTATTTATTAAGATATTTGCACAATGTATATATGCGCGAAATTTAGCATTAGTGTCCAAATCAGTGGCGACCGGTTGACGGCAGCTGTGTAAGCAAACATGATGGCCAAGCAAATCTCTAATTTATATATAACAATAAATAAGTTGAAATGTTTTTTTGCATGTGGTATTTAATTAAACCGCTTCATTATATTCATATATAGAAAAGTTTAAAAAATGCAATTTTCCTTAATATTATTATATGTTATTAATAAAAAAAAATACCATCAAAGAAATAAATGTAAATAAGAATATATTAAATTCATTTAAAATGTAGATATTTATTTCTCTAAAAAAAATATATTTTACTATATTATTATTATAGACAGGTAAAAAAAAAATTCCCTATGACTAAGCATAAAATAAAACATTTCGGAAGATTTTAAAAATTATTTAGAGACATAATACCAAAATTAAAATAAGTATAATTAATATGTTCCCGTAGCAGGTAATATAGATGCGAAAAAAAAAAAAACGAAATCTCCGCCTAATCTTTATTGATATCCGTATTTAGAAAATATAATTTATTTACAAAAAAAATCATTTGATAAGAAATCACAAAGTGATTTTATGAAGAATACTTAAATAATAGTATTAGTTTATAAATATATAATTTCATATCTTATATGGGGCGAACCTTTTTCTGTCTGTTGAAACTTATAATTTAACATATATAAAATGAAATCACTCGTATTATTCGATTAATATTTTATTTTTAAATTAAAAATTAAAAATGTTTGTGATGATACATGCGATCTTTCTATCTATGGCAGCAGACAATGTGTTCTTAACGAAAGTAAATTTTATAAAATGTATTGAAATAAATTTCGGACAGTTATTAATATGTTTTATCGAAATGGTCTGAAGAAGACCATAAAGAAATTCATATATATATATACAGATAAGTTTTATAACCCTTGTTCTAAGTGTTCATGAATTATGCTGACCTCTATAAATATATACATATATAGAGTATATGGCGACGTGTATACACAGAGCCAAATTTTATTTATAATAAATATAAATAAATATTTTTTCTATTATATTTAGTTAGATATAAATAAAAAAAAAATAAAAATTAAATTGACCAATGACAAAACCACACAAATGACTATTTTTTTTTTTTATTTCTTATATATATTATAGTGATGAAATTTAACTGTGATTTCAATAATAAGAAAATTTAACAATACAATAAAACAACATTCATTGCAATAAATTTAAAAATAAAAAAAATATTAAAATACAATATCATTAAACAACCAAATCATAAAGTATAAATATAAATAATATAAGATTATATGTTATTTAAGTATGGTATATACCAATAGGTATTTAGAAACAAATATTAGTATAAAAAGAGATGTTAATGATTAGTTAGTGTTTTTTTATTTGGTTTTCTGTATATATATATAGCTATATTTTATAAATAAATAATATATATAATATGTCTTATACAAAGACTTGACTTTTGTAGTTATTTAGAAATTACATATACGAAAAACGTATGCAGGTACATATATAAAAATTCTAATCATATACGTGAAAATATTTGTGATAAATTGTATGCGGTAATATAATATCGATATTTTAAAAATAGTTGTATATTTTTTATTACTATATATATATTTATATTATATATAAATATGTGATGCACATCGGTTTTGATCAGCCATAGATAGATATGACAATTGTTAAATTTTCTTAACTATATATGGTGGTATATTTATGTATGATACGAAAGAGAAATAATTTGTTATAAAGTTTATAATTATAAAATTACATGTAAATGTCATTGGAAAAGACAATTATTGTCCACCACGCATAGTTCATTATTAATTATACTTTACAATGTATGATTTAAAAAGGAAAAAATAAATAAATTTACGTTTCAATTGAGAGTGCTAGATGATATAGTGGATATACGAAGATAAATTAAAAAGATTTATGGAATTCATCAATCTATACACATTTTTTGTGAAGAGGGAATCAATGTGAAACGACGACGACGACCACGTCGAAGCAATATATAGAAATTTATAAATATTTCAACAAATGCTTTAAAAAATAAGTATATGCGTATACTGTATAACAAACAGTTAAGATATTCTCTCTAATTGAATTAGTAATTCTATATCGTATATAAATTATTTAAGTATATATTGATACACTACATGTATCTACTCTTTTTTATTATTATATAAATGTTATAAGTATTTATATTTATATATTCACTATATGTATTTTATTTATACTTAATATTCAATACTAAACATATTTCTGTAAAAATATATAATGGCATAAAATAAACGAACGTATGTCTATATAATTTCTTTATTTTTTTGTTGTTCTTTTGAAATTGATAAAAAAAAAATAAATCAATATAGTACATGTTATATTTGTGTTCTGTTTTAGATAGGGTACCCATTGGGCCCTACATATGCCAGCTATTGTAATGTAAATTAGAAATTCTATATAATATATTTGAAAATAAATAAATACAGATTGTTTAATAAATAAATAATACAAAATATTGACTTATTTCGGTGCTGCATAGAGTGATATCTTGTTATAATTTAACACATTTCCGTATTGCCGTTCATTGTAATGGACACAAAATTGTGCCGACTCAGTGGATTTTACAAACAACATCAGTGAATAATATTATTTTGTTGAAATATTTAAAACAGAATGGCAAAGGAATTCTTTGTGTCGATTCATAATCGGTATTGACTCATCATACTATATATAGACACCGCAGATCCAAGCGTATAATCTCTAATTGTTTCAAATTCTTTTCAAAATAAATGAATTATTCGTATAAAGTTAACTGAACTATATTTTAACAAAATTAAATAAAAAACTATATAGTAACGATAAAAAGATTCTATATAAAATTAAAAAATTATAAAATTACATTAAAAACGGAAATTATTTAAATTGAGTTATTTTAAATTTATTAAGACATAGGTTTTATTTCTAATTTGTTAAGTTACAATGTCGACTGTCCAATTATTTTAAATATTTAAATAGACTTAATATTATAGAATAAATATTGCAGTCAATCTGCGCGATCTATTGAATATTTTCGTTTGTAAAATTATCGTACCAATTATGATCGATTTAACCTTTTCAATATTTTTTTATTATAATTTACACAGTGAATTTTTGTTAAAAAATAATACGAACAATTTAACTTTTAAAATAATATTTTATATACAATGGCTCTTAGTCGTTATACACAGGCCTCGTTCGTACATATAGCCTGTATACAATAATAATAAATTAATCAGTTAGATGTATAGTATATTTGTCCATATAAAAATTATATGCTATAAAGAAATAAATTTATTCATTACATAGTCAATTCAATTATTAATAAATAAATTTTATATAAAAAAAAAAAAAATAAGTAGGTAAACACTAATATAAGTATTAATAATAGTAATAATAATAGTTAATAGGATAAAAACAGTAATCCAATTAAGGCTAATAATATAAATATACTATATGAAAAAAGTTAAACCACATATGATGTTTATTCACACGTATATCATATATACTCGTATTACATACATATTCTATATAGATGAATATGAAAATAAATATTATAAATTGTGGTATAAATAAGATGATAAAATATTCAATTGAATTATATAATAAAATTATTTGTATTGTAAAATATATTAATTGTAATAGATAAATTTAAAATATACGAGTCGATATATATAATATAATATACATTTTCATATAAAATCATAAAAATATGTATTACTTAACGCATATGTTTGTGTGTATATAATGACAATCTTTATTTTTCACCACGTTCACCACGGAAATATTATATACTTACAATGTACTTAATATAATATTTATATTATTACAAATTATATATATATATATATTAACTAAATGTATTAAAGAAGCTATTCGAAAAATTATATCAATTTGTATATAGCGAAAACATAATTTCATTAATACTATTAACTTTAAAGTATATAAAGGTATTTAAGCACACGTTTATATATAAAATTAACCACGTGCATTTAAATAATACTTATACCTATATATATAGTGGGTACTTTGTGTATCGGTATAGGTAGACAGGTACCCATTACGTACGATTACATTGATAATTTTTATTGACTAATTTCATTCTCTCCATATATAATTTGCATTTTTTTTTCCCAAAAAAATAAACCAGTTTTTTTTAAAAATATATCTTAATAAAAAAAAAAAAAAAGCAATAAAGATAATGTTGTTGTATATATTCTTTTCTTTAATAATTTAAATATTTAATTAATTATTATAAATTCATAACAGAGTGTGTATTAATGATGCTGTGATATAATTTGTGGAAAAAAAATAACAAAAATGTTATTATTATTCATTTTTTAACAAATTAAAATAAAAGTTAAAAATTATTATTTTTTATATGAATATACGCAGGAAAATGCTTTTACATGCGTACTCTCAATTTCTCTTAGAACACATGTAAATAAATTTTGACAATAATAAATCATAAATGTTAATGTTATTATAAATAAAAATAATGTTTAAAACCGTTGCATTTTTTCGTTTTAGTATATCACGTTTAAAATTAAAATTAAGCTCTAATCTTTATGGATAATATATATTTTATCTACAAAAATATAACGAGGACTGCGTGTCTGCGTTAGTTATGTAACAGATTAAAAAAAAAAAAAACGAAACAAGACCTATTGTTTTGTCCAAAAAAATCAATTTTATGAAATAGTTTTGAATACAAGCGAAAAATATAGTGTGAAAATTTAACTATAAACGCTTCAAATATCCAATTTTTATCTTCGATTATATAGTTAATTTTAGTTTATAGAAAATAAATTGAAGATGCGTTCTAGAACGCCATACATAAATTTATAAACATTTTTCAATATTGTATAAATATGCACACACGTTGTTTTTCAAGGGAATAATATCGTAATAATAATGTTAATTGTAATTTATAATATTAAATACGATATAATTATATATGATTATATACTACCACATTATATATATATATAAATCTATGGTATATATACCTCCTCCTACCTATATATAACATACACATACACACTATATAATGTATAAAATATATTATGCGTGAACAAATATATTGATTTAAAAAAAAATTTTGTAAGATTTAATACTATAAAAATAAGTCAACAACACAGATATATTAAAAGTTTTTATATTCAACCTTCATATATATATATATATATTTATATAAATTATAATAATCTTCTGATGTGTATATACATAAATAAAGTATATAAATATATATATATATAATAAATTAGTATACATAGGCATTTATATTATATATATATATTTAATTATATAGTGTATATTTTATTTAATTTACATAATAAAAAAAAAATTAGTAAATTTATTCAACTCTTTTGCTAATGCACATGATGTATATGTTTATACAACAGATCGATTACTATACGCGTATATATAAAAGATATGATATACCTTGAAACAATATTATATTATTATAATTACTTCGGATATTGATTTTTTTAATGTTTTATAAACTATCAATATAATATTTTTTATATGACGGCAGCCTATACATTAATTTTATAAAAATTTAACATATAATTTCAATAATAATAAAATTAATCTTAACAATTTGTATCCTACAATATTATTTGTGAATATTTTCGTAAACACCTCTATATTTCGACCATATATATATATATATATATTATTAATAACTTTGAAATATGTGATAGTAGGTATATATATAGATAATATAGAATAGTGTATATGATAATAAATTATTGAACAAATTTTGGGTGCCATGATTATAATTAAATACAGTTGTGATCTAGAGAAATTTTACTAATATTATGATTAGCACTATAAACATATGGATATATAATAACAGCTGTGGCGCACGAGGATGAAAAATGCAATAAAATTTTAAAATCAATATAAAAATATTTATAGACAAAATTTCATTGAGATTCGTGGGAAATTGACTAAATTTTATTTTCAACAAATAATTAAGAAATTTTGTTGTGGTGATTTCATATTAAATAAAAAAAAACATTTCTCATACGATCGATGCCACTGATCATATCAAGGTTATCTATATCTATACTTTAATGGTTTGGTTTGTGAAATTGCTATATGTATGGAGCAAATGTTTCACAATTCCACGACGATATGAAATAATCGGTTTTAATTAATTATTAAATAAAAGCTATATTAATACAATACAATACGTATATGCGTATGAAAGAATCCAATTTAAATATAAAATTTTAGAATTGTATTTTGTATGAAAGCAGCAGTATTCGTATATATATATATGTATAAAAAGAGATATAACAAATCGTTCATACATATAGTCAATATAGTATATATACGCAAATATATATTAGAATATATTTAAATTATCTATATATATATTGTATATTACCTTATATAGATAAATTATCTGACACATTTTATAACAATCTATGCATTACAGAGCAGAGAAAAATGAAAAAGAAAATGAATTCATATAATCTATAAATCAAAATAAACACTTCTCTTCTGCAAAATGGTAAAATATACGAATATATATAAATATATATAGTTTATTTATAGTTTATATAATAACACTTTAAATTCATTTAAATTTAATATAATATATTGTATATGGTTCTTGCGTACGGGTACACCATATAAACATATTTTATGGGTATATATATATATATATATATACCATATATATATAAATATGATATATTATCGTAATACATATAAACGCGGCATATATAATATTATATATATATATAGAAAAATTCTCTGTTACAAATTCAATAGATCGACATATAAATTTATTATTAAAATCTAAAATGTTAAATATTTTATAATAATAATAATAATAATAATGATATATATATATATATATATTTATAGTATTATATGCATATACAGTGGTGGAAGTTGGTATTTTATTTGTATATATATATATAATATATTATTATTATTTTATATATATAAATACACCCAATAAAATCCATTCAGTTAATATATTTCAAGTATATAATAATTATAAATTGTACAATATTATTTTATAATAAAAATAAATATTGTCGGAGGACTTAAATTGTTTATGTATACGTATACACATAAAAAAATCACCGATACAGAAAATATGAAAGGCATCTTTTTTTTTACTTTTTTTCCAAATAGGTATATATGTATAGATAGGAATATGAATATATATTTCTATTGTGTATATACAATATATACCATATATGCTGTATTATATATATATAAATAAATAAATAAATTAATATTGTTAATAAATAAATGTATATACAATATTATAAATAAAATGTGTAATTTTGCGATTGTTATAAATAATATAAATCAGAATGCAACAATTAGAAAGCAAAACAAATTTATACATGCAATCTTTATAACTTATAATATTTAGTTGGTATGTTTGTTAAAAAATAAATAAATAGTTGAAGAGTTCGCGCAATTCTTGTTTAATTTATTTATGAACTTATACATATATTTATATATATATAAAAATAATAAATACATTATTTTATATATTTTATTTAATGTTTTTTATTTTTTTTATATTATATTATAATATAATTATAAATTACACATTATATACACCTTAACTTTATATATATTATAAGATACAATTGTTTATATATACATATTATAATGTAATATATAAATGTATAAAATTATTAAATTAATTTTTTGCATAATCACCTTTTTCTTCAACGCACACACACACATATACACAATATTATTAAATACGAGTATACGTGCGTATACATATATTTTAATATGCGATTATAATCAACAAAAATAATAATATAATATTATTAAATAGTTGTTATAAATAAAAAAAAAAAAACCAAAACCAAAGATAAATAATAAATGGAAATGGTTTTTTTGGAATCTCAGTTATAGAAATTTAAAATTATTCATATAAAGTCAGATATATATATAACCGAAAAAACAGAAGAAATTAAATTTAATATTTGTTGGTAAAATAATTCTCTATTAACCATATCGATTGAGTGCGAGTTTATGTTTATTTTATGTGGAGGCGGTGTTTTTTTTTTTTTTTTATTCATGAATATTATTTGTATTTGTTATATAGAAATAAAATGATTAATTGTTATTTTTCTTTTACACTTTTAATTTCTATATGGTCGAAATACGCATTTTTTTTTTTTTATTATTATTTTAATTATTGTTTTCTATTTATGGAAATTATATATAAATATGTATAAAATGTATATATATATACTTAAAAATAATGTATGTACTTTGAAATAACATAAAAAGTTAATTTATGTAAATATATTTGGAAAATATCAGCAATTTTTTATTCGTAAATCTAGGTGTAGAATGTACAATGTATATAATTATGTAATGTTAATATTATATGGTATATATATATATGGAAATGATATGGATTATGAGCAACAGCACTTACGCTAAAATTATTCATATATATATTTACACATATAATATTATAATAAAATATCCAGTTATTGTTGCTGCAATATATATTATAGTAAAAATATTCAAATATTTAAGTTAATCTAATTAATTTTATTAATAATAAAATTTATTTGCAATTATGTTTATGTGTTACGCGGAAATTAATGCTATATTATCTCACATATACATTTGAATAAATTTTAAAAAATAACAAAACATATATAGTTTGTATACGTACGAGCAAGTATAGATTACAAAAATTGTTTCGTTATATAATTATAAATATTAAAAAAAAAATTCAGTATCATCATGGATAACTTCTGGCTATGAATATCTCATTTCGGTATACTGATGATAATTATAATGTTTTACATGGATAACTTCTGGCTATGAATATCTCATTTCGGTATACTGATGATAATTATAATGTTTTACAGTACATTGTACATCGTTGTGATTTATTAGAAGCAAAAGTCACAATTCCACGACACTTTTCTTTGCAACAAATTACTGTACCGCAAATTTTTATACAAATATATCATATGTGTTGCTATATATGCAGAAAATCAATCCACAAAACAAATCAAAGAAATTTAAAATAAATAAAATAGATTAAAAACGTTAAAAAAAGTACTCGTACATATTTATTATAAAAACAGAAAAAAACTAAAGCGCATAAATTCTTAAACAGTATATATGAAACTATATTGGTCAAAAGGTTAAATGAAAAGTTAACCACCACAAAATAAAATTTATGTATAAATAATGAATATATATATATAGAAAAATAAGAAATATACATATAACATATATTATATTACAAATTTAATTAATATATAAAAACAAAGATATATGACATTGATTAACATAAATTAAATGTAAAAGCAGGTGATATAGTTATTTAAATAGATGGAATAAATTTAAATTATAAAAAGTGAAATTTATATTGACCATATAAAAAAATATCAACTGCGTAAAATAAAATAAATAAACGACACAGTCAGTTTTTTTTTTCTAAAGTGTAATTGAGTTAATTTATATATCAGAAACAAAGTTAAAAATTTAATTTGTCTATTAAATTATTGTAGAATTTCTTAATTATAATTACCATAAAAAAATATTTTGTATCAATATTTTTGACACGGGATGTATTTTATATTCGATTGGTTACACTTTGTCATAAATATCTTATAAAATATAGGTAAAATATAGCAAATATACTTTCTATATACAATTAGACTAACATAATAGAATAAAATATAAACGATATTTAAAATGGAATAACAATAGAAGTGTACTCACCAATTCATTTTTCCTCATATTAGCCGCAATAGAAGAACCGCCGGTAACAGATGAATTTATATTCTGTACATACAGTCCGTTTTACATTTTTACACAAATGTTTATATGCACAATTTCCATTCACAAATAAATGAATTCAAACCGACACATATTCTATAGTTAAAAAGACAAAACAAATAAATTAATTTTACTATTATATATTATTATTAAGAAAATGATAATTTAATTTTTAATAAATGATGTATCAAATCAAATTAAATATATATGTATCGAAATGATTTGGTACATACAATAATAAACATAGCAACAATAAATGCTATATAAAAAAACAATCGTTAAAATTAATTATAAGCAACTTTTTCGCAGTAAAAATTTTTCAATACATCCAATTTCGTTTTTATTTCATACACATAAAGTTCAGTACATTTATCACTGAATACATTTTTTTCTAAAATTGCAATTGCATTAAATTTTAACGTTAACTATTTTTTTATTTATAATGTGATGTAAATACAGGTTGTTTATCTAATCAATTCAATCCACGAGATTCCGCTGATAGTATTATAAAATGCAATAAATAGTTCCCACCTAACTTTGATATTAATTTAATACATAAAAAAAAAACGTAAGATGAATACATATTAAACATTGATTCATTTCATATCATATAATAAACACAACTTATTATGTAATTCCTTAAATTTATATATAATTATAGAGAGACACACACCACCGCCTCACGATTCATATTAACTTATTATATGCGAAAATAAGATACAATAAAATATATTCAAAATTTTTCCATGGTTACTGTTTTATCATATACATAAAATTAACTTAACAATTGAGTATTATTATATTTATTATTATTATTATTATTATTATTATTATATTATTTTATCAATTTATATATGCTACTTTAAGTAAAAGGAAAAAATAAATATATGGGAGCATATTAAATTTATAAGTTTAGATTATATAGTTACTTTTTTATTACTCATAATCAAAATATATAATCTGCAACAGCTTTTGCACGAAAATTATACTATATATAAACTGTATTATGTATTAAAGAAGATTGAAAATACATATTTATTATATGTATATAATATATATGACATAATATATATAAGCATAACTTTTGCAGCATTTTTTTTACATATATGCGATGATATGGTAAGCGGAAGTTTAACAGAGAAACAACAAAAATAGTTAAATACTTTATAATTATATACAAATATGATATAATAAAATGTATATTAATATATGTATAGGCAATAGGCGAATTATTTAAACAGATGTATTAATTTATCATACAAGTATATATTGAATTTACATATTGAATATAATATATGCAACATTTTGAGTCATAGAGAGATATACATTTACCATTGTATTATTAACAAAAGCTATATATATATATATATACTGTCACAATAAAATATATTCATATATATTACCTAACCATATAACATATAAAATTTAAATTCATAATAAAATAAGATTAAATCGAATATATAAATGTATAATTTAAAAAATCAGCAATAGAGATAATATATAAACAGATTATATAGATAGATGTATATAATATACTCGTATATTTATAGGAAGTATGAAATTATGTAAATAATAATGTAATAAATAAATTTATAATTAAATTAATTTCAAGTAAAAATTAAATTATTACAAAAGATCATTCTCAACTGGTTATAGGTATCTTATCAAAATTTATTTCCGGTGTAAACGCATGTATATATGCGTGTAATAATACGCAATAATACGCATATTAATAACACCAACAATAATATAATAATAAAATTATTTAACTTTTCTTTTCATCACCTCATTTCATTATTATATTATTTTATTATTTATCCATAATTTAGTGACAAAAAAGATTTTCGATTATTTATATATTATATTTAGAGATAATATTATATATAAATTAATTAAATATTTATAATAATTCGCTTATAAATTATGTAATAATAATGTTTTTGCGTTGTCACTAAAGATACGATCTTTATATGGGCTAACGTTATTGCATCAGCTTCATTATAAATATTTATGTATAATATAAATTGTGCACACAGTAACATATGTTTCATATATGCGGTTATGAACACACGGGTGTCTTATGGCGGTATTAGGATTATTTAGTTATATTTACAATAAAATGCATCAATCCACCAAACGGTTCATGCGCCCAGATGATGTTCAATGCAACATAAATAGCGATCTATATTTTAAATTCATTTTGCATATATACTATACCATAGAAAACAATAGAATGACATCCTCTCAAAGTATATAGTATATATAAATTGTGTTTATACCAGAAATTACTTTAATTTAACAATAATGTAAATAAATGCATATTATTATTATTTTAAATATATTATTATATAAATGATGTAATTGAAATATTTCCGTTTTTATATGAACCCTTTATAATAATTTACTTTTACATAACTATATTTTTATATACAAAATGTATATTCATTTTTAAATTATATTAATAATTCATTAGGATTTACATTATTTTCCATATATCATTACGTAATATTTTATAATAAATTTCTTTCCTGTGTCACACCACAATTTGTTAATAAAATATACAATTTTATGGTGTATGAAACTGTTACATTAATAAATATAATGTCCATGTATTTTGTTGAGGTTGATGCAAACATATATATTGTTATTTTGAATTGCATCAAATAAAACAACAACAATATGGAATATATTTATTCCTGATAGGATGTAGAAGTATTTTGGAGTCACATATACTTACAAGTTGTTGGCATATGGGTGTAAGTAAAACTTCACCAATTGATTGTAATAATTTTTCATAGATATTAAATTTAATTGTGAATTTGTATAAAAAAAAAAAAAAAGAAACCTTTATAATATACATTAACTGCGCTTAAATAATTTAAAAAATAATTATCAATGCATTCATTAAAATTTTATTCAAATGAATTTATAAATATATTATTTGTTTTTAACGAAAATTTCTATAAACAATAAAGTTATTTATTTTTTGACGGAAAAAAAAAAACAAATTACTCGTTTTGTTTGATATGTGTGTGAATTTTAACACTGAATGAAAAAAAAAAGCAACTAACAAATAATTTATATTTTATACAACAAATTCACTTTTCATTGACAATATGTCATTAAAAATTTAATGAATTCAACATTTCTAACATATGTTATTTATTTATGCACATATAAAAATGTATATATACAATTTAAAATATTATAATTAATTAAATATTTATGTTTATATACAATACAATATATATCTAATCTAACATTGAATGCATATAACATATACTTAATTTGTATATAGACTTATATTTATTATATAGAAGAAAATCAAATGACTGACATAAATTGTTTAGGTTTGACGGTAAAAATAATTTTTTTCAATTATTCAAAAATTTCTTAATTATATATTAAAATATATATAATTTTGTTTATTATGTGTTTTGGTATTATATACTTGTGTATATTCTATATATAGTATATAGTTTTTTTTTATGAAATGATTATAAAATTCCTCTATTTATATACTTCATATATATATATATTATTAATAATTTTTTATATACATATACTCGCGGTGTATGACTAACTATAAATAAAGTATGTATTTTCTCTAAATATACTCATAATATATATATACCATATATTCTATATATAATATTATATTAATAAACGAAAAGATAAATTTATTTAAACAGTTAATCTCTCTTTATTTTATATACATATTTTCTTTTAATTTCAATCATTTCATATATATTCATTATATACATGCATTACATAGATATATATATATATATAGGGTAATGACTCCTATCTTCGGCTAAAACGATAGTTTTCACCATCACTTTGTGCAATTGAAATGAATTTTGTAAAAATACTATTTTTTTTAAAAATAATGCAAACATATCAATATTGAAAAAATCAAGTAACTATATATAAAACAAAAATAAGGAACAATGTTGTGGTAAAATTGTGATTAATTGTTTTTCCCCATCAGAGAATCGTGGCCCAATGTATGTGTGCGAAAGTAGGTTACATATGTTTTTTTTTTCGAACAGAAAATACTTTTTACATTTTGCAGAAAACCAAATGAAATAAAATTATGCAATTTCGGCAATGATGATGATGCGACCAAAGATTGAAAACAGTACCCTATATACCCGTGCAGTCAGACATATATATATATATATAGACAATATATTATATATTTACTATTATAATAGGAATATTTATACCAACTATATATTTATATAGAAACAGTAGAGGCATATGCTATATATAATATTAAAATTTATATATAAAAATACCAGATTGTGTTCGATTAAAATATAAAATTATAGAGCGCTAGTTTGTATTTTATAATATAATTTTAATTAATTACTTATAATATAATATATATATATGTTATATAAAATAAATTGTATTATATAAGTTTTTGTAGAATGTATATAAAATGAAATAAGTCGCGTGTTTTCATTAAATATTTATAAACTCGTATATATATATTGAAATTTAACAACTTCAATTAAAATTTACAAATTTAATTTTTTAATATGTTATAAATGTTATAAATGTTTAGTACAAATTAGGTACAGGTTATGTATATAAGGAAAAAAAAATAAATAAAAAGTATTATTATTGGCATGAATGTTATAAATTGCGCAAATATATGAAAATAAAATATTTCGTGCGAGATATTTTAAGATGAGCATATATAATATACAATAGAATAAATATGGTTTTTGTATGTTGGATTAAAGTGTGTTTGTTTTTTGTGTTACCGTATTCTATATATATATATATATATATATATAGGTGTGATTATGAGTATGTGATTAGGTTTGTTTAACACTATTATACGACACCGATTATTTGTTATCATTTTGCAAAAAGGAATATATAGCTTTTATTTCACAATTCGAGAATTGTATATATGCAAAAACCTAAGTTGTTTCCAATTAGAATAAGATAAAATCCTATATATGCTTAAATAATTCCTTTTTTCTTATATAATCAGTAAAAAAACATGTTCATATAATTAAGCTGTTACATATACTTTATGATCTTATATTCTATATAATATAATATGTATATCATAACGAATTTCAATTATTATAAGATATGTTATTTATAATCAAATGTGTATGTATCTAAAAATTATACAAATTGATGATGATTAGTTTATGCAAAACAGACAAATCCTATTATATTGCAGTATATTATAAATGTATATGGTTGTGGGTGTTGTATATATATTATAATTAAATGCATATATATATAAACTACAAATTGATGATGATTATAAAGTTTTATGGAAAACGACAAATCTTATTATATTATTTATAATAAGAAAAATAAATACAATTTATAATATTTCATTCATATATGCAGCACAACTCACTCACAATGAATTGATTGTTTCATTTAAAATATATATACATATAACAATACCATACATATAAATAAAGCATTTATAAATTGCATAAATTTATTTTATATATATACCGCATGACCTACTTCATATATATATATATATACAATTTAAATGAGCGATAATTTATTTCTTTATTGCATCTATACAATACAAATATATTTAATATCATCGCTATATATACATATATAAATAAATAAATTTATTTAATTGTAATGCAAATTTAATCTAATTTTTATAAATATATATATTTTTTTTTCTTACAGATAATGTAAACGCAAATTGTATTATTATTTCATATAAACATATATATATACGTATATATATACAATATGCGTTTATTTAAAGGTCGTAAATCCAGTGATAGCATAAGTTTATCATCGGTTGCAATTGAAAATGATCCACATGTTACGATTGTAAGTTGTAATAAACATCCACAACAATATACAACAAACAACAGTGCAAATAATAATAATAATAATAATAATAATTCACATCAAACATCAACAACGGATATAACATATTATCAAACATCATCATCACATACAAATAATAATAATAATAATAATAATAATAATAGCAACAATATTATTAATCATAATAATAACAACAACAACAATAATAATTCCTTGGGATGTAATGATGTTAATAATAATAATAGTAATAATAATGAATCCAATAGTAAAACTAATAATAATAGAATTACTACAAAAATAATATCGGAACATTATCATGAAAACAATAATAATAATAATTTAAATGCAGCTGTGCCATTAATTGGACGAAATGGTAAGTATATGTTATTTCTTATTTATATATCTATGTCTATAGATACAATACAATATTGATTACAATTTTTCATGTGGTGTTGGAATTCATTTATTAATATATATATTATAATTAAATTATAATATAGACGTACACTTATATAGTAAATATACACATATGCTAAAAAAAATTCTTAATTTAAGTTGTTCATCTAAATTATATGATTTTAACAGAAATAGTATATTAAATTAATATAATAAAATTTTTCTCGAAATTATCCCCAATTTCCTTCATATTATGCTATACATTAAAAGTATAACTAAATTAAATATATATATATTTTACAATTGAATTGTTAATTTTTATTTATTTTTATTTAGAAAAACAAAACAATTACGCTATGGTTTTTTATGTTTATTTAATCAAAAAACTATATATATATACGTCATTTGTTTTGAATTTAATATTTTGAAAGAATATTTTCGATTTTCATGGCACTATGGCATATAATTAATTAAATAAATAAATTTAAGAAAAAAAAAAACAATTTAATTTAATCGGTACATATGAATATAAACAGAAACGCGATTTAGTTACAATACGTTAATAATTGCCATGCAAAATTTATTGGACATACATTTTCTAATTACATTATTTTAACATCACATATTATTTAAAAAATATATGCGAACACCATATATAACTCTAATTATTATTACCTTTATAAATTATTTCAAAGCATATATCATAAATATATATCAACATCATCATAGTTCATTAACACATAATTGTAATTATTATTATACATATTATTAATAATTTAGTAGAATATATAGAAAATAGAAATAATTGTAAAAAAAATTAATAATTGTAATAATACAATATAAGAATTATATATAGAACTTATATTATATGAAATGAAAAAGTTAAGTTAAGTTAAGTTTAACCTTGATATATATTATGTACAAAATATAATATTAATTTATATATATTCGCATACATACGGAATTATATAATATAATAATTATAAATTGATGATATGGATTAGAGTGCGTGGAATGTAGTGATTTGTATCATTGCTGTGTATATATACACAGTCGTCAAATACTGTTTATGATATAGTTAGTTTATAGTTGATTAAAAAACCACTAACTTTTTATATGTATTCTTCGATTTTCTTTTAGATTCCAAATATTTTTGCAATAAAATTTGCAAATTTGTTTAGTAACTATGTGTGTCCATTATGTCATATCTTTTTAACGGGTGAGAAAATTTTCACAATATTCAACCATTCATAAACAAAAGAAACCGATCGTGTTTGGTTAAATGAAAAACCATTCGTTTAGCACGAGTTATCAAAGTGTTTCAGAAGGTGATTTTATATACTAATCAAACACATAAACATCTGATTTTCGAATTAAATCAGTTACAAATCCAATTTGGATATTATATTTTGGGGTATTTTAGAAGTTGAAAATAAAAAACGGATAAAAATCGTTTCGTGACTATATGCTGCCGCATAATTGTCATTTTGTTCATTTCATAATAAACAATATATAATGTAAATTTTAATTTTTTTAAAATATAAATCAAACACTTATTCCGCGAGCACTCTGTAAAATGGAAAAAAAAAAAAACCATAAACAATTTCTATTATTACAATATTTTTTTTCACATTATACATATTACTTATATATATTTTACATTGTTTTCATCAATTATATGTATAGGTCATTTACCGGACTATAAAATGGTCACAGCTGTACCTGTAATGGTATTAGAAGATGATCCTCAACATAAAGAAGCAAAAAATAGTAAGTGTAATAAACTTTTTATTTATTTTATATATACGTAAATTTATAATACAAATTAGTATAAGACAAGAGTATATATATTGTATTTTGTACACATAGTTATAATGTAAAATTTATTATATATTTTATTGTTTTGTATATATATTGTATGAATACAATATATATATATTTATTTATATAATTAAATTATCATTATTTGTGACGAAATGTTCTTGCGATGTGATTATACGGTTCTTATCCTCCTCATACGTATACATTGAAAGAGAAAATAATTACGTATATTAATTTAATATACGACTATATACACAAAGTATATACATTAATTTAAAATACAAAATATTGCTTACACAGCAGTCATATTACATATCGCAGCAGTATATATATATATAGAAAAACTACTTAATAAAATATTAATTCCACGTTTTGTTATTACTCGTATATATAAAATTAAATTAAATTAACATTATCATATACACATATATTAGGTGTATTTATGTGTATAATAATTTAACAAATAAAGTTTAATTATATAATTTTCTATATATACAATATATATTTTGTTCGTAAAAAAATATAGGAATATAATAAAATATAGTTTTAATAAAGTATATATTATATAAAGTAATTTTTTTCTACTATAAACTTTGTGGAAACATTGAATTGAAAGTAATTATTTATATGCATATAGTTTAGTTAGGTATTTTAATTATATCGTTAAACTAAACAAACGAATTAATGTTACAGGTTATATTTATTCACGGTTAGATTTTTTGGTACATATATACTTGAATTAAAAAAGATTAAGATAATGTATAATTATATACCTAACAATTCATTAAATAAATATATATAAGGTTTTTGTAATTTATGATTAACATTTTTTTTAATAAATTAAGTTTTAGGTAGTCGATCGATATGAATGTATATATGAATTAATAATTAATATATCTACGCATATGTTTTATAGTTAACAATTAACCATTTGTTGTTCAGTTATATACTAAATTAATAATCATAAAAAAAAATATGCATATCACAATAATAAATTCTAATTTTTTATATTTAAAATTTTTAATAATAAATTCTAAATGTTGTGTAATAAAACATGTTATATTTACTTTTATGATATATCTTTATCGCGTTTTTGGTTTTTTTTTTTGTTTAAATAATATAAACAAGAGAAACAAATCCAAGAAATTATATCTTTCTGCAATTTTTATACAAGTTTTATATTTTCATATAAATATACGCGTATGCATAAATGGGTGGTTCGTAATAATTGTTATAATTCAACGTTAAAATAAATATCCTTTGAAATTATATATATTTTCTATATCAATTGGTATATAGGTTTATTTTTAGGAAATTTAGAAAACACTCACATTTTCACTTTTTTCGTGTATATTTTCCACAAATTATTTGTCATAGCTTCTTTTGAAAACAAACATTCAATATAGTAATGGCAGGGCTATATATCGATTCGTACGTAATTCAATGGCTAACGTATTTTTGTTATATGGTTCAAACGAATTCAGGTTGTGTCCACGTTAAATAATATTAATATTTTTTGGTATGTTGCAAACAAAAATTATCTATTTAAAATTAAATTATGAAATGTAAAATATAATACACAATTTAGTTTAAATTTCTATAAATGAATTACCCATTATAGTATATCACTATACTCGTGTATATATATACTATAATATACCTGTTATTATATTTATAAACATATGGATATAAATTTACAAAAACATTTTATGCTGTGTATTCAAAATATGTTTACTCACAATTCACATGTAATTCACATATATCCAATGTATAAAAATTATAAAAATTTGATGTTCATAGTATAGTATATGTTACCTAAGTTGTTTTGTTATATTATATGATGAGAGTTATATATGACAAATATTTAAATAACATCGTATCATCATCATATAATAAGTATATATAATGTTAATGTTAATTACTGCAAATTTTTATAATATGGTGAAATAAAATATCATAACATATTTTATGATATTCGTGTAAAACAAAAACTCATATATATATATAATATATAAATTTATGTGATATGTAGTCGAAAGCCGAACACATTACCATATATTATATTAATAACCCCATATGGTTTTTGGTTTACATTTTATTTTTATATACATATCTCAATACGGTCTTTATTAAATAATATATATATAGGATTTGTATTACACTCTTTCGTTTTTGCCGCCTATATATAATGTTTTAATTAAGTGTACATATAAATATAAGAATAAAATAATTTACTAATTAATACAAATAAATTTTAACTTTCATTATCATTATATAGAAAATGTTTTTGTATGCATATATATATATACAATATAAGGATTAAAGACTAATTAATAATACTAGTTTTATATTATACGTATACTCGTATTGATTTATGTCAATACTAAAATTGTCATATATCCATATTGATCACGCATTCAGATTGACTATACGACGAGTATATGTTTATAATTTATATGAAAACAATAAACAAATATTTCAAATTATTTTATATACGCATAGGTAAATAAATATATATATATATATTTTTTTAATTACCTCTCAAATAAAGCTTAAAGCTTATTGTTTATACCGTACATATATTAAATGTTAAAACATACAATATTAATTACAGTAGAAATTCATTAAATTTTTGAAATTGTCATATATATTCTATTATGCGTACAATAAATTAGCAAATTTTTTATATTATTTTTACTATCATTTGCTATATTTTATTTACTATTTATTTATGTAATAAAATTTTTAAAAAAAATTATTTTTTGTTTTTGAATATAATATTTTATATACAAATTTCAATGCCATTGAACTTCTTGGTGTATATATGTATTATGTGAATTTATTATTTATTATATAACTCTATCTTATTATATGAATAATATATAGTTACAAATTATTTTAAATATAAAGTCAATATTATTTCAGTACCGATAAATTATAAAAATAAAATCCAAATACGCTTAAATTATTGTTATTAAAAAAAATATTATATAATAGAAATTAAGTTTTTTTGTTTTCGTATAATTAATTAATTTAATTTTGCTGTTTTGACAGTTTCCACACAAAATATATATATATATTGTTATGAAATACAAAAATAATATAAATTTAATATACATATCGATAATATAATGTGTCGATATACAGAAAAATCTCTCCATATTGAACACCTTTAATTTAATTTATTGGATATTATTATAAAATATTTAAACGATCAGTTATAGCTAAATTTTGCATATTACATACTATATTTATTATTATATTCATATATAAGGAGGTTGCATTGAAAACCGCGTATGTATAAATGATGAATCTGTTGCTATATAGTTGCTATATATAATTATATAAAATTTAATTAGTGAAATATAAATATAAGATTTTGCAAAATTTGTCATATATGCAGTTGTTCTTAGAAATACCTAATAATATAATACTAATGATTTATAAGAAATGAAGTATATTTTATACACTCAATTAGTATAAATTTCTTCTTTGCACTATAATTTTGCGGACACGTGACTGTGCGATTATTATATATATATATATATTTGTAATAAAAGAAATTTATAAAATTATGATATTATTCTCGCTCTTTTTATTTTAATCAAATTTTAAATCACTATATAATAAATTTATGTGTTTGTGTACATATAATAATAAATTTTTAAAGATTATATCATCATCCACAGCATCAAATATATATATATACATATCAAAAATATTTATGCAAATATTTATTTGGTTTTCCTTTCGAAACCGTGACACAAAAGAAAATAAAAATTATAGTATATATCTTATTTTTCTCGTATATATATAAATATAATAAAATAATACTAAAATAAATAAAAACTGTAAAATTATCATTATGTATTTAAAGATTTTTAATAGAAATTCCGCATTTATTTTTATTTACACATATTATGTTAAAATAGCTTTTATTAAAATATTTATTAACATTTTTTTTTTTTTTTTTTGAATATGCGGTGGTCAAATAAAATATTTACTAAATACGAATTGCAAAAAAGAAAAAAAAAAGTGACAAAACGTAAAATATTTTAATTTTTTTGTATGGAATTTTGATAAATTGATTTTCATTCCGTTTTATTTGATATTTATTTATCGGAATTTATGTACAATGATGATAAAAAAATTATATAGAATTAAATAATCTATAAAATAGCATATATGGGTATGGGTTCTCTCTGCAGACTTTGACGAAAAATTTCTATAGCTTTAAAATTATTCCGTTTTTATGGCAACCAAAATATTGTTAGCATTAACATTTAGTAACGATTTCGAACAAAATCATTATTTAAATAAATATAAATATAAAGATTTTGTGAAATTTCTGGTTGAAAAACGTTACAATTTACGCTTAACGCATTATTGTAAAACAATATATTTTTGATTAGTTTTCGGTGACTACTTTTTTTTGATCATTTTTTCTAATATTAAATTTATTTTTAAAATTATCGAATATATATGGGCAAGATTCACTTTGTCTGATATATGAAATTAAACTTAGAAATCATCATATAGATATATACAAAATCAATAAAATAATTTGCAAATATAAATATTATTAATTTCATTGGGTCATTGTTTAAGAAAAAAAAAAAAGAAAAAGATGTAAATGTTTAACTAAGTTGGTATTTATTTGTTTACACATAATGTAACGTTGTCCAACTGTATATTATGATAAATAATCAACCTGAAAAAGTGGGTGGGTTGGGTATTATTGTATATAATATATATTTATAAATTCAGGTCAAAAATCTTCTTCTAATATTTTTTTTTTTTTAACAAAAATATATAAATCAATAAGCACGAATTATCTAAATTAAAAAAGAAAACAAACATGTATACAAATAATATATTATTATAAATATATATAGAATGAATATATACAACAAACTTAAATATTCACAAAAAATTGTTAATGTTATGCAAATGTTTTATATAGTATAGTTAAAATGCGATATAATAAAAATAATAATGTTATACATCTATAAATAAAAGTAATATATAACGTGTGTGTTAAAATACAGACGCAGAGAATAGAATTTCCGATCGTGTCACATTCTATATCTCTCGTCGTATACATTTTATATATAATATATTCTTATTATGTATATATGAATTTATTTGAATTGATTAAATTCTTAAATATTCAATAAATTATATTTATCTTATATTCTTTTGTGAATATATTACATTCAACATAATTATGTAAAAGGAAAAAAATTAATAAATTATTAATAATAAAACAATAATAACCAATATCTTATCTCATACGCAAATACATTTAAATTTTTTATACATATAATTATCAATAGAAAAAATATTAATTAAATTTAAATAATTAAAAACTTTGTATACTGAATGAATACAATAGAAATTTCAATAGCCAAATAAATTAATCATACAGTATACTCGCGCATATTCATATTTGTGTGTATTTTATATTTATTTATATAAAATATATATGTAAAATATATAATTAACAATAAAATAAAAACAAACAAATTAATTTCTTTAAATTTTGCATAAGTTATTTCCAAGACACTATTTATATTTATGGATCTTAATGTTGAATAAATTAAATTTTATTAATAATAACATATTTTTTTTTATGTATGGTATATATATTGCAATATTTATTAATCTTTTGCGTATACGCGAACACACAATGCAATGTAATAATTAATACACGCAATTTTAATTACATATACGATGGAATTGACTATGATCGATTATAAAATATTAAAACATCATAATATTTTGAATTAAATTAATTTAATTTGATCATATCTTTTTGTCTGCGGTATATATTAAAATGTAGTTTTCACTTTCTGAATGCAATGATGAAATCAAGAATATTATATTGTATATATAGCTGAAATGAACAATAAAACCGGTATATATATATAGAAATTGAAGTTTTCATTGCATATATATATGCATTCATTAATATGTGTATTACACGCCAACTTTATAGCGAATTGTAAATTTCAGGGTAACATTATTACAATAATAACAAATATATATGATCGAAATATTTTATATTTGGAAACCATTGAAAATATGATTGAAAATTAAATCTATATTTTTTAATTATACAATATTGTAAAATATATGTAATATAGTTAATCGTTGTCTAAATGTATATATGAAAAGAATCAGATAGGAAAAATTAATGGCACAGAAAACTAGTCAAAAAAGAAAATGATGACATTGTATTTTATGTATGTTTATATACGATTTTAAATTATATTAAGATATTTAAAAAACAATTAATTAAAGTCAAATTTATCGCAATATTAATAACATATATTGTTGGCCTCGCACTTATACACGACTTAATTAATTAATTTTATAATATATTTATATATACAATATATATGGATGCGGGATTCAAACATATTTGGACCTATACATAGATGCTGTATAAAATAATATTATGAATAAATAAACATGTATGTATGATATCTCCAAACATTGATTTCATATATCTGTTACGTAATATAAACTATATAACAGTGGCGATACTAGAGATATAGTCTCAATTTTTAATATTACCATATTTTTCTTATAACATATGCTGGAAATTAGACTAAATTATAAACTAAATTTTTTGGAAAATCCGATTTTTATAAATTTTCATTTTTTACTGGCCATATTTTTAACGGTTTGCCATTTTTGTGTACAAACTTGCAAATTATAATCAATTTCCAATCTTTCATAGAAGAGATCTTTGAAACACATTGATGGCATAGAAAATTTAAAGAAATTTATGGTACTGTAATTAAATTGCTACAAAAAATTTATACAGTACCATTATTTCAGCACAAAATTTATTTCACTGACATAAAACAGATAATCGGTCATATCTATTGAACACGGCAATCGATTTTAAAAATCTCTTTTATGTAAGATTAGAAAGATGATAATAATTAACTTTTCTGTACACAAAAATTGAAATCCATGTAAAATATGGTTCGTAATTTAAAAATATATTGATTTACCGGAAAATTTAGACTAAGTGGACATTAAAATTTTTTTTCATAATGTAGTCTATACTTTCAACTCGCGACTACCACAACAATATAGTACTTTTGTAATCTTAAAACAATTTTTTTACGCTTCGCCATTGCTATATAATGTTGTCAACTTAATATAGTATATGTATTATATATGTTATGTGCTATATATATATATTAATTATATTTAAATACAATTAACAAAACTTATATACTTATATTTTATTATTACACCTACCTATTTATAATTTGTATACCATATTTTTATTTATATATTTGGAATAGATCAATTATCATTATAATAATTCTAATTCTCGTACATATATATACAAATTAATTGTTTGCATAAAACATATAAAATAATATGATATATTTGTATAAATAATAATATTATTAATAAAAGAGGTGGCACAATTTTATAAATATAGACAAATATTTACTATAGAAATTTACGAAAAGAAAAATAAAAACCAATGTGGGTTAAATCATGCGGGATTTTTTTTTCTCTATAATTAATTCATATATTATATATATATATATGATATCCGAGTATTAATTTTGCTATAAATATTATATATTTTTAAATTTTAAATTATTATTATTATTTCCATTATTTAATGGAGTGTTAAAGATTATAAATTTAAAAATAATCATCGCATAAATTCCAAAAATAAAATTGTATTTAATTCAAATTCGATTGAATTTTAAATACAACGCACGACCTTCTTACATACGTGGGAAACAATTAAACATTGTAAGTACGGATTTAAAAAGATAACTTAATATAGATATATATATAAAATGTATACAGTTGAAATGAAAATTTGAGTTGTCAACTATTATTATATGTGTAAATCCAATTAAGGATATTTTACATTTATTATGTAATTCATATATATATATATGAAATGAAATGTTTCACAAAATATATACTTTGCAATGAATTGCGTAATTATTCGTGTGCACCGTATATATATACAATATATGTTAGATTAGTCAAAAGAATATATTATGTATGTGGTTATATAACACGTATATAATTTACACTCATCACAATTTATGAATTATTTATTATTTAAATTTTGATAATATAAAATATTTTTATTTTTTAAAAAGTATATGAGTAAAGTTAATTAAAAAAAAAAAAAAACGGTTTAAAAAGGTACTCATCATGATCATTGTATAATATTTTAATTTTTTTTTTCATAACTTAAAATATAATTACTTTTTTTTTATACATTCTATCCATATACTCGTATATTATGTAGCATATAACAACATATGTTTATATAATTGACTTTTAACGCATATCTATTGTATATATATATATATATATATATACCATAAAAGATATACGAGTATATAGCAGCGAAGAAACCTTCATTATTTATTATATTATTATATATTAATTAGTTTTGATTTCACTTTTATATGCAGTTGTTGATATTTCTCAAATCAATAGAAATTTATCTTTATAATCATAATTATAATTATTACTTTTTTTTTTCATTCCATATGAATATATATATACGATGGGAAAATAAATATACCTATGTATTTATATAAATTTTTTTCCATTTTAATCTTCTTCTAAAAAGCCTCATATAATCACTTTTATATGCGATGAGTTTCAATTTTTTGTTTAATTTAAAACGATTATTATTTTTAAAAAGTAAAATATATGTATATTGTGCGGTTGCAGAAATGACGACGACACAGCAACGATTATATATAAACAATGGAACTTAGTATACATACAAAGACAATTGACATTTTTCCGATAGATTTATAAGAAATTTGTTGTTTTATAACGATGCGTGGTCAACAACATATATAAAAATATTACTGCAGCAGAAATTATTGAAAATTCTAATAAAATTAATGTCTATACGCGATGTAACTGTGCGATTGTGGTATATATACTATAATAAATTCAACAAGTTCTATGTATATTAGTATATTTATTAAAATGCTTCATTCATACACGGTTCACATGGACAAGTTTTTATTCACATTAATTTATTTAAATTTTATTTTTTATATATTTATAAATATTTATGATATATAGTCGAAGAAAAAAATATTTATATAGCGACGATCACAGACAGCCGATTATTGTAACTGCAACATACACTCCCATAAATATCCATTCAATATACATTTGTATCGATAATTCTAATCATTCATTCATATATATATTTCGTATAAGTTACATGCACTTTTTTAATAACAATAATATAATAGAATTATTTGTTCGGAATAATACAAATGCAATAAAAATAATAATTACAAATAAATTCAATAAATAATAAAATCAAATTTGTTGAATTGTGCATACCACAATAACCTTACCCATGTAAAATATATATATATATAGTCGATATATTAAATGAAATAATAAGAATGATTGTTATGCAATACGTGTAATATTATATAATAACAATTTTAATAATAATAATCTCACATTTATATTTATGTCGAAACGAAGTTTATTGATATATTTGCGATTACTACTGGCTGTGTGGACACAATCGATATAAATGTATACAACAGCCAGTAATACACATATATATTGTATTTTGTATATACGACTTATGGAACACATAACATCATAAAAAAAAAAAACCATAAGAGAAACAAAAAATCACATGAACAAAAAGCATATAATATTAAAAAATTAATAAAATATATATATACGAGAGGTATACAGGTGCATGTAAATAAACTTATAAATGCTTATAGTATATAATTTTCATATATTGGATAAAATTAATGTATATGTTGTATATTTACTATATATAGGCACACATATAACATATACCCACAACGGATGTTCAATCGATTAGATGCACGTTTCAAAGTATACCTTAATATACAAACATTTATTACAAATATAGAAAATTATTATTATGTTCATTAATATTTTTCGCAATAGATATAAATTTAGTTCTTTGTCTTGGCAATCAACCCGCACACATAGTTCACTCGACATGGGTACGCAAATTTTCCGGACAAACATAATAGGCTTCCAAATAAAAACCTCTTCATCAATATACCATTTTTATATAACATTTTATCTGAAAACTAATTTCCTTCTATGAGATTGTTTCGTCATAATTCATATAACAAATCGTATATATACATAAAAATAAGAAAATTTAAAATGTACGCCTATAATACATTGAACACCTTCTGTACTAAACAAATATTTTTCGAAAATATCTTTCTTTAAAAGTATAAAATTCTTATATAGCATATATACCCATAACATATAAATAATTTAAATTAACTTTTTAAAGTACCTACCTGTGTTCATTGTTAGTCTTTGATTTGCTTCACTGCTGCTATATACACACGTACATATTTCCATTCCATATTGTGTATTTCTTAAATTTATATATGAGTATATATATACGCACAGCTACAATATAAGCTGTATATATATATAGTTGAAATGAATGTTTAGTATATTTTGATTTCGTTCACCTGTGGAAAAAAAAAATAAAAATATTTTTAATTAATATGAATTTATTGTTATCGTTATCGATTTGATATATATTTTATTTTCTTATTAAATTAATAATATTGGTATTTCTTTAATTATTTTTTATTTTTTTTAACCATTTATTGATTATAATAAACGTTTGAAAGTTAATTAATTAAATATTTTATAATATGTTATATATAGGTACAGTATTATAAAAAAAGGCCTGTTTTTTACGCGTATACATAAAGTGGTAGTATATTTATAATAAAAGCATCTGAATATATATATAGAACTCTGTTGAAGATTGAGAATATTTTTTAAGGTGATGTAAACGCTATTTGTTTTATAGTGAATTATATACCTTTTCGAATTTCATATAAAATATAATATAAAATAATAATGTAAATAATACAAAATCAATTAGAAATATTGTAAAGTTAAATCTTTTGTTTATGAGGGAAATTTGTGTGATTGATTTCATTGATTTAAAAATTTGCGCATTGGTATTATGGGTCAAATGATATATATAGAGAATTTTTCGAAGTAATTATATTCGCAGTATAATTAATACGCAGTATACGATTAAAAAATCTAATGATGTGATTATGTCTATATATTTATTAAATAAAATTATAGATTATATATTGTACGGATAATAATATATATTTGGATCGATTTTTCATATGCGGAGACCGAACTGTATTATTACATATATTAAAGTTTCATATGATAAAATATTTCAAAAGTTTAAATAAATGACAGCAGTTTTTCTTTTACAAAAATTTACTATACATACAATATATGAAGAAAAAAGTAAATGACCTTATAAATAATTAATTGTGTTAAAAGGTTTATAATTATTTGTTTATTTATTTGTTATAGTTGATAACCTTATACGGTATAATTATATATATATATAAATATTTATTATATTATTAATATTATAATAAAGAAAATGCATATACTCTTAATTTGAGTAATAATAAAATAAATATTATTTTATATATTTTATATTCTTATAGACAATATAAATACATATATCCATATTATAATAAGAATAAATTGTAAATTATACATATGTATTTTTTGGACCGAAGCAATTAAATTAGACTAATTTATACATAAAAAAAACAGGTAACATGGTCGATTTGATAATAAGAGTATTATTATTTATTTATTTATTTATTTTTTTTTTTTTACTTTAACTAAGACATTATATTTATATTTAATGAGTTGTTATTAAAAAAACCAAATTAGCATTTTAAATCTTTATTTTATAAATGCGTATGGTTAAATATAATTTCACTTAAAAGTTTACCTCTATGCCTTTCACATATCAATTTTATGTTATAAATAATATTATGGGTTGTAAACAACATCTTGATTTTAAATAATCAATTTATTCTATATTGGAATCTATGGTCAAATGCTTCAGTTAAATTAGCAAATTAAAATTCTATTATATATATATGAAAAAAATTTATTAATTCATGTACCGCATGTCGTGATAATAATTGTGTTTATATAATTGTTATAAACTATTGTTGTAATACCGCAAGTATTATAATATTGTGTATGAAAATAATATATTTGTCAAAAATCTTAAATTTTATCAATCAACTGTTTTATAATAAATTATTTATACAAATTTATATAAAAAAAAAAAAAAAACTTTTGACAATTAAATTATTAAATTTAATAAAGTATTATTTTACAAAACATGGGAACAAAAAAAATATATACTTATAAATAATGTTTTAATAATACCACATTAAAATAAATCAAATTTTTTATTTTCTTATTATTATATTTTTATATTCTAGCTATTATACGTGTATTAAAAGTAAAAACCACAAAATCATTATTTGTAATAATAAAACATGAAAAACATTGAAATAATATTTAATAGACCCTAATTAAATGATTTAACATGAATTAAATGTTTTATTTTGTTAAACAAAAATTGGTATTTATACAATATATATAAAAGAAATTATAGGTTAACCATCTCATATTATTTCTCATAATTGTGTTTGGGAAAAGAAAAAATTGTATACGCTTTATTTAGTAATTCCCGCCCCTACTTTATATATATATATATATATGTACATAGTTAATATACATTTAATATGAATATACATACGTCGTACATTTTACATAGCAGCGTACACCGTATAAGAATAATTGCGTTATATATACATTTATTTAAATAATCTTATATTGTTATTTAATATATTATATATATTGTATTTATAAGAAGTCTATATTTATATAATTAATAATTAATCATATCTGCTCTGAAACTGATTTGTCAGACATAAGAAATCTATAAATATATATACATTCAATTTTGTTACTAAAATGCGGGAGCAAAACTTTAAAAACCATAAAAAATATTTTTCGCGTTATTTATATCAAGTGTTTATCACATTAAAATATGTTTAAAAAAAAGTGAAATTAATGAAAATATTATTAAATTATTTAATAGAATTAACCTCTTCATCTCGTCATATATATATATATTTATATATATTGTATATATATCGCATTAAAATTAACAAACCAAAACAAAACAGATACTCTTTCACATCATACAATATACAAAAAAAAAACTACGGCCTTGAAAATGCTGGTATATTTACTAATAATAAAAATAATTATGGAATGCCTTAGGCTGCCGCAGGTTGTTTTATTTATGCTATATATTTTAGTATAAATAAATTAATACATTATTGAAGTATATACATACAAACATACATACATACAATATTTAATAAGTGTAGACTATGAAAAGATATATCTGCACGTTTTTATATGCTATACATTGTATGAGCATTATATAAAAATATAAATAATAGTGGCCAAAGATATATATGTGGTATATCTACTAAATAAATAATTTTCTATCAATTTTTGTGGCATAAAAAAATTTTAAATATTATTTTATATTCGCCATATACATATAACCTATATCAATTGAAATGTTTTGGAAAAATTTATCTTATATTAGTATCATCTGCACTAAGGAAATTTACCATATATTATATAAAATTGTCTTATTTCTCTGATCACCATTTAATAAATATAAATAATGTTCAATTCAGGTAAATTACATAATACATATATACATAGATAAATTATTTACATATAATTAATATTTTATTTACAATTTATTAGTATATATATATATATATATATATATGGATATATATATATATAGAATTGTATATTGTATATGTATTAATATTATATTATATAAAATTTTGTTGAATTGTTGATGTAAATATTTTTCCAACTATATATTGTATATATATACAGACAGCTTATAATATAAATTTTGTAATGTATGCCTATACGGTTTAAAAAGTAATTTGATATAATGTTGTTTGGGTATATATTAATATATTAATGGAATGTATAAAAGATAATTTTGGTTTTTTTTGATAAATTTCTATATAATATTTACATTCCATTAATATATTAATATACTACTACTTAAACCTTTCAATATTTATGTACATATGAATAATATATTAGTAAATTTATGGTATATTTTTGCGAATATATAAAACTTGTATTCAATATACTCGTATATATGATAAGAAATATTATATAGAAATACCCGCACTATATACATATGGTAACTTAAGAGAAAAACATTATGTACTATAATACGAAGGTAGATTATGTAGGCCGCAATAGTTATATATTCTAAAGATTTCATGTTAATAATTATTTTACTATACTGATGACTGGAACGTTGTCCTCGGCTAAGTGATTGAAACTATTTATACTCTATACGTATATATATATATAATTAAAACTGTTCATAAAATCAAAAACTTTAAGAAAATTCAATCCCTTATGATTTTTGTATAGGAATACATTGAGATTAAAATTTACTGTGCTGCAAGACATTATTTATAAAATAGTTACTTATAATAATTAAATTTAAATAAATTCAGATAAAATAAAATTGATTCGATATGGAACAAAATATTACTCCTATTATTTATTATTATATACTATGATAATTATATGACATCTTAATTTAATATCGCTTCCTTGCAGTACCTTAATTTATAATATTATTTGTATATATTTAAGATAGATGCACTTATAATGGAATATTTATATATAATTAATATATTGTTTGTATATAAATATTTTATTATAATATAATGTTATAGAAATAATGTGATTAAATGTTATTTAATTATGAAATTAATTATTATTATTATTTATTAAGCAAATTATTTTGTGTTACATTTGTGCTGATATGATTAAAACTAAAATTTATCGTTAGAAATTTATTTGTAATATAAAATAATAATAATATAGATAAAGCATCGAAAAATGTAACATTTAGAAGAGCCAAATATGTCAATCCTTAAAAAAAAATCTAATATTCAAATTAATATATAATTTTCTTATATATTCATAATAGAATTTAGTCAAAATTGTACAAATTTTTTTTTATCTGTATTGATTATCGTAAAAAAAAAAACACTTAATTATTTAATATATACTTTACCGCAAAAAACGTAAATGCGGTCTTTCTAGTTATAAAAACAAAAAAAAAAGTCTGTCCTTCTATCTTTAATGTTAATCCATATACACTCACATATGAATGTATTTTAGAAAGATAAATTATATAAGCAAAAACATTTTTAATTTCTATTATAAACTAAACTATTAATATAGTAGCAGAGTATAGTTAATTTTATATACATATTTCTAATTTCTAATGTTGTATACATGGCCGTTATTTGTATGATCATATCGCTCACTATATATTATAAAAACACGATTTATTTGCATTAGCAAAATGTATTTTCTATCTTTTTTTTTTTTGGAAATATTAAAATCATTGATATATATTTACTTTTACCAAAGGCGCTTAATATTATTGTACCTTATATATATATATTTGATATTATATATTCCCCGGAAATTAAAAAACAAACTATAAATCTATACTATTATATAACTATCTGTATGTATAACAAGAAATATGAACATCAAAAAATCAACCTACATCGATTTAGAGTATATTTATTTTTGTATATATTTTGAACTTGACACCTAGTTGATGTTGAGGGGCGTCTAAATTTTTTTTTTTTTTTCTTAGACATGTTATAAACGTATTGATGTAGGTACACACAAAAATCAACATAATTTTAATAATTAATATAGTATAATTATCATAATCATATATAACAAATGTTTGTACATATATAATACAATGGATATATATATTAATTATATATAAGTATTAATATACAAATATTTAAATATGTTTCACATAATAAATTTTTCGGTATCACGGCACTTTGTTTAACACTTTATTTATATATGATGACCGTGTGTATGTATATAAATATAAATATAGTATATATATATATATTTATTTAATAATAGAAAAATAAAAACAGATGAACAAAATATTTTATGTAAAAAAAAAATAAAATAGTAAAACATTATAGTATACAAGTATAAGTAATAGAGCGTTGGTTGCATGTCAAAAATTAATAAACTGTAATGAATGTACATATAATATTAGATATTAATATTTTTATTATATATATATCTTTCTATATACTTGAATGAAATATAATATAATAATAATAATAATAATAATAATAATAATAATAATAATAATAATAATAAGAATAACAACAAAAACAACCACCTATAGAATTATGTATATCATATTGACATATAACATGTGGGAGTGAAAAGTAGATAATATTTTCTTATTATTATTATTATTATTATTATTATTATTATTATTATTACTATTATTACACTATTATATATGTGATTTAGTTATTATATGTCCATATAAAAATATTCTAAGTTAATGCAAAAATCCTTTAATTAATATAATTAAGTATATAACAAAAAAAAAAATATATAAATATTTTTTTGCGGGATTGGCACGATGTCATGCCATATGCCAATAGTATAATTTCTTATTAAATGAAAAACAAAAAAAAGCAGGTATTTCAAATATTTTTAAAAATTAATTACAATTAACACAATTTATTTTTTTTTTCTATATATATTTATATACTTGATATAACAACAAAAATTTGTACAATAATTCATTCACACAAAATAATAAAAACTTTATAATCATATCTTATGTTTGTGGTTCAAGTTGTGTACAAGTGTACGCATACATACACATATAAAATAAAATATATATAATTATATAGATTGTAAAATATATATTTTAAATAGCAGGCAATATATATATTAATAAAAAATATAGATAAAATGCTTTCAATATATATAATAAATAAACACCTAACGCGCGCAGCGTTCAATAAAAATGAAGTTGTTAATTTAAAAAGATTGTATTTATTTATTTTTTTTCCATACATTTTATAAGGTAATATAAGCTTTCTATTTATATAGTAATGACTATTTAGGCCATATAAAATAAGTGAAATTAACAACCATCATATTTTTATTTTATTTTATATATATAGATTTTAATATATTATTTATATACAATATTTATTTACTACATGTACAATATAAATTGTATTTATAAATGTTGATTTCTATAATACTCTCGTAATAATAATAATAATAATAATTTTAATATATGCAATTGATTATTTCTATATATATACAATGTATACAATAAATACAAATAAATAGTTATAATCCATTCATAAAATTTTAAATTAATGTATTAAAAGTATAATTTTGTAGAGTGTAAAAAAATATCTATACACCATATGTTTATTTTTTCTGATATTATTTAAATGTAATAATATTCTACTAGAAGCTTATTTAAATATGTATATTAAAAATGTGATTGATCGCGATTGATCGTACGGAACATAGAGAATGTGATGTGGAATAAAAAATATGTAACAAATATTTGTTGTGTTGTCGCGCGTAAGTCATACATAGTATCTATATACAATATATAAAAAGATAAAGATAAAAATTTAAATCTGGATATAAAATAGATTATCTTATATATATATATGTGTGTGCCACACAAATAATAAATTAATAATTATAAATAACATATATAATATTAATTTAAACAAATTTTATTTAAATACTTTCTTACTAAAAAAAAAACATATATAATTATTTTAATAATTTTTATGTGAAATAAATTTATATATACGTAGAATATATAATTAAGGAAAATTTTCAACTGTAACAAAATCTAATTTACAAGATTACGCATATAATAAATTTAATTGAATGGTACGGTTATTAAATATTTATACTCTCGTACTATATATTTATATAAATTTTCAATTGTAATAGGTAAAAATTATAATATTTATATATAAATATAAATACTCGTATTTAGTTTAAATTAAAATCATTATTAACGCTATATACAATATATAAAATATGCGTAAAAAGTATAAAAATAAAATAATTCCATTTGAAACTGAAAGCGTTATCAATTAAAAAAAAAAAATAAAAAAAAAATATAAATAGATTATAATAATTAAGCGATTTCAATTTAAATTTATATGAATTATGTTTATGGGTTTTTGTATCGAATTAAAAACAAAAAAATTGAATATTATTATTCTTTGGTGTATATAATTTGAAGTTCATTAACACGTGTTTTTATATATTATTGTATATAGATGATTTTTTATCGTTCTATATGTTCATGTGGCACGGTGATTCTGAGAGTGAAGCGTATAAAATGCAGATATGATAAAGTATATACGAATAAAAAATTGTAGTTGAGGCGAACTAAATGAGTTACGCATCATTAATAATAATAATTGGCAATAAAATTAGTGATTCGACAACCACCTATTCGAATTAATTTGATAAATAATATTTAAAACTATATTAATTATTGATGAAATCACTATATTGTTGGTTCAAAATTTTTGTCGCCAGTGTACAGATATACACGTCTTCGAGAAATAATAATTTTTGGTGCGCGGTATATCAATATTATTAGTTGGTGCAATTTAAATCAATTACCCGAAAAATTGATTAGTATACACAATTATAATACAAAAAAAATATCCATAGAATACTGTATGAATCAGAAAGAATTAACTAAATACCTGAGGTAAATTAAGTTTAAATTAATTTAAAAAAAAATACTAAAATTAAATATGTATATCTTAAAAATAAATTGTTAAATTGTAACCGCGTCGGACATATAATTTTTATATATATAAAGAAAGGTATTCAGTATATAATATGATTATATAATTAATATATAGATGTATAGAAGATGGAATGGTAAATGGTATATTTTAGAACACATATATCAGTTGACACAAAATTATAAAAAAAAAAATTAAGATTTTATTGACAATAGCTTAAAAATTTCTATTAAAAATAATAAATAATATTATATTAATATTTTAAATATTTTGTAAATTCAGAAATGATCAATTTTATAAGTTTCATAATTTACTATTGTTTTTTTTTTTATATGTTCACAAATTAATAGATGAGTTTTTAAAACATTGAACACATCCTCAATTCTTTATAATATTAAATGTGCAATTTTGCTAATTTCATTATAAATAATATGCGTAACGCAAAGATATTCTCAATACGTGTAATTTGTTTTTGGATTCATTTATATTTTCCCGAAAGTGTGTATAATATATTGTTTTAAACAACACGCAAATACTATATATATATATGAGTTAGTGAACCTATAAATATAGTCATATCACGTATATTGGAATATTATGTGTATATATTGTAAATTATAAATAAATAAATTATGTTAATAAAAAAAAATTAATTTAAATAACAAAAAGTTTAGAATATTTTGTGTATACCTTCTTCTTCTCCGCACACATAATACAATATATTATGTAGAAGCAGAAACAAGTTTGATAATAAATTAATATAATAATTTTCTTTCTTTATACATTATAAATTAGGTGTATATATGCTTAATAATGTTGAGATAAAGCAAGTTATTATTCTGTGTATATACAATATTTCTGTTAATATATACCAAAAACAAGAACAAAAAAATAATTTTATCATTTTATAGTATATATTCATTTTTTATAATTATTGATATATAAATATATAGACAAATGAAAAAATTAATAATAATAATAATAAAAAATACCTATATAAAATATATGAAAATCATGTGTATATTTTATATGCGGTTATGATATTGTTATTGTCTGTATATATATATTTACATGAGAATCAGTGTAATTTGTTTATACGTTTTTTTCTTAATATTTTACCATTTATATATAATATACTAGTATAAAATTTAGTTACAATAGCATTCATAATAAATTATGTATAGTAAATGATAGTTTATTTATACTACTACTACTACTACTACTGCTATACATTGTTTTATATATACAGAAATAAATAATTACAATTCTATATAAGTTACAAAGTATAAATATTCTATATACATTTATAATATTTGCAATGCGTGATGAACTTTGTGGTTTTTTATATTATGTGATTTGATTTTATTTATATAAATATAATGTATGAAATAAATATATATAAATCATATCAATTTTAAATATCAAATATTATTCAATCGGTGCAATTGTTATAATTTAAATATACGCAATAAAATAATTAAATTAAAAATTTAATATAATACATAATTTACTATATATAAATATGCAAAAATTTATGTTATTGTACATCAAGAATTTCTATTTCAAGAATATTACTATAAACATGATTATTAATTATATTTATATCTGATAAATAAATTTTAATGATAATTATTTGTTTAAAATAAATTTCAAACATGTAAGATTACTTGGAAAATTATATAAATATAGGTGTATTATTTATTATTACTATATGCACAATTCATTAAACAATATCAGATCGGCGCCTCCAATACCATTCAAAGCAAATAGGAAGGTATCGGCTTTGAAATTTGAAATGATATATATAAAAATAAAAAAATTAATTATTTTCCATCATCATTCATCTCTATACATACATATATATCTCGTGTAATAATAATAATAATAATAATAATAATAATAATAATAATAATAATAATAATAATAATAATCTATATGATGCTCTTATATATCTCTTATATATTCATATTGGATAGGATGATGCCTATATATAATATATGTATATTCATATATATACAAATAAATGTACATGTTATATCTATCTATCTGTATATCTATCTATATCTATAACTATCTATCACATCATATATATATATATTGTACAAACAAATATATAATAAGAAATATGTTATGTTTATTTATTGTAATAATATATGTACATTTATATTATTACATTATTATATATTTATATGGAAGGTATATAAGAAAAGATTGAATTCACTTTGTATAATAAATGACTGTTTTTTATTATGATTACATTTGATTTGATGTCGCGTGCAATGGATAAAATCTTTTTGCATGATTACATTTTACACGAGTAATCACAATTGATTTCAGGTCTTTGACTTATCATGTATTTTTCATTATATATCTATATACGTTTTATTATTATTATTATTGTTATTGTTTTATAAGGAAATTTCTATATATATATATATATATATACATGTGTTAGCTATATATAAATAATAACATAATCAGTGGCGTTACGTGCATGCAAACAAGGTAAACAGTGTTTACCATAAAAAAATTCCATTTTAACGAATATTTTGTATCAATATTTTTGATAATGGCTGTATTTTATATAAAATTAGTTAAATTTTACTATAGTTTTTCTTATGTACTAAATTAAAGCATAGGTAAAATATCGCAGATATAATTTCCATAAACAATTAAAGTCATTTATAATATAATAATACGATATAAACTATAATTAAAATGCAATAAATAAAAGGGTACTCACCAATTCACTTTTCCCAACATTAGCCGCAATAGAGGAGCCGGTAACAGAAGAATGAATATTCTGCACATTCTTCATTTCACAAATAACAAAATCGAACAACGATACACATTTGCTATAGCTAAAATGAGAAAGAAAGAAATAAATTAATTTTAATATTATTATTATAAGGTAAATTTAATAAATGTAGTAGAAAATCAAATTAAATATATTTATTTTATTACTTTTTTTTTCAAAATAATTTGGTACAATTTTATACATAAATATAAAAACCGCAACAGCAAGAAGAACAACAAAGCAACAACAACAACAATAAATGCTATATAAAAATTTTTGTGACCGCGGCGTCGCACTGACACAATCGCATTTTTTTTTTTTTTTTGCATACGCATATAGGAAAAAGTCAAAATTAAATTATTAAAAAACTAAAAATCCAAACCATCTTTTCCAAAAAAATTAATTATTGAATAAATTGATAATTATTGGGAAACAAATAAAATAGAAATAATTAAAACAATTACAATATTTAATGTATAAAATATAAATAAATGAGGAACACCACTTACTTACACGTCATTAACAAACAAGGGAAAAAAGAAAGTTAAAATTTATTGTACAGGCATTTTTTAAACACCCAATAACTAAACAATGTAATAATATTTACCAAATAAAACTTAATAAATATTAAACATTAATATTTGGTTTATAAATTTAAAATAATAGATTATCCTTACCTTACATTAATTATTAAATATAGAATAATTAAATGATTAATGTGCAATTTTTTTTTTCTTATTTATTCATTTACTACGACGTGACTGACACAAGAAAAACAAAAACTAGCAATAATAAAAATCGAAATTATAAATGTGACAAAAAAAATTGTGATGACACATGAGATATGTATATAAAAAAAAACAATTGAATTTATTTCGCTATATAAGAATTTCGAATTTATTTTTTATTATCGTAATTTAATTATAATTTAACGAATTTTCAAATTTAAAAATTTGCTCTTTTTTGAAATTTATTCCAATAGATGTTGTCACTTACGATTAATGATTATTTAATAATTGAATGTATTTTTATAAAGTAATGAAATTTGCTTACAAAGTAAATTTATAGATTTTCATATAAATTATTTAATATTATCTAAATTTTTGGCATTAGATAATTTTGAGTTTTGGCTTACAATAATTGAACCGCTCTTCTCGTAATATGGTATGTACCAGACCAGACTGTCGGAACTAATGCACGATGTCATTATAGGGAAAAATCAATTATATGCCGTATAAACATGAATTCAAAGAAAAAATAATTGACATAGATGCAGGCTAACAAACAAAATTTAACATTAAATAATAATAACTTTTTCGCAGTAAAAATTGTATTAAATTTTAACGATAAACTATTTTTATGTAATGGGATGAAAATAGGATTTGTTTACCTAAACGAAAAATTCACGCAACGCCGCCCAACATAATGTAGCAGCTATGTAGATTCTATATCTATATTATATATTGTATATACTATATTTATTTTTATAATATATATAAGCGACGTACGACATCAAAGATAAATAAAGATAAATATCCATTTCAAACCAAATACCCATGTTGAGCTGACAATCACTGGACATAGAGAGTATATATGTATATTTGGTTTTTATATATTATATATATATATAGTATATAGTAATGCTTATACACTAATATGAATATAAATAAATATGTTGCTATACTATATATGTTAAGAAAACTATACAATATACAGATTACAAGAATATCTAACAAGAGAATATATATATAATATTTACAAATGCTATATAGAATATATAATCGTTATTGTATATGTCACATATTTATATATCTACATATTATACCATATATATTTGTAAAATATATAAAATATAGGTATGTATATATAGCAAATTCTTCTTAGAATTTTATATATGTAGTATTACAAGAATTATAATCGTATTTTATCTAATAATTATATATGTAAAAGAATTATTTATTTATTTATTTATATTTATGATTTGTATCAACGCAGAAAAAAATTATTATTATTATTATTTACTATTTGTTTTATTTTATTTATATATTTTATATAACATATATATCTATAAATACGAATATTTATAGTCGTAGGTATATTTATGAAGAAGTGCTATATGTGCACACAATATATCAATATAAAAATACAAGTGACATTATTATATATATTATAAAAATATACTTAAATATATATATATATTTATTAATTTGTATTTGCTGCACGGAATCATCAGTATTTTATTTTTAAAAAATTATACTTGTTATTGTTATTTGTTATTATTAAAATATGAAAAATTATTGTAATAAATTTAATGTAATTTTTTCGAAATATATATTCATACATATATTTATTATTATATGTATGCGAGTATATAAATGATGATATCAGTATATATGTATAAATAATATGTGTCGTTCAGTTTAGAAATGTATGTACACAAGCATTTGATTTCTCTGCAGTAAATAGAATAGATAAAGGAAACATTCTTTAGTTTTAATATTTATTACACAAATATATACAAAATGTATGAGGAGACAAATCAGATATATATAAATCAAATTGAAAATATTCAATGCAATATGTGAAAGGGTGAAAATATTCTTAATCGTATTACAATAAATACAGGCAAATTGTGGAATAATAAGTGGGAAAATCAATTTTCTGGAAACTACAATTTCATGAATTATTCTTGTATATAGTGGATTTAGGTTTTTCTAACATCTTGTTTAATTTTACATATATATTATTTTCATAATATATATGTATAGTCGCAATACAACAGAATTAAAAAATAAATTGCAATAAATTCTGACATCTAATTGCTATGGAATGATGATAAATATAAAACTATATATGAATAAAAATTATCCATCACTACATAACAAAAAATAATTTATAATAAATCAGGATAAATAAACAATTTCTCAATTCATTTTTATAAAATATGTTAAAATTTATAATATTTATTCACTGAAGTACAAAATAAAACAGATATATGCAATTAAATATAACCGCATCAAATATTTATAATAATAATAATAATAGAAAGCAATAATTTATTAATTTAATAAATTTAAATTACTGCTCTATATGTTACGCCATATCACCGTCCATATAAATCCACATATATATATGTATGAAACTAAATAAATAATCTCAAAATATTGCTTATTATATATTTTTGTATTTCAAAAGCTAAAATAAATTCAATATAAAACTACGTAAAGAATACTTATTCTATAAAATAATTGTATTAAATATCAAGATATTTTAACGTAATATTTGGTTGCAATATTTACTGTAATAATACAAATTCAATAATACATAAGTGTAATCTTAAGTATTATATATAGAGATATAGTTACAGATGATATCACATCAATAATATATATATAAAGAAAATTGAAATAATTAAAGCGTAAATATTGACATTATTTTTTATTCTCATATACATTTATTGATAATTATATTATATGATTTATGATATGAAGAATTAAATAATAATTTTACTATAAATAGTATTTCATTCGTACGAATCACAGTAAAATGCACTATATACTGCTTATGATATATATGTTTAATACGACTTCTTTGAAAATTATTATATAAAAATGTAATAGTATTTAAGAATAAATTCAATTTCACTATATTTAATATTTAATTACACACAATATATGAATCAAAATCGAATTAATTAATAATATTTAAAAATATAAATTTTCTATTACAGTGTTTACATGGGGACGTAAAATGAGTAAAAAATTAGAATTACTTCGACGGAATGATTCATCATCAAAACCGAATGATGTAAATAATACAATATTAGATACACATAAAAAATGTTTACAAAAATTAAATCGACCAACATCCTTAATACAAGAAAATGTAACAAAACAATCTACACAACAACACCAACAAGATCGTCAAAAAACATTTCGTACATTTTTCTATCGCATAGGATCGACTGGTATGTTAAACCATAAATCATCAAATAATAATAATATCAACAGTCATAATCATTATCAATTAAACCACCAATTGGATTCAACAACAAATTCATCATTATATCGAAGCAGTTCAACCAGTCAATTAAATACCTCATCGTATATAAAATGTGATGATCCAACAGATGGTATCAATTTAATAAATAAAACGAAAAAATTAATACAATCAAATAATGGTTCAATGAAATCGTCTAGTTGTAATGATATAGCCAAAGTGATTCAACAACAACAATTGCCTGCACAGCCACAACAGCAACAAACACCAAAACGTTGTAATTTTCCATATGCATTTTTACGTTCAAAATTATCAGTTTTACCAGAAGAAAATGGTGGTTCAGTTTTAAATCAAAAACGATTATTAGAAAATTTAAATAAAATAAATGCAGCAGATATAAAAAAATTATCAACCGAAAAAAAACAATTACAAAAAGACGATGTCAATGATGACAGCAAAATAATTACTACTGAACATCAACAACAAGAATTTACATCCGCAGATGAAGTTTCATTAAATTTAAGTAATTCATCTCGCATTAATAATAATAATAATAACAATAATATTAACAATAATAATAATAATAATAATATTAATAATAATAATAAAATTGACTGGGAACCAACATACCAAAGATTAAGTAGCTGTATTAGTTCAAATGAATCTGGTTATGATAGTGATGGACGTCATACAGAAGAACAAATTTTAGGTATTAATAATAGTAATAATAGCAATGCAGATAATATATTAATAAGAAATCATATGATAATGAATATGAATAGAAAAAGGCATTCATCATGTAGTTCAAATAATTCAATACAAATGATGAATGAATCGAGTAATAATTCTTCTAGTGGTTTTAATATTAATAATAACAATAATAATAATAATAATAATATTAATAACAATAATAATAATAATATTAATAATAATAATAATAATAATAATAGTAGCAGTGGTTGTGGTAATATAAATAATAAATGTAATACAATACGACGACGATTTCGACAAATTAAATTAGAAAAAAAATCAGCAGACGAATCAATTGGTTTAATATTATCACCGCAATGTTTTAATTTAGATGATAGTAAAATTGAAATAAGATATTTAATTGCAGAAATTGATATAAATGGATTGGCACATAGGTATAGTTTTTTTTAATTCAATAAAATTAATAATTACATAATAATTTTTCTAAATTATATATAAAAAAAATATATTTTTTCAGAGATGGCAGACTAAGAATTGGTGATGAAATTGTAAATATTAATGGACATCATTTGCGTGGTATACAATCATATAATATAGTACAATGTATATTATCAACAATATCTGGTGATTATGTAGATCTTGTCATAGCTCATGATGAGTTAACTACATTTTATTCGTCAATTGATAATGAAACAAAATTTAAAATGAACACAATGTTGAGTAGCGGTGATCACCGTGACCACGGTGAATGTGTTCAAATAAATAACAATAATAATTGTGATAATATTAATTTCGATAATAATAATATTAATAATAATAATAATAATAATATTATTTTAAATACAACAAATAAATTAAATACTAATAATTCTAATAATTATATAAATTTAAATATAAATCAAAATCAACATTATATTAATAGCAGCAGTACGATTAATAATAATAATAATAATTATAATAGTAATAATATTAATAATAATAATAATAATAATCATCTCTTATTATCACAAAATATAGTGTCAATTTATTTTAATAATGAATTAATAGATTCACGTTTACATCAATACCAACAAAATCAACAGCCAAATCAACAGCACCAACATCAACAGTTGTTGACACCACATCCCCAGCAAAACTATCAACATAAATTATCACGAAATAGTTCAATAAATAAATCTTTAGACATGACACCACTTTATAATCCATCCGAATATATTCCGGTTTATGCAAATCGTGTAACAATTAATAATACAATTAGTGATGATGAAAAATGGAAAATACTTAGTAAAAAACGTTCAGCAATGTTATCAAAAGGTTGTTATAATAATCAAAATAAAAACAATACATTAACATCAATTGCAAAATCAATTAGTTTAGATAATAATGAAACAGAAAATAATAACTTAAAACATAGATCAATATCATCTGCATCATCATCATCATCATCGTCATTAATATATAATGAATGTAATAATAATAATAATAATAATAATAATAATAATAATAATAGTATTAATAATAATAATAATAACAATAACAATAATAATAATAATGATAATCAATCATCAAAATCGATTCCATTGCAAACAAATAATAAATTAACAGAAATTAATTTAAATAAATGTGTTTATGCGCTATATAGACCAATTGATACTAAACAACAACTAAATACAAATATAGATTTAAATAGATTTACGGAAAATAATTTAATTAATTCACAATATAGATCAATTAGAATAAATAAAAATTTATATCCAAAACATATTGAACAACACATACAATTATTATCACAAAATATTAACAATGGTGAAATTAATAACATTAACAGTAATAATGATCATCAACACAAATTAAATGGTCAACCTTATATTAATGATTATTCTAATAACAATAATAATAATAGTAAAATTAACGATAACATTATAAAAAAACCAAATATTTATTGCCTTAAAAAATCTCAAACAGAAAGTTGTATAATAACTTCAAATAATGTACAAAATTTATATAAAGGTATTAACGATGATAATGATCATGATGGCGACGATGACGATGACAACCAAAGAAAAAATAATGCTGATTTCGATAATGTTGATGTGGATAATGACAATAATAAAAATAATAATAATAATAATAATAATAATAATAATAATAATCATAATAATAATAATAACAAAAATAACGAAGATGCTGATGAAGATGATGTTATACGACAAGAAGGTATCGATCAATTGAAACAACTACGATTTATAAAAAAGGAAGAAAATGGTAAATGTAACAATAAAATTAATGTTCATAATATTAATAATAATAATAATAATAATAATAATAATAATAATATTTATGATAAAGGTGGATCGTATATTGAAGGTATGTATTGAAGTGAATATGTGTGTGCATGCGTAGGTGTATATATATAAAATTGTATTTTAAGAGCATTTACTACAAAATTATATCAATCATTTCTTATCATTTAAAATAATAATTATTGAATTTGTTCATAAATGTATATTGCTGTGGTATTTTATTTTAGAAAAGCAATATCTCTCATCTATGTCTGTAAAACAATAAACTTTGTCTCTGTGCTATAATTTATATTAATTTTATGAAGTTTTAAAATTAGGATAAGTATCTCTATTAGTTAATTAAATTATAATGAACGTGACCAAAAAAAAAAACCTTAATTAAATCGTTTAGAATTTAGATTCCCAATGTGCATTTAAATTGTGTGTGTGTGTATCGCATCATTAAAAAATTACGGAAATAATAGTATTTCCGGATAGAGTAAATTTCATATAAAATATAAAAACTATAAAATTATTTTATTTTGTATGAATGCCGTGTGGATATATAATATTTTCTTTCTATATAAAATTAAATTGATGAATTTCAAAACAAATAAATAATATAAGATATTTTTTAATTAGTTATAAGAGGATATAGTACGTTTTAATTACATCTTAATATTTTACCAAATTTGTATGTTAATTGATTTTATATTTTATTCATTCACATATTATTATGCAATATTATTCTGTTTTACCTATACATTAATGTGTGTAGCTCATTAATTAAATACATATATTAGATATATTTTATCGATTTCAAAAAAAGTCGTTCGCATAGATATTAACAATATGTATGGTATTTAGTTAATATTATATTATATATTATACGTATTATTTATAGATTAAATTTGATTAGGTTAATTATTTGAATTTTATTTTTAAACTTATTTATTTATAGATTTTATTTGTGTTCACAAATTTTTAATTATAATATATTTATTTCTATTTTTATATAGGACTTCAAAGATGTATCTATATAAATATAAAATATTATAAAGGACAAGGAAAAAAATCATTAGGATTTAGTATAGTTGGTGGACGTGATTCACCAAAAGGAAATATGGGAATTTTTGTAAAAACTGTATTTCCAACAGGACAAGCCGCTGACGATGGAAATCTTTTAGCAGGTATATATATGTTGAGAAAATAAATGTGTATGGTAAATTACAAATAATTAAATTAAAAATACAGTATATACTATATTCAGGATATATTGTACACATTTATTTATATTGTTTAATTCTTGTTAATAAATAAATAAATAAATAAATAAAATAATTATTTCACGTATTGTGTGAACGCATACACACACGTGTATTTACACATATTGAATAAATTTATTTTTATTTCGATTAAATATTTACGTGACACATATAATAATTTATGGTTACATCTTTGTATACATATTCATAAATTCCGTTCAATATACAATATATAAATAATATTATTAAATTATAATAAATTAATTTAAATATTCTATACAAGTTCACGGTTCACCTTTTATAGAATCTATAGTTTGTGTTATATAGTTATGTGTACATTTTAAATATATATATGCATATTTTATATATAGTTTAAAAGTTTATTGAACGCGTAAATTATGTTTTATTTTGTTGAAAAATAAAAGATACCGACATTTTTTGCAATTGGTAATTTTAAAATTAAATTATTTAAATCCAAATTATATAATATGGTTTTAGCAAAGTATATGCTTATAAGAAATGACAAATTATAACTGGGATAGATTAACGAAAATATATAAACCTTTTTTTTCGTATTTTTCATAGGCGATGAAATACTTGCAATAAATAATCGTTGTGTAAATGGTATGAGCCATTCGGAAACAATATCTATATTTAAAAATATTCGTGAAGGTCCAGTTTCATTAAGGGTAGCACGAAGAAGGTATATTAATTTTCATATATACCATATATAATTTCAAATATTAAAATATTATAATTAATTAATATAAACAAAAAAAAAAATTTTTATTTACAGATCTCAAAGAACTAAATCACTTGACAATGTACAAAATTAAATAATAATAATAATAAAAAAAAAAATATCTATAAATATAATTTTCTAAATTATTATTTAATATAATCGTATATAATTAACGCGTGTATTTTTAATTTATAATAATATAATAATATTCTATAACAAATTTTTAAGTAAATTATTTGAATATGCATATTAATTTCTAATTAATGTATGTGTAAATAAATAAGAAAAAAAAAACGAGGATATATTTTAGTAAAACAAAATCTTAATTATATAATTAAATATAATTTGTGATTGTATAAAATTATTGTAATTATTATTAAGCGTATAATTTCTTAGAAGAAAACAAAAAAATTCTAATTGTAATTAATTTAATTATTATTATTATTATTATTATAATAATATTATAAATATAATTTTGTGTTAATTGTTACAAAAATACAATAAAAAAAACGAAAAAAGAAAAAAGTTCTATAATAAATATATGAACTTCAAATCATAATAAAATTTAAATATTTGTGTTTTACTCTCGTAAAATATAGTTTCATATTTTGTCTTTTACCATATATTATATAATTAATATTAAATTTACATTTAATTAATTAATTAATTAATTAATATTTCGATATATTGAGTAATTTAAATAAGTACTACTAAGATGCACTACAATCACTGCAGAAGATCTTTATAATCACATCGAATAAAAATTGAATTTAAACAGAGCAAATAAAAACACTATCTATATATTGTGTAGTGCAAATATACTAAATAACAAAACAAACAAATATAGGAATAATATCGCATTAAAATAAGAAACAACATTCTATTTTAATTTCTATATATATTTGTGACCTGATAAACACTATATTAAATATGGTATATATATATATATATATAGCCATAGTCATATATGTCATTCGAATAGACTTCGAAACTATGCTATTATAGATGAAATAATTAAATGAAATACTTAAAAAATAAAACAGGATCGTACAAAAATGTACACCAAACTAAAATTGTTTGATTAAAATGTGAATACTTTCAAATATTTATTTTCGTCAAACGCAATCGTCAACCAATTTATTTTTTTAATTGAATTTTATTTCTGCAATGCTAATAAAAATAAAAAGCATTCGCGCATAGTATTGTAATATTAAAATATAATAAAACAATTAAAATATGAATTCAAATGGATTGAACTTGAACTAAATATTTTCTATATAAAATTTATTAAGATAATATAATTTTATAATAATTTTAAATCAATATTTTATTATTCACAATTAGTGTAAATTGAAATCTTCTAATATGAAAATAATATAAATATCTATAATTTGTGTGTGTTTTATTTATATAAATATAGTAGTGTACAAATAATTTTATTAAAATTATGAAAATGTAAGTTTGTTTATCATATATAATTTAGAATAATTTAACAAAATTAATTATTATATTTATTTATTTATTTATTTATTTATTTATTTATTTATTTATTTATTTATTTATTTATGTTCATATAGTTTCCATTTATTCATAGTATACCATTACATATTTATGAATGCCATACCATTATGTATAACATTGGAAATTGGTTGTGACAATTATGAGGGTTATAAATGTATAATAAGTAATGTATTTGCAGATGAAAATGAAAATTATATAAATTTTATTGGTACACGTTGGTCATATTATGGAATGACAACATTACAATTTCAAAATTGTCATCTACATTTAATACCGCCTACAATATTTTTAAATTTCAATCAATTGAATTCATTAGATTTATCGCACAGTGATATAATTGAAATTTCAGAAAATACATTTGAAATGGCTACAAATTTAAATAAATTAAATTTTTCAAATAATAAATTAAACCGTTTAAATAATTTAACATTTTCGGGTGCTATAAAATTAAAATATTTAGATTTATCACATAATCATATCGATTGCATTCAATTAAATGCATTCCATACAATTACAGAATTAAAAACATTAATATTAAGTGATAATATTATTGAACAATTACCTATAGCAATTTTTGATAAATTAATAAATTTAAAAATTTTACAATTAAATGAAAATATGTTAACAAAATTAGATGGATCATTATTTTTATATAATATCAATTTATTTGAAATTACATTAAATGATAATTTTTTAAGACACATTGATGCCAATCAATTTTTACATTTACATAAAATTAATCTATTTGATTTATCAAATAATCCAATTGAAAATTTTAATATAATTAAAATAAATGCACGTATTATGAAAATGTCAAGTATAAATGCATATAGTTGTTTTATTGGCGAACGTTTAAATAATTTGGATGCATCTAATAATAATATTAATAAAATTATTATTAACGATAATAATGAAAATGATACAATAAGTTCGGTAGTGCATAGAAAAAAATTAAAATATTTAAATTTATCGAACAACAAACTTGAATCAATGCATAATTTAACAAAGTTAAAATATTTAGAATATTTAGATCTGTCACAAAATTTATTTCAACATTTAAATTTATTGGATTTTTTCCGAATGAATCATTTAGAAATATTAAATTTAAAAAATAGTTGTAATAATATTGAATTTATCTATTCAGATTCACCAAAATCGAATGCAACAACAAATGTATATATACTATCAAATTTAAAAATATTAAATTTATCGTATAACAAATTATTGGGCATTAATTTATTGGAATTTAAATGTGCACGTAAATTACAAGAATTATATTTGGATGGAAATAATTTTCGTGAATTACTTAACATTGAAAATATCCGTAATTTATTTCCACGATTGCAAACAATTGGCATATCAAATAATCAATGGAATTGTACAATGTTAAAACATATAATTACCATTTTAAATAATTATAATATAAAATTACACATTGATAAAGAGATTATAATTACAAATAATAAACAAAATTATCACGATAATATTTTGGGTATTTCATGTTTAAATGTTACACAAATAAGTAATGTTAATGAATTAATATTACCAGTAGAAATCAATGAAAAACTTAATTATATTTTAGAAAATATAAAACTATTAAATATTTCAAATAATTATTATCAATACATTGAAAATAATTTAAATAATTTCAAAAATGATTTAGAATTAAAATTTTCCCATTTAAAATCAGATATTGATATGATAAAAATTTATTTAAATAAACAAAATAAAACAAATGTTTTGCAATTAAATTAAAAAACATATAATAGTTAACAGATAAAAAAAAACCCCGTACCGGCGTGTGTAAAGATATATTTTTATTGTATTTTTTCTATCATTTGAGTTTTATTATTAAATTTTAACTTCACTTAATATATTGGTATATAATAAAAATTTCTGTTAATTACTTTTTATTTATACGATTAGATAATTAATTAACATATGTAATATTTAATCATATAAAATAATATTTTTATTACGATTTTGTTAATGTTATACCATAAAATAATTTCCACCGAAATGAATATTGTTTATTGCAACAGGATGTGATTATAGATTTCGCTATACTGTGCAATTTTAAATTATATATCATAAAAAACGATTAAATCTAAAGAGTGTACGTATTCCAATATAGGAGTGAATATATTTTGTAATAAATTAATTATATGACTATTTAGTATTGATATAAAATAACAATTAATTATAAAATTGATAAAAGGATTTTTTTTTAATTAATATTTTATTTCTTTATCATAATTAAATATAATAATCTGTGACGTTTTAAATATTATTTTTATGATAAAAATTGAATATTTTGTATATAGAGAAATAATTAAATAACATTTTTCATTATAAATTTACGAAATTCAAAGTGTATATTAATAATCCAAAATTTATAATTAAAATCATTAATAGGTAAAAAAAAGAGTGTTTTATTTTGCCAATAGTTAAAAAAAAACAACGTATAATGAATTGTAAGTAATTTTTTTTTGCTAATAAGCAATATTTGTTTTAGTAAATTATAATAAATAAATAATAATTAATTTTTTCATTAATATCCCAGTCAGATTTAATATTATTATATTATTTCAATTAATATATTCAATGCATATATTAATAATAAATGGACAAATTGAAACGGCTTGTATAAATGTACCAAATGAAAATTTTGTACGTAGTTCAATAGGATGCCAAGCGTATTTCTATTGTTATGATCAGGTAGCACATGCAGGTACATGTCCACCCAATACATTATTTGAACCAATTGCACAATATTGTGATTTTAATGAAAATGTTGATTGTCATCAATGTTCACCATTTGGCATACAAAATTTACCAATGATAAATTCTTGTGTATCATATATAACATGTACACATGGTATACGTTCATTTCATATTTGCCAAAGTGGTTTATTTAATCCAAACACTGGACATTGTACGTCAGCAATAAATGAAGTTCAATGTTCCGAAAATCCACCAATAGTAAATATACCACCTTTTTGGAACGACCTTCCGAACAATTGAGAGAACACGGAATATAAGATATAAAATTTTAAATTAAGTTAATTAGTGAATGTATATGCAGATACATGTAAATATATTATTGTATATATAATAAAAGTAATTTAATTTAATATAATGACACTATATTTTTCATTTTTAAATTATGGAAAGGATAGAAAAATAAACTGAAGTATAGTAAATTAGATACTATATACAATAAATACCTATATATTTATCAACATTATTTTAATAGTCTTGCCAATTATATTGAAGCTCTCTTTACAAAATTAATTTTTTTCCGTCATAATTTTATAAATAAATAACATCATGAACCGCGTTGGTTGGCTATGATGGTAACTTTTAATATACTCTGCCTGTGTTAACATATATTACAAAAGCGGTAAGAAATAATCAACATTTATAAATTTTGTAATAATTTTGCTACTAGATGGAATGAATATACACAATATAATATATAAGAACCAAAATTATCAAAAATATAGTATATATAAATATTTTTATATATAATGTATAGTAAGTAGTATATTAGTAGTTGCTCATATATACGAAGAGCTTTATATTTACAGATTTTTCAAGTAAATATAGCTAAGACACAAATTATGGTATGGACCAAAATGTATAGCATACACATAACAGCTTAGTAAATTTGTATATTTATATATATATAGAAGTTATTATCATTATTACATACATATAAAAATAAATATGCATTTCTGAATTATTTAATCAAAATCATATACAAATAATAATATATAAGAAAAAATGTTGATGAAGTGATCTAAATTCAATTGCACGCAATTTTATAATATTAATAAGTGTTGTTTGTTATATAAATAAAATTAATAAGAAAATATTATTATTTAATTAATAATAAAAAATATACTAAAATTAAAAAAAAAATGATATATCGTAAGTGTATTATTTTAAAATAAATTAATATAATAACAATGACGTAATAATTTTCCTAATTTATATATAATTATAGAAAAAAAATTAATTTTAATTGTACTATTTATTGCCGGTGTTATTGATTTAATTTATTGTGTGGATATTTCTAATTATAATGAAAATTGTCATAATGGAATCGATTATTATTCACATGAAATACATTGTACAAAATATTATTCATGTGTTAATGGAACGGCAATTTTAAATGACTGTCCAATTGGTTTAGTTTGGAATATGGATAAAAAATCATGTGATTGGCCAAGTAGCACAAATGATTGTCTGGATGTTAATGTATCATTTGATTAATATATACCCAATTTATTAAATTAATTATGAAAACGGTGTTTACGATAAAATAAAAATTATTTTTTAACGAATATTTTGTATCAATATTTTTAACACTGGCTGTATTTTATATACAATGCAATTGGTTATGGTTTATTATAGTTTTTTCTTATGGTATAAATTAAATTAAAATATAGGTAAAATATTGCAAATATACTTTCCATAAACAATTAAAGTCATATATATAATAAAATATTTATATCAATTGATAATTAAAATGTAATAAATAAACGGGTACTCACCAATTCGCTTTTCCCAACATTAGCCGCAATAGTGCAATTTGCAATTTCATTTCACAAATAACAAAATCGTACCGCGAGATACATTTGGTATATCGCTAAAAAGACAAAAAAATAAATAAATTAATTTTAATATTATTATTGTTAGGTAAATTTAAATAAATGTTGTAGCAAATCAAATTAAATATATTTATTTTATTACTTTTTTTTGTGAAATAATTTGGTACAATTTTAAACATAAATACAAAAACAGTAACAGCAATAGCAACAAGAACAAGAACAACAAAACAACAACAAAAATAAATGCTACATTTTTATTACCACGGCGACACAGACACAATCAACACATTTTTTTATTTTTTATTTTGCGCATGCATATAGGAAAAAGTCAATATTCAATTATTAAAAAACTAAAAATCTATACCATCTTTTCCAATAAAATTAATTATTGAATAAATTGATAATTGTTGGGAAACAAATAAAATAGAAATAATTAAAACAATTACAATATTTAAATGTTTTAATGTATAAAATATAAATAAATGAAGAGCACCACTTACTTGCACTACAATAACAAACAAGGGAAAAAGAAAGTTAAAATTTATTGTAGGTATTTTTTAAACACACACTAACTAAACACTGTAATAATATATAAAAAATAAAACTTTAATAATATTAAAGATTAATAATCGGTTTATAAATTTAAAATAATAGATTATCTACTTTACATTAATTATTAAATATAAAATAATTAAATGATTAATGTGCAATTTATTTTTCCTATTTTTTCATTTACTACGACGTGACTGACACAAGAAAAACAAAACCTAGTAATAATAAAAATCGAAATTAGAAATGTGATGATACATAAGGAAACAAAAAACAATTGAATTTATTTTTGCTATAATAAGAAATTCGAATTTATTTTTTATTATTATCGTAATTTTATTTATAATTTAACGAATTTTCAAATTTAAAAATTTGCTCTTTTTTGAAATTTATTCCAATAGATGTTGTCACTTACGATTAATGATAATTTGATGTTAAGCTATTTGTTTATAAAATAAAAAACTGTTTTATTTATTTTTAAAATATTTAGATGAATTAAAAAATTTTAGTATTATTATGACAATTTGAAAAAAATACGCACGTATTTTGCGTATAATTGCGGTACATATAACATTTTCCCATTCGCTTAAAAATCAATCTTATGCGTATAAGAGCAGATAAAAGAAGGACATATTTAGTATCATCAAATAAATTTATAAATTAATTAACAAAAAGATAACAAACAGATATGTAAATAAATAAAATCATGTATAAATTGTAACTATAATCGTATATTTTTTTTGTTCTGCAAATCATTATTTTTTGCAAAATTTTGGCGCACATTAATTATTAATTTCAATAGAAAAAAAAACTGATAATATTATTTTTATAAAATAAATAAAAAATTAAATATTTAAAGCACAAAAAATATTTAATATATAGTAAATACGTCTATTTTTCTATAGCATTATTAAATTATTTAACATATATTAACTATATATAGTAACATCTGCGTTAAATATATATGTTAGTCGTAATGATTTATAGAGATTATGTATAAATGTTTATAGACATTCTTGAAACGCAATAAATTTCTATAACAATTCTTTTTTATAATCATTGTATATTTATATATATATATATAGAAATAGATAGAAATTATTATCAACACAATTTATAAATATAAAATAGAACGCTAAATAATTTGTTTTAAAATTTGCTTCATTTAAATTTTATGAAAAAATATATAGAAAAATTGATTTGTATATAAATTCTTTAACGCAATTTTTTTTCGAAACTGCCATTGTGCGCCAAACTTCATTAAAGCCATGAAAAATTATTGGCACAAATTGACAAAATTTATGTGGAAATATATATATTTGGAAAATATAATAATAATCAAAATTCGATCTAATTTGATTAAGGATCCATATAGAAATTTTCTCCTTATCAAGGACAACAATAAAAACCAATGTCAAGAAAATGTTAAATGAATAATAAATCTTAGATTATATTAATAATATAATTATATAAATATATACAGTATCCACACGGTATGTACATGGTACGGGCAGGACAAATTTTAACACAAATTACACCACATTACCATATGTTCTTAAGATTAAAATAAATAGCAATTTTAATGGACAATAATCTTCAATATGTGCCACATAAAATTTTGGTTAATATAAATAATTGCTTATGCATTTAACTGCATCCAAAAATATTGTCTATGAACAAAATTTGTAATAGTAATACCATCAAATAGTATAATGAGGACAGGATTTACTCCATATATTATTATAGACATTAATAATTTTTCAATATCTGCAGAAATATTAAATTTTTAACAAAAGCAATTACGAATATTTTATGTGTGAAACATAAAAAATCTATAGAATATATGGAAACTTTTGTTTTAAAATTTCTATACCGTGCAATACATTCACCGTCGATATAATAAACGTGTAAATTATATATATACTGTATCCATACAATGGTGTGGTGATATAGCTCGACCAACTTCAAAAATTTATTTGAGAAATATAGAATATAATTTCTATAATAACAACGAAAACCAAACATTGGAAATTTTCCATTAGTAAATCATATTATTATATTAAATATAAATTTATATTTTTAATATTATATGTTTCTATATTATAATGATATAATAACACATATATAGACAGAGGGATGTAGCTCGATCAACTTTATGATACACATTTTATATATGATGATCTTTAAATAACCTTTTTAAATATAAAAAAAATTGACAACACATGATCTGGTGGTAGCTTGACTCACTTAAATATTTTACAAAACACATATCTTTCTTTGTTGTCTTAAAATAAAATCGGTGGTTATAAGGTAATAAATCTATACGGTTAAGCGTTTTTCTATTACATTCAAGTCATGTTGGTAAATTATTCTGCATGGGAAAACATATAACCCATAATATATCAGAAAATAGGTTAACATTATCGGTTGAATTATGCCAGTTTCTTTGTTTTTCTTTGCATGACACAAAAACACAAATATAAAATTTATTCGTATTTTTTGTTTGTTGTGATCTCATTTTGTTAGGAATGCGTCGTCTTACGAATATATGAATATTTTGTTTTTTATCAAAGATAAAAATACATAAAACATTTCAAATCATAAAATTCCGCACAAATTATTATAGAATATTAAACTAACAATAAATATAACATGTATCCGGTGGTGGTAGCTCGACCAACTACATACCAAACATTCGAAAATATTCCATTCGTATACATAATATAACATTATATAATAACGCTAAAATAAATTTAAAATATATACTAGTATATCGTATACTATTTTCTAATGTATCATTGTACTAATCTATAAAATATGGTATACAACAGATGTCAATAGAAAAAAAAGAGGGTTGTAGCTCGATCAACTTTATGCTAAAAGTATACATCTTTATCTTTGACATTAATGTTAAATATAAAACAAAAATTTAAGAAAATTAAATCAGTCGCTGTGTGTGGTAGCTTGACTCACTTAAATATACTTTATATATAAATTACGTATACAATATATTTCTTTCTTATCTTAAAATAGATAATAATATTTTTATTTTCTCTGTTTGTTAAACACTCAATTATCATAAACGTCATTGGCCCCAAGTATAATTATTTTTTTTTTTTTTTTTGTAACCAATCTCAAACAATTATTTTTTGCAATAATTATTTTTTCTCACAAAAAATCTCGTGTCAACTTTATGAATATATATTTTTATATAATTATTTATATATTATTATCTGTTTTATATATGTAATATTGAAATATTAATGTATATATATATGATATAGCAGCATAGCATTAAAACATTATCGAAAAAGGTGGTAGCTTGATCAACTTAATTTTTTGTTTGAATTAAAATATTAATGAATTATTTAAATATGAATTTAATATAATTTATCAATGGAAAATTTCCAAGTTATTATTATTAATATAATAATAATATATACACAACATAACAATGTAACAAATATAAATATATAAATTTAAAATCAAAGACGGTCAATTAAATATTGTGATATAAACAAAAATGATTATGAATAATGCATAATTCGGTTGAGTCAACTTTAGTAATGCAAAAAAAAGTGTTATTTATATATTCAAATAAATGTAAACATAAACACAAATATATGTGTAAATGATAACAAAAAAAAGGTATATACGTATTTCGGTTTCATATCTATATTATATGAAATTATTATTTATATTTAGAAAAAATTTGTATTGTACAGCAGACAGACACTTTAGCAGACATATTAACGTATGGTGAAAAATAAAACATAACTATTATCATATAAATATATATAAAAATTAATAAAATTGTATATGAGAGCAAAAAAAAAAAGGATATAGAATTCTCAAAATTTTAATTATGAAAATCTACAAGATCATAGTAATTAAAATATATAAAACAATTAAATCAAACGTATACCAAGACATGGAAGTATAATGAATATCACACAAATTGTTTATGATACAAAAAGAACAACAAAAAAAAAATATTTTTTTTCCACCATACGTTAAATATTTATTTGTATAATTATGTTTTTCAGATTATGCCGGTATATAATAGTATAAATAATAAGAAACCTTACGAATGTAAATTCTATAAATAAATTATTTATCTATAAATAGATTATGTATAATTAACTTATCATTAATTTTAGTCTAACTAATTTATTATCTCTCTTTTTGTTTTTTTTTTCATGTATTTACAATGCATCATATGAAAATTAGAATTATAAGTGAAATATTTTACTGGCATAGGTAATTTAGTATATTAATTTATTGATTGTCCATCACCATGTCTATAAAGTGAGTCAAGCTATCACCGTGCTGGTGTTCGCAATTCAAATATAAAAAAACCAGTTTATTTCCTTTACATGCGATAATGATTATACATCCACAATAAATATAAAGTTGACCGAGCTACCACTTAGTTTTTAATTTTGTCTATGGAAAATTTCCAAATTCTTAATTGTTATAACCAATTATAAAATGTATTAATTTAAAGTTGGTCAAGCTACCACCCCGTTGTTTAATCTTGTGAATGGAAAATTTCCAAATTCTTAGTTGATGTATAATTTAAAGTTGGTCAAGCTACCACCTTTCTGTATTTCTTTTATAATTTGTGTAGAAACAAATATTTTATTTAAAACCCCCCACCAATAAATGCTAGATATTTATAGATTTTTTTTTTTAAATGAAATGAATTGAACATTATTTTAGCAGATATATCTGATTCATATAAATATATAACAATAATTTATATAACAATAATTTATATAAAATTTATGTTTTAAAAAAGGTATTGGTTAAAAACGATTTTTATTATTTTTTTTATTATTATTATAGAATTAGAAATATGCGATAGAGATCTTATTATCAAATAATATAATAAAAATACATAGTGAATGTTATTGTTAAACGAAAAATTCCTAAAATATGACATATTAATATTTAGTTTTAATGAAATCACGTCCACAAATTTCGATGGATCTTTTTTCAATTAACAACTTATTCATAACATAACATAGCATAACATATTTATATTATATATAGTCGGTTTTATTGTATTACGTGTGACACATGTCTTCAATCAATCAATGCGTTTATTTTATATAATAGTAATGTTAAGGAAATGAAATACAATGTGCTCACCATTGGGTGTAACATTATCATAACATAATTTAACATCAGGATTGTATTCTTTCGCATTGATTAACATGGGTGGTTTCAACAAGACGGTATACTCTGTAACTTCACATACAATAAATGTTACAATGGAATTACTGTATGTAGTAAACCATCTCGCAGAACCGCCTATAAATAATTTAAAGTAGAAGAGAAGTAATTTTATTACATCCTTTATTTAAGAGAAACTAAAGAAAAATAAATATAAAAAAAAAAAAACGTGACCTCGCAAATAAAAAAAAAACGAAATAAAGGAATTTTGAAAATACCTGTGTATAAGCAATTTTCTTTTAATATAAATTGTATATACCATACGTGTTTGCCGACCACGGGATTAGCATACACGCATAGTTTTATGGCAAAAATTTTTCAGGAATTGTAAAAAAAAAATAAATAATTAATTTCATGGTTGTTATTTATATTAAAAAAAAAAAACAAATATTATTTACATAAATATTATCGAAAAAACTTTTCCATTCCATAATAAACAACAAACATTATTCTCGCATCCATAAAAAGTATAACGCAGAATAATTCTTAATTTTTCTATCATATTCGAAATATATAATTCATATAGTAATTGCGTAAGTAAATAATTATATATAGACAATATTTATGTGTAGCGGCGTGTAATGGAAAATTTCCAAGTTTTCATCAAAATATACTCTATATATAATTGTATAAATTACATAAGAAGAATATATATGAATATGAAATTATATAATAATTTCGTAATTTAATTTGTTTCATAAAGGAAATAAATATTATAATATTATTTTTTTAAGAGAAAATATATCTATAAATAAATATAGAACTAACACTATAAGGATATATAAACAAATAATTAATAGTAAATATTACAATAAAAATTATACGATTATATATTTTTAAATATATTATATAAGTTATATAATTATATATAAATATATAGTTATATAAATCATATTATATTAACGATATGTTTTTTATTTGTCTTCAAAAAAAAAAGAAAAAAAGAAAGAGACGCGATAATTATCTGCGATAAGATTTTTTTAATGTTTAATATTATTATTTAATTTTAAAAAAAAAACACATTTTTTTTCTTTCCCTTTACTAACACACACACACATATATTAAATATGGCAAATATATATGGATTTATTGTATAAGAAAAAAAAACATATACCATTACCATAACATATTATGTAGGGAGATTATATATTTCAAATGGGTAGACACGACGACAACAAAAACGTATATAAACCTGAACGGAATCGGTACAAGGAAATATTCTACAAGAATTACTTGTTAAGTGAAGAAGTAAAAATAATAAAAAGCAAGCAACAAATAAATAATTTTTAAATATTATATAAATTATTGACAAAACTTTAAAAAGTGAATTATATATTTTTTTATTAATTAAAATATATTTATAATAATTGAATTTAATAGTATATAAATTATATATAATTTTAAGTGAAAGTGATTTCAATTTTTGATTTTTGTTATATTTCTATTGATTGATTTATATAAAAAGAAAAAAAAACATTAAGTAAGTATATGTCGGAATTTTATTTTTAGAAAACAAATATTGATTTTCGGGGGTTTTTTTTTTATTTTTTGAAGCGGTTTATCTTTGTATGTAATGTAAAAAAAAAAAATTAATTACATTTACGCGAATGTATAAAAATAACTTTAATTTAAATACACATAACATAAATTACAATTTTCTTCTATAAAACATACATGCGTGTGCGTGTGTAGTGTGTAAATTTCAATTGCATTCATATATAATTTTTTATAAGAAATTTATTTAATTTATTTGCATTTAAAGAAAATTTTTCTCAGCATCAGTTGTACGGAACAAAAACTAATGTTATTTATATAGTGAAAAATTAAATTATAAACCACGGTGTGGTAAATAGTTTTTTTTTTTGCATTTTACTTCTTAATTACAATAATAAAAATAAGTCAATATATTGTTATATAGAGAATATACGAACGGAATAGATTTTATTTTATTTTCATATTGAAATGTGATATGGAAAATTTCTATTTTCCTTATTTTATTTATTGGATACAGTATAGTGAATTGTATAGAATATAAATATAAATTTTTTAAAGGTTATAACATATCATACAAAAAATAAAATCTTTCCTATATATCATATTCTTTATGGTGTGAGATACTGATAATATATATAATTTCAATTAATATTATTATTATGATTATTATATAGAAAAAGTGTGTTTCTTATAATTTTATATTTATTTATTAAATTACATATATATATATATATTTTATATGACCTCTATCTAAATTGTATATTTATATATTATTTTACTGAGTGTGTTTGAATAATGTGTGAAAGAAAGAAAAATGTTAAATATAATGATAATATAATAATAATAATAATAATAATAATATAATTAAATGTTATTTTGTCAATGGGTTTGTTTTTGTAATTTATTAACTAAATATAGCAAAGAAATGTGATTTAATTATACATTTTTCAAATTTGAATTCCAATAAGGACGAGTGTCCTTAAAATAAATAAATAAATAAATAAATAAAATAAATATAGTATATATACGGTCGGGATGTTCACCAAAATAAAAACTGTGTTATTTATGGGTAATTTTGATTTAGAAATTAATTTAAACATAATAGTTATAATGCAGACACTTGTTAACCTATATAGGTTTCTTTTAAAATGTTGTATATCCATATATATATATATGGTACACCCCACAACAAATATCCCAATCACATCTTCTTATAAACATAATTTTAACGATTCTTAAAATAATTATGTAAAAAATATTCATATAAAAAAAAAAACAATTTCCAATAATCTTTATTTATGCGTAGATAGATGATAGATATAGCCGGTTAAAAGAACAAATTAACCGATCTACCGTAAATTAATTACTATATGGGTACTAATATGGAATGAAAATCTAATTCTGTGTGTTTTACACATATATACAATATATATAAGAAAAATTATAATATAACAATAAATTATTGACTGATAATTTCCCGGAAGAAATTTATTAAGAAAAAATAAGAACATAGAATGTATAATAATTTTTGTAGACTATGTGTGTGCAGCATACATTTTTTTTTTATTTTAATACCAGGCGACACAAGGAATTTGCGAATAAATACTGATCTCAAAAATTAACCTTATATATATAGAAATATACGGTAGACTATATATAGCACCAAAACATACATAATATATACAATTTCTAATTATGATATGCTAATATTTTCCAGCATTTTTCTTTATCTTTATAATTGTGATTGTATACATTTGTATATAATAACAATAACAATATGCCAAATTAATTATACACTTAATTTAAATTGATAAAAAGATTAACATTGATCGATCAAGATAACATAAAAAATTTAAATATATCATTTCCAGACATATCATTTATATAATATTTATATATATAGATTTAAAGAGTTAATAAGATATTCTATATATAAATCTACCAATTATATAATATTATAATTATATATATAACAATATTTTTTATAACATATAGAAAACGAAAAACCGTGATATTTATTTATGCAAAAACGTGAAGTACGCAATAATTTTTTAAGTAAATAAAGCATATGTTTCTTTATTCAACACATACAACACGCATACATAATATTCGTATATATATTTATAAATTTAAAATAATTTAGTTTGCAAAAATTTATATAATATTCTCAATATGTGTGTGTGTGGCTATTCTATATATGACGCAATCACTCACACAACACCACACATTATAAAATTGTCGGCTCATCATATATACAACATTTAATATAATATTATAAAAATTAATGATAACACTGAAATGGCATTGGCATTCAACAATAACACAGCATATGTAAATGTAATATCAGTAAATTCTATATTATTTATAAATAGACAACAATATTTTTTCTCTGTGCTAAAATCAACATATTTTTATTTTTATCACACATCATCCATACTCCAATTCAAAAAAAAAAAAAATTAAAAATTAAAAATAAAACCTCACGTGCTTCTAGTTAATAAAAAAAAATGAATAAATAAATGTTGTTGTTTTTGTATTATGTATTATATTGGATCTCATAATATAAAGCAGAATTTTAACATCTTTTTCGGCATATCAAATTTATAATTTTTCCATGTTTTTATTAGCTAAATTGATAAAATGCAATTTTAACTCAATGCATTAAGAAAAGTCATTAGTATAATTTTATAAATATAATACTTTAATTGTATTTAATTAATTGAAATCAGCGAAATGCGTATGATGTACTCGAACAGAAATAATAATAATAATAATATATGAGATTAATTTTTGCATAACATCATTATTATATATAATATTTTATTCACATAATTTAATCTTTCTTAATAATTCATTCAATACAAATTTTTACTATAACTTAAGACGATCTTCCTCACGCTCTCACCAGCTGTAGATATACATATATATATGTTGTGTCAATATATGGACGAAAGTATTGTTTACATTTATCCAGAAAAAAAAATAAAACATATATGCATTTTATACTAATCTTAAACAGATTTAAATTCAAACACTGATTTTGCATTGACACACTACAGGAAAAATAAAATGATTGAATAAATCATATAAAATTTGCAATAACAACAAAAAACATATGCATACACAAGTTTCATATAATTTATTATAGTTTAGTGTATATGAATGCAAATATGAAACTGGTTTGGTATATGGCTATTATATTCGTTTAGTAAACGACTTGTCAGCATAAACAACTAATATTTCAGCGGATAAAGGAAAACAAAATGTAGGCACCTTTTTTTTTATATAAGAAAAAATTATTTCTAATCATATATACTGGAACTGGTATACGCATTATATTACATATATATGCTATGTATTGCTATGACGAATTATCATTATATTATATGATGTTTTAGTATCAATATATTAGATATGCAAATGTTTTACTTATTTCTTCTATATCCCATATATGGTACAATTTACTCTATAGTCTGCATTTACTGTATAAAAATTATACTTTTTGTTATATTAACAATAATAAAAATCCATTTCAACCAATCATAGAACGGGGGGCACGAAATATTATTTTTATTTTGTACAACATGAAATAATGATGATGACGATCGCAAGCAAATATTATTAAAAAATATAAATAAAAATGTAGAGCAAAAATAATTCGCGCGTGAAATCTATTTATTTAACACATCATCATAAACATATTTGCAAATTTATGAGTATAAATAAAATATAAAAAATATAGATGTACTAAGTAATTTTTATTTACTGTCTATATATTTTGATTGTCATTAATTAAATATTGTCTTTTTCTCTATAATATCATACAGAACCGAAATTTATTGACCTCTTCCTAAATGAAAAATTTACTTATATGATACTACATATCTCTGTTATAAATACATATTAACTGAACAAATATATAAAAGTATATATTTATAATATATTATTGCTGCATTATATGATTATTAAACAAAAATTCTATATATATATAACAGTTGTATCTATATATATGACTGATCGGTATTTTAGTGATCAATTGAAATTTGAAATTAGAAGTGAACACGAGCGCGTATTTATATAAAATATATATTAATTATATGTATATTCACTCGATAAACGGCAACTATATAAATTTTGCTTGAAATATATTTCTGTGTTTCCTTTTATTATAATAATAATAATAATAATAATAATAATATATATTATTTAAATTTAAAAACATTATTATTTTTCAACTTTTTTCTATTAAATTATATCTAATTTTAGTGGTGTGCCGGTCGTTGTCGTGTAAATAACATTAAAAAAATTATTATTTTTTCATTTGCAAAAATAAAAATTATTAATACAGAAATTTGTATTATTTTTCATTTCCAATAAAAAAAAAATATACAAGACGTCGGTCGCCGCCTATTCTGAACAAAGTGAACGCAAAAAAATCAAAAATAAACGTGAAAAATTTCCAATATAAAAAGATTAAAGATAGTTATATAATTAATAATATTTAATTATAATAATATAAAATATAATGGCATCACCATTATTAATACGTTATCGTTTAAATAAAAATGAAATTTTTATAATAAAAAAATTATTAAATAATTCAATTGCTGGGATTTCTAGCAGCAATATTTTTATTAATAATAATAATAATATTTTAAATACTACAACAAAACAAATTAATTCTAGAATGGGTTTAACAACACAAATTGAACCAAATGTAAATGGACACTCGATAATTGATAAAGTGGATAAAATGAAAGTACGACAGCAACCAACGCAAAAACCGGATTTAACTAAAACCAATGATATAATTGCACGTGAAGATAAATATGGTGCACATAATTATCATCCATTACCAGTTGCATTGGCTAAAGCAGAAGGTATTTTTTAATTTAAATTATTATTTTATTTTACATTTATGTCGATCATATAATTTTTATAATTATATTTATAAAATTTTTAAATAAAAATCTCTCATTTAATTTCCAAAATTGGATAGAAATAAAAATTCGTACCATATTTATATTATTAAAATAATTAATTATATATAACATATGTGTACACGTACATACATGTCTGTTATTTATTATACCATATATTTTAAATTTTCTTTTATATTATGAACACATGGTGGTAAACACAATAAAAGAAAAGAAAAAATTGAATAAATAAATTATTTTGCATTTTATAATTTTTATATATTTATTTGTATATTTGCATATTCCCAAAATGAAATAGGTGTGTTTCTATGGGATGTTGAAGGAAAACGTTATTATGATTTTTTAAGTGCATATTCGGCTGTCAATCAAGGACATTGTCATCCAAAAATTGTTAAAGCAATGATAAAACAGGCACAGGTGTTGACCTTAACATCACGTGCATTTTATAATAATGTACTTGGTGAATATGAACAATTTGTAACCGAATTGTTTGGTTATGATAAAGTGTTGCCAATGAATACGGGTGTTGAGGGTGGTGAAACAGCATGTAAATTGGCTAGACGTTGGGGTTATGATGTAAAGAAAATACCAAGTAATGAAGCAAAAATTATATTTGCAGAAAATAATTTTTGGGGACGTACGCTATCGGCAATATCATCATCAACCGATCCAACAAGTTATGCCGGTTTTGGACCATTTATGCCCGGTTTTTTAACTGTACCATATAATGATACAATTGCATTAGAAGAAATGTTAAAAGATCCAACAGTATGTGCGTATATGGTTGAACCGATACAAGGTGAAGCCGGTGTTGTGGTGCCCGACGATGGTTATTTACGTGAAGTGCGTCGTTTATGTACAAAATATAATGTTTTATTTATTGCCGATGAAGTACAAACAGGTTTAGCACGTACCGGCAAAATGTTAGCATGCGATCATGAAAATGTACGTCCCGACATTTTAATATTAGGTAAAGCATTATCGGGTGGTATGTACCCAGTGGCGGCCGTACTATGTGATAACGAAATTATGTTAACAATTAAACCGGGTGAACATGGTTCAACATACGGTGGTAATCCATTAGGATGTAAAATTGCTGTGGCCGCACTCGAATGTTTATTAGAAGAAAATATGGCAGCAAATGCCGAACGATTAGGCCAAAAATTACGTAAAGAATTAAATAAATTACCAAAAGATGTTGTTAGTATTGTACGTGGTAAAGGTTTATTAAATGCTATTGTTATTAATAATGGTAATTTTTTTTTTACATTATTTTTTATTAATTCAATACATGTATTAGAAATTATATAAATTGCATACAATTACCTATTTTGTAGAATATGATGCATGGGAGGTTTGTCTGAAATTAAAGGAAAATGGTTTGCTGGCAAAACCAACACATGGTGATATTATACGTTTTGCACCACCACTTGTTATTAACGATGAACAAATGGACGATTGCATTGAAATTATAAAATCAACAATTTTAACATTTAGAAAATGAATAAATAGTATGCGTTACACATACTAATATATTATTAATAATAATATTCATAATAACAATATTAATATTGATAATAATCATAATGCAGCATCATTATTATTAATTATGTTAGTTAAAAAATTATCATATTTTAAACATAATTATTATTATTATTATTATCATCAATTATTATTATTATTTATTATTTATTATAATAACCTGTATCAATTTCTATTTGAACAGTTAATAATATTTAATCAATTGTGTTTGTTTTATGTTAAGTTAGTTTTCTCATGATATTATTAAATATTATTTTTATCTTAAATAATTATTTACTAAATAATAAAATTAAGTATTTTCAAATTTATAAATAAATATAAAAATGTGTATTTATATTTTGTGTTCGATAGATACAAACAAAATAGTGTGCAACGCTAGTCTAGTCTAATGTGATAAGGCCTTGCTGATTAAAATGAAAAAAAATGTTAAATTTATAAATAAATAGTAAATATAAACGAGGATATAATATCCTTTTATTGTTGAAGAGTTAAACGTTTCATAATGATTTATTAAATTATGTGTATACTGGAAACGGAAAAGTTTGCACTTTAGACAAATTTAAAGTTCTAATAAGCTAAAAAAAAAAGATCAGATACAATATCTATAAGAAGACTCACAAATACATACATATTAGTTTAATAATTTCATATATTGTATGTCCATCTGTAGGTAGTGAAAAATATTAGGCGCCAGACAAGTCTATACAAATTTAAAGTAAAAATAAATATGTATAAAATATAACTAACTAAATTTCATTAACATATAATCATACAGAGATAAACGTATATATATAAATTAAATAAATTTAGTTAAATCAAGCTGTATCTTGAATTTCAGTATTTATTCCAGTTAATTTATGTACAAATATGCTCTAAGAAGAACTTTTTGACATACGATAATTATGTGGTCTAGTAATTATATAATAATAATTTAATAATTTTATTTATAAAAATTGATAACAAAGAAAATGTATGATAGGGATAAATTAAAATTATTGAGTTATCATAATACTAAAATATTAATATATAACTAAAAATAAAATAATAATGCATACTAGGACAACAACGGGAATTCTCGCCTTCATATACAATCACTTTATTTGAGATATATGTACTATCATTACCATTGGACATTCTGTATAATCAACATTTACAAACACAATGTTGTGAGCATGTTCGTTTATGAAACAAAAAAAAAACAGGTATGCTATAAAATATGATGTTGGACGCTACTCAAAGATCAAACATATCGTGTGCACACATCACTATGCGGAAATCAGTCACATAAAAATCAAGAAAGTACGGAAACGTATATCTTCCGATATTTGAATATTAATAATTGGTAAATTGTTAAATATACGGTCCATGTATTACTTGACTGTAATACAAAACAACTGGCAGATGCCACATTTATGTTCACTTGGAGTAACTTGGCTTCAATTAGATCCGATCACTGATCCCACTGTTTATAATATTACTATACATATATAATTGTATAACCTTGAACTGCTTGAACCATAAACTGTTGCCAAAAATTAACTACAACTATTTATTAATATTATAATATATATAATTTGCAGCAATCAACTTTAATAAAATAAATTTGTATAGTTTATTGTTATGTATAAAAATAAATGAATAAAACTATCTATTGTATTGTACTGATTTTTTTCATTTCATATTATAAAAATAGATGCGTGCGACCTTTTGGGTCAATATACGGTTCGACATATATATATAATTTAAATTTTACTTACATACAAAAATTTATATAATAATATATTTAATTATTTGTATATATGTTTTCATTTACTGCATTATATTTTGCGTATATACATTCATTTCAATTAAATTAATTTAATATATGTATAAGCGACAGATTTTGTAATAATGTCAATGTTTACAAATGAAAATCTATTAATAATTCTCAAATAAATGATAACTATAAATTATTATAAATAAATATTAAATAACCTACGTCATGGAAACGTTTTGCTTAATAAATATATAAATGCCGATATGTAGTAATAAAGTATGATAATGATAAGAAATACATTTGAAATTTTAAATAATTAAATTCATGTATATATAGTCAGAAACAGTAATCACGTTTCTCATTCATTGTGACTGAATTTCTTTGAGATTCGAAAAATGAACTTTTATATGCAAAGCATTTCAGGAAGAAATTTTAAATAAATCTTAACGCCTTATCGTGCGTTATATACAAAATAATTGACATATATTGAGCAATTCATGAAGTATAATAAATTATAATTTTAAAATCAAATTGCAAAATCAGCTATAAATCTTTTGAACATATAATTTTAAATGTACATTTCGACTTATACAAAAAATTATGCTTTTATTGTAACACCTTTTTTTTCCATGTTTCCTTCCTACTGCATACAATTCTTTGCCAAATTATCATTCATTTCTGGATCATTAAAGTTATGTTACTCTAACTTGAGCATATATATTGTATATACCAAACATTCTTTACAATCAAGTTGGTAAATTACTCCACATGTATTGTATATGTAAATTGATGTTTCCTTAATTTTATTTTTTTTATATGTATACAATTAGATTAGATACATTATTAATCTGCTATATTAACATAGATAATCAAATAATATATATTCTATAAGGAATTGTCATTTTTTCTGTATGATAAAATTATAAATTATAATCATTAAATATAGATAAGAAAATAATTTACAATCAATCATAATGAAAAACGATACTTATTTTTATAATTTATTTTATTATTTATGTATGTTTTCAAATATGTATAATTTTTTAAATCTAATAATGACATACAAATCATTTGTTGACTAACTAAAATAATCTTATAAAATTGCATTGTATAATTTCTTTGATTATATTAAAAGAACATTGTGTATAAAGCATATTTTCATTTTTTTTTCTTCATAATATTATTGTATTATAAATTGCACAAAAATATTTACGATTTCAATCAATAAAATTCCAAATACATTAAAATTATTATAACTTTTGTTATTCTATAAATTCATATTTAATGCAAAAAATAACACACAAATATTATAAATTTAATAATGAATAACTAAAACCAACAACATAAATATTATTTTATTAGTAAATAATCGCGATAAAACCAAAATTCAATACAATAATTTTAAAAATGAAAATACACAATTTCAAAAATTATTTCTTATGTCATGCAAAATAATAATATGGATGTAAATAATGCCACCAAGATGTTTTACGTGTTACATTATTATTATCATTTTCTTCCGCTGTATCATCTTCTTGTAATTCTGGATCATTTAAAATTGATTTTGTCATTTTATTGTGAATATCTCCTGATTTTTTACTACTATTGTCATCATTATTATTATTATTGTCATCGTCATCATCATTATTTTTATTAAAATTAGCTTCTGGTTCTGGTGGATATTCATAACCAGGATCTCTTAAACTATCCCATACAGCATACTGAAAGAAAAAAATTAATTAATTTATATATTTAATTAATACAAAAATCTTACAATTTCATTTTCATTGGGTTTTGTGCTGGCATAATCTAAAGTAGCACAATATAAACGTTTTAAAAAATCGGGCATTTGTCGTTGTGCAACCCATGATGTAACAGCCGGTGGCATTACTACACCAGGATTATCAAAATATGTTAAAACATATTCTAAACCAGGTTTTTTAAATGTTGTTGTTGGTTTTATAACCATATAGCTCCAGTAATCGAGTACACGTTGATTTTGTGGTTTTACAGGACATTTTGGATGTATTGCACTTTTATTTGTTATAACTATAATTTTGCGTTGTCTATCAACATAATACCGTCGATTATAAACATAATCACGGTTGGCAAATAATTTCTAAATCCAATAATAATGTTATTGAAAATAAATACGAAAATATAAATATTACATTTATTATATTTTACCGGCCATAACATTTCCCAATATATAATTTGAGTTTTTCCTGTATCATTGGATTCAACAACATCTAATGTTACCGCTGTCTTATCCCATTTTTTTCTATATTCAATATCAGTTTGTACATACAGAAAATCTTCAGCTGTGATGTCATCATAGTGAGCATATACTAAAAAAATTAATTTTTTAATTGATGTCACACTTATATTTTTTTTTTAAACACAAAATTGATAAATTATTAATACAATTAAGTATTGATGATGATTTTATTATGATTAATTCAATATTAATTTGTTATAACTTATTTAATTATATTTTAAGGTTTGACTTCAATCTATGTAGATTTTAAATGTACAAGAAATGGGCAATAACGTAAAATTTAAATTAACGTTCTATAATATTTCATTATACATTTACTATTCGTTGGAATTAAATAGTTCACATTTGTTATTATTTTTGATTACATCAAGGACAATTGCATGAAAACATCATTTGCTATAGGATTCAGAAAAGAGTTTTTATTGAACTGGTCTGAAAAGAATTTAGAGCGGCTTGAAAGTGTGTGCAATATTTAATTATAAAAAATTTATTAAATAATTTTTGTAGCTCAATATTTTTAGTGATATTCTTCGGTGATTAAAAATTGCGATTCGATTGGATGTAGCATTACGTATTATTGTTAAAAAATATAATAATATCGCATGCTTTTGCGGTTAATATAGAAAATTTTTCAGAGGTTTGTGATATATGGACATAAAACCCATCAATTAACATGAGTTTGAAATCAACAATATTATTTACTATAAGATGTAGCATTGACCCGTTCAAATTGTTCAGGGAAACTATTTTGCTAATTAAAAAAATTAATGATATACAAAAGATATCAAAACTTATATATCTATTTCTTTAAAATAATAATTTACATAAATCATGGATCAATTGTCTATCGATCAATTGTGATGTATAAATATAAAGTGTAGTTTTTGGACAAAAAATTAATTAATTGTATAATTAATGAAAACCAGCATATGATCCAAGTTTTTAAAGTTTTTTTTTAAATTCACTTTTAACTTTTTTTATTTATTTTTTATATTATTTAAAAATCAAATTTTGATTTAAGTCGTAACTTTATTTTTATATTTCATGATTTTCACTATTTCACAATTGAAACGTTTTTATATTAATTCGTCAATTTGTTATTAATAATTAAAAACATTCGTTTGGTTTCACATTGAAAATTCTTTGTTTTTTCTTTTAATATATTTAAGTGATATTTTAATACAAATATGTATTTACTGTATTCGAACAATAATGTATCATTTAACGAAATTGAAACGTTTTAAATTTCATAATTTGTAATACGTAATATATTGTATTGGTAAACTTTTCTTCAAAAAACTACATTTCTTATAAGAAAACGTTTCCTAAAAATTGTACGTTCATATTTAGTCATTGTGCACACACACACTTGAGAATTGACAGACCGCAACAATCGTTACGCGAACGTCGGAGCTCGGATTACAGTACCAAAGGATAATCAATCTGTAACACGATAGGCATATTTTTATTTACTTATATGTATAAGGTCGTATCAGTTTGTTTTCATTTAAGAATATTCATTATGAGTTTAAATATTTATCATAATTCTTTGACTTTTTTTTTAAAAAAAGTATAATGCCTAGAGCAATAATTAATAATTAGATTAATGTAATTACAATTTTTAATCTGAGAATATACCCCGAAGATATAGTCATATATTTAATAAATATACACGATCACTCACAGTAAACTTATATTTTTATATGGGCTGGTCCATTTACAAATAATGGAATTAAGGAAATATCTATTTTTCGTTATTTATAGAACAATGGTGAATTAATATATACTCACATGCGGAGTAAATTACCAACTTGGCTGTAATGAATGTTTGGTAAATGCCATAAGCTCCACTTAGAGTAACATGACTTGTTATATTATATTTGAATTAAGTAAGTTATACTGTATAAGTGTAAATAATTACTAAATGATCACTACCCACCGGTATAATTTAAGTACACATACTTTTTGGACTGTATTTTATATGTTGTTATATTAAGTGAAAAAATACAAATTGCAAAAACAATAATTTATCATTTTCGTTTATGATAAGTAATTTCAATATATGTAAATCAATAATTAAATTATAGATTTAATATAAATAAGTGGTTTATAAATTGAAATGGTATGACCCAGTTCAAATAGAAAATCCAATTAAATAAAAGATAATAATAATTCTTACCTTTATAAGAATACAACCCGGGTTTTTCTTCACGCCTCCAAATTATTATATTTTCACGTTCTAAATACGGTGTCCATTCCGGTGTATCAATATTATTATGATTAATCGTATTAACAGTATTTGATTGGTTTTGAATTTCATATTGTTTTAGTTTTTCTTTTGAACAACAACAATAGTCAATACCTTCAATTTTATAATCAATAATTTTACGACGATTACATAACGGACAGATAATGGTATCTTTTTTTAAACGTTTTACATAATCAATTTCATTATAATGTGTGTTCAATGCTTCACAATATACAAATTCTTTATCCCAATCAAGTAGAAAGAATCCAATGCTACCAAATATAATAATTCGAGCATTACGTTGTACCTACAATACATACAAATGTTATTATTATATCATATTTAATAAATTCATATATAATATACAATTTATAAAATAGAATCAAAAATTAAAATACCTGTTTACGAAATCGTAATAGTAATTCTTTTAAGGCTCTTTCTTCCCATAATTTAGAATAATGGCATAGTATTTGTTGCCCACGACGAAAACGATGTGCCAAAATATATTCACATTGATCGCCCCATAACCGCAAAATTTTATGTGATTGGTTTTTTAAATTTTGACCAATATAGTTGCTAATATAATTTAAAATTACAATACGTGATAATTGTCTCATTTTTAAATTATTATTATTAATTTTTATTGTATTTGTTATTTACATTTCTCCATATTTTTAGATATTTAGTTTTTACATTATTTTTAATATTCACTGTAACCAAAATCTATAGAATATTTTAATTCTACCTTTGAGAGGTCACGCACGGGACACAATAAATAACACAAATAATTAAAGCATTTACACGCACTAAACAAATGATCATAGAAAAAAAAATAAATTCATGTCTCACGCATGTGCATCTTTTAAATTGCAAATTTCATTGCAATGCAAAAATTTTGACATTGTGCATGTAACATGAAGTTAGATGAAGTTTAAATATTACTATATACAATGATACAGTAATAGAACATATCCATTACATTGTACTAGAAAAATATATTACAATTTAGTACTGTAGTGTATTTTGAGCACCATTAAAATAAATACATATTGACCAGTACAAAAAATGAGTAGTGATTTTTTAAAAGTATACCTGGGCGCGTATTTTAGATTTTTAAAGTATTTTCTATAGAAAATCGACATGACTTGAATTCACTAATCTAGAATTCGCATCCTGGGAACTGGTATAGTAAAGTAACAGTCATTATATTGTCCATAATATAATTATAAAGTAAAATGAATTCATAAACAAAAGTAAATAAACAAAAACAAGCCATTACAATTGATATGTGTAATACTTTATATCAGACAAAACGTTATATTGCGATTGCTATTTATATTTTGATTGTTATTAATATAGTAAAAGTATCTATTTAATATTTATATATATAAATACTAATAATAATATGAATCATTTGAAATAATATAATATGCAGGTGTATCAGTACGTTCACGGATATAACATATATATAAAAAAATCCATTTAAATAATATAAATTTTGTAAAATAAAATAATAAACAGATAATAATTATTTTACATCAAATTAATACGTCAATTTAAAATTTAAAAACATATATTTATTTGCTTGTGTACAAATTAGAATAATAGTAAGATAACAATAATAAGACAACAGACCGCCTAAACATCCAAGCATTTATTAAAATTTCATAAGCAGATCCTTTTTCAGAATTTATCACTCTAGAAATAAATAATATAGTTAAAAAAAATAGTGAAGGGATACATTTTCAATATAAGAAAATATACCGAATGATTACATTTAAAAAACGTACACAGTTATAACATGTAGTTATTTGTTAAACACGAGTATAGGTCATAGAACTTGCACCTAATAATTTTAATGGATCACTAATTAAATGCTGTGGTGAAATATTTGCTAAAGATATAGATGAAGCTATTGCAATTGGTCCAGAATTAGCTAATGGACAATTTGAACAATCAATAGTTGTTGTTGGTTGTTTTCCTAATAATGGATATTGTTGATTTAAACCAGTATTACTTACTGGTGATGTATATGGATTACCATTATAATTGGAGGAAATTGGTTGTTGATAATAATTTACAGGTACATTTTGTGGTTGTTGATATTGTTGTGCTCGCAGCTGATGTTGTAAATCGGAATTTTGATTTTGAACTGAATTTGTCGATGAATCATAATTTAATCCTGTTAATATTTTATTAATAATACGTTGAAGTTGTTCATCAGTTAATTGTTGATTTTGTAAATTAGAATTACTTCCACTTAAATTTTGAACATTATATTTGGGTACATTTACTGCATCATTATTAATTGTTGATTGAGATTGCATATCTAATATCATTTTTCTTATATAATTTTCTAAATCGGCTGATTGTGGTTGAGGTAAAGGTAATGATTGTGGTTGAGGTACAGGTAACGATTGTGGTTGAGGTACAGGTAACGATTGTGGTTGAGGTAAAGGTAATGATTGCGGTACAGGCAAAGGTAACGATTGTGGTTGAATAGGTAAAGATTGTGCTTGAGGTGAAGGTAAAGAGTGTGGTTGAGGTAAAGGTAACGATTGTGGTTGAAAAGGTAAAGGTTGTGGATTAGATAATGGTAATGGTTGTGGCTGAGGTAAATATTGGGGATGAGGTAAAGGTAACGATTGTGGTTGAGGCAAGGAATGTGGTTGAGCAAAGGGTTGTGGTTGAGGCGAAAGTGATTGTGGTTGAGGCATTGGTAGTTGAGGTTGAGACACTGATAATTGTGATGAAAACGGTATTTGTGGTGGTGACATAGAAAGAGGTATTTGTAGCTGGGGCTGTGTTTGTGGTTGTGTTAACTGTGACTGGTATGTAGGTACAGGTGGTACTGACAATGGTTGTGAATACGGAAATTGTGATTGTGTAGATTGTGACTGGGATTGTGATCGTAATTGCTGTTGCTGTAATAGATTTTGTATATATGCTTTTAGCTGCAGTTCATTTAAATTTTGACCTTGTTGTTGATATTGTTGTTGGTTTTGTCCATCCATTCCATACAATGGAACATTTTGTTGTCCATTAATTGGATAATTATTCATTGGTTGTTGTGAAGAATGTACTCCATCTTGTGTACCAGTCATACTAATACCACTACTATGAGCATTACCATTACTTACACCATCTTTTGGTATAACAGCCCATGAATATGAATGTGCAAATGCCCATTTATATCCCGGTCGTGTTTCATACCAATAATCTATTTTGAAAGAATATCATTTACATGTAATAATTTATATTAAAAATTGACTACTAGAAATATGAATGAGTGAATTTGAAATGAAAATTTCAATTTCTGCAACTTTTTTTTTTCGCATCAGATTAAATGAAATACTGGCGACCAGATCACTTTTACATTTAGCACATATTTATGGCTTATGAATTAGCAATTAAATTTATTATGTGGATACATAAGTTATTTTATTAGTTATACCTCTTTTCGTTGTTCTTGCTCTTAAAATTGTGTTAAATAGCTGTAATTCAATATAAGAAAAAGAAAAGAGTTTCACACATTGAAATTTCACTTTCCGCATAATCGCAAAGTTATTGATAGGATCTTCAAGGTATTTATTATTATAATCTAATCTAATCCCATTGACATTGAAGTACAACTTAAATATTAGTTAATTTTATATTAATATGATTAACATTATCGTAACAAGAACTCTTGAGATTTTTGAAAATAAATAAACAAACATTAATTTATGAAATGAAATGAATTTAACATACGATTATTAAATAACACTCACGTTGCGTTGGTTTTTGTATTGTAAATTTCACATAACAATTAATATACAATAATATTAAAAATGTTTTAATTTGAAATTTCATAATAATAAACGAGCGCACGCTTTAAATTAAATTTGGAAAATGATAAAAATCGAAAAAAAAACCAATACAATAATTTATAATTATTTAAAAATTGCAATAAGATTTATTTTTTAATTTAAAATAAATTTATTCTGTTAAAGTCTTAAAATTTTAACTGATTAAAATGTATATGTTTGCGATTTTTGTTTATATAAATTGGCACAACATTTTTTTTTCATTTAATAAAAATACAGCACAGATCTAATTAATTGAACACACACCGAAACACAGAAATCTTTTATATCAGTAATTATCTCGTATCTAATATACGTCTCGTCATATAGTATATAAGCGTATATGAATAAGTTCCTATAATATAATTAAACAGCATATATAGGATATGATTATTGTTTCATTGAACTAATAATGAGCGATTACTATATATTGATGTGTGATAACAAATCATTCACATTTAATTAATAGAACCAATGACACCATACATAATTATACGTATGGCCAATTAATTTGAGAATATTACTTATAATTTGATCAGTTACTGTACACATCATCATGTGTATATACTACAAATTGTAATTATAAGACATTAAATCATATATTATTAATTTTACTATTAGCAAAAAATAAAGCAGAACAAAAAAATCGACAAAATTGATAATAATTTTTATCATTTTTATGTATAAAAAATAAATGTTATATGCATATATATACATTCTAAGAATATTCACATGTTTTTTGTATGCTTGATTATAAAAAAAATAATTAAATAGAGATGAACGGGTAAAAAATGAAGAATTCTACATTTAAATAAAATTTCTCGTATAAATATGATGATATATTTATTTCAAATTAAATAGATGGGATTTGAAATTTAATTAAAAATAACTTTTTTGCACCATATATTAATAAATTTTAATGTGATTCGCATTATACAGAAGAGATACGCTAATTATAAGAATATTAATTTCTAATTTGAAAAAGCTAGCCTCAATTTTAATTTTAATTTAATTTTTCCTAGAGTGGAAAGATATATTAATACGATTTTATTGAATAAATCACTATAATAATAAAATTCTTATTATAAATGAATATGATGAGAAACGCTATAAGAAATATATGATATATTACTCAAATGATGAATTATTTCATTGCAATTATATAGAATAACATGAAGCAATAAACATTGAATTGAAATGATGTTAAATTGATGATTATATAATTAAGAATTGTATTCTCTATAAACAAAAAAACATCATAGTCAATGCAAAACATTGGCTAATTGCGTCTTGTATACACAAATTTAATTAAAAAAAAAAAACCCAACGGATGTTACAGCAAAAAAAGTAACATTGGAATGGCAAAGACCTTCCCTATATACGATATATTTCTTTAAAAAATTGATGAAATATCATATTTATTTATTTATGTATAGTTTAACTTTATATACTCGTATATTTTTAATTTTCTTAAAACCAAATAAAATTAAGTTGAAATATTATAAATTAAATGACTCATAAATATAATTGTATGTGGTGCAATGATAATATTTCTTATAGAAAAATTGGGATTGATAATAAAACTATATATGACTTATCTTTAAATTATTTATATATGTTGTTAAGTAATATATATATATATATCAACCATAAATAATTCTACGCAATCAATTGTTGTTATATTTTATTTGTATGATAAAAATGTTGTTAAGAAAAACTGATAAAATTATGTTTTTCTCTATAATAATAAAGCAAACGTTCCCCGTACGCAGAAGACATCGAATGTCTTGCAGTATAGTTTGGTTTCCTATGATCTGCATATATATATATATATTTATTAATATTCAAAACATAACACACTAAGCATTTCCAACCCTCAGTCTATCGATTGCCATCCGTATGGTTATTGGTTGACAACCAAGGTTAACTATATGTCTATCGATAAGAGAACATCTGTAATGCTATAGACGACCTCAAACAGTAATTAACTTATATCAATGATATGCAGTACTTTGGCATTGCGGACCACTTGAATTTAACAAGGAATACTTATTGTTTACTAGAGTAGCGTAATTAATGCTGTGTTTGAAAACAATTAGCCTACTTCAAAATTTTAATTGAATTAACTTCTGGAGCTAGTTTATATACTGAGTATGACGCCTTAAATTAATAATACATATCAAATGTATATATATGTATAATATTTAATAATAAGGTACATAATATTAATATAGTAATGCCTCTATATAATATGTATTATTAAAATAGTAAATATTATATGTAAAGTTATTTGAGTTAAACCTTTTATATATAGTATACTAAACTATACATTGTTAAATATATACATAAACATATTTACATATATAATAAAGTTTTGTTATAAATAAATGCAAATTAATGATTAATTGAGAAAATTCTAGGAATAATTTGTTACCTAATTTATTTTAATACTACAGTTAAAGGAGCAATTTGATTTCTTACTTACTGCTACATTTAAGCATATATATACAGAAGACTATTGTCTATTAAAATATAGTTTAAACATAAATTTTAGTCTATATAAATATGAGATATTGTGTTGAAGATAAGATATCCTATAGTTCCGTCTTCCATATACAAATCAATTAATATCGCCGCTGTATTGTCTATAACTATTTTATAAAAGTTATAATTAAATACAGGAGTTTTTACTGTACATATAATAATAATATACGTGTATACAAAATACACATTATAACCGATATTATTACACATACACACATTTAATTATAATATTTATCTATATATATTTTTTGCAATTGCTATAATTGTAACAATATATTGCCTCAATATAAAAATACCTTACATATGTGGTATTACTTATCTATCTCTTCTTTAATTTTTTGTTGATAATATAATCAAAAGTGATAAAAAAAAAAATAAATAATAACGACGACGCAAACAATTAAATAGATGGTTTTTTTTTATATGAGAAATAATTTTTTAATAATAAATTTAGAAGTTAAAATTACATACACACGAAATCGAAACATTATTAATAAATATATAGGTATATATATTTAAGCGATATATAATTAATATGTTGTGATAATTATTAATTATAAATGTGTAACATTGTTTTGTGTGGTTTTATATAATATATTGTGTATATTAAAAAATTTGTTAAAATTATAGTTTAGTTATTATTCCTTCATTTCCGATATTATATATTTAAAAATATATAATTATACTTTTTAATAATTATTATCAACGATATTAAATTTATAAGGTAAATTCAGCACTTGTGACTCATCCACCCATCCATATAAAATTGAAATGAAAACGGAAAAACAATCTTCTTCATACATCATATAATGCAAAAATTTTAATCACACTCACTATTCATAAACGGTCGAAAAGTCAAGTGTGTGTCTATATATTTGTATATAGAAATAGATATGATAACTAATATAATATTCTATTGTCAATTTAAAGTTAAAAAGATACCATAATTTAATAATAGCAAATGTAATGACAATTGGTTTGGTAGACAGGATATAGCATATATCACAGGACTTCCAATAATTGATATAGTCATAAAATAAAAATTAAATTAAATATATCTTTTGAAATAATATTTATATATAAACATATATTAATATATAGGTACCTATTGTCTGAATTGTGTTGGCAATAAACTCAAAAGCAGTAACATTACATAAAAAAACTCATTAAAACGATTTCAATATATGTAATCTATTCAAAAATACTTTGTCTTATAAAGACTTTTCTCGTTCGACGTTCAAGAGATATATCTCAAAAGGAAATGTTCACCAAATTTTGTCACTGACTGTATGCGGAGTATAGTGTCCACAAAAACTTCTTTGATATTTTATTAAATATTAAGATGTTAGACAAAATGCACACATATACTTATGTTTACAAGATTACGTTGATTTTAATTTTTTGTATTATAAAAAATATTGATACACACTTTTACACACAAAATTATCCATATACTGCTTGGGTTCAGTTGTACCATATACCTTTATTAATTGAAAATAAATTATTAATAAAGTATCTATTTCTCAATGTGTATAATAGCAACAAAATAAAAACATGGAAGAACAAATACAAATTTATTTGCTGTCGGGAATTTTTGGTGGTGTATGTTTAATATTATTAATTTGTGTAGTAGCTCTCTTTTGTATGGTTAGGAAATTAAAAAATGGAACTTCACCAAACAATAAAAGACAAGCAGGCGGCAGAGAGTAATTAATTGTTAAAATTTTATATTTGATATATTTTTACTTCTTTTTAAAAGCTTTTGAATTTAATTAAATTTTACAATTTTCTATATACATAGCAATGATTCATATGCATATAATAATCCAACACTTCAACCAGATGAAGAATTAAGTAGACGTGGTTTTGTCATGCATGATATTGGAAAATTACCAAGGGTACAAAAGTATGCATATATTTATTATTTTATTTATTTATTTATTGTCAAAAATCTCAAGAGTTGAGCTCGTAGAGAGAATGTTAATACAAATATTTATTTATATATAAATTTATAAAAAAAAAAAAAAAACAAACAAACAACTTCCTTCAAAGTGATGCGATTCAGCCACAACAACAGCAACAGCATAGACCATCAGAATTTAAAAACAATTATCGAGAATATTCAGCAAATCAACAATCATCATTACAAGAACGTAAAATATCTACAAAAGCTTTACCAAATGATTTTACAGATATATTAAATAATGATGATATTGTGTTTGGCGGCGGTGGCAATCAACCTTCAAAATCTCAACCAAAAACTTCTTTAATACAACAACAATCAGATCGGTATAATAGTCCTGCATCGTCGTCGGCTGCACCACGGCTTTCACAATTCAATAATAATATTTTGTATGGCAATACAAATCTGAATAATAATACTAATAATAATAATCAATATTTACCAGCACAGCAACAATCGACGGATGATAAACCATTTTACAATAACAATCGTGCAATTAATAATATGTATTAATTTAAAAAATATAAATATGACTACAGTCACACATTCAATCATTTATAATTTAATTTTATTTAGAATGTGAGTTATTTTAAAATAAATAATTGTATAAATAATTAAATAATAATAAATTTTTATAATTCATAATAAAATATAAACAAAAGAAAAAAAAAACCTTTAAATTCATACACGTTAAGTTAAGTTTTATGTTAATCAGAAGAATGTTATTAACTTAATTTTAGTTCACATATCTATAGTTCGTGCAAATTTTTCAAGAATATCTGCTCAAGAACTCGAATATATGGGAACATTAATTAGCTGATAGTCTTAACCCGTCCGGAAACTTATGGAAAATACTGAGATTTTAAGGAAATTACAACAACCGACTTCTATCAATTTTAATCTATTAATAGTATAATTTAATATAATTTAATATGGTGCAAATAATGGTAAACTATATAATATAAAAATGTTGGTAGTTAATAGTTCGATTAAAAAAAAAAAACCCCTATTTATAAAAATTCAAAATTCAATTTTTTTTATTTTTGTAGCCACTTCGGATTTTGTGACATGTATTGCCTTTAATAATGTTAACGTACGACTTACTGATATTTTTTTACGCTTTTCACGTTTTCTTCCTAATTTCATTTTTTTTAATTTGTCTAATTTTTGATTCATAATTATGTCCATGCATTTTACCAATCTTTTAGGTGGTATATTATATTGATTACTGGTAATAATTTTTCCATTATTAACTATTTCATTTGTAACACCAAATGGATTAATTATCAAATTTGTGTTAACATTAACTTCATCCTTTTTAAAATTATTACTATCATCAAAAATATCATTTAATAATTCCTCGAACGTATTATCTTTAGAACAGTTTTCATATTTAAATGAATCTAATAATGAATCTAATTCATTTACGTAAATATCTTGCGATTGATTATTATTATTATTATCATCGTTGTTTACTGGTTCATCATTTAATAAATTTACGTATTCTATACGATTTTTATAATTATTCAAATCATAGTTAATATTATTATTTTGATAAATTGATAATTGTTCACCATTTTCATCTTTTAAATTATTTTCAACACATTGATGATTGTTAATCATATCATAATTATCAATATTATTTATTTTACTATTATTATCAATAGTTGTATCTGTTTGCATTAATGGATTTGTAATTGAATTTAATGAGAATGATATTGATTCTTCTTCAGCTACAGATAAGAAATCTAATGAGGTAATTATTGGTCTTTCTATTGATGGTGTTAATGTTGAAGTTGCATTTGTTTCTGTTGGGCATGGTTTTATTGTTGTTTTTGTATCGGATGTAATTGTTGTATTTTCTATATATTCGTTTATTGTTGTTTCAGTAACGGATGGAATTATTGGTCTTTGTATAAATTCGTCTATTGTTGTTTCTGTAGTTACTGATTTTTCAACATGTGATACATTATAATCATCATCTAAAAAATTTATATTAAATTCATTTATATCAAAATTACAATCTTTAATTCTTATGTAACGATATTTTGTATTATTAGTATAATTTTTATATATAAATCTTTTATTGGGATATAAACAATTAGCACTTGGGCATTTATAAACCGCTTCTTTAAAATTTATATAAAGAAAACGTAAAAAGTTTTCGTATCCTTTAATTTCGCATTCAGGACATATTTCTGGATATATCTAATGAAATAAATTATATAGTTAAAACGTAAATTTATTAAAATTACAATTTAATTAATAAAAACAACTATAGCAAATTGAATAAAAGCAAATAATAATAATAATGACATACCTCATCATCACCAACAAATACTTTTTGTAAACGATATTGAGTTTTTATTGTATTTAATAAATTGTTACCTTGTTTCATTTGATCATTTATTCAATAGAAAACGTTTATTATTATTATTTAAATAATTTCATATATTTATTTTTACAAACAATGAACACAAATAAAAAAAAAAAAAACTACTATTGAAACCGAATGAAACTAAGCACACACATTATAAATATAAATTATTAAATATAATTTCAAACGTATAGCAAATTCACATAAAACAGAAAAAATAACAACAAAACACAGCATGGCACGATCATTGATAATATAACCTTATAATTTTTTGACATTTAAATATATAAACGAAATGAGTATGTTTAATACTAAACTGTTGTTGAACGTCATTAAAAGCAATTTCTTTTGCCACTATGATTTTCTTTTTCAATATTGATCATATAATTTTTACATATGCAAAAGAATAAAATAATAAAATAATATATTGTAGCATTAAATAATTGTTTCTTATTATGTTTAAATAATAAATTAATTAATTAATAGATTTTCATGTGATAAATATAATTATATATACGTTAAATACACAAATTAGATTATATGTATTAAAAAACATGTTATTAGAAAGAAAATTAACAAAAACATTGTATGGTAATCGAAATAGGAAATTTTTCTAAGTTTCACATATCCTAATGTTTAATTATTAGTAGATTTAATTAAATATAAGTAATACTAGTAATACATCAATATAGTTATATTTTGTACTGCATATATGTATTAAATACATATGAAATCAATCAAATATACCAACTGAAATAATAACTCAAAATTTTTACTCCACATAGGATAGTACAACAAATTATCAAATAGTCTACAATTATCGGAACATAGATGCAATCCCAATATTTTTATACTATATAGTGATTAGATTAATGCCATGTGTAGCTGTTGATATTGTATGAATATATAGTCATTTGAAATACCATGTAAATTTTGATTTACTAACAATTATAGCATCAACGCTGCCCATAGCTCCGCTCCACTGATTGTGGCAGTATAGCATAATTACACAATTTTTAAATTCAGCTTTATTGCAATTCAATTGGCTAAATAATTCTACTGGAAAATCCAATGATATACTGTACTATACAAGCTAATATTGAATAGTAGTTAATATTGATTTCTGAACGATTGATTTTCCCCAAGTTAAAATCATATTATTTTCAGCAAAATATGTGTTTTCTTTAAATTTCAACTGGATGAAGTTAAAGTTATATGGGTACAATATCTATTATCCAAAAATATATTTCTTATTGAATGTGCATATTGCAATATTGGATTTGCATTGGAATTATAAAACTATTAAAATATATTAAAATTGAAAAATAAATGAAAATACTGTTCATATTTGCTTAACCTCAATCAATAATAATATTAGTATTTTTATGCAATATATAATAATAACAAAATAAATATTACAATATAATGAATGTTAAATAATACTATAGGTATAGAGATATGTACATATGATAGAAACACAAAAACAAATATAATAAGAAAAAAAATATGCATATAATTTACATAATTTGTAATAATAGACTAAGGTCAATATACTGTATAAAAATAATATGTATTCTAATCATGAATGAATGTATATCGAACAGATTTAGTATAGGTATTACATAGAATCGAATGTGTGTAAAATATTAATTGTGAATATTGTGAAATAATCAGGATATTGTATATATGGAAAACAGCAAGTTATGGTATTAGCTCGTTTAAGGAATAATTATACCATTTATAAATATGATGTTGGACGATATCCAGTGATTCACACAAAATATATGCATACATACAACAGCATTTGTTTTAATCACTCATATCAAAATAATTTAATTAAGGCAACATTTATCCAAAACATATATAATTACAGAACTATATGATGTAACATCAAATGATGAATTAGATGACTGTGACCATTCTTCAAATATTTAAAATAAAGAGGAAAAAAAGAAAAAAAACGTAACGTAATGTGTGTATTCAGACAACCATGCAAAAAAAATATATAAATATTCATAAATTATATATTTGAACGTATAATATAAAATATTTAAAATTATAAGGTACATATTTATTTTAAACGCATAATACTACAATATATCCAATATTTAGAGTTATATTGAAATATTAAATTGTACGTGGAATGACTTTTATATAAGAATAATAAAAAATACATACTTAAATATATTTTAATTTATATTTCCTGATTATATGCGATGAGTAATAAAATAAGTAAATAAAAGTTCGTTTAAAAAAGAAAGAAAAATTACATATTTTTCTTCGTACAAATAAAAATATAATAATAATAATAATAAATATATATTAATAAAAATGTATCATTGAAAGTAGCAATATATTATTTATCACCGATTATATGAAATTAAGGAAAACCCATTAGAATATATAACAAAATTATATGCGAGATGTGCAAGTAGTACGTAAGAAAACAATTATTCATTAGAAAGTGATAGTTTTGATGTGCTATAGGCTGATTCTTATAATCAATCAAATGTTTTATTATGTTGATTATCCGATTTAAAATGGCAATCATTATCGGAAAATTATATATATTATATTTATTTATAATATTAAATAACTGCATTTGTAAAATTCACATTTTAAACTTATTGATTTGATTTTCTATATGCATATTTAATATTATTAAATATGAAGGATAAATATTTAATCATTAAAACAGGGTGAATATATACTATATAGCGTGCATATAATTATAATTTACAATATAATTATCGTATTTGGACGAGAAAAACTTGTATATATGCATAAACTTTCAAATTTCATCATATATTTTATATTGATATTAACTATTTTATTATAATAATAATTATATACTAATAAATAATATAATCTATTAAATATTAACACTTCATTATATTCGTGAATGCAAATATTTTGTATATAATGGAAATATTATTTATTTTCTATAAATAGAAAAAAAAGGTGTATACAAGAAATAACGAAAATATATTGAATTTATTAATAATAATATTTTCACATATAAATAGAAATAAATAAATAAATAAATATATATTTTGATCTTGCAAATTAATAAATCAAATTGCTGTTAACAATAAAAGATCGCATATTTTATATAACATAAAAAAAAAAAAATAATAACAAATAATAAAACCAAAAATATATAACCTGTTTTTTTTTTTTTAGTCAATTTTATATTACTAGGTCAGGTTCATGAGAAATAATATGCAGATTAAAAAATTATTTAAAAAAAAATGAATGTATAATGTCACTACGTGAGAGTGTGTATTGTATATATGAAATGAATCCAAAAATGTTCATATATTCTTGTTTCTTCTCATATCACAAATTTAAATAATATGTAATTTTCTTAACATGATCTTTTGTAGATTCATCAAGAATTGTCATCAATACACACATACGGTTTAACTTAAATTAACTGCAATGATGGATACATACATTTTATTAATTAACACAATTATAAAATAATAAACAAGAATGGTGTCGGGCGCTATAGATTAAATATAATTAATGAATAATTATATAATAACAATAAAAAATTATAAAAAAATTGTTGTTCACATATGCGAAGCGAGAGACATTTATATTTATAATACCATATATATACGCATAAATATGCGATGACAATTATTTTCGCGTATTTAGAGTGCTTAAAAAAGTGATCTTAATTTAATTATATCTTTTGTATATAAATATAACAACTGAATTATAAGAAAAACAATAGACAATTGTAATATTATAATAAATAATAAATATATGTATAATGCTTAAATGCTTGCTTAAATACGTTATCGTTATGAAGTTACAGCTAAAACACGAATATCAAGTCTTGTGTGGCTAAGCAAACAATTATTATTATTATTTTATTATCATTACACATATTATAAATACATTCTTGTATTAAAAGAAACCTCTTTCTATTTACTAAATCCCCATTCGGTTTTATAATTTAATACACCATATCATCATCATAACCATCGTTTCTTAATATAATATAACATAAAATACAAATTATATATTTTTCGTTTTGAAAGAAGGTAATTCAGTTGGTGAAGAACGGTTGTCGGTGTGTAAAAGTTAAAATAATTAAAACGAAAGAAGAAAAATACATTTTTGAAATCGTATAAATAAAATAACAATAAACATATAATTAATAAAAGAAAAATTAGAAGGATAGTTTGTTTTTATAAAATGTAAATAGTTTTAAAATTTAAGATTTCACATAATTTAAAAAATTATTTTAATAATAAAAGTGTAAAAATATAAATAATTGACATCGCATCGGATTTGTTTATTTTTCTTTTATTACATATTTAAAATGATATTAATATTTTTTTATTAAGATTATGAGCGATTATTTATGAAATTATTTTATGGTGTTTGATTTAGGTAATAAATACAATAAAAATAAGTGAGTGATTTAATTTATATACTAATAATATTATTAAATACAAATATTATATTTGGTATAAGAAAAGTAGGTTTATGGATCTTCTTTAAATATAGTATTTTACGATGAGGTCATCATATTTTGTATTCCATATTCATTCAGTTCAGTTCAGTTCATATATTAATTATAATATTAAATATAATTAAATTTCGCCGCCGCGCCGTTCTCTAAATGTGTGTGCGCCGCAATCATTGAACATTATTTAAATTTGAATATTAAATCAAAATTAATAACAATATAAAAAAAAAACAAGTACTTTATTATCAACAAAAAAAAATGGAATAATAGTACAAATTTCAAATGAAAGTTTATCGTTATATTTATAACTTTTACAATTATTATATTCGATATACTAATCTTATATGGAATTCTTTAGGGCATATTTATAAATAATATAATACTATATTTCTATTATAAATTATTTATTATGTGTTATAAAATTGGTGTTAAATAATTTCTTGTTTTATTTATATTGTATTTATGTATGTGTATGGAAAAGAAAGATATAAATATATAATTAATTATTTTTTCAATATGTATCTATTTGTATTTGTATAAATTTTTGAAAGTTAATTATTTTGAAATTACACAAGAGACGTGCGACATATAATTACATTTTTCTTAAAATCCATAGTTTTTTTTAATACTTATTGGAAGAAATAAAATTACTATAAACTGTTGTAAAATATATCGTATATATGTATTAGTATAAATAAATAAATAAATAAATTATGTAATAGAGAGTGAAAAAAAAAAGAAATGTTATATATTAAAATAAATATAAGAGTATTATAAGAAAAATAAAAAACACTTGTAGCAAAATAAAGTTTGTTTAAAAATAATAATAATAATAATAATAATAACACATAGAATTATGTATGTTAATCATCTAAATCCATCAACATCAATAACATTTACTTTTTCCTCATCAACAATTACATATAAATTACTATATGAATTTTATTGTAATAAATATATAATTATTTATTTTTAAATTTATATGAACCAGTTTTTATTTTTATTATATTATGATTGAATTTATAAATATTATAAAAAATATAATAAAATTATATTGGTTTATTTTAACTATTTCAAATGGATTATTATGGTTATGTGTTACAAAAGCAGAAGGTAATACATCATCATCGTCATCAAGTAAACATCAATTATTATTTACTGATCAAGAAATAGGTAAGTAAAACGTGTATTAGTTTAGTTATAGATATTTTTTTTATGGCAATTTAAAGCAAAAAAAAATGATGTTATCGATTAATATAATTGATTACAATTGCTCATATAAAATTGTAAATATACTATATTTGTTCATTAAATAATATAAAGAAAGGTTTTTTTATTTGGTAAATGTAAATATATTAATTCATGGTCAAGATTTATAATTATTTAAATTTTATCATATTTTTAACAATAATTTTTACCATTCTTTTGAGAAAGAACAAAAACTGTGAAAATCTTTTATAAAAATCATGGTGTTTGGACAACATTATTCTGATTTTAACAATATTTCACACACAATACTATTTAACCATCGAATATGGAACTGATTAAAAGAAACATCTATATACTAATCAATTGGTACATTACGTTATACACAACTTCTATATACATATTAGGAGTAAAGATGGATTTTCAGTATTGTCTAATTAGCCCAGGATTGATTCTTTTTATATCACGATTGTTTCTACTCATATACAGACGAATCATCAAGCTTGAACATATGAAAATATTTGTTAATTTAATTTTTTATTATCAACAATAACACGACATTGAGTTTTTAATGTATCGGTGCATGAATTATCTATACACTCATCAGAGAAATTATTTCTGTATAGTTAAATAGTTCCGTAGACGTACAGCAATAACTTTAGAAAATTATAAATTGTCATCAAAAGTGAGATTGTTACGCAAATAAGTTTACAACAGAGTTTTCAAACAGTGCACTTTTGTATACATAAATGCATAAATTAGAAGAAATTTTCTCTCATTCAATTTTATTATAATAATAGATGTTGCAATTTTATTTTCTATTTCATTTCTCATTTTCATTTCAATGGAATTTAAATGCACATATATATGATGCATTTAGACTTTTATTGTATTATTACAATATAATTAAAATTTTTCTAATTTTCTGAACCGTATTATAATAAAAGTTTGTTGTTATAAAAATCATAATCATTATAATTTTAATTTATAATTTTATTATAATTCAACGTGTTTTGTGTTGGGTTGAAAGCATACATATGCGAATGCGAATGTCATGCAAATGCTCAATTAAATACAATGTTTAAATTAATTATTTTATTAAATAGTATTATGCTTAAAATTTATTTTAATTTTGTGTATGAATTAAAATACACGAGAATTTTTAATAAAAAAATTAATTTACTTATAAATAAATCGATAAAATATTATAACACACACACACGAATTAGATGAAAGTGTTTTCTATAAATTGTTCAACAACATTTATTTTATTATTATAACACATTAACATATGAGTTTTGAGCAGATTACACATATAATAGAATATGGAAACGAAGTAATTTGAATGTATTTTATATTTGAATTTCAATATTTGTGTATAAATAAATGTTAAGTAACAAACAATTATTGTAAGTAAAATCAAGATTACATAAAATTTCTATTTCTATTATTTAATAAAAATATTGTAAATATAATATTAATCAAATTCAAATCAACTGATAGGAAAAGTTAATCTATAATAAATTAATTTATCTAAAGAATTTATATAGTGAGAATTTGTTTTTATTTAATTGGTTTTATTTTACCATTTGCCATCTTATATGTTTTACCATATTATACGTGGGCAGAATGTATTTAAATGTTCAAATAACAGTATATATGCAAAAAAATTATTATTTTCGTTTATAATTACCACACACACATACACACATTGAAATATAATTATTGTTACGTATAATAATAACAAATACTTAATACGAAAAATATAAAATCTATAAGCAGAAAACCAAATAGTTATTTAAATTTTTTTGGTGCATCTCAATAATAATAATAATAATAATGTAATAATTTACGCAATTATTCACAAAAAAATTCATATATATGATTAATGACCTAGAAATCTTTAATGGATTTTCTTCATCGTATACATAATAATAATAATAAATATGCATATATCATATGTTCATAAAATTTACATATCCAAATAGTAAAGTAAAGAAATTACATAATTTCCCATATAATTAACGTTACTTCTTTTTTTTTTGTTATGTCGTATGTTTGCGTGAACAACTTTTAAGTTTAACTTATAAATAAAGGTCTAACGTAGACGTTAAGTATATTTTTTATATAATATATAATAATGTAAATATTATTATTTATTAGTTTAAAATATTTTCTATTCAAAACACACATGATTGTTAAGATATGATGAAGATGGTGATGATTTATGAACTCTATATATAGTAAAATAAAAATTATATAATAAGAAGAATGATATTATGATTTCCTCTCAATATATTTAATAACATTTCATATAAATAATAATGAATTAAAAATTTAAAGTGACATATACGATACAAATCTTTTAAAAATAGATGTGTACGTGCTGGATAATATACGTTTTTATTTTTTTATACTTATAGAAATTTTAATTGAAGGTTAAAAAATAATATTGAATATTTTAAAATGATTATTGTAATAATAAAATAAAAATAAATAATAAATAAAAAAGGCTCTAAATGATTTTCTAAAATTTATAAATTTATCACAAATCAAACAAAATTGCTTAATTTGTACATAATATGAAAAAGTGAAAATTGTTAATAAAGAAATTTGCATGTTAATCAAATTAATAATAATACATATATAGTTAGTTTTGTCGTTTTAATGATATTCCGATATAATAATAATAATAATAATAATAATGATAATAATGATAATTATTATTATTAATATAATTAATAATAATTAATTAATATTAAAGATATAATGTTTTTATTATTTATTTTATAGTTGAAAATTTAGTAAAACAATGGGCACCATTAGTATGGTTAGCACCCGGTGAAAAATTTATGCCCGGTGATGTTAATAAATTTTTACAACATGTTCATGCAGAACAATCAAAACATAATGTAAAAAATTTACATATTAATAATAATAATAATAACAATAATAATAATAATAATAATAATAATGATGATCATGATGACACCGTCGATAATAATGAATTTATAAATGATAATTTAGATAATACACCACCAATACAATATTATGATCTTGATAATGAGTTAACAACATTATATAAAATACCAAATGAATGGTTATTTAAACGGCAATCACAAACACAAAAACAACAACAACAACGATCACGACCACAACGGCAACAACCACAACAACAACGTACCAAATTTAATAAAAGAAATGATAATGAATTTTTAATTAATTATGTTATTAATTTACCCATTGGTATTCAATCAAAAAATTCATATTTAGTTACAAATGATGAAATTGGTAAATATATTGAATTGTGTTTTTATATGAATATCATTATTTTATATAGATATTATAAATAACTAATTAAAATAAAAAACGTAACGTATAGATAATTTATTGAAAGACACGTCTTCATTTATTTATGGTCAGAATCCAAATAAGGAAATTGTTCCAATTTATGCGATGGTTAGTATGTGTGGATTACCTACCACCAAATATAATGTGGAAAATTTAAATGGTAATTTTAAATATCAATATTGCATATTAAATTTAATATATATATTATTTATAATATTATTAATATAAATTGAATTGTGGATAGTATAAGTATTAGAATATATATTATAGTATAGTATTATTAGTTGATAAGAAATATCGAATGATTTGAATTAACAATGCATTACTAAATTTTGCAAAGATATAATAATATTTATACCAAATATTATATTGTATTTCTTCTATAACAATAACAATTATAAGTAAAATAAAAAACCTAATAACCTAGTGATTGCATGCTCATATGTAAGTATTTATGGTTGACGATCATAACTAAATCTAAATCAACAGCTGCTTGTTACATGATTGAATTTTGATTTTATCTTCCAAATTAAATTTTTATTATAAAAAGATGTTTCCACACAAATGAATTAAAGAATGGTATTTTACGTATACATTTATATGGTATAAATAAGTCAAAGTAAAATATAAATTCAATAGCAAAAAAAATATGTTTATAGCAAAAATTGAAATGTAATAAGAAATGTGGACTTACCAAAATGGGCATGATTTACTAACAAATAAATAACATGCGGTAAACAGGCAGCATGTATAATGAAAATCCTTTGACTCTTGCTTTGGATCGAATGTTGCTGATGATAGTATGTCGATCACAATTTATTATAAATATTCTTAGTTTATTTTTTTTATTACTGTATAATTTTATATACACACACTTTCACACACGATTAAAAAAAAAAAATAGAAGCACTTTTCCAATAAAAAAAAATATAATAATTAACTAATATTTTATATTTAATCTTGTTGAAGTAAATTTTGTAAATAAATAAACAACAACAATGAAAAGGTGCACAAAAATATTACAATATTACATATTTACAAAAAAATATAACAAAAATGTAATTTCCGTTATATTAAAATTCAATGATGATCGATGATGATGATGATGATGATGATTTTCATTTTTCACACCAAATATATATTTGTTTTTAATGTAATGTGTGAGTTGCTTTGCGAATAATTAAAATACCTTACGGCGGGAGCGATGTACACACACACAGTAAAGATTATGTATATAAATGAATTATATACAAATTAGAAATACATTATTTTTTAGATAATTTGATGAAACAAATTTTCTAACAAAAATTGAATAAAAACAACAATAATAATTAAATTTAATTCAATGAAATGAAATGGTATAGCATAATTTTTTTACAAACACTGTTTTATTCGTTTGCAGTTATTTGCATTTTGCATTTTACACACACACATACACACGCGTAACTAATTTTTCGATAAAATTCACATCTTTTATTTGTTTTAGAAAATATTCAAATAATATAATTAATTTAGTTAAAATTATAAACTTTACGTATTATGTATTTAATTATATTTAAATTGTAAATAATTGTATATATATTTGCTTTTCTTTATTTTTTATACGGAGACCACTACGACGATACGAGATAAAACACAACCGCACAAGCAAAAACTAAAGTGGAAATGAAATGTTCATCATATTTCATTTCAACATTTCAATTTATTTCCGTTCAAATTTCTTACACCTTTGAAGGGATTCATTTTGTGACTTGCTTCAAATTGTAGCTTGCCACTTTTTTTTGTAAATCGGCCTATTCGTGACTTAAATTTGATAGGCTGTTCTGTGTTAACACAAACACTGGAATTCTGTATAGTGATTTTACACAGAGTAGCTTAAATCAAATTTTCAAATGCATTATTATTATTACTTTAACGTTTAAAAAAAATGTTAAGAGAGAACCGATCTATTTTTAATATTATTCGTTAATAAATAGTAAATTGTTGATACAAATTATTATTTAAAAGTTTGTTGCATAAAATAAATATATTTTTAATCAAATTGTTTTTTATTTTTTATATGTATTTGTGCAGAAATTAATAATGAGCCGACTCCACTCGAAACAATTAAAAATCAACCAAAAATTTCTTATATTCCTGTTACAATACCATCAACATCCACATCCACATCAATATTATCATCACAGGGTATGGACAAATTCAGCAATAATAAATTACCAACAAATTTAGTTAAATTAAATAACAGTGACAATTTGAATAACTATACGGAACAATTATTACAAAATGATACGAAAAAATTCAAAATTCAAATAATAAATAATAATAAAAGAAAACGAAGGAAACGACGTTCAACTCCAATGCCACAAATTCATAAAATTAATTCAATTGAAGAAGAAATTGATAAAAATGCTGATATAATTAATTATTTAGATGGAAATGAGATTAATAATAATTATACTTACAATAATATTAATGGGATATCGAAAATAAAAGAAAAATATGAAATAAACTATCCACATTTTCATGTAACATATTGGATGTTTTATCCATACAGTCAAGTATGTTTATTAATTTAATAATTAATAGTTAATAAAATCGAATTAATGTAATATTCTCTTCATATTTTCGATAACTGTATAAACATAGGGTAAACCAATATGTACATTAAGTTTAGGACCACTAGGTCATTTACCAATACCATTAATATTTGGCATGTGTTTAGGTAAACGTCGTGATTTTGGTAGTCATATTGGTGATTGGGAACATATGAGTTTATATTTTAAAGGTGGTAAGGAACCAGATGTAAGTATTATGCTTGATATAAAATATATATTTTATAGTTAAGATAATAAATTGATAATATAATAAATACATTATACTAAATTTTATATACAATAGGAAATGTATGTGTCAGCACATGATGCCGGTGCATATTATTCATATGAAAAATTAACAGGTACATTCGATTTTCGTAGTCAAGAAACACGTAAAGGAATTCTGCAAAGACCAATATTTCCAAAAACAGTTATAACATCAAAAAATCATCCGGTATTATTTTCAGCACATGGTTCACATGGTTTATGGACAGCACCTGGTAAACATCGGTTTGTACGTGTACCACGTTTATTTGATGTTAACGGTTTTGGTACACCATGGTCAACATGGAAACATATTGAAATGTCTTATATAAATGAATATAATAAAAATAGTAATTATTATTATCATCGTCGTAGAACAATTTACGATTACCAAGAAAAAACAATTGGTCCTGAATGGTTGCAATTCAATGGTCGTTGGGGTAATCCAAAAAGTAAATGCCATCCATTAAAAAAAATAGGTTTAAATTTTTGTGAATATATTGATGGACCAACTGGCATACCTTTAAAGCAACCACATTTTTATTGTATGTAAAAATATAAATATGTTATATTACTATTAATTTGTTATTTAATTTATACAAAAAAATTATCAAAAATGTTAAAAAATATATATTTGTAAAAAAGCTTTTATTTTTTTAAGTTTAGAGCGAAAAAGAGATTGAATTGAAATACAATTGAAAAGAAAATTTATTGATTCAACTTCAAAGCAATATTCTTTCATTGAACGTATTTTTTTTATATTTGACAACGATGACAACTGTCGCGAAAATTGTCAAATTTCGTTTACCTTCGTAAAATAATCTCGAACCGGCAAAGGAAAATTTTGTTATCAAATACGAATAAAAAATTATCAATTATTTTTTTTGCACACAACACATTCATTTTATTTTCTTCAATTCTTCGTGGGTCATCCAATCAATTATCGATATCGAGATATCAATTTTATTCTTTAGAAGTACGTTGTGAAGAGTTCAGTCATTCCAGATATATATTTTAAATTAATTTTTTTTCGACAAAAATAATATAATGTCTGCAAAAGCAGTTTGTGTTGTTAATGGAGATGTTTCTGGAACAATATATTTTGAACAATCTGTAAGTACTGCACTAGAGCAATAGAATAAGTACGTCGAATTTTCTTGTTATAATTATCAATCACTAATACTATTCTTCTTCAAAATAAAAAATATACAACTACTATTGTATTTATTTTGTTATATTTTAAAATTGAATGTATAATTTTTTCTATAAATAGTACTAACAAATTTCCATAAATTTTTTTTTTGTACATAAATTGACGTTTTCTATTAATTTATGTAAAATTCGAAAAAGGTAGTGGTTTTAATGACTTTAGTTGTGTTTGATTTACATTTAACAGAGATGTATTATAAATTTAATATAAAAACTCGTACATATAATACTACTATTACGCCAAGGTCATGTTTGTGATAGCAATATATTTTGTTATTGTAATTTCATTTTTAATTCATATAAAAATTGTATATTTTATTTTATGCTATATCATTCTATAAATATTTTTCGATAATTGAATTGTTTTGGAAATTTTTATAAGCTGTTGCTGTTTTGAATATTAAAATTAAAAATTATTATTTACGTTTAATTACAGGGTGACAGCGTTAATGTAACCGGTGAAATAAAAGGTTTAAAAGGCGGTCTACATGGTTTCCATGTACATGAATTTGGTGATAATACCAATGGTTGTACATCAGCTGGAGCACATTTTAATCCGCATGGAAAAGAGCATGGTGGACCAGAAGCCGCAGTGCGTCATGTTGGTGATTTGGGCAATGTTACAGCGGGTGCTGATGGTATTGCAAAAGTAAACATCAAAGATAAACAAATATCATTGAGTGGTGAACATAATATTGTTGGACGTACATTAGTTGTACATGCTGATCCAGATGATTTAGGAGTAGGTGGGCATGAATTGAGTAAAACAACCGGAAATGCTGGTGCACGTCTTGGTTGTGGAGTTATTGGTATTTCTAAAATGTAAATTTAAAGACATTGCGCCTAATTTTTGGAAAATACTATGACCGAAATACATAAAAAATAATAATAATTATAATAATTTTAAGGAATTGGTTTATGCTTTCTCGTTTATATTTATATACAGTATATAGTTTTAATATGATATTGTTTCATTGCAATGTGCAATTTTGGGATATAATAAAGTACTATTTCTTTCCTTATTTAATTGTAAAATTATTAATTTTGTATAGATACTTGATATCCTATTGGAGATATGTTTAAATTCACCGAAAAATAAATAGAAGATAGCAGAAATAGTTAAAATTCTGTTATTATAATTTAATAAATTGGGAAATATAGTCATTTCATATAATAAATAATCTTTAAACCCAATTTGATGTTAAAGGGCAAATGCGGTTTAGTGTTCTATTAAAAATTTGTCGCAACTAGAATAAAGAGTTTTTATGCAATGTCTATAAAATGTATTTGATTAACAATCGTAAGAATTTTATAAATAAATGTTAAAATAGTATATATAAATTGTGTTTTAATGTTTTTGTAAATTATGAACTGAGTGATCTTCACGTAAAACCTAGTTTTATTTTAAAAGTTCAAATTATATGAGTGATAAACGAGAATGGAATACATTAATTGCATTGTAATAAATTACTTTTTTTAACGTTAGAATAAGATTTGCTAGGTTTTATATTATAATTAAAATTGTAACCACAAATATTGCAAGAATCACTTTTTTCTTAAGATGATTTATGTATTTTTTTATTGTATTTATTATAATTATGAAAAAAAATGGTTTGTCTACTTTACCAATCGAATTTCACGCTTTTGGAATTTAATTTGCCATACAAATTTAATAAAAAGCATTTTAATTAATTATACAAATACATTTACACTTTACAATTTACACGACACTTCCTTTTTAAGAAAAAAGAAAGTAAAACCTCTTCCTTAAATGAACGATAAATATTTATGTATCGATATTAAGTGCGATGAAAACCAAAACGTTAAAAAATTATGACAACTTTTGACATTTGACATTTTTATTTTTTTGTATTCATCGCATTGTTTTTCTTTGAAGTTTGATTTTTTAACTTTTTTTTTTTTAATCTGATTCTGAATTTCAGAAACGACGAAACGTAACGAATGGTTGTGAGAATATACAACTGTGGGTGGTAATCATATTTTCTCATGAAATATAATGTAAGTGCAATTGTATTATTGTAATTTTTAATTTCCATTGAAAATTCTTGTTTTAATTTTCTTATTATCTAAATTAAAATTGTTCGTGTGCGTTTATTTGTTTTCTTCAAAAATAAAATTAAATGTATTGTAGATTTTTATCAAATCAAATTAGTTATACTATAGAGAAATCATGTAAAAATTATTTTTTATTGCGACAAAGGTAAAAAGAAAAAATATTTTTTTGTGTGAATATTTTGACGTAAGAAAAATTAAGCTTTACATTTTTTTATCTTTATTTCATTATGGTATGGTTAATAGTGGTTGCGGTTTTGTCTTTTGTGTCGTCAACTAGTTAACCTTAAGTTTACGATAAATATATTAAATTATTTTTTTAATTCCTATATGTGTACTTTTGAATGTGTGTAATGAATTTTATTCTAAATAACCCACTTTTTTTGTTTGTTTATTAATTACAAATAATTAATTGTTTGTTAATCAATTTTTAAGTAAAGAAATCTCATCTCAATATAATTTATTAAATTCAACATCAATCAACACAGCATCAATAGGAATAAATATTATAAAATCGTATTTTCATCTAAATTCATCAAACATGAACAATAATGATAATAGTAATAATGATGGTTTGACAAAATCATCAACCAATACTACAAATACATCCACAACAGCTGTGTTATCATCATCTTCCACATTTACATCACAAAATGTCGAATCATCACCTACGCTTTCATCACCTAGTAAAAATATTGATTATAATTTGATAAGAATTAATAATATTACAAAATCGCTACAAGATAATCGTGAATATCGTGGGTTACAATTAAATAATGGTTTAAAAGTTTTGCTCGTTAGCGATAGTACCGCAAATAAATCGGCTGCTTCATTATCAGTTTATGTTGGCCATTTGAATGATCCGAATAACATTCCTGGATTGGCACATTTCTTAGAACATATGTTATTTTTAGGCACCGAAAAATATCCAGATGAAAATTCGTATAATTCATATTTACAACAACATGGTGGTACGTCGAATGCAGAAACGTATCCGGATAAAACAAAATTTTATTTTGATGTATTACCAAAATATTTAGTGGGTGCATTGGATCGTTTTGCGCAATTTTTTATTGCACCCTTATTCAACGAATCGTCGGTCGAACGTGAAATAAATGCCGTTGATTCAGAACATGATCAAAATTTTGCAATTGATGTATGGCGAATCCGACAAATTAATAAACATTTATCAAAACAAGACCATCGGTACAATAATTTTGGTACAGGAAATAAATCAACATTAGAGTTTGAACCGAAACGTATGGGTATTAATATACGTGATGAATTAATAAAATTTCACAAACAATGGTATTCATCAAATATTATGTCATTGTGTGTTTCTGGTAAAGAAACTTTAGATGAATTAGAAGAAATGGTGTTGCCAAGATTTGCACTAATTCAAAATAAAAATATAATAGCACCACGTTGGAATGAATTACCATTTTCCGATGACCAATTGCAAAAAAAAATTTATATTGTACCTATAAAAGATACACGTACAATAACTATTTCATTTCAATGCGGGGATTCAGAACAATTTTATAAATCAATTGTAAGTAATAATAGTTTTTTTTTAACTTCTATTTATCATTTTATGATAAGACTACTTTTTTTTTGAACCACAATAAATATTTTATTTGCTTCCTGTTTTGTTCAATATATTGTGTTTTAAAAACTACCCATTAATTATAATATTATGTATGACCTTATTAAATTTTCTATAACTAATTTCAGTATATAAATTCTCTATAAATTCTATTATATTCCATTTCATTTTATATGAGATAAAAAATTTAACATATTTTTTCTTTTGATTAGTTACAAACGATTATATAAATTGTTAGTGATTGTTTTGTGGTTTTGTGACGATTACCAATATATATATATATATAGTTTAACATGCCCTGACACAAAATTTAGGTCAATGAAAATTCCCTTGAAAATATGCATTTGTATGTAATTTATAACATTTTAGAATTATACAAAAATAATAATTGCATTGCTGTATTGCTATAAATGAAGTCAGTGTTAAATCGTGTCATCAACTTTGTTATGTATTTTATTATCATTAAAAGAAAAATGAAAATAATTTCTTTTGAAATTAAATACTGACTGGTTATTCAAAGTTTACTGTAGCAATATAGCCGGACAAGAATAGAACTAAAAATTATGGGGTTATTTTGTATTAGTCGATCCAGTTTACATCGACAATGCATTTATAGCGTATATGAATGTAGTCGGAACAAATACTATACTTTTACCTAGAATTATGTATGCACAATATATGTTTTTTTTCTTTTTCAGCCACAACAATATTTACAACATTTAATGGGACACGAAGGAAGAGGTAGTATTTTGTCAGAATTAAAAAATCACGGATGGTGTGATAAGTATGAAAAAATTAATAATTTACAAATTAAAAATAGATAAATTTTAATACATTTTTGCATAATTTATAAAATAGTTTAGTAACTGGTCATAGTACTATTGCACGAGGTTTTGGTTTTTTTGATATAACAGTTGATTTAACAGAAGATGGTCTCAATAAAATCGATGATATAATTAAAATAATATTTCAATATATAAAATTGCTACGACAAGATGAACCAAAAAAATGGATATTTGATGAATATCGTAAATTAATGGAAACTCAATTTAAATATAAAGACAAAGAACAACCAATATCTTTAGTTGCACATGCTGTTGAATCAATGGAAATTTATCCATTTGAAGAAGTACTTTGTGCACCATATTTGATATCCGAGTGGCGTCCGGATTTAATAAAAAAATTAGTAAATGAATTTTTACCGGAACGTTGTCGTATACTAGTTGTTGCACAAAAATATGAACCAATTGCAATTGAAACCGAAAAATGGTATAATTCAAAATATTGTGTTGAGTCAATATCCCAAGAATTACTGGACGAATGGACAAATTGTGATTTAAATGAAAATTTAAAATTACCTGGACCAAATCCATTCATTGCAACTGATTTTATGTTATATCCTATTGAATCAGATGTACAACAAATTCCAACAATTATTTATGATACACCAATACAACGAGTTTGGTTTAAGCAAGATACAGAATTTTTAAAACCTAAAACATACATGAATTTTGATTTTTCTAGCCCTTTGGCATATTCAGATCCGTTAAATTGTGTATCAACAAATTTATTTATAACATTATTTAAAGATGATTTAACCGAATATTTGTATGAAGCTGAATTAGCGGAACTTCATTTAAATGTTGTTGGCACAGCGCTTGGAATAAGTGTATGCTAAAAATATACAAAATTAATATTAAAATATGAAATAAATGTCAATTTATTTATTTTCTTCTTTTTTAGTTATCAATAAATGGTTACACACATAAACAACAATTATTATTACAAAAAATATTAGATCATTTATTTATATTTAAATTTAATGAAAAACGTTTTCATATATTAAAGGCACAAATGCTACGTGCATTAAAGAATCATAAAACTGAACAACCTTATCAGCGTACAATTTATTTTATTGCATTGTTATTAACTGAACATGCATGGAGTAAGGTTGATTTAATCGATGCAATGCAGTGTAAGTATAATTTCAATGATTATTATATACAATTAAAAATGCACTTAAATTTTTTCAAAATAAAACATTTTCTAAATTATATTAACATTTAAAATTGTACAATTCATTTCAGTATTAACGCCAGAGCGTTTAACAAAATTTATACAAGATTTTCTATCGCGTGTTCATGTTGAATGTTTTGTGCATGGTAATTGTAATAAACAACGTGCATTAGAATTGAGTAATATTATTGAACAGAAATTAAATGGTACGAATGCATTATTATTACCATTATTATCACGTCAATTACTATTGAAACGTGAATATAAATTGGATTGTGGTAAAACATTATTATTTCAAACTGATAACACTTATCATAAAAGTTCATGTGTTCAATTATATTTACAATTTGGTGTCCAAAGTGATTATAGAAATGCATTATTAGATTTAATTGTTCAAATAATATCCGAACCGTGTTATAATGTATTGCGTACACAAGAACAATTGGGTTATATTGTACATTGTAGTGGACGTAAATCAAATGGTACACAAGGTTTACGTATTATTGTACAATCATCAAAACATCCAATTTATGTGGCGGAACGAATTGAATTATTTCTAATAAATATGATTGTAAATATTTATATATTTTTATATTTATATAATTTTATGCTATTAAAATGTAATTTTTTTTTTCGATTCTTTTTATTTGTAGAAAGAATTTAAAGCGTTAACTGATGATGAATTTCAACGACATCGTGATGCATTAATTGCACAAAAATTAGAAAAACCAAAACGTTTATCGGCGGCATTTAATCAATTTTTATCAGAAATCATAATACAACAGTATCATTTTGAACGTAATAAAACAGAAGTAGGCATATTAAAAACTATAACTATTGATGATTTAATTGAATACTATAGTAATTATGTAGTATTAAGTGCACCAAAGCGTCAAGCATTATTAGTTTATATTATATCAACTGTTAATGGTTGTGCTGGCAGTAAATATAAAGATTTGTTAGAAAATTATGATAATGAAATTGATGGAAATAAATTGGAGGAATTAAATTCAAATAGTGATCATTTAAAATCATCACCATCACAAACACCAACATCTAACGATGATTTACAAGAAATTGAGGCCATTAAAAAATGTTTAATTAAGCATAACAATATGACAAAAATTAATGATTTAGTATCATTTAAATCATCAAAAGAATTATATCCAATTATTCAACCATTTATTAATATACAACCAAAAGGTGGGAAATGTAAATTATAATAATAACACGCTTATAAAATGTTTGGATTGTCAATATATTCTGGTTGGCTGCGTGTGTCTGAAATTGTGTGTGTTTAAAATTTCTTTTTATTATATTAGGATTGGAAAGAATATATTTATTATATTTTAAATTATATCAATATCAATAAATTATGAGAATTTCAACGAATTGGTTTTTTTATATGCATACTGTAAATGATTCTAATCACACTTGATTAATTTTTCTTCTTAATGTAGATGCAACTTATTTATAGAATGTAATGAAATCAACAAACTATAGAATAAGCGATTAGCTTTTTTATTTAAATATTTTTACAGTAAATTTGCTACTAAATATAATCTAGAAAATATTGTTCCATTGGGATTCGTCAGACGCTATTAAAATCAAATGCATTTAGTGGTTTTTTGAAATCAAACTTATAGAAATAGAATTCATTTAAATTGTAAAGTCAGGAATTCATTCCAAATGTAATGGAAATCGAAACAGGATTTTTAATTTCTTTAAAAAATTTGGATTATTCAAACAAAAAACTAGAATGGTATAATTTTAATTTCATATTTTGCTATAATTTAAATTGTTTTAATTTATTACTTATTATTATTATTATTATTTATTAATTTATACTCCTGGTAGCTTTGACCCTTTGAATATAGAGTTAAAATTTATTACTAAAATTTGAATATTAATCTAATATATATTGTCATAAATACAAACACTTGTGTCAATACTTTTCATTTTCGAAATGTTATACTGTGTGGGTCGAATGTGGGCAAGCGGTAATCTCAAAATCAAACCTGTCAAAATGTCAAAAATGTGAAAAATATATTTTTTATTTCGGTGTTTTGTGGATTTAGAAATATTTATTTATATATTTAATAATTTATTTATTTTAAAAAACTACCTAAGTTCTTAAAAAATATGTGATAATATAAATTCTAAATATTAGAAATTATTTAATATATTATTTTAAATATTATTACTTTTGTTTTGTAAATTTTATTTGTTTTTTTTTTCCTTTTCCTTTTCCTTATATGTTTTTTATTTCATTTTTTCTCTGTCATTCACTATCAAAAATAAAAAAAAAAAACCAAAACAAAAATCATGTTTCATTCGAACATCTTAGATAAAAACTATCATTAAATTATTTAAAATAATTTGTGTTTTTAATTTATTAAATTATTTGTTTGTATTATTTAATTACGCAAAAAAGTATTATTAATTTGTAAGAAAATTTTGTATTTATCAAAGAAATTACATATTTTTTTAAAAAATATATATCTACACAACAAAAAAATATGCCTAAACCTAAACTGCAGCCACGTAAAAAACGTAAAGGTAATTTTTTAATTATTTTTCTGTATAATTTACATTTACACATTATATAATTATATATTGTTTACTATAATTATAATATTTGGTATTGTTTTGCTAAATTTAGAAAAATTTTTAATTTTAAAACATAAAAAAAATTACAAAAATGAACTTATGACTAATGTCAGCCAACGATGAAAGAATAAATGTATAATTTTTCATAATTTAACTTTACTATGTATCCGAAATAAATTATGTGCGGTAGTCCCAGTTATTCAAATTATTAAAATTATTTGTTTACACCAATTCAGAAAGAAAATACTTATTAATATAATCAAGAATTTATATAATCGGAAAAAATTTACATGTGATTATGAATAAGAATGAAAATCTATAAAATAGCAAAAAAAAGGTATGTTAGTTTTTTTACTACATTTTCAAGAATGGTTTCTAAAAAAATATATATATATTATTTTCAATTCATCTGATTTCGTCATTAAACATTTAGTCAATTTTTTGTTTTCTTTTTTTTTATTTTTGAGATAATCTCATTGTCCATTGATCATACGTTTTTATTGACAAATAAAAAAACTGGTTTTCCTAAAATGAAAACATTGAGTTGAGAGCAAAAAAAACACATGTTATTTGTAAAAAAACAGATTTGCAATAAAAATATACAGTGTCATGACCTCTGAATGGGTCCAGTCAAATAAATATGTGATTACAATGAATTTACTCATTTTTATTTTCACTGATCTTACTTTAGTCTCAGATTATATACTGTAAGATTATAAGAACATGAAATATTGAATATTTTTTAACTGAAGAACAGTAAAAGCCTGTATAATAAATTTTCAAAGAATAAAATTAATACTATATACTTACCAAGCCAAGACATTTTTATTTGTGTGTAAATAAACACTTTCGTTTGTTGAAAATACAATAGAACAAACAGCAGTGATGTATAAAATAACAAATAAAAATGCTACTAAAAATAAATAAGATTATATTTCTGTCCTGTATATGCGGATTATCAATGCATTGGGAACCGGTGTTTTAAATTACATTTTATCAATTGAATTTTTCCAATATGAATATAATGAAATGTATATTTTAAAAATGAGTCATATTCATCTTATTATTTATAACTCTCTGCTACTGTGTGCAATAGCGCATTGTATATGTGTAAATCTAAATGTGAATTGAACAGTAGCGATGAGATAATAATAAATAAATAAATAAATAAAAAAAAAATAAATGTTTCCATTGATATAGAAAATGTAAAATATTCCATATTTGTATTTTACGGCTCAGTATATATAATAATAAAAAAAAGGTCAACACTTATTTACATTTTTATTCTTTCTATATATCAATTTGCTATTGTTGTGTTAACGTTAATGAGAAACTGAACACCTGGATAGGAAACTTATTTTTGTTTGCATATAACGCAAAACAATTTATATAGATAAAAAAAAAATCCCTGTAGATAATTCTTGATTTTAATTAAATACTAAAAAAAGATAATCCATAATATAATTCATATAATAAAAAATGATATTTTATCAATACACTTTATCTACGGAATTCTTTCAAAACTTAAAATATGTAACGTCACACGTTCCAACAATTTAGGTAATTTTAAGTTTATAGTTAAATGTGAAACACCATATCACTAACTTAATATAAAATCCATACCAATTTTATCTTTTTGCCTCCAATAATGTTGTTTTCTTTCAGCGGTTATATAGAAAACTAATTTTATATATATTTTAACATATCTTTATGTGACATTGAAATTAACATAAAATTATATTATTTTATATTTAAATTCTTAAAATTAATGGAAATCATTATCTTATCATTTACCTATTTGATCCACCACAATTTCAATTACATTTTTATTTTATCTTAATCTTATCTGTATCGTACGTATATCGGATTAGTTTTTTTGTTTTTTTATCTAATTAATTAAATGTTAAAGTAAAATCTTTTGTTATCAATATATAATTTTAATAATATAATGGCCGGTTAGATTTTTATTTACAGCACTATATCGACAGTATACATACTTTAATAGATAGGATTACCATTACAATTGCCGCAAGGTTTTCTTCACTTCATGCTTAGAATTGTCTGGTGTTTGTATGTAACTTTGGAAACCATCGGATGTAATTTCGATTGACTATACACTTTATCGTGTTCTATAATATAATATAATCCATTGTTCCTATATTTTAACACTCTTACCATACCACTCCGCATGACAGAGTAATTGTTAATAATCTGTCTATCTTTTTATTTTAATCCGTCTCCCTATATGCCATCTTACAAAAATTCATTCAGGCCAGCAATCCTATTAAGTTTTTGCATACATTGTAAAGTTAGAGATGTATCTATATTCTATACTGCGTTCCATGGTTTAAATAACCGTCTAGTTGTCTAGTGCAATAAGAACTCATCTTTGCATGCACGCACGACCCACCCACTAGGTGCGTAATATTAAATCAACTTCTTTATTTAGTATACTACAAATGAAAATGTTATTATAATATAAATGTATAATACTGTATTTTTCTTATCTATTGATAATTAATTATATTTTTGTATAGCAACAACACATCAATTTTATTTTATCTACATTTTTTTTTTTTTATTATTTTAATAAACACATGTAATATAATTTAATAATGAACACTATATATATATATATATATGGATATGGATATTGTAACACGTAACTGCGAGGGGATCAATTAGGTAATCTTTTGCAATGCATTGTAATTTACAGTGTGGTTTGGTATATAAATTGGGAGGGCAACCAACCCGCTGCCATGTAATTAGTTCAGTTTATATAAAAAGCCATAAAAATATGGATGGATGGTCACTGTTTTAGTATAGAGAGGAATTTGTTGCTCGTCATTAACATTTATGTTTTATACAATTTTAAAAAAATCATAAATCACAAATATATGTATGAAGTTTTTTTCCCTTATCAAAATTATTGCTTTTATCTTATATTTATATATAACCTTTAAAAAAAAATGGGCTATTAAATTTTTATAGATATATGTAACGTTAAAAGAACAATTGATGAATAAGAATAATATATATATAATTTAAAATTTATGTTAAGAATAGAATAAAAAAACAAAAAATCTAATGTAATTGAGATACATAAAACAAATTGTCCTTTAGAATTAAATGTAGATTAAATTCTATATTCTATAAGATATATATGGATATGGATATCTATTCTATATTTAGTATATTTTAATAATGATATATATTTAAATATAAACATATAAAGATCAAAGTTTTATCGTATTTCACAAATTTAAAATAAATATATTATTCTTATCTTCTTCTCTATATGAAATGAAATGAATAAGTGTATATTCTAACAATTTTCTGAGATCTGTTTCTCCAAACATAACAATGATGATGCATTTGTATTTTTTTGTTGGTTGAGTATTTTTGTATATATTTAAATTATATACATAAAATATTGTATAATACAAAGAAATTCCAAAATCTTTCACAATAGATATATGTTCAAAAGATATGATCTATATATATTTTCCGTTTGATGTCGCAGTGAAATTTTGTTTGAATCAATCATCTTTTGAACGTGTGTCTGCATGTGGAAGATTAACAATTTACTATATAATTAACTAATTAATTATTATTATATGATTTGAAATTCTGTATACTCGCACAAAAATGAAAATCCCGTAAAACTATATACTTAAAAGAATTGATTTTATTAATTTATAATTTTTAGTTCGGGGAACAACAAAATTTGTTTTCATAATTTTATGTAATTTCATTATTTATATATATATAGTGATATTGAAAACTGAATGCTATTTCTTAGATCGTTGCCACTGTGGCGATACCATTTATTCCTATATTTAAAGATCATCTCTAAATGCGTAAGTATACGCACAGCTTAACAATTCAGATCGATGCTGAAAATTAGTGCTCACACGTTAAAGAAACATTGAGATTTTCATTTATAATATGAATAGTTTGAAAAAAAATGAGGAATACTCTATATAAAATATATGCTTTTAATTAAATAAAATAAAATCTATGCTATATGATCTTTTAGATTCTTTTGAATATAGTACTCATTTAATTATTATCTTATCTTATATGTATATATAAATAATAGACGCAAAAACCTTGCGATTTTATTGTCTTCTTTAATTTTTTTTTTAGTATATCTCATCAAATTGTATTATTGACAATGAAACGAAAACTATAAAAACGATAAAATATTTCAATATAAAATGTGTATTTAATTGTAAGTGTTAATATATGACAATTTCGATACTATGTATTAACGTAAAACGTGGAAACGTGTGCTATACGTAAATCTATTGTTTTTTTTATTTTTTTTTGCAATTTATTACTATACGCAGCTATAGTATGCGGTTTTAGTGAAAACCTTATAGATTTTCTGTGTGCATATGTGTACGAACGAAATCACTTAGTTGGGGATAACCTATTAATGTGACGCGCTTCTCATATCTTTTTTCTATTATTTCTGGAAGATTGTTTTACTATCGCTTTATGGTTTTTTTTTTGTGAAAACCTCAGATTCTCTGTGCGTGTAAGTTTAAACGTAATTACTTACAAAGCGGGATTACCCTCCTTGTTCTGTATAAAATGCATACAATATATATGCATTAAAGTGAGTTTATAGTCGTTAATTTTCAAAATGTTTACTTAAAAACTATCAACAAAAATGCATATTGTTATTTATCATAATTTATCACAAATTTGTACTGTATTGTGAGTAGTTTCTGGTATGCGTGTAATAGTATGTACTATAACTTATAATAATAAAATAGTTAACTAAAAAATTTACTATTTTCAAATAATTTTGAATAAAATATATATATGCAAAACGGAAATAAACACGTAACAAAATATTATAAGTGTTATAAAAATACATATATTATAAAATAGAATATTTTTTTAAATTTTAAAATGTTCAGAAACAATTCTTTTTAAATTGATATTATATAATACGTTCTTCGGTGACTATAATAAACGGGTAGAGTACTTTATTTAAACTAAATTTTCAATGTATTTGTATTTATATATAATTTCGTTTTTACTTAAAAAATATAATGTTCGCTTAAAATAATAAGTTTTTCTTATATATATTTATCAATTTCACTGTATATAAATATGCTTATATATTGTGTATATACGTATTTGTAGATGTATTATATATGTACAACATATAATATAAATATTGTACATAGACTCTCACTCACACACAAATCTTAAAATGTGTGTTTGTTTTTTTTTTTTTTTTATTTAGTTAGTCTTTCAAGTAAATATATTGTTATAAATCAACTGAACCTCGCACTGACGGAATCAATGTAAAAATTGTACATATTTATAGAGATATAGATAGCCCAAGTAATTTATTAAAATATTAATGTTTGGTCAGTAGTCAGTCTCAATCAGTCAGTAGTAGTCGACCGACTTAATAATTAAATGGTTGTGTTTTTTATATTTAATTTTAGTAGATTCACTATTGTGTAAAATTCAAGTTAAAAAATTATTTCAAACAAATTAATATAAAATAATATAATTTAAAACATAATAATATTTGTTTTTTTATAAGAAAATTGCAAAAATAATAATTATGTGATAAGATTTTATTATAAAATAATATTTTATTTAATATTTATTTAAATATATGAATAAAAACGATAACATTTAATAATTTTTTTTTGATAATTCACAAATTCATATTTATTAATTTATGATTTTAAAATTGTCGTACACACACACATACACACATTTGTTTATATTTATTATATACGCGCGCGATTAATAATATAATAAATAAATACATTTGTTTATAATTATAAAAGAAAGTCCTTATGTAATAATTTTTGAAACAATATATTATAAAAAATGATGTGAATAATAAAAGTAAGAAACAAAAAAAAAAAAGTAAAGTGAAATTATTTATAATTAATTTGTAAAAAAACTTATAAATTTGTGCGTGTTTTTAAATTCCTATAAAATAATTAATAAATTTTGATTAATTTTTAAAATATATATATATTTTCTTAAATACTATCTATACCTTGACCCATATATATTTAATATTTTTTTTTTTTTTTATTTAACTTTTCTCTGATATAATAATTAACAAGTTTTTTTTTTATTATATTATAATTTTTTGTATTGCTAAATGCTATACGCATAGAGATAATTTTTGTTTTGTTTTCGTATTTATTATTACAACTTACTATAATTTAAAATAAATAAATTTAAATACCAGAAAATATATAAACATATTTTTATTACACAACAACAAGTGTGTGTAAATTACAAATCTTAAATATATATATACGGTTTGAAAAAATATGGCAGCACTTTATGTAGTCTTACCCAATAAACGATCACGTTCTCGACTCGAACGTTTAACATCAATATTTGGCAATAATTCTGGATCATCATCGTCGACTAATGGTTATGGTGGTGGTGGTGGCCGTTTATCAAATACAGGACAAATACATTTAGCCAAAAATATAAATGGTACAAATTGTAAAGAATGTTTTAAAAGTCGTAATCATACTTTAAATAATAATAATAATTGTAATAATAGTATTAATAATAATAATAATAATAATAATAATAATAATAATAATAATGATATTAATAATAATAATATTAAATATAATAATTTAAATTCATTAAATGTACGTAAAAATGGTACACGAAATCATCGAATGAAACAATATAAACTTAAACTAATTACAAATGATGACAATAATAATAATAATAATAATTTTTTAGAAGTTGATGACATCCATACAAGTAAGTTTAATCTTAAAATATAAGAAAAATATAAATTTTTATAATTAATGAATTTGATTTAATCATTGTTTAAGCATATAATTTCAAAGTTCTCTTTATTTTTATTATTTGTTTGTATTTATTTTTTTATTTTTTTTTTTGCTAAAAGCTTATTTCTTAATAAAATATGATTTCGCATTATATACATCAACTCGCACAAACACACACAAACACACACACGTGATTTTAGCAAAACATTTATTTTTATTATAATTGTAATAATTATTAATAATTGTTATAATAAGAAATGAAGTATTTTATAATAATTGAGTTGAGATTTATTGACGGGATTATATTGGATTTGTTTATGTCGTGAATCATGGCTTGTATATACAATATACACTGATATATAGCTATAACATTTATGGCTACGCTCGCCGATGTGTGTTGAAGTCAATTTTAAACTAATATATTTTATTTCATATATAAAATTGTCGCATCCATCGATCTTATATATTTTTTTTGGTCTTTTATTGTTGATTCTTCTCTAACGAAACAATTTTCTTTTAACCATTTCGATTGAATTTGTTGAACGTGACTTCAATCAGTATATGCGTTTATGGTGGTTGCATCAATAATCTATATATTATATTTTTTAAGATTACATAATTTTGTACCGTGTGTGTGTGTGTGTGTTTAAAATTATTATTTAATATCTATACCTGTATACTCGGATAAATAATAAAATATAACAAATATTTCCAATTGCACCTCTTTTTAAATTAAATATATTCATATATAAATTGAATAATAATTAATAATAATAAACGATGAACTTTGATCCAATAAATAAAGCCATAATGTTTCGGTATAGAATTAAAAATTAATTTATAGAGTGTATATGGGAGCTATACTATATATTTATGGTGGAACTTTTTTATGCACACATTTTATTCTTATCGAAATCCGATAACAAAATTCATTATTTTTAAATTAATTAATTCTATACAATTTAATATTCGTTAATTTATTTATATTTATAATACATAAAATATATATATCAACGCCTGATGATTATCTTTTTAACCATACTGGGGTTCAGAGTGTTCAATTTCATTTGCATTGCAACTAAATTCCTATATTCGTATATATTTTTAGAATATTACTTGGGCACGTTTAAAACACTACAAAATTATTCCATATACGCAGTATCAATATATTGCTCATCTAAAATACCGATTGCTCATTTTAATTTAAATAAAACATTTTCCGTTCGACCTACAGACACAGACCGACAGACAGATTAACAAAAATGTCTTAAAGTTTATCATCCATTTTAATTCATTTATACATATATGGAAAAAAAAATATGGGGTCAGTTAATTTTTTATTTCTTATAAAGTCAATACAATATTTTTTTTCCAAATGAAACAAATTAACGTCTGTAAAATAAATCACAAAAACAAAAAAAAATAAAAATAATTTAGACTTTAGTTAATGCCATAAGTGCGCGCAGACAATCCTTCTTTGTAACGTATGTCGTTACACATTCAATGCAATACAAATTTTCTATATCTAACATTGAAAATAATTGTAACAGGCTGGGGAATTGCCCGACAAACGCGATGGTACACCAGAATTCGCAAATCTGATTTTTTTTTTTTTAGGAATATGCCAGATAATATCATTTACATTACACGATCGATCTCATACATTAAATAAACAATGCTCACTTAGTGACTCTGTGTTGTAGATGGGTTATATGTATATTATTGATTTTTTTTTATACTTTTTGTTATCAAATCGAGACGATAGTAATAATAACAATAATAATAATTATTATTATTATTATAATGTTATATTATTAACATATGTACGATAACATGTAATTTTTTGTATCATATATTTTATAAATTAAAACTTTCCTGCCTCTTGCCTAAAAACAAAAAAATAATAATAAATAAATATTAAATATAAGTATATGTAAATGTATGTATTATATAATTAAAACTAATTAATTATAAAATTAAAAAAGATTATTGTGAATGTCAAGTGTTTTCAGTGTAATATGCGACGACGGTTTGATTGAATACATACGTTTATTAATTATTTGTTTATCGCAAATAAATATCATCATATGTATAAAATTTTAGTCACTATATATATATATATATATATGTTAGCTTTGCGGGGGTGTGTAAGGTTTTATTTAATTTATTGAATTTATTGAACATACAATAAAGGACATAAGTAGATTATCTTTAGATAATAAACTATACAATTTCATGATTATTTGTTCATAGAATTTTTATATTAGTAAAAAACTGAACCCAGTGCAATTTTAACATCGTCATTATGTAAATTTAATTATTCTTAAACCATTCCAATAAGAAGTTTTGTGAAGAACGAAAAAAAAAATCCAATGAATGAATGCAATTTTGTGTGGTAGAACGATTTCCTCATATACAACAAATTCAAATATATATTTGGTTCATGAATGATGCAAGTTTAGTTGCAGACATTTTATTGTTCAAAGATTTATTTGAAAGATGATAGATGGTTAGATTGACACACTGGAAATGTTAAGAGGCTTTCGACACATATTATACGTTTAAACGTAATATAATACATTTCTTTGTTGTTTTTTTTTTATTTATCGCTCATTATAAAGTCAATAAACTGAACAACAACATCAAAAAAAAATTAATAAATCTACGTCAATGGTATAATAAAAATATTTAAGAAAAAATGTGTGTATAAAAATAAAGGGTGCTCGATCAGTGTTTATTATTTATTGTTGGTTATCATAAATTAAAAAAAACATTTTTTTTTTATCGCAACACTAAGTACTCGAAAAGTTTAAAGTACACACATATATTCTTCATATATACTGTAACTTAGTTTATAATAATAAACATTTATTATATATTTCTATAAAATAATTATTTATTATGTAAACGTAAAGGTAAACAAATAAATTATACACAAAAATGATGTTATGAAAATAAATAATCTATTTAAGTATGGTGTATAGTTAGTTGGTGGTGTTAGTATATTTAATATATTATTAAATATTATTTATACATTGTGTGTTCAATATGTTCTCATCGCATTTACTTATAAATATATAACACATCTATTGTGCCCCTTTGTGGATTATATTTTATGAAACTGATTACACGCAGGCATATGTAAAGTAATGCGGCCACCTCACATTATAGTGTATCTCGTTTTTACGACATAATCATCTAACTTTATGTGTCTGGTAAAGATGATAAGTTATTGTTATAACAATTAATCAATTAAAGAATGTTTATTAATTCAATTATTCTTATAAGTCATACAAATAGCATTGTGTGCGTATGGAGACCATTGTTAATCTCTGAATAATAGAGCACCATATTTTCAAATAACAATATATTCACTTTTTGATACCATATATAGTAAACTTTAACTTAATATATAATGTATAAAAATTTTAATTTAAATTTCGTGCGTATGAGAATATATTGGACACAATGTGTATATAAATAAAATATAAAATATTACCTTGAATTATATATTGATGCAAAATAATTAATAATTTTATAACAAAATTATTGATATAATGACAATATATAGTTAAATTTATGCAAATAATTACACTTTTGTTTCGTATACATTTATTAAAAAAACAGAATTTTTATAATTAAAAGGTTAAATTTAATAAATAAATTAAATATTGTTAGTTTTCGTTGTATACAACAATGTAAAAAATACCAAGAAAATCAATTGTTATTTGAAAAAATTCTAATATAAAGTTTGTGTCTTGTTATATATAAAATTTACTATTTCTATATGTAAAATAAATAAATAAATAAATAAATAAATAAATAAATACATAGACATTACAATACAAATGTCGTCAATTGTGTATATTTTCTATATATATTTCTATTTATTTTAATTTTTTAATTAAATAAATACACATACGAATAAATATAGAAAATACCATTATTGTTTTGTTTTGATAAAATGTTGATATATGTAAATTTAAATGATATGGCAAATAATTCAATTTATATCTTTTTCAGTGTATACATTATTTATATTTATATATTCACGCAATAATTAAGATTTAGTTAACGCAAATAATTAATTATTTATTTTATTTTATTTTATTTTCTTTGTTCTCACCAATTATAGCAATGCCATGGTTTGGCATGGATATTGGTGGTACTTTAACAAAATTAGTATATTTTGAACCAATTGATATAACAACAGATGAAATAAATCAAGAAGCTGAAATATTAAAAAATATACGAAGATATTTAACAAAACATTCAGCATATGGTAAAACAGGACATCGAGATACACATTTACAAGTAAGTCGTCGTTGCCGCGTTGCTTGTGTGCAAGGAATATTTTACAATATATATTTCTTATGAGTTCAATTAATGTGATAACGATTGTATACTTAAATATATATATATGAGAATATGCATAACGAAGTAGAGCTTACGACCATTTAACAATTATATTATATTATATAGCTGCGCATATATATAAATAAAATTAATTCAAAATTGCAACATTCCAACAATACAAACATATTAATTAATTGTAATTCACTTGATTATTTTATATTTTTTAATTATTGTATTTTAAATAATCACTTTACGGCGACGTACAGTAAACAAGAAACAATGAAAACGCGGTATTTAATGTTATTTTTTATTTACATTCCATTTCAGTGTAAACTTTAAATAGTACTAATAATTTTCCAAACATATGCAAAAAAAATCGTTCAACGATAATTTATCATATTACAGCACCTAGCTTCGAGAGCATTTTACATAATATATAAGATGATGATGGTCTTTTTGTATATAGAGCGACGTACTATATACGATAAATATTGTTCTTGTTAATAGCTGAACATCAGAGTATATAACAACATATTTTCAAAGATATATTGGTACACTTATATTTATTCCATAAACGAACATACCACATAAGATACTAATTGGTAAATGAACGTACATATGTGATTCAAATAATTTGCGACTTATTCACATTTTTCTATATATTATATACCATATGTAGATAATTACAACTTACTTTAAGAAATTCATTCATTCGCTATGATTGCATCAAATTCTAAGAGTGTTAATTATAACAACCATATGTTATAATAATATTCTTGGAATTTATTAATATATTGTATAGTATAAAATATAAATTATAATTTGATAACCGCAGTCAGGAAGATCTGTTCATATATAGAGATTAACAATATGCATTTATATATTTATATACAATTACACATAAGACAGGTGCTGCGCGCTAATCAATTGTATATTAATAATTGTACACCATTTACTCTATATATATATATTATATACTTGGTGTAACAAATATATGAAGATGATGATGATGATGATGATGCTGCTGCTGATGATGATATTGATTATGATGATGATAAACTTGATATTAACCATTTTATTATCAAAGTCACAAACTATGGTATGATGAGTTTCATATTACCGATAAATTATATAGAAATGTGTATATTAAAAAGTCACCTTAATACTGCACCAAATTATGGTTTCTTCTATACAACGGCAATATTGATTTATTATACGAATACAAAACCGGGGGGATTACGTGTATGTGGACACATATCTCACCTACAATTATTTGTAATCCTTGGTAATCGCTGACCTTAAACAGTTGGTAATAAGATGTGATTCTTTGGACGAAGTACTGATATTGATATCAATGAAATAAAAAGCGGGATGAATTGTACAGTTTTAGGATGAATGTATATAGTGTAGTGTATAACAAGGTAAACCGCTCATGATAGCTAAGTTTGGAGAGAAGTGCTATAATTTTTGCATATCGTTCAACAACATATTTTCTTCAAAGAAATTCGCTTTTTGATTTCATATATGTACAAACGAATGATAATTCAGTTGAATAATTATTCAATTTATGAAATAGTGAAAATTGTTTTCGTAGAATCGAACTGGAAACAACCTCCGAATGGAATTATATGCAATATATATATATGCATAACCACCAACCATAATTAATTTTTAATTGATATATATATTACGTACGGACAAAAACATAAAAGTAAAATAAATAAAAATGTATGTAGGTCGAGTTAAATTGTGTGTGGTGTGTGTGTTGTTCGATGGAATATTTCTATTTCCATATATATATATTATTGATAAAAATTCTTGACTTTTAAACCTCAAAATAACTAATTAATAATGTATTAATTTATTTTTATATATAACACATAAATTGTTAAATGAAAATTCCTCATTTCGTTTTCTTTACTACGTATCGTTGCTGTTCTATTCTGTATTATCGTATTAATATATATTTATTTTATACTATTATACACCTTAACAACCAACTTAATATTTATTATCTACTTTAGTTTTCACTTATGCAATATATATATATATATATGGTATATATGTAGATAGTAGAGCGGTTGCGTAACGTACGTCAACTTAAGTATATATTTTAAATAAATATATATATATGTTTTATAAGGTGTATAAGCAATAAGCCGGATATTGTGTCATGTCAATATTTTAATTATTATATTCATATATTCCATAATATAAATTTCCATCTTAATCAGCTAAATAAAAATAATGTATGTAAATATTATCAAAAAATTATAATAAATATTATGTTATTTATTTATTTTTTACGTTAATTTGTATAAGTATACAAAAACCTAGTTATATTTCTTACATTGCGTAATCGTAATTTTTTGTTTTACTAAGAAATTAATTAATTGATTAAGAAATTATATTATTTTTAATAATTGTTCGATTTATAATTTAAATAATAATAAGCAATTTTTTTTGTGTTATATAAAAATAATTAAAATTTAAATCCTCGCCCGTACACGTGCAACAATAATTACACAATTTTTAATTTATGTTACACGCGCGTTTCATTCTATATATTTAATTAAAAAACAATTTAAAATGTTTATATAATTATACGTATATGTTTTTTTTTGATTTATGTTTAATTAGTTTATTTATTAAAATAAATTAAATTCATATTATTTATTTATAAATTATTGAACGAATTAATTTATTTAAAAATATACGAAATATTTTTTTTTTATTTGGGTTAAAAAGGTTTATATAAATGCGAGGGTGTCTCTATTATTTATAAATCAAATTTAAGATGAAACGAAATTTTATATTTAAAATTAATACTATATATGAGATGTATTCATCATTTTGTAATATTTTTATGGTATAGTAATTTAGTAGCAGTAACTAAAATATAAATAATACGTAATATACCAGATACAAAGATCTATAACCTCTGCATATACGCAATTATTTATTTACAATATCATTTAATATTACGAGATCTTATAAATCAGGAAAAAAAAAAAATGCTCTAACTAAACACATATTATATTTATTTCTTAAAAAAAAAAAAATATTACATTGTTCAGTTCAACAAAATAATGACGTTTTATAGTGATTTGTGTATGTACGTCTTACAAAAAAATAAAATATGTACGTAAACGTGTATACTTATTTCAATTTACAAATATTTATATTAATAATATGGAAATATTATTTTTGAATTTAATAATTATTTATGATAAATTTGAATATTTATAGAAATTATATATATTTAGAAGAAATTATATTATAATTTTTTTTTTTTGCAGTATCATTATTAATGATGACGTTATTTAAAATTTTATAATATAAATATAAATATTAATTTGACCTTAACAGATAATTTCCAATGTTATGTGGAAAGTTATTTAAAAATAACCTTTTTTTTTGATTTACCAATTTATTAGATCACTTTTTCTTATATTGTATTGTTCGCAGAATTGATCGTTTGGTGGTGTGATGAGAGCGGAAAATAGATAAGTGAATCAGCACCAAAGTGATAACATATAACCTTCTTTTTAGGAATATTATTGTTTGTGCTGGTTCATATATTGGCTGATCTTCGATTTATACTATTGCAAAACAATGAAAACCAATTTTTCATCACACACAGTTATCAATCGTTTCAATTATGACTTTTTTATAATGATCACCATTTACTCTAACCGTAGATCCTTCATTATTTCAAAAGAAACGTTTCGATGATGTCTGCAAAGAATAATCCACACGTATATATTACAACATTAACTTTTTTGTATAACTATATATTGTGAAAAGGTCATTTCGTTTTGTTTTTATTTATTTTAATTTTACTATGGAATCTTAAGTTGACTGTATATTTTTACAGATTTCAATTTGATAAATTGTCAATTGTATTTATATTCATCACATTGACTTTGTTATAATAGAGAAAACTTAATAATATATATTGAATAATAAAAATAATAATAACAATACAAAACCATTTGAATCTATGTATAAATATACTAAAATGAAACTATTTTATATTTTTATTTATAGATGGATAATGTTGAAATACGTGGACGTCGTGGTTCATTACATTTTATACGCTTTCCAACATCAGAAATGGGCAATTTTTTATTGTTGGCAAAATCAAAAGGTATGGCACAATTGGTAACAACGGTATGCGCAACCGGTGGTGGTGCATTTAAATTTGAAAGTAACTTTAAAAAAGAAGTGAACATGAAACTTGCAAAATTTGATGAATTAGATGCATTAATAAAGGGTATTTTATTTGCTGAAACGCATAATCCAACCGAATGTTATTATTGGGAAAATGCGAGTGATGTTAAGTATGTACATTGGTATACTTATTATAGAATGAATTTATTTGAAGATGTATACTAATAATATAATAACATTAATGTATATAGGTCAAGTGAAAAAAAAGCATTTGATTTCTCACAACCATATCCATTTATATTAGTAAATGTTGGTTCAGGTGTATCAATATTAGCTGTTTGGGGTCCAAATAATTATAAACGTATATCGGGTACAAGTTTAGGTGGTGGAACATTTTTAGGATTATGTTCATTGCTAACTGGTTGCTGTACATTTGAAGAGGCCATTGAATTTGCAACAAAAGGTGATCATACAAAAGTGGATAAATTAGTAAAAGATATTTATGGTGGCGATTATGAACGTTTTGGTTTACCTGGTGATCTGGTTGCATCGAGGTAAATTGATTTATTTCTTTGATTATACAATGTAAATATTTTCTCATCGCGTATTCAGAGTTTGTAACACACAGACACACGGCTGTTATGACACAATTACACAAATAATAACAGCAATGTGAAAACTTGCATTTGAATATATTTGTGTAATTTTTACATTTCGCACGCGTTTTTAAATTACTCTGAATATGTTGAGTGAATATGTTGACTGTATAATTTAAAGTATTTATTTCTGAATTTAGTTTTGGTCAAATGAATTCAAAAGAAAATCGATCAAATGTAACAAAAGAAGATTTAGCAAATGCTACATTGGTAACAATTACAAATAATATTGGTTCAATAGCAAAAATGTGTGCTATTAATGAAAAAATTGAAAAAGTAAGTAATGAAAATGTTAACGATAATATCTAAAATTTAAACAAATTACATTAATTATTTTGTTTATTAATTTATTGATTTTCTTCTTAAATCTCTATACTCATCGGGCGGGTTGATAGGTTGTTTTTGTTGGAAATTTTTTACGTGTAAATCCAATATCAATGAAATTATTAGCATATGCAATGGATTATTGGTCAGATGGTACATTAAAGGCATTATTTTTAGAACATGAAGGTTATTTTGGTGCAATCGGTTGTCTCTTACAATTTAACGGTGAATTAAGTGCAGCATTAGGTAATGAGACATCATCGGCAACGCCATCATCATCATCATCATCATCATCATCATCATCGTCATCATCAAAATCTGAAACAATTACAAATCCAACGAATTGTAACAATGAACAAAATAATATTATAAATCATATATAGAATTTGTAAATCACAATTTTGCACATAAACAAACACATACACACAACAAACAAACAAACATAAACAAAAATACACGTAAAACGAATTAATAATAACTATAGAATTTAATTTTTATTTTTTACATATTTATTTGGTATTTGGTAAATGATTAGTTAGCAAAAAATTTAAGAAAATTAATTGAATACATACATAATCTAAAAAAAAAAAAGGTCAAACATAGAGTAGGCAGAGCGACGAAACTATGATTTATAATATATAAACAAAATAATTTTACTGAAATTATGGTTTTTTAACGACTTCTGCAAAACATCTAACCATAATAACATGAACAATGAATTTGGGATATTTATACAACTAAATGAAATAATAATAATATAATTTAATGTAGCCAATAAACCAGATTTCATTGCTGCTAATATGAAAATACTTAGTTAATTTTAATTAAATAGTTAAATTTCTATTTAATTATTTTTTAAGTTAAAATTTAATTGGTCATTAAAAAACTGTAGCACTCCCCTTCCACTCGAATAATGTTTTACATTTTAAGTGTCTTTTATTATTTGAGCATATATAAAATATATATTAAATAATATATGTATTTGAAATCAATTCTTATTTTATTTTATAAAATTTAATCATTTCGAATTTATTTTATTAAAATTATTTTATTATAACATTTTAATTATTATAAAACTTAAATTCATTTTAATTAAAACTTAATTTTTTGAATGCAAACGAATTGATTTCAAATTTAAGTGCGCACATAGACACGGACAATAAAATAGAATCGCATTTTATAATAAGATTTATGATTATTTTTTGTTTAAAAACTATACATTAAATGTATTAATCATCAAAATACTAATAATTTAAATAAAATTAGTTAGTTAGTATTTGGTAGCGTGTGTGTGCGCCTCTTTATTAATAAATTAATAGTGAGGTTTAAATATAGTAAGAAAAAAGAACAAACAACAAATACACATAAATGTTTTTCTTCGGTTATAAATATAAGGCAAATTTATTAAAAATGTTGAATTTAATTAAATAAATGTTTGATACATATGCAATATATGCTCCAATTGTAATAAAAAGACTTTGATAATGATGAGGATAATCGAGACTTAATTAATTATCCGCATTGAAATGATTTTGATGGATTACTCCGTTGTTTGTCGAGTAATAAAACGTTGAAAATGAAAAATATTGTTTATTTTTTTTAAATAAATGTGTTAAAATTAAAAAAAAACATATATATATTCTCTGCAAAAATGTTAGTATATCAGTTATTTATCCGTTTCAAAGTTATATGATAAAAATTGGGTTCAATAATGGTTCAAAAATGTTATTGAATGCAAATCAACATTTATTGTCGTATGACTTGACCAGTATCTTTGAATACACCGCCTGATTGTATAAGAAAATATTAAAAAATAGTTATTTAATTTTTTTTTTATTTATTTATTAGTGAGCACTAAATTATAAAAACAATTATTTAGTTAAATTTTAACTATTAATTCCGATGCAAATAATTGCGTATACATTAAATGATTTTCAAAGAGCAGAATTATATAAATAGTATTATTTCGGTGATACGTGATGCAATAACAATATGTTAGTTATCGATTCTAAAAATTATATGTGAGTTTTAAATTATTAAATTAATAAATAAATATAATTGTTTATCGTTTTTTTTTTGTATACATTGGAATATTTTTTGTAAAATGATTATTTAATTCATTTGTGGATAATAAATTTGGCTATTCATATTCACATGATTTTAAATTATAAATATTAATATTAAGGTTAGTACTTCAATTACTGCATCTTTTAGAATTGAAATGAAAAAAGTAATTTGATTAAATAAGATCGAAAGTAAATAGATAAGTTAAATTTTATTTAATTAAATTATTGAAAAGTAATGATATTGGATGATTTATCGAAAATTAATATAAAGAAAACCCATGAAATACAAATTGTAAAACATTTTAATGTTAATAATTTTATATAATATTTAAAAATTTAATGTAATAATTAAAAATATGCGGTGAATTTAATTTTAATGATTGTTTTTTTATTATTATTATTATTATTGTTTTTTTTTTTCATTACAATTAATTAATGTATACCGTAATTATTAAGAAAGATAAAATGGAAAATAATATAATTTATAATTAATTAAGTCACAATAAAATTGTGATTCGTTACAAACGTGAAATAAATATGGTTTTTTTTTATATTAATCATGAATGTTTTTGACATTGTTAATTTAAGTATTCAATAATATATAATTTGTTAGACATTTATACGGTTAACCATCTATTCAGTATGACCTAATATTCATATAAAAAAATGTAATTAAGGAAACATATTCGTTTCGATAATTACAGACCAATTGGTAAATTGTTATATTTTCCCTATGCGGAGTAATATACCAACTTCACTGATCATTCATATAATAATAATAGAGTTAATAATTTCATTTATATTCACAGAAAACAATATTATTAAAATTTAAATTGTCAAATGGGACGCCAAAAATTCTAATTCCTAAAAATTAATAAAATAGTTATAAAGATATTGTTTTAAATTATATACCACTTTCATTTAAAAATATAAATAGAATAACTTTGTAATTTTATTCTTTTTTCTCTATTTACAATGTTACTTATTCATAATAAAAATTAATTAATAAATTGGTCCATCATCTAAATTATCGTCTTCATCATTATATGCATCACCATTATCAAAATAGCTGTTCCCATAATCATTGTCGTCATCCATGTCGTCATCGGCTTCCTCACCAGGTTCGCCATCAGCATCTTCTTCATCACTGACTTTTTCTTCTTTTATATTTGGCTCTTCTTTAATATGAATGCGGTCCACGTCCACTTGCTCTTGTTGTTCCAATGCTTTTAATTTTTCCTCAATATTAATTGTTGAGATTTTTTGTTTTTTAACACCATCACATTTATTGTTTTTTAAATTTTTATTATTAGATATATTTAATTTACGTTTAAAATTTGGACACAATTCACTTGGCATTAAATCCCATAAAAATTCATTATTTTTATATTTTGATTTTATTTTATCCTGAAAAAATAAAAAAATAAAATTATAAATGATATAAATTTTTAGATTGTTTTTTTTTCTTTTATTAGTTTATTAAAATTTAATTAATAATAAGTTACTTGATTTTCTGATAAAAATGCTTCTTTCCATAGGATTTTAAAATCTCTTGCAGGATTTGACTAAAATAAATGTAAATTATTTTATTATGTTTTTAAATTTATTTAATTAACATAAATATAAACCATACTTCCAAAGGTATTGGCTTTGATTGTAATATCGGAAAAATTGGTGGTGGAGTCATCACTGCCGTTGATAAATCTTTACTCGCACCTATTAATGTTTGTAATTGTTCATGAGTAAATGTTGACGGCCTCCCTCCAACATTACCACCACGACCCCTTCCTGCCATTTCTTAAAATTATATTATTTGTATATTTTTAACCTTATAACACGTAACGTCTAATGTCTCACTTATGGAAGTAAGCTGTAGTCAGTAAATTGAATTTTATTTTTGGTTTTCTAAATTAATATATTTTTCATATTTTTATTTAATCGTTCAATTTGCAATACGAAAAATTGTTACTTTCATGATTGGAACAATCGAATGAGAAACATTCATAGTAATAAAAAAAAAATGTTTATGTGATAACAATGTTGCTATAGCATATAGGGTTAATGAATAAAATATTAAATTAAAATTATACAGTTACTAAATACTATAATTATCTTTATTAAAACCGATTAAAAAATTAAAACATTTAGAATTTAAAGTATAAAACACAAAATAAACTAAACAAAAGATGAACTCTCTAGACTAGACGTCGACACTACACACGAGACACGACACGTATATTTAATTTGATTTGGAATTACAATAATAGTTTAATAAAATCAACTAAATCTTGTTTCCAATACAATCCAACTACAATTAAAATTTATAAACAAAATTTCAAGAAAAAATAAAAAATACACGTGTGATTATATGAAAGCAACAAAATCAAATGCAGATAAATATAAACAAACAAATTTTATAAAAATATACGAATATGAACAAGTGTCAAATTTGTCAAATGAGAAAAGAGCGAAGTGAGTTACAGATTTGACAATTTAAAATGTGGGTTGTGCTCTGCTGTAATTTTCCCAGCAGCATAAATTGAACGTGAGCAAGATTATAAAAATTTTATTCATCAATATTTGTCAATTTTTTCATATTATAAATGATAATATATTTGCGAATTTTTGTATTTAAAATATCAAGGTTAAGTTGAAAATATTATATTTGTAATTATAAGCAATTTAAAAGAATATAAAGTTTACTTTGAAGTGGTAAAGTAACTATAGTCTGCCACTTTTTCATAAATGTAGTAAAACACGAAAAATTTTTGGAACAAATTTTGTTTGTTGGGTGTTTCCAACCGATTGTCAAATTTGAACTGTCAACGTCATGTCATCAATTGACATTGCATTGTTTTGAGGTTTTATTCAAAAAATTTTGATTGCATATAAATAAATTCTACATGCTTTTCGTTACAGGAGTATAAAATAATTAATAATAAGAATAATAATATAAATAAATTAGAATAAAAAAAGAAATAATGTAATTTTTAATGCAAATACAATTTATAAATTTAATATTTTACAACTTTTAATGAAACTTGTTATTGGTGTATTAAAATTGATATGTATTAGATTGTGTAGTGATAAAGTTGTGGTATGTTTTAAAAAATTATTAAATTCCCAAAGAATAAATTAACGAAATCAATTTGGAATTCCAAATATAATGTAATTGATGATGGAAAAAAGCAAAGGCAAATTATATTTTAAATAAAATTGATAATTTATTGCAATTGTCTGGATATTCAAAAATATTTATGAAAATGTTAATTAAAAAAAAATCTAATTGAAACAATAGTGAAAAAAATATAGCACAAAATTTATTTTTGCTTTCTCGGAAAATCTATAAATTTTTGAGAAACACACTTGGATTACATTTACCATCAATAACATCTTTAAATAATTGGGCTTCGGTTAAATCTGTGCATCCAACTGACTTAAACATTGACAATATAATTGAACAAATAGAACCTAGTACAACTAGTGTCGCCCATGAAGATATGACAACAAATTTCGATATAAAAAAATCATATCAACAAGTAGTTGCAAATTTACCATCAACACGGTTACAATGAATAAAGGTATTAATAAATTTTAATTAAAAAAAAAATACTATAATATAAGAAATGACAATTGATTTATTTTTATTTATAGCCTTATTCAGTAAAATTAAAACGCAACAAAATCAATGAATCAAATAATAACAATAATACTTACAACACTAAAGTTTCTACGAACAATGGGAAGACCAAATTAAATGGTTATTTAAAGCTCCATAAACAAATTGTTAATAAAACGGAACCAACTCTAGAAACTATAATAACACAAAAAGAAAAAATAAGTAATAATTGTGATGATCAAAGTTTTGAAAGTGAAAACGAAACACTGACTGTTTTAATGCTACAAATTTTAGGGAAACCGATGATATATAATAAAATTAAAGCAAATGCTAAAGCTGTTGATTATGTTGGCGATACTGATAATAATGATGAGGATAACGATGATGATGATGATTAAGACGAAAAAGAAACTGATTCATTTGATGTGGAAATCTATGAACAAAGTAAATCAAATCATGAAAAGAAAACAAAAAACATTAAAGACGTTAGAAAAAGAATTATTTCTGATTAAACATCAAGTTGTAATTAAGAAAGAAGTTGATGATATTGACGATGATGATGTAAAAAATGTTGGAACAAGTGAAAGAAATACATATTTCGATAAACGATTTTTTATTATAGAAAAGTGCATATAACGGACGATATGGATTGCGATAATAACTATCAAAGAAATAAATAATAATGGGACGCTTTTTACTTTATTTTAAATATATTTTTTTTAAGAAAAAATAACTAACTCATATTATGATTAATCTCTTCTGAATTTTATATTTATTGTTACAATTATAATACATTTATGGTTTCGCATTTAATACATATCTTCTGGTTAATATACATATATATTTTCAATTTCCATCAAATGTTGAAAATCTACTGGAATTGAATGTTTATTATTTATCTTTAATTATTATCATTAATATTTGTTTTTGTTTTTTTAATGACTTCTAAGTTTTCTTTTTTCAATATTTTGAATTAACTTTTATTAATTTAATTAAATAATTATATTTTAATTGAAAAATGAAAATATATACAAAAACAAACGTGAATGAATTAATAAACTAAATAGTTAACAAATATTATATCTATATATATATATATATTATTATTATTATATTATTTTCAGCTATGTTAATTAGTATATAAGTGTATTTTGAATTGTACGTGAATAATCTCTTGATAAACCATAATTTATATCAAAATTAAGTATACATAAATTATAACCAGTTGTTGCAAACAATTGTGTTGAATCAGCTGCTATACTATAAATTGGTGTTAAATAACGTTGTTCCATTTTTGGATAATATAATTGTACAGCCCTTTGTGGTACACGTAAATCATATAAAGTTATACGCCCATGTCGTACACCACATAAAACCCCATATAAATTATCATAGGTCATACAATAAATTGATGAATCAAATGGATCATACCATTTTTGTTGTTCAGACTTCTTTATACGTGTGTCTAATAAACGCATTGTTGCATCAAAATTACCAGTTAATATGACATTTGAATCTTTCCATAATAAATCATAAATTGCAGAAATGGATATATCAAGGTTCTGTTCTCTGAATCTAAATGAAAAGAGAACAAGAATTATACGATTTTAAATTAAAATTTCCAAGATATTAGTATATAATGTAATGTAAAGTGAAATAAAAATCCATGTATATGATCAAATGTTATAAAAAATGCTTACGTTTCAAGATCAAACAAACGCATGGCATTTTGATGTGGATCATAAAATTTTCCACATGCTAATTTTAAATTATCTGATGATAATTTTAAGGTTTTAATATCAAGGTTAAAATCATGTAGTAATTGCAAATATGGTAGACCTAACTCGAATTTTCTTCGATATAATCTAGTTGTTACTTCTGAACTGATTACAAATTTATCTGCATTAAAATCGCAACACGTTACATATTTTAAAAATAAATCTTCTTGACAATATTTTGCATAAACATTATTTTCATCTTCATTCCATATTAAACATGTACCATCCGAATATCCTATAAATACAATATTATCTTTAACTGTAAAAGTTGTTATATCTACGCATGATCGATAACGTGGTTTTGATTCCTCAATGCAATTGATGGCATTTTTATTCATAATATTTTCGTTACATTTACGTCTATATTTATATAATTGATGTTTATTTGTTAAATATAAATAATCTTTTGTTAAATGGAGATATGATGGAAACCAATTTTTGTGATGGAAAAATTTATGCTCATAGAAATAACCTGTCAACCATTTTTTATTTACACCAATACAATTTTTCCTTGTTAATGCATTAATTGTTCTGTATTTTAATTTAATTGTTAAAGAAAAAAAAATAGACAATATATATTTATATATAAACGAATATTGTGATAAACAATAAATTTACCTATCAATAAAACTAGTATTGGTTCCAGTTAATAACAGATTTTCTGCTACTTTTGATAACATATAGTCTTCAACTAATCTGTAAAATCTTCTACATACCAAACTTAAATTTAAATGATCTTGTAAGGAACATTTTTCAAATATTAACAATAACGTATAATCATCAATACAGTGTATATCCATTTTTAAAACATTAAAATTAAATAATATATTGTATTCAATATCACCAGAAAATCACAAAAAACAATTGCATACCATACTTTATCTAAATAAATAATTAAATTACATTTTTTTATTTTTTAGTTTCGTTCACCCACCATCTACCATTTCCCAAACCAAAACATTAACCACAAAACTTCAATGGAATGCCATTAATAAAATCAATAAAAACAACGGTGGGCAATCCCGAATCTTAACCGAAAATGCACATGACAGAATGACATAATGGCCCACATACCCATCAAACATATGATCCACCATGGTAAATGAAACAATATTTTACAGTGTCACATATGATCTTTTTAAATAGATAAATATAATTCTTAAATATTGATTCCGTTGAAACGTTTCGCTGACAAAATTGTACAAAATTAACAAATAAATATTTACTTTTATTAAATTATAATTAGATTCACATATTATCCACATGTTTGGAGACAGCGATAATAAATGAACAACGATAGCACAGCACAGTCGTTCAATGGGTTGGGTTCAGTACTACATAGTAAGGTCAGTTCCTGGGTTGGTTGGCTGGATTTATGGTAAATGTGGGATAAAGATATTATATTTGGATATGACGCCGTAGATGTCACGTTTATATTCATTATCGTTATCATCATCATTTACATTATATTAACAATCACGACTTCATCTTCATAAAAGCGATTTGTTAATAATAGAACAACAGTCAACTACTATATTTTTGCCGAATTTTAATATCGATAATGTAATTATATTTTATAAATTTGAATTGAATACGGTTACGCATTACACAAGTTACAATACTGCTATCTACGTGCTGTATTAATAAAATACCACCATTTTGGTCAGCACACACGCAATTTGTACGATGAAACAAAGAACAGGTTAGTAAAGCTGTTTAGAAAAACAGATTTTTTATTTTCAGATCACACTAATTAGGTTTTAATTATATCCTCCAAACGGTGCAGGATCACAAAACCAATATATATCTTAGCTGCAATAGTATAAAATAAACGAATAAGTAATGATTATTTATATTATTATACAATCATAAAATTTTCGCTATATTCTATTGAATTAGATATTTTCCATACTAAATTATAATACGACAGTCGATTAAATATGCATCGAGATCGCCATGCAGATACAAAACAGTTTTTGAAACACGAAAATACGAAAATTACATCACAGATCCACAGACTTGGTTTTTTAATTTTTATTACTTCGTTTTATCCTAAGCGAAAGGAAATTCTTAATCCTAATTAAATTTCAAATTAAAACTATATTAATAATTAATCACATTGGAAAAAAATTACAACAACAGTTTCACATGATGAAGTTTGCTATAATCGTTTTCTTTTATTTGCGTCCGACACCCATTTTATTATTTTCATCTTTCTTTCAATGATGAAATAAAATATGTGCTGAATGTTTGTTTTAATGTATGTACTTATCTAAAATAGAATAGCCACAAAAGCAAATACCAAACTAATTAATGAACCCAGGAAAAGCGAGTGAGTGTAACGAAAAAATATTAATTATTAAAAATACAATGTCCATAAGTAAACACTATATTTGGTTTTGGTTGTTTTATTAATTTTTCGATTTAAATAATAAGATACGATTAATTAAACAAACACTTCATTATAAAAATGTAATTGATATTAGTTATAATTATTTATAAGTTTAAATTTATATTTTTATACATTATATTATGTTGGTTTGTGTAAATATTTTAAGTAATTGACAATTTTTTTTTTATTAAAATCAATAGTTTTCATGGAATAATTTAATACAGCGTCTATATAATCTATAAACTTTTGCCATATATCAGACAGCATTAATAATTCGCGATTTAAAAAGAATGAAATAAATGGTAATCTTATTTTTAGTTACATTTGAACAAGCTGTTTTGTTAAACGAATTCAAATACAATAAGTTTCACCAAGTCAACCGATCTACATATATTACCATTCCAAACAAAAGTAAAACAAAATGCAATGAAACTATTCCATTGAAGTACCAGTTATCAAACAATATGGGTAACATTCCAAATGCATAAACATACATAAAAACATAACTAAACAAATCCATTTAAAAGTGAAATATGCATTTACTTAAAACACAAACCAATATTAATATAATTAATAAATGAATTGTATTATACATTTTATAAATGTTTTATCTTAGTGACAATTTGTGAGTTTTTTAATTTTCTAAAATTATTTATTTTTTGAATTTTGCTAATATCTGGTATTCTAAAAATGGAATAATTAAATTAAAATAAAATTTGTATAATAAGTAATTAAAAAGAACCCAAAAAATAGAAAATAATAGAAAATTTTTAAACTCATGAAATGACACTAACTACAAGATTAAACTAATTACGATTGTTTCTGTAAATTTTAGGAATTGCTTAAATAATAATAATAAAATATTGATAATGGAAAAGATGCAGAGCTATTATAAAATAATTATAAAGCAAAATAAAATTAAAATGATTGGAAATAACAATTTGTACCTTGAAAGTTTATAAATTATTGGTAGAATTGCTTGATAATAATATAAAATCTTGATAATGGAATAGATGCAGAGCTATTATAAAAGAATTATAATGAAAAATGAAATAAATATGATGGAAAATAACAATTTGTACCTTGAAAGTTGATAAATTATTGCTAGCATTGTTTGATAAGCTGTTTTAATTAGGTAACTATTAATTGGTTACTTTTTTTTTAATGATATTTTTCCACAAAATGTATATAATAATTAATTGTAAACTCTGTTTTAGCTTTTAATTGTAACCACTTAACTGACTTAACATTATTTCTTTTATTAAAATTATATATTTATTTTAAGAGTATCCCGAGAACCAAATTAATAATAAATATAATCAAATGTCATTTAGAGTTGTTGGAATGAATGATTGGTTAGTGATAGCCTTTTGCAGAAATTGAAAAAAATTTGTGGATTATTCTACATGAATTTAAATTTTCTAGTAAAACCTTAATTATTTTTAACTTGAGCGAAGAATTATGTCATACATCGTTACTTCTGTTTGCCTATAACTTTAGCGGTATTTCATACATTATTTATATGGCTGGTTCTATCTTTTTCAAGATCCGGCCAAACTCACTCTTAAAAATATGAGCGATTAGTTTCTGAAACATTTCTACTTACAACTAGAAGTGACGATGTCTAATAATAATAGAAAATTTTTAAACTCATGAAATGACACTAACTACAAGATTAAACTAATTCCGAATGTTTCTGTTTCTGAAAATAAAAATTTGAATCTTGAAAGTTTATAAATTATTGCTAGAATTGTTTGATAATAACATAAAATCTTGATAATGGAAAAGATGCAGAGCTATTATAAAAAAATTATAATGAAAAATGAAATAAAAATGATGGAAAATAACAATTTGTATCTTGAAAGATAATAAATTATTGCTAGAATTGTTTGATAAGCTGCTTTAATTAGGTAACTATTAATTGATTACTTTTTTTTATGATAATATTTTTTTACAAAAATTGACTACTATATTTTAATTATTTACTTGTAACAAAAAAAATGCATTGACTTTATTAAATATATAAACATGATATATATGTAATTAAATGGGCAATTAAGTATACAAAGTTTATTTATTGTATTCGTAGTTCGAGTACACAATTTATTGAACATAATCGTTATCAACAGTTGTATTACCACTGATACATTATTATATATAGTATTAGCTTTTTAAATATTATCACAAATTCAATAGTGTTTTCCTAATTTTTGATATAGTCTATTTTAGCTAAAACCATTGTATACCATTTATAGAAAATAATAATGTAGAAAATGAAAAAGATGATTTTAAATTATTATTATACCTAGCCGTATTACATTAAAAAAATAAGGGTTTATATTATATGTGCGACGTCCTTATCTTTGTAATTTTTATAATGTTTACATGTACAGCTCTATTTTGCACTTATCATTATCTAACATGGTAATATACCTTTACTTTGGTTCTTATTACTATAGCCGTATAATAGAAATACTAAATCTAAACTTTTAATCATTTTTCTTACAACTTATTCTTGAAATTTGTATTAGCTGCTATGTTTCAGTGTATAGTTATTTAGTAGCATTTTGTAAAGCAAACAAATCAGTTTTATATACTAAAAATAATAAACATTTAAGAATACGATTGAATACGGTTATAATATTCTATATAATAATTTACCCATAAAAAATGATGTACTAAATATTGTTCATAACTTAAAAAATAATTTGTTTGTTCTCTTCCAAACCATTTATTATAAGTATTATCGATATATTTATGATTATGGATGACTTCGATAACCATTATTACCATACGCAAAGTATTTATACTGGTATATACCAAGATATGGGTATAATTGAGCAAATGATATATATCTATAATAAAGTACAATTTTTTGTGTATATTTGTGAGAAAAATAAGTACACGAAAAAAAAAAAATAAAAATAAGACACTAACAATAATACATAAGCAAAAAAAAAAATATAAGAAATCATAAAATTATATGAAACGGTCGTAAAGGTCGTGTAAATTATTAGAATACTCTCAAGGGGGTAACCTGTGTATGGGCACTCGTATTCATAAACTTACATGTGTATATAAATATATAAATTTTATGTCTTACCACACATTCATATTATATTATTGTATGTATACATTTATAATACACATCAAAAGGTTAACTATGAAAATAAAAAAGAAATATGATTTAATGATGACCTTGAAAAATAATGAGATTTATAATATTTTTCATCTTTAATTTTGTTTCGTTTTGTAACTTTTAATGTATTACTTTACTTATTTGAACACATACGTATATACATTGAATAATTTTTCAACATATTGTCTTTGTTTAGTTCGATACAACGATATTCTAATCTTTTAATACCTACAGAATAATAGTTCTGTACAATTAGCGTCGATGACCTCTTGGAAAGAGGAAAAATTCTCTTGCTGGACAATTTGGTGGATGACCGATTTGCCACATGTGATCGTTTTATCTTTATTTCTTTGGACAAATGCACCAATTCCGTATCCGTTCGCACGACTACTAAGCGCAGCCTTTGTTTTATAATTATTTTCTTACATTTTTACAAATAAAACTAAAATTATTTGCTTTTAATTGGCTGCCAAAATAAAACTAATTCACATTATCTATGTTTGAAATTTTGAATGTAACCTTTGAAAATTGCCCCATGTAAAAAATTATATCACCAAAATATCATAAATTCTTACTTTCATTTACGAACAGTCATCGTGTCGTTGAGAATTGTTTTATTAAAATTTTAAGTAGATTTGAGAATCGTTAACATGACTCGTTGTTAACATACACACATAGTTCTCATTTCTGTGTTTAAATAAATTTCTATATATGAAAATTTAAAAATAGGAAAATAATAATAAAAGTTTATTTATAAATAACAAAATTTTATTAAATCACGATAAGAAAAAGTGCTATCAATTACATTTCGTCTTGTCTAACTAAAAATATACTTTTACTTTTTTTTTTTTTTTCTAATATATGTAAATGTAAAATAAAGTAACGAAATTGTTTATGGTGGTTACGTAGTAGTTTAGCTTTCTTGAATATATACTATATTGTATAAATATTATCTATATATGTATATGTTAGCCTTTGCATAGACATATCTATAATAAAAATATAACATATAAATTTCTTCTTCATATTTTTGTTCATCTTCATCATATATTCATTACGTCTTGCTGCATCTATCAGAAAATAGACTATATATATATATATATATACATATACGACGAGTACATATCAATATAATACAATAACGAAAAAAGTTGTATAGAAATGAATTCAACAACAAAAAAGGGGTCGTGACTTGTAACTTTTTTTCTCTCTATATTATTTGTTTATATAGATTTATTCTATATATATCTGTAATGATATATATATACAGCAAGTTAATGCTAATAATAATAATAATAATAATAATAATAAACGAGATAAGTATTATTAAATATTTCACGATAATCATGCGCCAGTGGATTAGAAAAATAAATTCGTAAAACATAAACAACTGAAAAATGATATGAACAACAAAAAATAAAAAGCAATAGTGTACAATAATAACGAAATAGAAAAAATATATTAGTTATTGTATATGTATAAAAAGATTAACAATATAGAAAGGGTAAAAAATATAAACTGGGAAAAAATTATATAACAAAATTTATTTATTTATACTATATTAAAATGAAATATTTTTATGTTGTATATAAGAATATATATATATATATGTTATATGCTAATGCTAGCTGGCCATACTATATAGATAGATACGTTTTTTTTTCTCAATTGTATTAGGTGACTGCAAAAATAATTACATTTTTTTAAATAAACAACTTTAAGACAGTATTTATAATTCTTGGAGTTTTTGGAATCAATAAATTGTCAATACGCGTGGCAATAATTTGTGTTGATGTCGTCAGTATTTAGACGGAATGTACATATCATATATAATGATATTGATTTAAGAAATATGTAGTTTACGGTGCGCACGTCGAAGTACAGAGCAGGGTTCACAACTATGATTTTTAATATAGCTGCATAAATTTGTATAAGTTCGTTGAGTGTCGATATATATATATTAAAATTGCTTCCCAAAAAAAATCCCATCTAGAAGTCATACAATTAAATCTCTTGAATACGCAGTTTTTTGTTTCCATTTTTAAAATTTGATGAATATTTGATATACCAGTAAACATTATTAACGAATATAATATTTAAAAAAAATAACTATCATCTAAAAAACTAAAACTGAAAATATTTTTGCACTAACCTAATGTTACATTTAACGCGTCGCGGTATGTATATTATGAAATTTATATAAACATTTTCACTTCATAATAATTTCACTATGCATGATTTTTTATTATTATTTTATCTCGATTGAACGCTTTTATTTTTTTTTTGTTATAACTTTATTGTTTATTATACAGTTATATGTGTAGCACAGGATTTCTCCTAGTAGGATACTCATACTATAAATTGGTAGCACAGGATTTCTTCTAGAAGGATACTCATACTATAAATTGGCACCGTCTTTTTTCATATGTTCTATGTAACAACAATAACGTGATTCTTAAATATAGTGGTCTTTTGACTTGCTTTGAATAAGAGTAAAAGAGTATTTTGTATAAATAAAATTGATATCATTATGTATGGAATATAATATCATTCTAAATGATCGAGGACACGGTTTTGATCCATTTATAGAATGGATTCTTTGATCGCAATTTTTTTCAAATAGTTATAGACTCAGTGATGAGAATTTAGGGTCAAAAATATATATAGTAACTCTATTATTAATCACATTTATCAGAGTATATATATATAGTTACAATGTATAAAATATTTTTGTATGCATGATTAATTGTCCTTATTTTTGTATGTTGTACCATTTATTGGTTTTCTCAAAATACAGCACCATTTGATGTTAAGTGGATAAGATGAATATTGTACAAATACGTTAATTTATTATTTTATTAGACCCACTATTATATCTGTAACACATATTTTTTTTATCCTTTATCTGTTTTGGATTCATATTATGATTTAGAGACACTTTTTTGATTGTTCAGAAAAGCAGTGCAATATGGTATTGATTGAATATAATTAAGTAAAAGTATTTCATATAATTTTCTGTTGATTTCTTCACATAGAATTACAATTTATAAATTCGATGCATGTTGATATGCTTTTGAATATATGCAATAACATTTATGATTGATGTCATATACAATTCACTCTTTATACTTGTATTAATATATTCATTCACTCTGACTTTCATAAATTTATTATTATTTTTATTAACTAAAACTATATGCAATATTATATTTTATAGTTAATATATGATTTTAATGCTAATTAACTTGTTATATAAATATGAAATCAATTGTATACATTGAACATACATGTTTGTATAATCTAATGTGATATATAAATAAATCATGCTATATAAGATATTATAATTATATAGTCTTATTTTGTAAAATATAATATTTGTGTAATCAACTCGTGCAATTATTTTCTCACTATATTTTATATGTTTTTATAAAAATATTAATGATATGTGTGTGTTGTGTATTGTGTACCAAATATATAAATTTAAAATATTAATATTTATAAAATTCAGTTTAAATTTCATGCATGTTATTAAAATTATGATTGGTTACTTAATAGTCGTGTTCGTTTACACAGAAAAAAAAATAGAAAAATAGAAAAACATAGAGAAAAAAGAAACTTTAATATTTAAAATCATATTTATAACTTCCTTTCAAATTCTAAATATTATTTATTTGAACTTTTACTGTTTGGATATTGGATTTTTTCATTTTTTTTTTCTATCATCAACAGAACACATCAATGTTAATGGTGATCATGATCATGATAATAATGTTGATGGATTCATAAACAAATAATTTTTCCCGCTGATCTGTATTATAAAGTACGTGAATAAAATTTGCTTCAGTTTTTTTTTTTGTCCGTTTTATTATTATTTTAAATTATATCATCGCATATATTTAAGTAATATGAAAAATTAGAATGGATTTAATACAGTTCTTTTTTTTTTTTTTTATTGGCTTTTAAGTTTTAACTATATGAATATATTTTTTTTTCGTATTTATTATTTGCCTTATATGATGCGATATATTCTTACATTTAATTTTTATGATTTTAATATTTAATATTTAATATTTATCTATTCATTTATCCATCCATCAACATTTTCTATCCATCAACAATTACATATATAATAATAAATAATTTTACTATTTTCATATATATACATTCATTTCATATATATTATATTATATATTAACGAGTATGTACTCGAATAAGAAACTATAAAACCAAAATGTAAAAACGTAAAATGTCTTAAGGCTTTCTTTCATTTAAAAAGTATAAGAATACAAAAAAATCTTAGCACACTGGAATTTCATATTTTATTTATTTATTTATTTATTTATAATATAAATGGTGCGTTACATTTTTTCAATTATATAATTAATTATATGACAGCAACATATTAAATAATATACATATGTATTTATTGTAAAAACTCGTATATGTATTAATAGAGTTGAAAAAAATAGAAGCATATAAATATATATTGTATAAGTAATGGGTAATTTTTAACCTAAATTTTTCAAAAGATAATTGATTATTTTTTGCTCTACATTTTTTTATATTTTTTTCTAAATATGATAAATCAACAAAAGATAATTGATTATAAAAATAATAGTAAAAAAAAAAATGTTTATTAAATATATGTTTGGGTATGGTTAAAATAAAATTCGATATACAATACATTAATTTTAATGTGGTATAAATGTTTTAATATTTATGAAGAAGTGTTCTTATAAGAAATTTAATATGAAAAAAAATTAATATTGTATATATTAACTGTCTATTAAAAGAAAAAAATTCTGATACTTCAATGTAGATTAGTAGTATAATATATTATATTTTATTTTACAATATAATATAATACAGTCAAGTCTCATCAGACTCAATAGAAGCAATAATTGGAGTACGCAGGGTAAATAGCTGAAAAATTTCATTATATTTTATATGTAATTGTTTCATCATTGACCACACTTTATCGTCGGTGCCTTAAGACTATAGTATGATTATAGAGTGTTGACTGTGTATATATTTTTATTTATTACTTATACTCTTACATATTTATACATTTAATTAAAGATATTTCACATCAGAAAAATATACTCTTAATATGATAATGGAACAACATATATACATTTAAAGATACAGATGAATTTTCTCAAATAATAACATTATAATAGTAAAATAATTTGAATACTATAATTTATATTAATTATCTTAACGCATTTATCAATTTTATATATACGGTGCGATAATTTGCACCATAAAACTACAATGAAAATATCATCCAGCGCTAACGTATAAAAACAACTAATTGTCTTTTTAAATAATAAAACGCTATTTATTGGCAGAAAAACTGATGAAACTATTTACTGATTTTATACGATTTATTAATAATAATTTAATTTTTATTTTAAATACTAAACAACAAAAAAATTGAGGGACGAAAATAATAATTTAATTTTTAATCAAAATACTAAATAACAAAAGAGTTGAGCGACGAAAATAATAATTTAATTTTTATTCAAAATACTAAATAACAAAAGAGTTAAGCGACGAAAATATTAATTAAATTTTTATTCAAAATATCAAATAACAAAAGAGTTGAGCGACGAAAATAATAATTATATTTTTATTCAAAATACTAAATAACAAAAGAGTTGAGCGACGAAAATAATTGTTAAATTTTTAATCAAAATACTAAATAACAAAAGAGTTGAGCGACGAAAATAATTGTTAAATTTTTAATCAAAATACTAAATAACAAAAGAGTTGAGCGACGAAAATAATAACTTAATTTTTATTCAAAATACTAAATAACAAAAGAGTTGAGCGACGAAAATAATAATAAAATTTTTATTTAAAATACTAAATAACAAAAGAGTTGAGCGACGAAAATAATAATTAAAGTTTTATTTAAATTACTAAATAACAAAAGAGTTGAGCGACGAAAATAATAATTATATTTTTATTCAAAATACTAAATAACAAAAGAGTTGAGCGACGAAAATAATTGTTAAATTTTTAATCAAAATACTAAATAACAAAAGAGTTGAGCGACGAAAATAATAACTTAATTTTTATTCAAAATACTAAATAACAAAAGAGTTGAGCGACGAAAATAATAATAAAATTTTTATTTAAAATACTAAATAACAAAAGAGTTGAGCGACGAAAATAATAATTAAAGTTTTATTTAAATTACTAAATAACAAAAGAGTTGAGCGACGAAAATAATAATTATATTTTTATTCAAAATACTAAATAACAAAAGAGTTGAGCGACGAAAATAATTGTTAAATTTTTAATCAAAATACTAAATAACAAAAGAGTTGAGCGACGAAAATAATAACTTAATTTTTATTCAAAATACTAAATAACAAAAGAGTTAAGCGACGAAAATATGAATTAAATTTTTATTCAAAATATCAAATAACAAAAGAGTTGAGCGACGAAAATAATAATTATATTTTTATTCAAAATACTAAATAACAAAAGAGTTGAGCGACGAAAATAATTGTTAAATTTTTAATCAAAATACTAAATAACAAAAGAGTTGAGCGACGAAAATAATTGTTAAATTTTTAATCAAAATACTAAATAACAAAAGAGTTGAGCGACGAAAATAATAACTTAATTTTTATTCAAAATACTAAATAACAAAAGAGTTGAGCGACGAAAATAATAATAAAATTTTTATTTAAAATACTAAATAACAAAAGAGTTGAGCGACGAAAATAATAATTAAAGTTTTATTTAAATTACTAAATAACAAAAGAGTTGAGCGACGAAAATAATAATTATATTTTTATTCAAAATACTAAATAACAAAAGAGTTGAGCGACGAAAATAATTGTTAAATTTTTAATCAAAATACTAAATAACAAAAGAGTTGAGCGACGAAAATAATAACTTAATTTTTATTCAAAATACTAAATAACAAAAGAGTTGAGCGACGAAAATAATAATAAAATTTTTATTTAAAATACTAAATAACAAAAGAGTTGAGCGACGAAAATAATAATTAAATTTTTATTTAAATTACTAAATAACAAAAGAGTTGACCGACGAAAATAATAATTAAATTTTTATTCAAAATACTAAATAACAAAAGAGTTGAAGTACGAAAATAATAATACAATTTTTATTCAAAATACTAAATAACAAAAGAGTGGAGCGACGAAAATAATAATTACATTTTTATTCAAAATACTAAATAACAAAAGAGTTGAGCGACGAAAATAATAACTTTATTTTTATTCAAAATACTAAATAACAAAAGAGTTGAGCGACGAAAATAATAATCAAATTTTTATTAAAAATACCAAAGAACAAACGAGTTGAGCGACGAAAATAATAATTTAATTTTTATTCAAAATACTAAATAAAAAAAGAGTTGAGTGACGAAAATAATAATTAAATTTTTATTCAAAATACTAAATAAAAAAAGAGTCGAACGACGAACATTATTGTCCTAATTTATAATAGTATATATGTGTTTCATAAAAATACCAAAGGAAATGAGCTCAACCCTATATACATATGGTATATTTATTTGACCATGTGAAATAATAGTAACTCACTTCCAGTGTGAAGATATATTTTGTTGGTTATTTATTTCATATATTCATGAAAAATGGTTTTAATGATCATTTTCAATTTCTATTTAATACTTGAATTTATATTTATTTACAGACATATTATCATAAACATTCTTCCAGTCGTAGTATTTATAAAAAAAAAAAATAAAAAAAATACATTGTATAAAAGAAACTTGAAAACCGAAAAGAAATAACAATAAAAAATGTTAATTAATTGAATAAGAAATATATATGTATTTCTAAAAAAATTAAAAAATCTGAAATAATTTTAAAAGTTGTCTTAATCGAAATCATGCTGTGGATTAATTTGCAGTCACCTTTGAATTACTTAATAATTTTACGATAAAAATCATTGTAGCATGTTGTTTAATACGTGTGATGATTATTATTTCCATTTTTGGTTTTATTTTATTCTTTTTTCGTTTTTTTTTTTTCCAACGACGCATACAACACGTATTCATTTCCATGTCATCGTTAAATAATTATTGTCGTTTCAAAATAAATATTCATATCCATAACATATATACATATTTAAAGATTGTAATAAAATTATTATTACCCATCTATATAATAAAAAAAAAAATATATTTATATATAGAGCTCTATATTATATTATAATGTTTATATATGCGATTATATAAAATATATCATTTTTATTTCTCGCATTATAGTGTGAATAAATTGACAAATTCATTAAAATAATTAATATTGATAACTGTTAAATGTCAATTCACAGTCAACATGTCAATAAATATGTTGTTTTTTTTTTTTTTATTCATCTTTTTTTAAATCATATATTGTATGGATATGGAAGTTTTGTTTACGTGTATATAAAAGACCAGAGACAGAAGAAATATATAATTGATATAAGCTCGCATATATATAGTGTACATAATTATGTATATAAATATAGTATATGAAAAATTATATATGTAAAATTATTTCACTTAATATATAGTTTGAGAATTTCTGTTTAAGCAACATACATTATAATAATACTACCATATACGATTATATATATATGAATTTATTTTATTCAAATCGATATTATCTTAATTCCATTCATCTTCGTTTAATTTTATTATTATTATTTTTTTTTCTCTTCTTTTTAATATATGATTTGTTTTTATTACTTTTCATTTTTCGTTTTATTTTTTAATGCTTTATTATAATTTTGACAGCTGAAAAATTTGTATTCGAAAGATTTTTGCCTCTGATCAAAAATTGTATTGTATATTATTTATTTGTACATATATGATTTTAGTATATATACCATATATATGTGTATTTATAAAGTAATAAAATTCTTCAATTAAATATGAACATGATTTCGATTTTCTTCATTGATTATAATCATATATGTATAAAAGGTTACAGTAAGCACTTATTTATGTGCTACATCTTGATAAATAATTTATATACAATACATATGTATACCTACTTATTTTTTTTAATCACAATATACATATATATATTATATAATACATATATTTATAACAATTGAATGAATATAATAGAATAATAATAATAATAATAATAATAATAATAATAATAATAATATTAACAAACAATCATAAAAATTAATTTAGAAGAGAAACTTCATTGAAACTTTATTTTTTTAGGAGATATAATATGTAATTTTTTTGAAATTTAATGTTACATTAGTTTTAATGAGTTATATGGATGCCAATCATTCATCTCGAATGCGGTGTTATGTTATTTAATAGTTTGTGTATAACAATACATTCAACATCGCAGTTAATATAGTTCGATAAGAACAACTATTTTATAATTTAGTATAATCATCTTTAAATACTTAAACCTTCTTTGTTTTATATATTTTTAAATATATTTTATTGTATAAATTTCGCAGTACTTATATGTACGTGAAGTTAATAAAAAGATACATACATAAATATTATAAATAAATTATAAAAAAAAAAATTAACGACCCACCGACACAGAAACATAGAAAAAAATTCATATAAATAAATCAAACTATGGATAAATTTTAACTCGTCTAAAAATGGTACAATTTAAATGAGAATAAATAAATAGTAAATTAATTCTAGTCGCACAGTCACTCATTCAGTAGACGTTTTATAATATGTATATACATGTAATATTAAAAATATATAATAATATACCTATAAATATTTAATTGACATAAAGGAATGTATATGAATACCATATAAATGTGATGGAATGATTAATTTATTATATCTGATCTAATTATATAAGAATTTTTTATAAATTTTCTTTAAATACTCATACGGTCGGTAATAATGTAATAAGTGAATTGTACAACAAGTATTTCGTAATGAATAATCAAATGGAAATTTAGAATAAGTTTAGATAAATGAGAAAAATAAATTCATAATATTATTTTATTGGATTTGATACGGGTCAAATAAATAAGAAAGATTTGATTGAATAAATAATAGAACGACAAATTAATCTGATTATCTTTACATGGGGAACTAGATTTTTATTTTCACATCTTCTGTGAATTTAGTATATTTTTTTTTACTCCTTAATTCTGTGTATTAGGTAACATAACATACTAATAACCACAACATAATCAAATCATCTACATATAGTAATGAATAGTCAAGCAGTCAATAAGGACGTTTTTCCTGTAAACGAACTGTACTGAACAATATAATAGAGAAAAAATACTTTGGGCTAATTATTCTATAAATGACACACAATCAGTAAGAATAAAATAAAAATACTTATAACAATTCATACTATAAGCGATTTCTTGTGTAAATTTTAAACTTACAAAATAATATGTAAGATGAAAATATATTAGATCATATTTTCTCTTCCGTATAGCATAAAAAAGAATACTATTATTTATATAAGCGCATTCCTCAATTTTGTTTTTTTTTTTTTAAATCTGTAACGAATAAATGTTAACTAATATATAATTGTTGCCTGAGATTTGTATATACATATTACGTACGTTTTTTTAATAATTTAATTTTACTACTATAACCATTTCCGCAAATATTGAATACATCTTAATTATTATAAATTATTCAAATATAATATATTAATTAGGTCAATTTGATTATTAATATTAATAAATTATTTATTATTTATATAATATATATAACTAAAATCAATACCTATAAACATCATACTACTCACATTTGTACTATATAATAAAAGTCTGTACTTTTAATTTCAATAATATGAAATTATATAATAAATAATAATTATAATAAATATAATATTACTTTCAATTAAATTGCTATAATACCTATACGGCTATACCCATAATTCATATATTGATTATTTATGTACGCGTACTTTATATATATATTGTATATGCTATTAATATTATTTATATATTATAATGTTCATTCATATCAATAAAATCTATTGATATTATAATAAAATATTTATAATATATATGTACTTTTAATATAATTTAAATAAATATGTCAATGCGTTTATATTATGTATTAATAAATCTTTAATCATAAATCTATATATTGTATATATATAGGTATACATAAACCTATACAATATATCTATACAATATATATATATATATATATATATATAAAATATATGATCAATAATTGACTTAAGCAATTCAATTAATTTTTATGTTATTTTCGAAAAACACGTAAAATGTATGAATATTTTTAAACTGCATATATACGAAATATACACGTAGGAATGTTATATATAGTTTTTCTATATTAATTTTAATTATACAATAAAATAAACACATAATATAATTATAAAAACAACCTATTTTAAAACTATATATTTGTATATAATATAGTAAATATATTTATATACAAATATATAATTTATTTGATTACATAATAATTACATAAATTATTTATATTGTATATATATGCAGATATTGACGATTAAATATATATCTAATTTTTGTCTATTGAATATATATACGTATAGCTTTATAAATAACATATATCCATAATCGAAATATATTAGGGGTACTTGCATTGCAAGCCGCCACCGTTAGTGAATCTACGGAACAAATCTACACATTTACTGTTTCTGATGAAATTAATTCATCGCCTATTTTTTTCACAAGCATTAGTTCACACGTTCGATTCTTAAAATATATGATTTGAATCAAAAAATAATCTCTAATAATTATATTTTAATGGGAATTGTTGGAAATGTTGTATGTGAACAGCAGTATTAAATACAAGCACCTAATATACAAATGTGTATATATTTTTTAATAACCCTTTTATATTATACACGTTATATTATATTATATTGATAAATATTTTCTAAATATTGGAAAACAGATATATAATATTTTTATATTAAATTAGATATTATTATTTGAAAATTTAAAAAATATATTATATATTATATTATAAAAAATCCATTAAATATTTATTTTTTTTTACACTCGTATCTATATAACAAATTCTTTATCCATTCATGTTTTGTCTTTATCCATCGAATATAGAGATTGATTATATAAATATATAAAATGTTCTATACAAGCATAAACATATTTTTTGTATTATTCAGGGACGAAACTAGAAAAATATTTCGCAGGATTTTTATATGGGTAAGTATACATTGCTTGAAGTCAAATTATTTTTTCGATAGTAAACATTTTAGATTAAAAAATAAATTGTGAAGGAGAATGATGAGGTTTTCTCGAGTGTTTAGTTCGCAAAATAAACCTATGTGAAAATTAACGTTGTCATATCACCCTATCCGAAATATATTTGGGTTATACCTATATAACTAGAACAATATTCAAACATAAATGTTCAGATACCATCACTGATGTATGTAATACTTATGTATATTATAAACAATATCGAAAATATATATAATATATATGTTATAAAAATTGAATATATGTTCTGAATATATGAATGATAACTTTCAAATTTGTATTATATTGTGACGATGAAATTCAATCAAATTCAAAATTTATATGATGTTTATGTTCTATATATATACTTATAGTCTTACACTATATATACATATCTACATACATATAATTTTCGTCTTGTTATCAACGTCGTTGTTTAACGTATATATAGTTTATATGTTATTGTTTTGACAAATTGAAAAATTTGTAAATAATTTTATTGTATGGAAAAAAAATAAATATGTTTCTATTTATGTATTCTTAAAAGAAAATGAAATTTTGCTAATAAATATGTTATTATAAATTCTGTTTTAAAAAACTATAAATTTTATTACATTTATTATTTAATATTTTTCTATATTATCTTATCAAACGTTGTTTTTTGTAAAATATAAAAGAATTTAAATTTAGATATAAAATATAGATTAATATATGAATATAGTTTGTTAACCAGAATTTATATGCCACTGGTATTTTCATCGTTAATTTAACTTTTGAAATTTCCAATGACCAATTATATTTTCTTCTACATGACATTTAATTGAATTTAAATTTCGGACATTGTCAGCAATAAAACTTGTATAAATAGTAATATCAAAGTTATAAATTCGTAATAATGAGCCGATGGTTTGAAATGGGTGAACATTAAATGACCAGGGGGATGGATGATGATATATATTTATATGAAGGCCGCCAATTGAAGACAGTATTATGGCAGGTAATGTTGTATAGCGCATTGATTTAATTGAATGATAATCGTAACAATTTTAAAACTCGCACCAGAAAAATCGCGTTCGTTCAAGTGTATAGGCAAATCTATCAATCTGCTGATAAAAAGGAATCATTCGGTAACTTTCACATACACTAAATGACCTAATGAGAGTATGAAATAGATAGAATTTTAATATGTTTTTTTATCAGTATTACTTTTGTGTACATATAAATTTTAATTATTATTAATTTTAAATCAACAGATAATATGAATTATATAAATTAACATAATCCATTATTGAAAATTAATTTTATAAATAATTTCACAAAATTATGTATCTTAAATATATTTGTTCTTTCTTTTAATTTTAATTTTTTTTTTCCTTATGTAAGTTCTTTGCTATTCAAATATAAAGACACTTTTTTTTTTTTTTGTACATAATCTAAAATATAATTACATATATTTTAATCAGATAGTCAGTCAGTCTCAATCTCTATATAGTCATCGTTAACTACTTATTTATATATAAATATATATATATTGTATTTCTTTTTATATTTAAAATATAATATTTATATTTAATAATCACTTTAACATGTTAATGATTTTTAAGTCTAATAAAATTACATGGAATCATATTTAAGATTACTTAATTAGATCTTGTCAACTTATCAAATTTTTGAAATGTTTTTAATACTTGTTTGTATTTTGTATTATTTATATTGATTGTTGTTTGTTTTCTATATATAATATATATTTAACAAAAAAGCCAATAGAAAATCAATAGAGATATTCCATTTTATATTTAAATAATGTATTGTCTTAATATAAATAATATAAAGATTATATTTAATTCATCATGTATATTTTATTTAATATTTATATATTTCGTTTATTTTTCACTAAATAATATTATAATAAATATATTTGTGTATTTTTCATTTAGTGAATAACAAATATATTTATTTGTATTTTTTTTTTTCCTTTATTCATGACGATTATTTGTATTGTCTTTATAATGCCATATAACATACATATTGAAATAAAAAATAAAAAAATAGACCATAAATAAAAATATTTATGGATGATATAATATAAAATGCACCGGAAGGAATTATATCTCAAAGCGAACCGACTAAATTATATGCCCATATATTACATATATGTAATAATAAAGAGCTATTAATAACACAATAAATAAATATATAAATAAACTACAAATTTTATAATACACAGAGTATTAAAATAAAGAAAAAAAAAAAAAAATTGTTATAAAAAGAATAAGGGATTTTTTTCGTATGCAAATTTTTTATATTAATATTTATTTTTCAAGTAGTATAAATAAAAATGGGTAGTTTACCTTTGCAAATAATACACTCGTCTCGTATTTATATATATATATATATTATTATTATATTTAACATTGTACAGCGATCTGGTTTAACCTGGTGAATAGAGAATTTTGAGCAAGCCATACGCACATATCTTTTTGATTTTGTTTGTCAACCATTTAAACATAAAAGAACATGAACTATATCTTTTATAAATGTATATGTAAAACAATTGAGATATATCTTTTTATACTTGCGATGCTTGATGCGTTGTTATAATATATTTGTACCTTTATCCGCATATATATCTTTTTTTTTTGAATATACGTATACGTATAATGAATATCTAAATAAATAAATTTTAAAGACAAACAAAAAATGATTCTTTTATTATTTCTATTAAATCAGATCATTATTTAAATTTGTTTGCATTCGTGTGTTTGTATATAGTTGAGTGAGAAACGAGATTATTATTTGATTTTTTGCATTAATTCTATATTATTTTATAACATATAAAATTGTTGTAAAAAAAATTCGAAGAAATTCAGATTTGCGTGATCATTTCATAATCGAAACGAGCATTTAAATATTTAATAGCATTTTCACTTCCAGTATGTTTAACTTCAATTTGTCTTAGCAGCGCAGCTCGGGCCAAATGAGATCTTTATCGAACGAACTATACTTTGTTATAATACAATAAGCTATAATAATTTAATATATGATTTGCAGATTCTTCTATTTATGTATTAGTTTACAATATTTACTATTTTATTTCTGCTACATAAATAATATAATAAAAAGTAAATTTAAAATAAAAAATTCTCCATCACACATTTTCGTTTTTCGATTATAGCTAGATCGATATAAAATATATATAAAAATGGAAGAGGGTGTTTTTGTATTTTAAAGATTATACCTTAAATTTGAAGTTTAATAAAACATAGCTCATTCGATTAGTCCAATGTTTGATTTATTTTTCCACTAATTTGGTCGTTATTAAATTCATAATACTTATTTACTATTGGTAAATTATTATAAATTATTTTAACGACGGTTAAATTACAATTGCAAAAGCAATTCACATCACAATTTTGGAAACTAAAACTGACTAATCGTTACTCAATATTGATATGAACATTTACCGTAACGGTTGTTCTTTCATTATTTCAAAAGTAACAGAAATTTCTGTAACGAATAATCCATACCATACAGTGGATTGTGGATGTATAATAGAGTCACATTATTAATTGCATATAGATTATTTTCTTTCTCACGTTTTACTGAATGAATTTTTCGTTATAGCTTTGGCGTAAGTTTTTACTATTTGTGCATTGTGTATATCACTGTTAATATATAACACCCTATATATTTATATAAATAAACATATACTATATAAATACTTACAATTCATTTACACTCATACATATATTTTTTTTAACATACACTCTATATTTATATATAAGTCTGGATATATGTAACTTAAACTATATATAGATAGTATAATGAAACAATTTTATATTTTACTTTGAACCATCTGCTGAGAAGAAACTTTAATTAAATTTTTTTTCCTATATACATAATATAATATTGCTTCTTTTTATTTGCTACTGCTGTTATATTGCTGTCGACTGTACAGCACACAGCAACGACGACGAAAAAAAGTAAAACAAAAAAATAAAATTAAATTAAATTCACAACTTTTGAGTTGTGTTAACTATAATTACTTACAATTTTTATTTTTTTAATTTTATTTTTATTGATTCTATAATGCATTTTTGTTGATTTTTTACTCTTTATATATTATGTGTATACCTGCGCGGCTGTAAAATACGCTTCTTATCCTTATAATGTATATAAGTTTATATATAATATAATATATATTGATATATATTAAATGTGTATTAATGAGATGGTTGTTGAAAACGTTTTTATATACATATTATAAATTATATTATAAACAGGCGGTATTAATTTAAATGAAGGAAGAAAAAAAAAAAAATTGCATTTACAATTTTTTTACGATTATTATATTGTTCTGGTTCATTTTGTGAATAAATATTCCTATGTAATAAAAAAAAATATATATACACCGCACCGCAGTTTAACATCAACTAGAGCACCAGAGGGAAATACGGAATTTTCTTAAAGGGCGTATAATTTATATGTTATATATATAACAACGTATACATTATATCGTGGTATATATATCAACGTAACATTAATCAAACTCTTCGTGTATTTCTTTAAGAAAACCTTCAAAAATAAAAATTTATCACATAATAAAACATAATTATATTAACTTTAAATGTAATTTTTTGTTGTAGAAGGTTTTTATTTTTACTCTAAATATGTCATTTCTTTTTTTGCAACGTTTTTTTTTTATTTAATTTATATATTGAAGAGAACAATGCTGTGATGATACGGGTTAAATTAGAATCATATACAAATTAATAATATAAATATTTTTATAATTACTATTTCATCTATGTTGGTATAATTTTACCATACTGAATTTTCTATAATTTTAAATTTACATATTTTACTATTCATTAACAACTCTATAAATATTTCTATATATAAATTTATATATTTAATTTATTTATCAAAACTGAGTTACTGACTACTGACCATCGTTAATCATGATTTTTACCATTGAACATGGAACATACGGTCGAGCATTATCATGTAGCTAAATCACTATTACATGTTTTCTGCCACATTCCAGTAGGTTTTCTTTTAATGGTCTGTTCAATTTTATGAATTTTTAATGGTTGCGATCATCAGGTGTTAATAGTCATAATACATAACTCCATTCTATCAAGTACACAGCAACAACTTCTTTCCATTGATATGGTGTTTTGGTGCTGATTTTATTGGTTGACCTGATCAGTCCAATATTTTAATCGTTTAAGACTATCGAAATACCTCAGCAGTATAACAATTCGGCGGCTTGTTAATATTGTATATATTATTCTAAGCATTTAAAATGAGTGACATATGAGAATATACATCTGAATGATTATAGTGTGTTATCGAAGTGAAGTTAATACTGTAATAATAGAGATAAAAAGAAAATAAATAATTAAAATGTTATGGTAAAGCTCACATTTTGAAATTTTTAATTGCAAAATATTTTCATATTCTCATCTTTTATTCTTATATTTATATTGTGTATATCAACGATTCAAAAAAACTATACGCGGATGTATGTGTACCCTATATATATTGTGGATGCATATATAGAGATTAAATCAAAATAAATATACTTAGTACTTGCATAATTTTTTTTCTCGTATTGTACATAAGAAAGGATAGAGGAAAAAAAAATGAAATACACATAAAAGATAATTTTCAATAGAAATTTATATTATAATTACGCTTGGACTAATATAAAATTAATTATATGTCTATTTAATGAAAAATGAATGGCTATGAAATATATGGATAAGAGTAATGGAAAAATAAGAAAAATTGTAGGAATATATTATACAGTTATTGCGTTTTCGAAAAGCTGGGGTCATACGATCATTGTGTCGAAAACTGAATTGCTACAGCTTTAGACACAGATTAGGTGCTGATAAAATCATTGATTCGCATAATTGAGAAGGTTGATGAATTCTGCTACATCGGTAGTATGGTAATAGCTTCAATGGTGGCGCGGAAAGGCAAATCATCCGGACTAATTAATCTTTATTATAAGATTAAAATATTAAAAAAAAAAAAAAATTATTCAACACAAATTCCATTGACCAAATTATCATCATTATTTTTAATACAACCCTTTATTTTCTTTTCTAAAATGAAATAATATCCACAACAGATAAATCAAAAGAAATGTTAATAATATATCATATATAAAAATATAAGTAGCAAATATTGTGTAAAAGAATTTTAAAGAAGTTTATTCAATAAATCGTGCTAACAACTATCAGATGATGATTCTTTGATTAACATTTTACATGTCAACCAGTAAAAAAAAAATATCGCTTTTATTTTTCCTCAAAATATTATACATCTTCTCTCAATACCAACAACAACATGCGGTATTTTATATTATGTCGCATATAAAACGTTTACCACTTACAGTCGATCCGACTACATAACAGTCATCTCGTTCTATGTATGATTAAAAAATCACTAAAGTTTCGTATATAGCACGAAGGGAGTTATCTTTATATATACGTATGGTATAAAAAGATTAATTCCATAGAATTTCGAACAGTTACATATTTTATTATTTTCATTTTTTGATATTTGATTTCTCTGACATTGTATAAATTGCAAATTTTGACATAATACTGCAGCTAAATATACAAAAACAATTTTATTGATCACAAGTATGTATTGGATAGAGGTAAACATTTGGGCAACACCAGTGTATCTCTGAGTTAATCTGTGCAGTATTCAACCATGTTGTAACTCTTATCACCACATGAAAATGAAAACGATATTTTTAAAACAGGAAAAATAATTCGAAATTCTGTGGAATTCATCTGTGTATAGTATGAAAGTATTTGCATATATATATAAATCCAAAATGTTTGGTAACATATATACTATATAAGAGCGAATAATGAAAGAGATCATGTTCTGCAGAATGTTAAAATAATATTTATGTATATTTATAGTTGAAAAAAAAAACAATGTACTTACTGTTTGCTGTTGTTTATTTTATATACTTTAGTTTTTTTTTGTTTGTTTATACAATATTTTTTGATCATCGCATAATTGAACCATCATTTTCCAGACCATATATACATAAACATCTATATATATATATATATATATACCTCTTTCTTAGTGGGTACATATTATAAAAATCCGTGAACAAACAACCACCTACATTGTACATAAATATTTGTGGTTGTTGTTATTGTTGTTGCGGCTATTATTATTTTAATGTTTTTATTTTTCCATATATCCATTCATATCATCCACGTTATATGCAATTTTATTAATATTAGGAATATGTAATATGGATAAATAATGTATGTAATATACAAGGAACGCGAGTATATACTGTATATAGCGTATACGTACACGTATATATGGTATGGATTATATGTGTACAATACCAAATACACGAGTATTATATAGTTAAACCATGAAATGATAGCAAAGATGTCGTATTTAAGTTTTTTATTTTTTTCTTCTTAATTTAAATTGTCGTTGTTGTCTATGTAATAAATAAATACACATATATAATATATAGTATAATGATATTTATTATAAAAGACACGATCTTTTGGACACGAGTAATCCTCATCTTCATATACATTTGTATACAATACAATTTTTATAAATTTTTTTCTATATTATAATAAAATATTTTTCTAGAAATCTATATTTAAAAAAATATTTTTATTAAGAATAATATTGCAGTTATGCTGTGTTCGCATGCGAAAATATTTAATAATATAATATTGTAGATTTTATAAAAAAATATTGTTGTATATAAACAAATTTCTTTAATGACAAAATTTAATAAAGTCTTAAACTAAATTTTTATGCGGTAACTCTCAGTTTTCGAAAATTAATAAATTAAAAATTTTCTCGCATTCAATTTGATGTAAAATTGTAAATATTTATCGTTTAAAATGGAATTGTTACGTCACCTAATGCTGGATTTGATAGAAATGTAATAAATACGTATATCAGTTATCCGCAGATCACACTCTTTATGGTCAAAAATTCAGCGAAATATCATCGCAAGACGTATCCGTCATATAAAAATAAATAGTTCTATATGGAACAATGACAATGAAATGTTATTAAGTAAATCAAAATGCTTAACGCAATATTATTTTATACTTACATAATTCAAGATTATGATCACACGGTCATTTATATTTATAATTGTATATATTGAAGCAAGAAATTGGAACAAATTGAAAATGTTTAAAGAAAGATATATAATCAGAATTTGCCGAATTCAATTTTATTAAATAAAAATCTTATACAACTAAATTATAATTAATATTTTAATTTCATTATAAATAAAAAGACTCAGATGTACTATACATATAAGATTTAAATTAGTCTATATATATATATATATATATTACAAGGTGAGTCTGAGTACATAAATATTCACATTGGATTGGTAAATGCTGCAGAGTGTTACGCAGTCGAATCTTTTAAAATATTGTGAAAAAATAAATAAAATAATTTACATATTTTGCATTAAAATAAAAAAAAAAGAACTTATTAATGACTATATTCACGTATATATATTTATACTATATACTATATACTATATATAGTACAATATATAAAGTGATATTCAAATGAATGATTTTACTTGATATAATCAAATCACATATTCTTCTGTTATTTATTTGTTTTTATATTTATTATTTCATATGGAAAAAATATTTTTTCCAATGCTACTGAAATCAAATCATTATAATGCAAAAATATAAATATATTAAAATGAAGCGCGATGTCTTTTTAACCAGAAAATATATATTTTTATACAACATAAATTTTTACTTAACATTAAAATGACGATGATGACGACGAAGACGACGACGTCGTCCAGTTAGTTCATTTCTGTTTAGGTATTGTTTTTATGTTTATTTGAATTAGTTATGCAATTTTTTTTTTCTATATTTTCATTTTCCTTACTCTTTTTATTTATTTATTTTTATATAGTTTTTTTTTTATTTTGGTTACTGGAATTGTGTCTCTTTGGCAGCATCGTTTTTATAAATAAGCATATGTGTTTTTTTGTTTTTTTTCTTTTGTTTTTGTCATGTTGACTATATGTTGATTATGTGGTAAAGTCAATGAAAAACATTTATTTTAAACAATGCAGTAACTCACAAATAATGTTAAAACATATCATGTGATATTAGCATATCAAACATTTGTTATTCTTATGGTTGTTCTGTATATACATATATTTTTTAAATATTCATTTATTATTATTATTATTTACATGCATATAGAGTGAGTGTACACATATAATAATAGTATATAATATGTAAATTTTTGTAATTCTTGTTACATTCATACAATATTATATAGAAATACTTGTATGGCAACTTGTAATATACTCGTAACTATATATGATAAACAAATAGTATATTAGCATAAATTTTTGTATAACTAAATGTATACAAAACAAATATATATATATATATATATATAAGCAATTATTTTATTTAAAAATATGTTTTTTTTTTTTATAGATTGTTCAGTATATTACCCTATATTTTTCATCACGATATATTCAAATATAAATTTATTAATATTTAATATATATTTCTTAAATTTAAATTTTACCATATATAAATATCCTATTATTATTTATGTTTTAATTAGTATAAAACGAAAACTAACGATGAATATATACAATTAAATTAATTTATGCATATACAGATAGACCAACAACACTGTCTCCACATCGAACTTAGGATACATGACAAAAATATTTTCTTAATATAATATTTCGTAAGGCATAGGAATATAAACAAATCATATTTCTAATTGAATTCGTCATAAAACTTTTATATTTATATTATAATAGAATTAGTTTTGGATGACCAATTAATAATATCGTGCAATTATTGAAAAATAGTCATAATTGTATGCTATGGGAAAAATGTGTTATATGTTTTCAATTTTTATTTTAAAATATTAAATAATGGTTTTGTTTTTGATTGATTGATTTCTAAAAAGGGGGAAAGATTTTCAAAGCTTAGACCATGGTAGATCCATTGTGCACTCACTTGTCTCACCGATTGACTATACTAATTTAGTACTGAAACATATGCCAAGTGAAAAAAAATAAAATATAGTGTCCCTTGGACATACATATAACAAGATGTTGGTATAAATTACTGGTGTGTGTGTGTGTGTGTGGAGACATAGCTAATCTCTGAATAGCTTTGAACATCATATTTTCTAATATATTCGCTTTCTAATTTCATAAATTTACAAATAATAATTCAGTTGAGTAATTTTTAGTTAGGTGATCGAACTCACAATATTCAGCAGTAACAGCAGTAATTTCTCTGTAGATACTTCACACACCCGCATACAATAACGTAACAACTTAGAAGTTGTTTTTATGCTTCAATAAATGAAAATCTTTCTTCAATTTATTATTTTTAATTTAATGTTTAATATTTCTTAATTCGAGTATATATAAAACTATGAAATTTAATCAAAATTTTAATGTAATTGACTTGCTTACTTATTGGATGGTGGTATTAAAACGCAAATGCGATTTTAGCTCTCACCAACCGGATCTATATATGCGACTATTGTCTTCCAATCGCCCCGAATTTTAAGGATCGTAATAATATTACCGCGTTTACTACATTTAATATAAATGATACGCGCATCGATTTAATTTTTCCATAATCATATCGTAAAATACTTTACAGAAATTTAAACCTTTGATATCTTCTTCATTGTGGTTTATATGTATTAATACAATAACATTAGAATTTCTCAAAATCTCTATTTGTTTTAAATTTATGGCAAAAAAAAAAAATGAAAGAAAAAGAATGTATAGGAAATAATTATGTTCTTGAAAAAGAAATAGAATTGTTTTTTTTTTTGCTAGCAAAGTTTTGTTTTTATTTTTTTTTGGGTTATAAATTTTTTGGAATCATGAATATAAATGATGCACCAAATATTCTTTATTTTATTTTTATATTTTTTTGTTTTTGTGAATCAGAAATTCAGATCAGAGTGCTGATGGTATTTTTTTGCTTTTTCATACATTTATATTTATATTTACGTTTTATTTTATAATGTTATTTATTTTTATTTGATATAAATACACAAGCAAAATATACATAACACAAACATATGTTACAAATATATAATGTGTTTGTTTCTTTTTATATATATCTATTTTGTTATGCGATATATCGATCGATTTTTATATAATGGTATTATTTTGTTTTTTATTCTTGTTGATGTCACACAAACATAAACTGCGGATGGAAGACAAAACCGCGAAAGAGTGTCTGCATATATGTATATGCGATGTGGAAAATCACAAAATATATATTTTCTTATAATATATATAACTAAACTACACAGCAAAAAACATTGATTTACTGTAATGGGATATGCAAATCTTTTTTCAATTTTTTCTTATATACACTCAAGTGTGTATATATAACGAATCATATATGTACTATATACCAAACCATTATAAGAGAATAAGAGTATCTGTAATATATAGATTTATGTATTATATACTTTATTGTATTATATATATATATGGTATGTACTTGAACATATAGAAAAGAAGAAGTTTTTTTTTAGTATATATATTAGGTGGATATATTTAACATATATATATATATTTAGTTCACATTCAATAAATATATATGTATATAAAAAATAAAAATATATAAATAAATAGAGAAGACAGAAAAATTTCAAATGATGTTAAAGAAAACTATAGCAAATAATTTAGGTGTTTCATTTCAAAAAATGTTATTTTCTACATTTATTATTATATATACCTGCAGAAAATATTTATATAAATATACGTTCACTATGTATAGCCTATAGAGGAGTGTGTGCCTGTACTGTGGCTATACACTATATATATAAATATATATATACAAGTATATGTATAAATAATAATACAATAAATATAATATGCATATATATGTTGATTTTAAATTGAACGAGAAAACGACATTTTCAATATACATATATTAAAATATAACATTTGTATATAATATGCATATCTTTACATATGTATGAATATATAATATATAAAATCTCATTGATATGTAAACGAAGAAATTATTATTGTTATGTTGTGATTGTTATTTGTTAAAATTGCTATATATATAAATATATATATATGTTATTATAATTTTACATATGTACATATGTGTGTGGTGTATATATAAATATGTTAATTTAATATATATAATATAGAATATATAAATATAGTAACTTTAGTGCTCCTTTACATATATATAAATTGTTTTGACATAACTCAAATAATGTATAATAAATAATTGAGGTCATTATTTATTTATTATTTAGGTATTTATAATAATATAAATTATTCAATATTTAATTGAATCTAAAAGTCATTATTTTTGAACATTAATTATATTTTTTCTAATATATATGATACTTTTTAAATAAAAATATAAGCATCGGTTAATTAAACTGAAAATTCAGCTTAATCACTATATATGTTAGGTATTTATTACAATATTAATAGTAGCATCTTGCATAAATTATCCATATATACATTTACTAGAAATATATCATTTTCAATTTAGTAGAAAATACTATAGTTAATGCAACTGGATTTTAAATATATTTTTAAGGTAATCCTCTTAATATTTTGAACTGGTTTTTAGCTATCTACGAATTCACGCAGGATAGTTATTTTTGTTTTTATTATAACGTTATATATATATATTAACCCGCATTAGTGAGTGATCAATGTTGAATATAAATAAAATATATATAAATCTAATTAGTTATTTAAAAAAATTATATGAAGCTTTTACGTTATTTATTTGCCATACATACACAAACAAATTTTCTTAACGTATAAAATAATACTTAAAACACAAAAATTATAATTCGCCAATATGGTTTAAAATAATTTCTACTAAAATTCATTCAGTGTGCAATGAAAATAATTTGCCAATTTAATATTTATATGCAATAACTACAATATATATGTTACGTATACATTCAATAAATAAACAAACAAAAATCAAAGTTTTATCATCACTAGACCGAATAGAATTTTATATAAAATAAAGCATAAATTTCTTTAAATTGGTTTATAATACGTAGCATATATTTTTATAAAAAGAAAATAAATAAATAAAAATAAATCCATATTTGGAGGTTGGTTGGTTCCCCATCATCATTGCAAAACGTTATTGAACATTAACATTTATTTTAATTTTAATTTATATATATACTCGTATATGTCCCACATAACATTCTTAACACGCGATTAGTGCACATAATTTTGAAAAATTGTACTATAATACTTCCATTATGTCGCTGTTATGGAGTAATTATCTTACAAGATAATACCATAAATATTACTACAAAATTTGTTTCTATAGCATGTATTAAGGTATTATTATAATGTAGGATTATAAAATAAGTGCTTCGCAGTAATGATGTAATAAAACATAAACTTGATCCTATTTAAAAAAAAATTAGTAATAATAAAATAATTAATAAAACAGAGAAACTAATATTTTACAAACAGTGACAATAACATTATATATTATTTACCATTGTTCCACACTGTCATTACCAGAAATAATAATTTATAACAATTTTTATATACGTGCTATGCTGTATAGGTATGAAGATTCATAATCGGAAGACTATCTATTCCCGAATGAGTAATATATTCAACTTCTATATAAATATGCTGGACATCTATATATCATATGTAGTATATGCTAACAATTGTGCAATGTTGATGTTGAGCACCGCAAACTTAACAATAATGTTTTTATAACGAATTTATAAAAAGTTCTATAAGAATATGTTGAGATATACTCTTATTCGAACGATATTGTTATGTGGGAACAATTTTATAATACAAAATTTCTGCTACTTTTTTTGTTTTTGTATATACTTGTGCACACACTTGCACACACATATTATTATATATCTAATTTATTTATACTTTATAAATAAATATAATTTTGTTCTCATTAAAATTAGCATACAATGCATTGGTGTTTCAAGAGCAATTTTAAAACAATAGCCCTATGCTCATATAATATATATATATATAAAGGATAATCATTTATAATATACATATGCGCAATATATAAACCGAATAAATATAATAAAATAACAAAAATTGCCTGAAAAAATAAAATAAAGAAACAAAAACAAAAAAAAAATGAAATTGATCGATAATTGAGCGGAACACGGATATTTTTCTTCTTCTCTTTTAATATTCTTATATAATTTTATTTTCATCTTAAAGAATTTATGGTGCGCGATTTTTGTAACAACAACAACAACTATACAACAATGATCGCTATAATAAGATCGATACACGATATATACATTTACGTATACTAACATTTTATATATATATAAAAGTTTGTTAAAATCTGTTATTGAGATTTTATTATTTATTTTATGGTGTTCTCATGTTTCTTTCAGTGCAGATTTATTTTTTTTTTCTTTTTTATTTATATTTCTCGTAAATTTTTTTCTACTTACTTACTCACTTACTTAATATTGATTATATATATATTTCGTTGGTTCTTATAAACATAATATGGTATAAATTAGTGTGATCGAAAAGTATCAGTATTGTTTAATTTTTTTGAACAAAGCGCCAGAATATTAATGTTAATATTTCAATTTTGTTTTTTGCCACTGTAGTCGTAGGTGATGATGATTTTCGTAATAAAGTAAAACAATAAAATGATGATATATATATTATATTTGAATAAAACGGTTCCTAAGTAAAAGACCAACTTTTTCACTTTGATGACATTAATTAATTAATTTCAAAATTGAACATAAACCACTGCTAGGGACATTATTTTTAATCGTCGATATAAGTAATACAAAAATATTGATACCAAAAATTAATATCGATACTTTTTGATCACATGATAGTATTTATAAAAATATTTACTGAATATATTATTTATGCATATTGTATATATGGTGATATATACAATATATATATATACGCAACATATGCATATAGAACAGACGAAAGGTACGCGCTGATAGTATGTACTCTTGTAAAGAGGATAAGTATACTTTATATAATATATACCATATATATGGTATACGTAAACAATAATACTTATAATATGAAAATTGGGTGGTCATTTAATTAACTGGAAAATTATTGTTTTCACAAGATTGTAATACTCTTGTTATAAATAATGATCAAAGACTGTGTTTGCGAATAGTTATTAATATTGAAGTGTGAATTATAGTTTATATTTATTATTATTATTTCATTATTTATTATAAATTATAATATATTGTATATGTGTGTTGTTGCAGCGTAATATATTATATATACTTGAAAATTACATGGTAAATATTATTGTATTGTACATACATTACGTGTAAACATATACCATATATACGTTACGAATGAATATTTTAATGATTTCTCATTAAATAAATTTAAATCATTTCAAACAAATTAACTTTTGTAGTAATTGATAAAAAAAAGAATGTATATAATGTTAAAAAAACCATGATCAAATTTTACAATATTCTTGTAACTAGCGAGTAATATTTTATATAGTTATATTTAATTATATATTGTTTTAAGTATACATTAAGTGTATGCGCCCGGCGGATCGACCAAATTTATGACAGAAAAGTTAAATGCGTGTACGTAAAAAAAAAAACAACTGATTTATGTATATTGAGAAAAGAATTAATTTTGAAATTTTTTTTTAGTCACATTATTTGTAAATGTGTGTTGTAATTTGTATATAACTTACGACTTAAAGATTTTTATTAACATACCCATACATAATCTATCTGCTATCCAACAATATTATGAATGTAAATTATTAAAAATGTGTTGATTTACAAAAGTTCACATTTCATCATTTCATCATATATGTATTTTGCGAACAAATATTTATTTATAAATAAAATAAAATATATTGTTAAATTAAAAAATATACAATTAAATTTACATTATACAAATAAAATATAAATTTAATCGTTTTTATTATACTGTACATTAACAAAGGTATATATTTAATTTATTTATATAGGTATAAATTTTCTATAAATGTACAATTGTATACATGTGGATTTACAATCTATATATATATATTACATATATTTATATGTTTATACATAGTAATTTATATTATATAATAGCAACATTGTATATACCATATACTCGTATATATTACATTTGTGTAACATACAAAATATAGAAAATTTAAATAAATATATTGGTGGTAGGTAGAACGGTAGAACGGTAGAATGCATATATATATATATAAACATAACATAAATATAAATTAATATATATATAATATATATAAACATAACATAAATATTAAATAATAAATGAGATAAAATGAAAATTAAATTAAAACAACATATCATATCACATTTTATAAATGATATGAAATTAGTAACTCAACATGACCACATCCACATATGCTGGTCATATAATTTGTATCTATATAAGTAATATATATACTTGTGTACAGAAGAAAATTAAAAAAAGTTGTACATATGTAGATGCATATAAATTCCTTGTATAATCTCTATATTTTGTTATATATTGAGATAGGCAATCTTCTGACCTTGTCTTATATCATTGAACATTTTCTAAAAACATAGACCTATACGAATATATTTATTTATATTCATTTATTTTATGTTCCATATAACCATTATATTGCAATGTTTTGTTTGGTAATATGTATATGTGTGTAAAAATTTAAATAAATAGCAAAATCATATATAAGTTTATTGTGTGTGTAGAAAGGTATACAATTAAATTTTCAATATATGTACCATATATATAATTTCATATTTACATTTCATATGATGTTTTGTTTTATTCATTTTCAGTATGAACATAGGAGACATATCATTATTTGTATGGTGATTCAATTTCATATGTTCCTTTTTTTCTTTTAAAACATTTATTAACAAATCGAACATAGCAAACATATTTATAGAACCACCGGATTAAATTACATGTACTCTAAACATTTACATCAAAAGTCATATGATATAAATATGCCTCGTTGTCATACAATTTTAATTTGGAAATTATATCGTGTGATTTTGAAATGATAACAATTCTTTAATCAGTTATCCTAGTATAAGTACTATTAGGAATGTTTGCTAATTACTATATGCTCTACTTGCAGTAACATGACTTGTGTATGAGTATATTCAATGTTATTATAATCTATTTTTAACAAAATATTTATACATACGATTATTGATATTAAAATCTCTATATGCTGTGCAAATAAAATTGAAATATGTAAATTTACTTAGTTTAACTTAAACTACGCAATACCTTTAATTTGGATCACCATGTATGTACCATATATAGTCTATGTGTGTAATTATGTATGCTATATTTATATACAATTTGTTGATGTTGATGCGATGAAGGAAAAATCAGTGAGATATAATATATTTTATTTAATGTTTGCCATAACTATATGTATGTTCAAATGCGGTGTATATCATTTACTTTGTATATAATTTTTGTTTCATAATATAATAATAGACAAATGCAGACATATAAATTGAAAACTTAAATAATTTATTAAAATTTTAATTGTAACTTATGTTAAAATGTAAAATTTATAGATTATATAAAATTTTATTGATTCGTTATTTTATTGTTTACTAACTGTGTAGGGGTACAGCGAATATATTTAGGTAGCGATTTATTTAGTTATTATAATGATCATATAATGTGCAGGTGCAGTGTCGAATTTTAAATAATAAACGATCAAATTTTATTTGTATAATTAAAATAATGTTATTTAGCATATCGTTAATATATAATTAATTAATATCTATATGAAGTCCAACATTTAAAATTGAAGCACATTGCATTATAATACGGTTTTCACCCCCTTACATATAATTCAGAACATTGTTGACGGAACCCTATCGAACCCCCAGAATCAAAATAAGTGCGGGTTGATTATGAATGCCCTTATACTTTATAGTACAGTGAACCGCCTTTTATTTTCTTATACTGTGCATTTTATTTATTAAGAAATAACAAATTTATATTATTAGCTATTGTTTGTTTAAAAAAAAAAAAAATTATAATAATATATAGAAATGCAGCTCTTAAAAATAAAAACACTGATGTGATAATAACTATTCTAAAACCTACGATTAAATATGAACATATATATATATTGTACTTATTTATTTATTTATTTATTTTATTTATAATATAATTTAATATACAATTGTACATTAAATAAAATAAATACTACAATTGTATCATAAAATTATTTCCTAATCAAATCTCTAACATACAATATAAAATTTTATTATACTTTTGAAATAATATTCTCTATTGTAGTGTGTACGTATACAGTACGTCTACGTACACGATAGTATATGAATATATAATATTGTAATATTATAAGGTATATATAATGGTATAATCTCTTCTATATAAATGAATAGATAGATATTATAAATGTATATTGTTATTTGAAAAGAAGTGTTGATATGTTCTATATGAATGCAAAGATAAATAGATGATGATAGTATAGTATTAACTTTAACCACTTACGTATTTTTATATATATGTATATATAAAGTGTGCTCCAATATAAAGGTGTTTCGAGATCATCGTACAAAATTTATTTTTCCAATAGTATAGTAACGCCTTTCATAAAAATTGCGTATTTGAATATCATTTGTAACCGAAATAGAACGTATATTAGATTAAGTTTACCTATTGTGGACACACATTTATTAATATAGAATCAAATTTCAATATAAATATGTCATGCAATGTGTTTTTAAAGTCAGAAAGAAATAATAAAAAAGTAGTAGTATTAACAAATATAAAGCAAATTAGATAAAAAAAAATGGGAATAGAACCAAAATAAATTCATAGATGTTTAAAAAATCACCATTCATTGCCGTTTTCTTATATAGAATATTAAACATGCAAATATTTGACGTCGTTGTGGACGGATGATAATCACAAATTACAAAAATGTTTAACTTTTATTGAAATACTCTATACAGATACACCATATATGTTGTATAGATTTATATTATATTAATAAATTTATTATACATTTATAAAGATAATGGTGTATAAAAGAGTACAAAGATTAAATAGAATGTAATCTGTTTGTAATATAGTACATAATAACATATGCCTATATATACGATATATAAATACAATATGTGTAACATTGGTATATATAAGAGTATAAAAAAATGTCTATGTTGTTGCTGCTACAAATAAAATGTGAATGGATCGTAAATATTAGATTTATTTTTTGTGTTGTTGGTTTTTTATAACGCATAATTTTTTGTTATTGTATTTGGTCTGAAATTGTTCAAAGAACTCATATATTTATTTATTTTCATTTTCATTTTTTTTTGCAACACCATAAAACGCCAAGCTTCTTTGCCAATGTTTATTTGTTATACTTATATTTTCATTTTATAATTTTGCAAAACATTTTTATGTATATTTTTATATATATATTGTAATTTACTATATTTTATTATTAACATATATATATATATATAGTTGTATATAGGTGCGTATATACGAGTATTATAATACAAGAGTTAAACAATTGAGAAATGGTGTAAAATCCCACAATACATTTCATTAACATATAAATTGCATTATTTAAAAAAAAAATAATAAATATATATATATATTAAAATTTATTTCTATTGATGTTTATACACAATTTAAAAGAGGCAGATACACACCTATATATATATATATAATTACATATATGTTATATATTTATATATATAATGAAATAGGATGTAACCATATACGGGGTTGGCGCATAAGTCATTACCACATTTTAAACATTAATATCTTTTATTATTATTCCATTATTTTTTTGTACACAGAAAATACGCAAATTGTACAATAGAATTGAAAATAATGCGATATTTCACAATGGTACGTACGGTGGCTGGTGTTTTTAAATTTGAAACGTATTTAATTTCAGTTATTATTGTACTCATCACTTTATGAAACGTATGTTACAATTACTATAACTTGATCTTTAAACAATATTAGCCACAGACATTGATGGTATATCAATCGATATTATATCTCAAAATATAATATTAATAAATGCTATATATTTAACACAAAATTCTGACAGTGAAATGTTCGTGACCCTGTTCGCCAGCCTGTATACAAGCTGTGTAAATGATGTTATATATTGTATGTATATATTAACGTATATTTACTTATATATATATATATATATTTTGTTACATATCATACTTATATCGTGTGTATAATTTTATTTCTATAATATAATAAAAATACGTAAATTAAAATACCACAAACATATTGTAGATTTAAGTGTATATTTTGATATTTATATATACGAATATATATTGTAATATTATAACATTCTATATGGGTAGATTCAGATCTCGTGTTATATAAAGCGATATATATGTAATGTGTATTATATAAATTATACGTATATGTATGAAAAAAGCCACCTGTGATTTTGATTTTTTATGGGGTGTTATTATTTTATTTTATATTTATTTTTTTTAATGTATTTCAATGCAGTATTTTCGTACGTTTTTTTTTTCCATCTACATATTCTATATATATTCAATATGGTTTGTTTACATTTACTTTATGGGTTGTGATTCACCATAAATTTATAGGCTAATTTTATATAGAATATTTATTTATTTTATATTTTACATTTTATTTGTGCGAATAATATTGATACAGTTTTTTTTTCATAGTTTATTAATACTTTATTATAGCTGCGACACGTTATAGTTGGGGCCGTCATTCAATATATAAAAACTAATATGATATGCATATAACGCTGTGTATATTTATCGAAAATGGAGTGAAAAACAAAGTGTATATACCACAAAAATAAAGTCTTTTATAAAAATTGCTTTCTTTGAATTCTATAAAATTTGTATACCGTGTTGCAAATAAATTTTGACCCTCCAGCCTATTCCAAAAACTCTGTCTTTCGATTGGATCATGAGTGAACCTCCGTACAGTCGTTTTTTTTTTATATCCATCTCTTTGAGAACATTAATTTCGGGACCGTAAAAATGTTTTGTTTATCAAAGCCAAGCGATCCATAGTATAGTCTTTGCACTAATAGTACAATTTAATAAATATTTATAACTATATAAAAATGAATGACGTCTGTATATTATTCCGAAACACTTATGTTCTGTTTATTGAATGTACATGTACAAAATATATATAAAATTCTAAATTAATAAACACAAAATATTATTTCACTAAAATGTGTATATATAATTAAATTAATTATGATTAAATTTTTAAATTAATCTACAAACAATTTACTAAAAAACATAAAATTAAATTAAATTTATATCAAATCAATAGGAATTGTTTCGCTACACACAGCCACACACCCACGTTTTATTTATTTTATATTATCAATAGTTTTTAAATTATATATCCTTTTTATCGTATATTATACTATTGATATAATATCGTTACACACATACATATACTTATATACGTATAACAAAAAGGATACTTAATTTATTGTATGTATAATTGTTTAACTTATTTTATAGTTTTCCCACGTAAATTTTTCAACTATATACACACACTCATAAAAAAATACTCGTCTATAGAAAAAATATACTTAGGTATATTCTACAATTATATTAAAGTCTTTTTTAAAAATATATAAGCAGAAAACAATACGTTTAACTCTTGAAAAAAAAAAAAAAAATGTCTAATCGAAAAAAAAAAAAAAAAACTTTTATTATATAGTGAAAGAAAAAAGGACTTATTGAAATTGTGTTGTATAACAAATATAAATAAAAACCAATAAAATTTTGTTTCTTTTCTCTTATTCAAACTTACAACAAGAGGGAATTAAATGTTCACGTTTCAAATTAACATAAATTTACAATAGAATTTGCTGCTGCTATATTGAAGAAATTACTGTTCGCGGGTACATACGGGTATGGTGTGTATATACGTAAAAATATAAGAAAAAGATGTTAGGGCACAAAAATTCACATATTGTGGTATTTGGTACTTTTTCTTTTTTTACATATATAAAAATAATTCTTGTTTTAAGGAAGATCACGAATCAAATTATGTGGGATGTAGACATATACACATTTTAAATACATACATTACACAATTATGCACATATATATGGTATACAATTTATATATAATATCGAATTTTAAAGTTTAATATTATATATAGATAATATGTATGTAATATATAGGTAGACGAGAGTACGTGTACGTATATACAAAATGCAAACGAAACATTATATTTTGTATAATATTTTCTTATATAAAAGTAATTTATTTTTTCCGCAGTTTTTTTTTTTTTTTTTTTTGTTGTTGTTATAAACACAAATATTTATATTTTCGGAAAACTATTTTATATGCAAATTTTTCACAAGTTTTATATCAATTTGTTGATTAATGTTATTTTATACTGTCTGTCTGTCTGTATGTCGTCTGTCTTATATATATATATATATAAATATTATATACCGAAGTAGCAATATGCTTGTAGTATGTAATTGTATGTATTTATTTTTATGTTGTACCTACATCAACAGAAAATGAACATTGGTTTCCGTTGTATGCTAGTTGAATAATTTTATTTGAAATTTAAAAATTTACTAAATTCGAAATGTAAATATACAAAATTTTAAATTGGTTCTTTTGCTTATACGTATATACACAACAACACAACCAACGAACAATGTTAATGTTAATTTGTTCTGGATTAAGTTTTCTTTTTTTTTTTCATTTTATAATAGTCATATATCATATATATATCGGTTAATCAAAAAGTATTTGCAAAAATTTAGTTGAGATATGGAAAATTGTAATTGTATTGGATTAGTTACTGCATTGAAATTTATCTATACACAATTAATTCAATAAAATTGATTTTAATGAATTTCGTAGTGTATGATTTGAGACTGTACAATCTCGTAATTGCTCGTATTTGCAAAAACAAAGCATGTCTACAATAGATGTGTAATAGCTTTGCCATATGCTTTCAACGGAAAATTCAGTATTTTAAATTTCTTATATTGTTACTATTTTTCACTAAAAATTTACTTTAAAATTTCAGTAAAATTTTCTATAAATTGTTACCGCCAATATATTCCACTAATAATATAACTAGATATTTAACACGTTAATCGCCATGTCAGTCATATGTGTCTGACGCTAAGAAGTTCTACATGAGCCATGTCAGACATATATATCTGACGTACGCGATTTGGTAGAAGTCCCATGGCCCATGTGAAAATTTTTCTGATATTATCGTGGCGATTAACGTCTTAAAGTCCCCTTCCATTGCATTAGGAAATTCCGTAAAATTACTAGAAGAGTATCGAAGCATTACTATAAATGGCATTACTTTACCTAATTTATTGATTGATGATAATATTTCTGCCAAGAAGTGAATTAATTGAATTACATGTCTGATTTGTATACATTCCTTGTTGAAATTCACAAAAAACCATGAACATTCATATATATTTATATATACAACAGCAATTACACTTATTACTATTGAGATTATGTGTTAATGTTAATTGTTAAATTAACATATGACAACATATGTTAAACAAAAAAGAAAAAAAAAATTATAATTCTTACACTTCAAATAGTTTAATTTTTTATTTAACTCTTCTATTATTTTTATATGTAATTATATATTTAATTTGGAATACTACATAATTCAAATGTTATTGTATAATAGAATGTAAAGTAAGTTAAATTTATTTAGAACAAATTTTCGTTATTGTATAAAAAAAGTCAACCTGTCAATATGATGGTGTCAATTCATATACGCGTACATGTGCTATTATTAAATAAAATAAAATAAATTTATACAATGTTGATTGTTGTTAATCGCACATTATTCAATCATTATTAATTACGTTATTGATTTGATTGAATTAAAAACTATGTTATTTTTTTCTACTTGATTGATTTATTATTTTCTTTATATATTGCGAACCTAAATAAGAATATAAAATATCATCATATATCTATTTAAAGAGTTCACATAACATATTGGAAAAAAGTTGGAACGTAATGTGTATTATTCTCATTTCTAATTCAAATTCTATAAATGTTATTCATATATATATATAAATATGGTATAAATTTAATTATAAAGATTGACATAAATAATACGCGCGCGTATATATGTGCAGCGATTATATTTATAGTGATTGAATAATAAAATTCCATTTACAAAATTAATAAAATATAAATTTTCATATCATCAAAGTATATGATTAACAAATATATTTCTGTATACACATATATTTCACAGAATGTATTAAAAATGTATTCGTCATGTGTATTCTATAATCAATTCTAATTCTAAAATACAATATGTAATTTTTTTAATTAATACATTTTTATAACTTTCAAATTAATAAAATAATCTATTACAATAACTTGTGATAGGAAATCAAATTCTTAATCAATCAGCCATAGATTAAAAATATTTTAGATAGTTGTTTTTTATTTATCGCGTAATCAATCGAGAATTTCAATGGATGGTTACTTTTAATACCCTCTGTATATGGAATAGAATATTATGTGTATAGTTGTTTATAATATAAAAATACAAAAGCGGCATTCTATAATATGTTTTAGTTTAACATTAAATGAATATAATGCAAACGGATTGTATATAGAAATTTTCTGAATAAAATTTTTGCTTTATTCATTATAAAATCAATATTGAATACTCACATATATATATATATATATATATTTTATTATAACGTATGGGGTCGTACAATATATTCATTTATATAATTATTGTTCAATATAGCATTTAGTTTAATATAGATATGGGACGATATTGTTAATATTTTCAAAAGCTCCTTGAATTATCAAATATATAATAGGAAAAAAAAAAAAAAAATACACACTCCATTTGTCATTCAGACATGTTCAATATTTTGTAAATTTTCAAATATTTCTATTTGAAGTATTTTGCAATATATCAAATTTTTAAATTCTTGTATTTGAATTAATATGTATCAATTTAATCGTTCTATAGAAGTTTCTGCTGTCTAATGTGATCACAGTTACTTGTCGAAGTGTACGCCTTTATATTATGAATGTTAATATGTAATTCGCAAAGAATTGTTTCGACGTTGTAAAAGTATTCATATAAATACATTTTGCAGTGAATTACTTTACACCATACTCAAAATTCCATTAATTTAAATGTTGTTATATATTTATAATCAGGTTGATTTTTGCCATGAAATTTTATTAATTTCCTTGTCGTATACATTAATTTGAAAAAATTGTATATATTTTTAATTTATTTAGAACTTTATTTTTAGAAAAATTCCATGTTTTTATGGTTGTGATTGTATAATCTATAATGATGTATATTCATATAATGTGTACATACACACATTCACATAACATGATTTAATATGTGAATTTAATTTTTATACAGATTCTTAAATCAATACAGAATAATTTTCACATAAAATAAAATATATGTTATCTTTTCTGTATTATCAACTAATTATCTGGTAAAAAAAAAAAAAAAATAGAAAAGAATAATTAACATTTTGTTTTTTTTTGTATAAAATGCGTATATAAAAGAAAAAATAAAAAAGATCAATATCACTAAAATACATATTATATTTTAAAAAAAGAGAAAAATTATGTTTATAATTTCTGTATAGCATAAAAAAAAAAAGATAGATACTTATTATTATAAAATACCGAACATATGAAATAAATTAAGAAAAAAACAAAAAGTCAAAAGCTGAATAACTTAAAATATATTGCCCCATTAATTTGACAAAATTAAGTCTCATTTAAGTTTATTATTAGAGTCTTCCAAATGTTATTCTTATTGTTGTTTTTCTTCTTATTTTTTTTTTTATGTATTTTATTTATATTTTATTTTAAATGATACGATTTTTTTTTTTTTTATTTTCAAAATTTATAACAAGTAATTTTACTGTATCATATATAAAATTTTATAGTAGAAACACCTATATAATTCTATTCATACTAATATTATACATTAAATATGTAAATTAATTACACTATATATATATATATTTGTTTACTTAATACAATACTACATACAAATACACGGGTTTATATTCTTTAAATTTAGAATTAAACTATTGAAGATATTTGAAAATGTTTTACCTGCACACCCATTGTCCTTTGTATAATCTTTCGATATTGGTATATCTTTTACATTAGAATTGTATTACCCCTCTGTTCGATCCACTTTTTATTTGTACCAGAAAATATATAAAATTTTAGTCAATCAATTAATTACCACCATTATATGGGCTAATTATCGTTCACACATAAAAACTATGGAATTAAGGAAACATGTATATCTTTCGATAATATTGCAGACGATAAATATGGTAAATTATTATATACTCCCATATAGAGGGTGTGATTTTTACCAATTTGAGTGTATAATGAATGTTTAGGAATAGAAACAATTTTTTCTATTTTGTGAGTAACGTTTGAATTGATAATGAATCGCCCATTAAAATTTATACATCAATAAGATTCTGTTTATAAAATGCACTGCTATGACTACCTGCTTAAAAATGTGATGCATTCTGTCGGCGATACATATTTTATTTTATTTTATAAATACAGTTTTCTCCAAATGTTATTGGACTTTATTTTTCCATTATGCAAACCATTTGTGCTGTCTAATAATATGGGATATTTACCAAAAATTCTATATTAAATGTTAATTATTATTATAAAAATACTTATACACGAATTTAACCGCAAATTATATTTTTATTTGTATATTATATATTACATTGTATAAAATAGTATATTTTATTAAGCATAAGTACAAAATTTTAACATACGTATGAGTTTCAATGTTATATTTATATATGGTATATACATAAAATATATATATATATTATATAGCCAGCACAATTATTGTGTTCATGTAAAATTATATAAAATAAAAATAAAGGGTTCAAGTAAATGGACAAAATTAATTAAAATAAATTACAATGTATATAATTTTATTTATACATTATATATAGTAAAGCGTATATATAGTAAAAGTATATTTTATTATATTAGTATAGTATTATATACAATATTGTTTGTTATCGGTATTGAAAATCTTTTGAACTAAATAGATAAGTGTAGTATATAGGTTCATGAATATTATATATATATAGTTCATTTCATGTGTATAATATATAGAAAAGTATATATTTGTATTCGAAAGGGTGAAGAAAATGTATAATATAGAAGGTGGTAAACCTAATAATATTAATAAAATTATATGACATATAATATATTAGGTATATATTATTTATATATATATTGTTTGTATAAAACTATATATATATATATATATAATTGTGTATAATATATATTTTAAATTTGCAATGTAATGTTATATTATTAATATACGTGTAACGTATACATTTTGTTATAAATATATACAATACATAAAGTCATACATATAAAATAATATATATAAAGTTCATTTCAATTTTATTATATGATCTTTGTGTGTATATACCATGAAAACCATATTTTATATCTATCTATACCTTTAATTAATTAATTAAAATTATTATAATAAACGTAAATTTGTGTTTATCAAAATATATACATTTATTTCATGCAAATATTATACACTCTCATTCAAAATAAAGTATTCGAATAATAGAATTTTTATTTTAGTATTTGTATATATGTAGAAAAAATGATTTAATAATCAATTTTTTTGTTGTGAAATTATTGGTTTAGGAAAATGTATTGTTCAATAAGTTTTCACAGTTATTTTTTTTTTGTATACTACCCCGAATAATAAACTAATGATCATTCTTATTCGAGTACAGTATATTTTGAACGACAGTGTATTATATGTACGTACATATCATCATGTAATATGTTTAATGATATTAATAAATAATATAATATGTTATGTACACAGTGTATATACATAAAATAACACATAATAAACATTATTCAAATATATAACTTATGTATGAATACCAATACATAATTGGAATATGTAAATTAGAAATATTTTGAATTTGAATAAATTTGCAATTGTTAAAAAAAAAAAAAACTGTGTAACTTGAGTATAATAATAATAAGGCATATTATTAATAATAAAAATATTAATATGCCTATGGCAGCGTTTCAATTTATGGTTGAAAGAAAATCGAAATTGAAAAGATTTTTACACTATCAATCAATTTTGTGTGATCATTTTATTAAAAAGATTTTCGATTTTTTTTTTTTCCTATTGCATTAATTAAATTAATTATTAATAATAAATAATTATATTCAATTTAGTTTTTAATTATATTAATTATTTTGACATTTAACATGAAAGAAAAATTCTATTTATTACAATTTTAACACTATACGTGAAAAATAGAATTTAATTTTTGTTTAAATTTTCGACTTTTATGTAATCAATCGAAATTGACTTCAGCCAAAAATTGAAAGTCTAATCGCTGCCGCCTATAGACATATTTATTTATGTATATATTAAACAAAAATCATTATAATTGGACACAGTTTTATAATGGACACGTAACCACGGGGGGGGGGTTTAACATGACAGAATCAAATGTAAAATTTATATTTCATATATCCTTGGATATATGAAACCAACGCATATACGCCTTTTTTTAATTTTTAAAGGAAAGGAAAAGTAACATAATTAGATAATGTATAGGCTGTATAAATTAATATAGCCGGAATATTTTCATGAAAATTAATGACCACCATAGTTTGCTATAACTTCCTTAAAAAACTGATTGCTTTGATATTTATCATTGATCCATTTCTTGCATTCCTCAAAATTATTAAGCTGCTGCCTGGTGGCGGATGACTGCATCGATCGGCACAAGTGGTAATCTGTGGTAGCAACATCTGCAAGTGTAGAGTTTACAATTTTTGGGACTTTTTGTGGTTTTGCATTGATGTTAAATGTTAAAAAATCCATTTATCGTGTCGCTCTTGGCTTATTCTAGCCTTTGTTTCTTCATTTCACGGTTAACATTGACCAATTGTATAATAGCTGTTGACGTTCAGTAATAATGTTTTAGTTCGGTCCTATCAGTTCATATAATTCTGATGTACTGTATAATGTAATGTACTTCTTTCTGATCCAACCATAATTTTATAATATTCTCATTTAATATATTTAATTTTTTGATATTTATAATGTTTATTCGAAATTTCTCATAGCTAAAATAATTTTAGTATATTTTTGTAATGATTTCACGCTAATTAATTATATCAGTATTATTTTTATATATAGTATAATTATACGAGTATATAACCGACATGGGTGGAAAATACTGTCATTAACTACGCAATACATATAATAATATTACTATATATATTAAATGGTAGTATATATTTTTTAAATGCTCGTGTAAGTTTACTTTGTTTCTATAAATAGTATCATATATATGGTTTATAAGCCTACAATTCCAATATACATACTATTTAAAATAATATTCTTTTGACATTGTATATAACTATCATTATAAATAAAATATCTGACAAATATTTATAAACTATTAATTTGAGTAATTTTATGTTATATTCTTGTTTCTTCCATATATATCTGTATATAATAAGGAGAGGAAATAGTATACGCATATACATTATTTATATTTAATGTAATATTTTGTTAATAAATGTGATATCTCAAATATATATAATGTAAACAGCAAATCAAAAAGGAAAATGATTAAATAAAAAAAAAAAAAAAAAGAAACAACAGAAGCAAAATTGTTGTCTTTTAACCATGACACCTGTCAATATAAAGTGTTTGTTAGAAGTCACACAGAACATCTACTAACCGTCCTATCAAACAAAACCTCTATATATACAATATATACCATCAACTAACTATTGATATATACCATATATATATATATTTATATGTATAACTAACGAAATCAACTAATTCACTAACAAGTCTGTAATCATCCAACGCAATATCAAAGTAAAGTTACTTCTATATATATATTATATATATATACGCTGATAAATATTATTATATACACAATATTATATTTATTTATTTTTTTATAATTTATATACTGTTTACATACACACACATATTATACAATATCAAGTGATATAAATGAATGAATGAATGAATTTGAAAGTTAATAAATAACAGATAAAATAAATAAATAAAAAAAAACATGAGAAATATCATTTTGTATTGACTATTCTTTTTTTTTTTTTTTAATTAACTTTGAATTTTATTATATGTTGACATTCTTTGATTGTTGACACATCGTCACCTTACACAGCAAACTTTTATTTGTATTTCTATATATATTATAACATAAATATTAAATTTTCTCATTACTGTTTTGTAAAATAATATATGATACAATTTTAAAACAATTCACTAATCAAATTTATATAATTTAAATCATTAATTATATATTTTATGTATTTTTTGGTTATTAATTAAATGGACGAGAAAAGACATACATTAAGATAAAATATTAAATATTTTTTATAAATTTTAAAATTAACTACTATTCTACTCTTCTACTGCTTGTTGTTCTACCCACCACGGATTTATTTTGGATTTTTTTTTTAAATGTATAATTTATTAATCGGTCAATCTTTACGTAACGTGTTTTTTTTTATTTCGTTTTACTTTACGAATATTTATTTTGGTATTTATATTATATATTTTGCACGCATCATATACAAATAAATATACGAAAACCGTAAAACTATAAAAATAAAAATAAAAAGTATTATATGAATTAAGATTTATTTTACATGATATTATAATTCATTTGGAATACCAACAAACACACATAAAGGTAAAAGCACACCAGACACAAATTATATTATTTCTGATAACGCGATTCTTTTAAAAAATAGCATTTTACCACCTTAATGCAAGAAAATTATGATTTAAGATATTATGTAAATTTTCAAATTTAGTAAAAGGAAAAAGAATAAAAATTATTGTGTAATAATTTATAAAAATAATAACAATAAATTAATTTTATTCCTTTTTTTCTCTTTTTTAATTTTTGGGACAGGAAGAAATTTTGGCATATTAATACTTTAATGTTTTTATTTTATGTTTATATATACATAATTATTGAAATTTAATGTTTTTACATTAAAAATTCTTATATATTGTATACGATGTATTTTATCGGATCATATCCATTAGTTTTTATGTTCTTAAAATATTAAATGACCAATATTTGCATAATTAAATTATGAGAGGAAAAAAAAAACGAAAAATTTTCCAATGATCGATTTTTATATAAATGTCCTCTGCATTAAATTGTTATTAAATATGTGTGTGTATATATAATTTGATATAATTATAATATTATCGAAATAAATTTATTTTATAGAATATAAATTGCATCTACACAGGTACACATTTGTAAGAAATGGATTTGGTTTTATATTTTTTTCGTAATTTTTAACTAAGAACTTCTGTTTTTGAATACATTTTTATGTACGACTTATGGTGACCGTTACAAATTTACCTATATATAATGTTTGGTTAAGGAAGATATGCGGTTAAAACCATATGAAATAAATTGTATTCAGACTTTTGTTACATCTTGTATTATTTTATTTTATCTGCCCCGTAAGTAATATACTAATTTATTAAATTTATTTATATTGTACACATTATTTATATATTTTTTACATGACAACAAAAAATTGCAAAAATTTAAAATAAAATGATTAAAATTTAATTTTGATTGATTTTTATCCTTTAGTTAAATATTTATTTTGATGTAATATGAATTTATAAATAAGTATAGGTATATAGATCTATAAATATCACATACGCAGTAATTTAATTATTGACGAATACATAAATATAATAATAAAGATTAATTTTATTTATTCATTTTCTATAACAAATTTAAAAAAAAATCAATATACAGCATACCAAACCACGCAGCAGCACCGCACACACACACAGTCTGAATACAGATAGATTATCTTTTATAATAATACATTATATTTAGAATGATAGTATAATATATGAAAGTATTAATCATTTAAGGATCATATTGTTGTCATAAAATCACAAATGAATAAAACAAAGCAGTTAATAATTTTATTATATTGTGTCCAGAACCATATTTTGAACAATTGATCGATAAAGAAAAAAAAAAGTAATACTAAAGTTAAAAGCACAAATATTTTGTATTAATATTTTATGTTGTAAATAGCTAGTTGAGAAAAAAATAGGCAATGTCACTGTCGGAAAAGAATCCTGTACCAAGTGTCTGCAAATATATAGATAGAATATAGTTATTCATATATGTACGTTACTAACAATAAGAGCACAATGTACATATACGAGGTCGGATCTATAGTGAAGTTAAAAATAAAATAAGGAATTAATAGGTTTCGTTTAGTTTAGTTAAATGCGCCGTTGTTGCGTCGATTACTTCGGATTTTAAAATAAATGTCATACATGTTCGGCAACAGCCGGCACATGTGGCTGTTATAATTATATATAATAATCTTGAAAATCCAATTTTTATGAATGTTTTTCGATCATTATATAATAGATTTTTATTTTCAAAATAGATCTGCACTCATATAATACATATATGGTATATATTTAACCGGGTTTCGCATGTTATATAAATAATAATGCAATTATGGTATATATTTATCTTCAGAATCATATAGGATTGTGTCACATAAAATATATGTATATGTTATATATGTGAACCAATTTCTATAATGCATTCGAAAATGTTTTTTCTGTTGTTATTGGTTGTACTTGATAAGCTGACGAATATAAAAAATAAATAAAATACATATATCTTTTTTTATTTTATGTTATATAATATTGTATATTTACGTGTTTTGATTAAATTTTAATCATCATCCGAAATGATAAAAATAAACAAAGAAAAAAACCAATTTTTATTTTATATATATATTGATTTTATTTATCTATAGGCTGCATTCACTCATTTATTTTCCTTCTATATATATATATATATATATTTGCAGTTTGTTATTTTATCTATATAATATACAATAACTATGGTATAACGAATGTTACAAATATATTTTCATATAATGTGTGTGTGGTTTTTTTTGCGTATGTAGAATATACAAAAATATTCTATATATATTATTTTTTTTTTGACTAATTGGTATGGATATTGTGACATAAAATATTGAGATGAAATATGAAACGATTCCTATATGCATCGTTCTTTATATACGCGCGGTTATACTTTATTTTAAATTTATATATCAGTACATTTATACATATGTATTTTATACAGATAAAAGTTTATATATAATGAAACAATAATATGCATATGGAATATATTATATATTCATATGATACACAAATAATAAATAAATGCATATTATACGGGCACAGTAAAACCTGCTAAGTTTGCGGAAAAATTCAAATAATTTGTGTAACAATTTTTCTATTTATCTAATTATCTAATTTTTTGTTAATAAATGTATTTTCCAACAAGAATTCTTTCAAAAATATTATTTAAAATTATTTTGTGTCAACAGAGTTAGTGGTGAGGCAAAGTAGTTATTAATCAGAAAAATAAGTAAAACCATTTTTATTCCGTTCGTTCGTTCGGTTACCATGTTGCTTGCACCTAAGCAAATACATTTAAAATTATCTGCAATGATGATTACTTATTTTTTAGTAGTTTTTACTGTATTATATATGCATTATATATATAAATAAATTTTGCATTTAGAATAATATTTATGTAGGTAGAATAATTTATTTACAAATTATAAATTATAATAATAAAAACCTAAATAAAAAACAACATACAATATATAAAAATTAATATCAATATTAATATTAAAAAACAAGAACATGCAATAATATAATAAATATTTATGTAGTAGATAAATATATATTATAGTATTATTTTAGAGAAAAATTATAATTAATTTAATTGAATCAATTTGATATTAAATGAGAAAAATATAAATATACTCGTACTATATAAACATAAGAAATAAAAACTGATGTACCCATTTGTAAAATGATCCCACAGTAAAGTTCTTGTATTACAATTTTATGTACGTGTGTATTATATATATTAAAAAAACAAGTAATTTGTTGTGTAATTATAACTTATTTTTAGTGATGAATATCTTTACAACAATTTTATATTATATATTATATTTTCTATATATTTAAATACATATAATGTTTATAATATATATATAAATAAATAAATATTCTAGATTTTAAAATAAGATTATAATATATTGTATTATTATAAATATTATGTACAGACATTTATAAAAATGCAGATATATAATTCGTAATGTTGTCAATTTTATTTCTCGAATTATAAATAATATATTTATTTTTTTTTAATATATTCTCTATACATATATGGTTTATTTTTGTTTGCTGTTCCTGTTCCTCTTGTACAGGATTTAAAAGATTTCACTTATGAATTATATATTATAACCAACAATAAATTTCATAAATTCGATAACACAACACGTAGATAAATTGATACACAACGTCGAATATAATCTATTTTTTTTTAAAAATTATAGTGCTAAAGAAGTGCCAAAGTGTGAACAAGTAGTTGCGAAATTGTTCAGTATTATAAATTTAAATTAATCCAATACATTATAAATTTCTGAACTTTAGTTTAGTTGTAAATTTCTTTAATATTATAATTTTTCATAAATTTTTCAACGTTGTGAATGACAATCTGTGCATTTAGTTCTGGTGCATTTCACTATATTAAAATTCTGTTAAATAATTGCTGTGTCTTGTCGAAATCATCCAATATTTATGTTTATACATCTCTGTTAATTAAACTATATAAGAATAACATTAAATATCTATATCTATATTGTAATTATATGTTTATCTTGTTATTTCTAATTAATTTTTTTATATAAGTTTTAAAATGTTATATTGTCAATGAATTTTCTCATTTACATTGAAAATATATGGTACATGTTATTTATAGTAAAAATATGTTGTGATATAAATAAAAATTTTATTATCAATGTAAAATTATACATAAATTAAACTGTTCATTGAATTCAATTAAAATTTAAATAAAATAATTATATCTACATAAATTTTTATAATGTTGTCTGTACACAATAATATACCATACCAATAATTTATGCAAATATATTTAGTACCGCCGTCGTATATATATATATATATTTGTACATAAAATATAGTTATATATATATATATATATTATATGTAAATATATATATATATATAATATATGTAATATAACGATATAAAATTTACCATATAGTAAATCCAAAAAAATATAATAATTTTACACCTGCCGCCCATTTTGATAATTTTTATTATTATTTGTTATTCCTTTTTTTTATTTCGTTTTATTTTAAATTTATAAAAATAAATTATATATTCGTTCCAATGTGGATATATTATTATATGATGCGGTATTCTGTGGTACGGTGGTGCATTGTGCATAATAAAATTCAGATATGTTCTATATAGAATTTTGTAAAACATATACATTAAAAATCATATTATAAATTTTTGTTTATTTTTACTAACAAAATATTATATTTTTTTAAAATTATTCTACCTGCTGTTTAAGACATATTACCTACATAAGTATAACATTCATATAGTATTTAGTGTATTCATAAATAACCATAATTATTTATTTTATATTATAACAATTTAATTTTAATAATTTATTTTTTAATCTATAGTTTTTTACACTCACACAATCTTAATTATTCCTTGAATTCCTTACATTTTCCTTTTGCTATATACCGTGTACAGTTTCATGTATATAAATATTGATTATTACATAAATTTATTAAATAAATTTCGCATTAAATTTGTTATCATAATCGTGTGTTTGTGTGCAACTCTGACACTCTACATGATTATTATACTTAAAATTATTACAATTCTGTTTTCAAATAATTGATTATTTATCAGTACACCTAAACTATATTTAAAGAATATATAGAACTTTCGTGTTTTTTTTGTAGACTGACATTTTTGTTAATAACAAATAATATTTTGAAAACAAAAATAATAATATGAAACTCTATTATCATAAATTAAAAAAATGATCAAATAAAACGATATCAGCAAAAATTATTTATTTATGAAGTCAATTTATACATAAACATATTTTGTATTTATAAAAGATCAACGTGCGGTGATAATCAAAAAAAAAAAAATTCTAGAAAAAATAAATTAAATAAACATATGTATAACCTCCTGTATTTTATTTTATCTACCGGATATATGTATTTTGTTTACGAAGAAAAAATATAACTCAAAATATTATCTAAAACTAAAAGGAAAAAAAAAAAAATTGTATGTATAGAAAAATTTTCAAATTATGAGAAAAATATATATGCGATCAAAACAATAGATAAATAAATCATTTTGATTTTAACATCTCAATTTAATTTGTTTTTTTAAATAAAAATTAATAAAATTCACACCCTCTTTCGTAGTTTTTTTTGTTTTTATTTCTATATAATATTACTAAAAAATAATATAAATAAATTAATAAATATTTATAAAATTTAGATCTGCGTGCTTTTTTGTATATTGTAGGCATCGCTATTTTGGAATTATATTTAATTCAAAATATTTTCGCCGCCGCGTCATTATTATAATATTAGACAAAATAAAAAATAAAATTATATATTTATAAAAATATTTTTTAATTAAATTTCCATATATAAATGAATTGTTAATAAATATGTGTATATTTAATTATTTTAACTTTATAATTTTGCCGCGACCATATTATATTTTATAATATAAATATAAATATTGAATGTATGCAAAACTTTGTGCCCGATTTTCATCGCACACAGCTGTTTTTGTGTATTTTCATCATCTCATTTTATATTAAATTTTGCAAAAGCAGTATAATTGTTAAAACTGAGCAGAAAAACATTCAAAACCCAAAAAAAATGATTTAATACATTTCGGAATGGTAATTTTAATGTTACAGATCAACCACGTTATGGCAAGCTTTCAGATATTGAGAATGATATTATGAGTGATGTTGTAGAAAAATAATTCATACATAAAGAAATTGTTAAAACATGTATAAATAATTCAACTGTATTTTAACCTATTATAAAGTTGTTTGGATTAAATGCCAATACATCGATACATATATGGATAACATATTTATTGACTGAAAGAAGTAAACTCACTGGAATATCGGCTACCGTTTTTCTTTATAATAGATAAAAATGAGCATTTCTTACATCACAAGGCTATGAAAAATTGAAAATTGATGCTACATGTATAAACATTATAGTATCCAACATACTCTCCAGACCTTGTTTCTTTAGACCAATTTTGGCTGAATAGTTTGCAATGGAAGACATCGAAAACCACTTCATCACCTTCAAATTCTTTGAAGCTAAATTGTTGTCATTCTATCAATCTGAAATTAAAAGGTTTGTGGTAAAACGTTTGTGGGAATATGATGTAATATAGAAAAGGTTGGAGATTATATAATGGATTAATTACCTTACCTGATCTTAGTTATTTTAAATCGGACACGAAGTTATGCATGTTTGATTATATAATTTTAATGTATGTATTTTGCGGGAAAAAACTCATATTCATATTTATGTTAATATTATTATTTATTTATTTATTTATTTTTTTTTTTTGTTGTCTTATAAGTAAGGCCAGGCATATTATAATCATGGACTATAAATTTTTTAAGTTCGGCTGCATTTTATGTGCTATCTTTCAACATCTTTTTTTTTCTTTATACAGAATATAAATTGTGTATAAACTATTTTATGAAAAAATTTATGTTATTAACTGTATGAATTTTTAAATTTAAATATATATTTATTTATTTATTTATTTTATTTTTTTTTTTTAATGCATAAATGAATAAAAAATAAATAAATAAAATAAAAAAAAAAAATGAGATTTTATATATTTGTTTGCGTTATTATTTTTTTTTTTTATACAATTTTTGTTGTTGATTTAAATAGATTAAAAAAAATAAATAATTTAAAATGTAATAAAAAAAATAAAACGAAATTTAATTATTTTGGTTTTTTCACATTTTATTTGTATACTAATAAATTAACAAAAATTTTAATTTTGCAAAACTATTAAAGGGAAAAGTAAAAACAAAACAAACATAAAATAGACCATATGATTTATTATAGAATATATAATTTATATATGGAAATTTATTAATAAAATATTTAATTATTTTTATATATTATATAGCATTAGCATTACGGAAAGTAAAAAAAAATACATATAAATAATAAATAAAAAATATATACAAAAAATGTATAATAATTAAAATTTTGCAAAAATTTCAACACTATAAAAATTTATATTCATTATAAATTCATTCATTTGAATTTTTATAGTAGTTATATATTTTATCGGTTTATGTTAAAATTTAATGAAATTTTTTGGAAAAAATTTAATAAAATAATATATAAAAATAATTCACAGATCGTAATTTTCGAAATGTGTTATAATTTTTAACATAAATCACATCGAAAAAATGTTAAATTAATAATATATTGTGTTGAAAAAGTATCGGAGTTATAAACGAATTAGGATTTGCGTTTATGTTTATTATATAATCTCAATCCATTAATTGGTTAGAATATGGAAATATTGGTGTTACATCTAATTTATAAAGAGCAACAAAATATTTGAGAATATAATTTTATTTAAGTTCAGTATATTTAATGGCATTTAAAATATTTATCTCTGACAGTATACCATTAGACATCATAGATTGGAATATATTAAATTTTAATAAAAATTAATTAAACAAAGTTTGATTGAAAAATACATATAATTTATGTTTTTAAAATACAATTTCCTGAATGATGTTTTGTTGTTTATGCGTATATATACGTATAATATTCAAGCAATTATTTAAAAGTAATTTGCAGCAAGTAATTCAATTTAAAAATTATCATAAATTATACAGTAATTTATTTATTTATACATATACTAAAATCCATTACAATACAATATATAATTTAATAATGCCAAATAATTGGTATATAAATAAGTACATATAATTTATATTTGTTATAATATAATATCTGAAAAATAAAAGCTTTTATATATTGAATTTCTTGATATATGTACCTAATACCAATATATGTATGTTTGGATATATGTTATATATAAGTTGAACTTGTTAATTACACATAAATATCCCAGCTTACGGCTTAACGTTTTCATTTTACTTCGTTACTGAATTATATAACAACATACATACGCAGTCAATTTGTGTATACTGTATTTTATAGAATATATTCGTATATATAGAAATAACTATATAATATAATAAGAACATTTTTATAAGAAATTATTCTTTTTGTAATATATTATTTCATTTCATTGCTTTATTGAATGAATGAATGTATTTATTATTTGATTTTTTTTCTTTTTTTCGGTTTTGGTTTTGGTTATTCACATATACATTATTTTTTATTTTAATTTCATACATTATAAATTTTCTTATACTCATCTGTCAAGTAATCATTCAAAGATCTTTAAATTCAAATTAATTGTTCACAAAAGAGATTAAATAAAAATAAAATATACCTTATGTACTTATTTATTTATATATATATATATATATATATAGTTATACATTATATACTATTTATATGTAGAGAATATATTGTATTATATATTATTTGAAATGTAAATTTGAAAACATATATTATAAAGAATGTATATTTTATAATACGATAAACTGTATTTCTCTACCTACATGTTCATATTATATGAATAGATATTTTATATATTGACATATGTTTTGAATTCGTACATAGTGTGTGCCATATATAATAATCTAATGTATGTATAGCGAAAAGAAAGTAAATTTGTGGTACACCATTATGGTTTGGTAGAGATATATACACACAGCATACGATGGATTTTAAATTTAAAAATTATTATTATTAATACAATATAATAGAGAAAAAAATGTTTTAATCTTATTTAGACAATTGATTGTTTTTTAATTAAATTTAAATTTAATATAATTAAAATAACACAAAGTTTTAACTGTGTATCTATAAATTTAAATTAAAAAATTTAACTGTTATAGTCAATTACATCTTACATGCGTCTGTGATTTCTGTGAAAATATATAATATTTAATTTAAATGCATATTATACATATAATTGTAAATGAAAAATTTAGAACTCATTAATCTCTTATGTTTGAATTTTTAATTAATTTTTTTTTGTTATATATATATATTCATTAAATAAATCAAATTATTTTAACCATATGAATAATTCAAAATCATGATTTAATTAAAATAATTTCATCTGTTATAAAACAGAATGATTTAATTATATATTAAAATTTTTTTTTCAATTATAGAAAATTCTATATTTAATTGTAATCTTGAAAATTAAATTTTATTTTGTATTAATTTGATATATAACATTTTTACATTTTAGAATTTAATTATTATTATTATTATTATTATTATATACAACTAAAATATAAAGTCTTCGTTATTTCTTCTATAATAATAATAATAATATAATAATAAAATAGTAATAACAACAATATATAATAACAATAATATATAAATAATAATAAAATAATAATAATAATTAGTTATTATTATTATTATTCTTTATTCTATATCATTATATGCAATATATATATATATATATATATAAATTAATTCCCCAATGTTGTTTCAATATCCTGTTATAGTGTGTATATTGTATATACCCACGTAGAAAATCAGAATCACATTAAATTCCCTAAAGAACTTATATACAAATTTGACGTTATACACATACATTTTCTTATATTATATTATAATATTATGTATTGTACATATGCGGATATAATAATAAAGTACATAAACATATAAGACTATTATATAAAAATGTTATATATTATAATGATATGTATTAGTATACATAGACCCTATATGTTCGAAAAATAACAATTTTTTTTTAGTGGCATCGTCGATTCAAAGACGACACTGAAGATGTATATGCTGATCGACCGACGATCGGTTTACCATCAACAATTAGCAGTGAATTTTCAGGGAAATTAATGGAAATTGTACTTGATATATCAAATACAACAATTAATTAGATTTTAACTTTTAAAAATTAATCTACAAAAGGTGTTCAAAGAATTTTTTTCCAAGCACATCGAAAACTAAGCGGTTAACATTAATTACACCTGGATTTTAATTTTACTTTAACATTCAACCATATTCACCCGATTTAGGTCCATGTGACTGTTTTCATTTTCCTAAAGTTAATTGAGCGCACGATGAAAGGATGTCGGTGTGAATTAATTGAAGTGAGTGACGACCACCGCTATGCTCAACCATTGCTTTTGGTTATTTTTCGAACAAAGGGTAGATATATATACATATATTTATATTTATATATACATAAACAATGATGGTTCTTTGTTATATAAGTTTCTAAATAAATATAATACAATGATATATATCCGTCAACTTATATATGGTATATTGTTAGTTTTTGTATATGTTCATATATATTTGTTTATACAAATAGTTGCACAATTTATAACTATATAATATTTTTTGTTTATATATATATTGTATACATCGCATCTTATAGAATATGTTATAATATTGCACAATTTCATTTATGAAGAAATTGTATATTTGTATTATATGAAACTGTAAAGAATATAATATGTAATATAATATATATAAAGTATTTTATAGTAGTAAAAGAAAATTTGATGAAAAAAATATAATAGAAAATTTATTTATTTTCTTATGCAATGCGTTTTACCGCAATATATTCATTTAATATCATGATATGTACATATATTATTTAATATAACCGAATTCATGTGGGAATTATTTTAATTTTCCCAATTGGACTTTTATATATTTATTATTATGTTTTTTTATATACATATAATAAATTTATTTACATTATTGGAATTTATATGTACATAATTAGATATGGTGGTGTATATGTATAAAGAATAACTATATATTGAATCAATTAAATAATATAAATTCGTATCGTCGGGGTTTGCATTGATTGAAGTTTAGTTTATGCGAAATTGTTGTATATCAAAATGTTTTATTAATTAATAACATGTTTATTTTGTCAAAAGGGCTACATTTTAATTGCTAATTTGAATTTAATTTGATCAAAATATTATTTGAAATTACTATCTAAAATGTTTAACCATTCATCTTTGTGAGGCAATAAATTTTTTGCACGATCAATCTATTTATTGATTAAAATAGTTTACTTTTTCGATGTGTTTGTGTTACCAATGATTTTATCTTCATTCATAATTTTTAATTTACATACAAATTTAATAAATTTAACAAAAGTAATAAATAAATTCATATTATTCCTACAATTAAAATATTAGGCTACTACACTTACTTAGTTATTAACAAAGAACTAATTCCATAACTAATTCAGCTAAATTAAATTCGTATACAGAATGTATATAGTATTTCTTCTATGGTTACCTTATCCGAGCACATTTTACATTACCATTTATAAATTGCAATACACAAATGCACCAAAACTAATTTATCGATTGATATTTTTATAATAATTAAACATATACGAATATTAAAAACAATTTATTTTATATACTAATAACATTTGTATGATAAAATAAATTTAATAAATTTTAAAATTAATTAAATTGCATAAATTTCTTTGTAATAACTATATATATATATATATTGACCTATTCATAATACGATTACAATAAGTTACTTATTTTAATTAAATTTTATATATCATGTATTTATTGTGCCCGTTTTTAAACAGGGATATTTATAAATGCAAACATCCTGATCCTGTTTCGTATAACTGCATCGTATATATACAATATAATTTGTGCATAATTGCAATGTATATTTTTTTATATGTAATATAATCCATATGTATTTACAGCAGTGGTTAAAATTAAATAGCAGTGAGTTAAAAACAATACTTTTTTCCTAGAATAATTTTTAAAATAGTTTATGAATTTCACATAAAAGTTCTGTAGTAAATTGTGTAGGGAAATTCCTAATTTAATTAATATATTTCATGCCAAAATGTTAATGCTATCGCATAATGTTCTTCAAAGCATTTGTTCGTGAAATATACAGCTGCGCAACATATTTATTTGCAGTAAAGTTACACTGAGATAATTGTTTATTGATTTTCTTTTTAGCTTGCCAAAACGTGAAGACATAGTGAAGTTGCTGTATATTTCTGGGTCAAAAGCTGTGAAGACCTTTATTTTTATATAAACATTTTATATAAAATTCAATTTAAGTACATAATTATTATTTTAAAACATATCCTAAAAAATAATGTTTGTTTTACGTACTCTGCTATTCTTTTTGCCACAGCTGTACTTGTATATAAAAAAAAATTTAAATTCTATTTTGTATATACAATTTAAATAAAATGACTGTTTATTGTATCCGCAAATAAACAAATGTAGAGAAAGAAAAGGGGTTGTAATATTGAATATATCGACAGAATATAAGAATAATTTTTAATTACAACCATATTACTTATACTATGTGCAATCACATATGTTTCATGTTGTGCAATATGTGTATACATTACATTTTTTTTTCACTTCCCTTATTCACATAATGTTTAAAATTATTGCTAATATATGTTCAAATGCGCACACAAATGTCAATTTTCAGTATGGGCATTTTATTTGAATATAATTTTTATAAAATAAATACTACATACATTATATTTTCAATTCAAATATGTTAAATAATAATATATGAATATTTATTAAAACAAACATTAATAATAACTAATTATGATAGTTAAAAAAATATTTTTGAATTTATTCATGTGTGAAATATGAAATTAGATTTTTAAATAAAATTTATAAAAATTAACTATATAAATTTATAATAAAATAAATTGTATATATAATAATTGTCAAGGTGAAAATAATCTTGTAATTATTATCCGAGCGTTTATGATAAATAATTTGAAAATATGATATAAAAGCAATAATAAATTTATTTAATATTAGTTTAAGAAACCTTTTGTACAAAATGTACAGGTTAGGCTATATATTCAATATAATATATAATATGTTATATTTATGTAATTACACACTTTAAATTATGTTCATATGGGGAAATTGTTAACAATATTGTACACATATGAATTTCAAGGACTATTATTTATGGAACCGGTAATAATTTAAAAAAAACATTATAATACGCATTAATGACTATTTCAATATTAATAGGTGTAATATATTTAGAATATATAAAATTAATTATTTTGCGGTCACAAAATCAAACAATTAGTTATACTCATATATAATTGTATATTAACAATTTATTGATATGCATTATACGTTATTATGTATTCAAATGTTATTGCTGGTACTTACATTTGAATAATAATTTATGTATATACCATTTATATATATATTTAAATCTATATTGCATATTGTTCGTTACTCAATCACATATAATTTAAGTGATATTATAAATAATATCAATACAATACAATACAATAGATAAAAACTATATATGTTCAATGTTATGTTTAGTGTCAAAATGTATAATAATATTGATCTTTATTAATTATGTCTCATTTATTATACACAAACCTGTTAATGTTTTTACTTTCGATATTTTAGTTTCACTGTTTCATGGTTCATCTTAACGCTACATAATTTTTATGCATAGGTGTATATCTAATATTTATTACGCACGGATAGCAATCTAATATATAAGTAGGTCATATTTAAATTATACTAATTACTGGATTTTTTATTCCATAAACGAACAAATGGTAACCCAGCTGAAAATGTTTAGTATTTAAATAAATAGCGAAAAATTTCATTATTAAATTTTAGTATTTTAGAGAACCGGGGTACTTTAAGTTCGATTGGTATGAAAGCTACCCAGTGTGCCGTTGACTATATACGAAATTTCCCTATATACATATATATATATATCATGATTTATATACACAATTTAACATGCAATAATATAATATAAATAATCGTATATTATTTGTAAACAAATAAATTAAATTTTTAATTATATATTTATGTTAATTATAGAATAGAAATTATTTTAAAATGATACTGTTGTGTTGTGTGTGTGTGTACTCGTACTCGTACTCTATATGTAAATAATAATAAAGTTATTTGTTTATTTCTTAGAGTACACAAAACTTTTAATATAACGTATAAAATATTTATATTTCATATTCTTTTGAATATTCATAATATTATGGTATATATTTTTTGTTGTTATGTGCAAAACAGAAATCTTATGTTATTATGTACGAATATATACATTTTTAATATTCCATTATGAAAATGTTTATATATTTTATTTATACATTATAAATACATATATACAATAATAATCTATATATTTACATTTTAATATATTACAAAAAAAGCTTTGTATTGCATGACATATATTTCATGTCCTTTCTTGTGCTCAACTGATTTATATGTATATAATCGTAATATGTTATAAATATATTCGTTATCATATTATTATTATTATTATTATATCCAGGCGCATATTAATATTTTATTTTAAAAATGTTCATAACATATATGAATTTGGTAATGTTTTCTTATAAATATAAGAATTAATACATTTTAACAACATTATATTACGTTTTATATCATTCATATCCTTAACAAATAATTTATAATATGTATAAAATGTATACAATTCAATTTTATTTATTATACAGTATACACACATATATTTTAATATGTTAACGGATGTATATAACCTTCCTTCCTTTTAACGTATAATATATATTATATATCATGTATTTTACATTTGTTCGTATGTTAAATAATATAAACCATATATATATATATTTGTATTATGTATTATGCATAGTTAAAAATTGGCAAAATATAATATCCTTAATTATATAACAAACAAACAGGGTTCAGCAATTTGTGACACTTCTATATGGCACATTACTATTATATTTTCTGAGTGTTTACGTACAACAATAGGCCTTCATATATAGTATTTCATATTTAACATTATATGTTTCAAATGTCAGAATGTCGGTTGATTTGTTGTGTTAAATTAAAATTATATGTTTACCTATTATAATTAGAAGTAAACCGCACCTCAGTAATCATATTCCTTGAGATTCTATATATCCATATATATCCTTGAAGAAATTAAATGTTATCCAACTGTTAAACTTTTATAATAGCATTTAAAATTTATTGTAAACAAAATTTATCGAATTGTAATTTTTCAATTGCACATCCCTTTGTATCTACATATGTCAAATGTATTTAAACATTTTACAAATTCATTATATTTAAATGTATAATAATAAAACTTTATAATTTTCTTAAATATATCATTAACGTATATATATTATGTATATATGCATCTTAAATTTATGTACGTACATCTGAATTCTATTATAAAATTTACATAGAATAATATATTTTGTGTTTTTGTATATTAAAATTTTAAAATATTCGTTCACATACACTTCACGCGATGACGACTTAGCGGTTTGCGTACATATAGTATACGATCGGCTGTAATTTTCTGAGCGTATAATTGATATGGATTACTTTGGTAATAAAACAATGTTATGTATTAGGAAAACATTTATCGATCGATAATTGCAAACCAATTGGTGAATTGTTATAGAATACCTTGCATGATTTTACATTTCTCTTGTATGTAAATTTATTTTTCGCATAGAAATATATCCAAGTAGTATAAAAGAAGCGGTTAATAATCTAGATTTTCGTAATTTATTTGAGATATGGGAGTTATGCTTATTATTTATATCTTCATAATTTTTATGAAGTCGATGTTAGTTACATATATTTATATAGGTTTTATTACAATATTTATAGTAACTTTGTAAAAAAAAAAAAAAAAGCCTTCACATTTGTGATAAACCTTATTAGATTTCATTAGTTATTCATTACTCATATTTCAAAATCCATATATCAATAGTTAAGTTAATACTTTTATTGTAAAAGGATTAATTTAGAAATAAATAATATATAAATAAATATTCATTAAAATTACTTTCAAAATATTTGATATTTAAATTTTATTATATAGACCACCACACAACATCATTCATTTGCATTTTTATTTTTTTATTATGTAAGTTTTATGTGTACACATAAATATACTATCTCATACGACGCAAAACATTGCTACAAATAAATTTAACAATAATAATATAATTACAAAATAACTACATATATTTATTATGCAATTTTATACACTTTAATTTGATTCAATTCTTCGTTAAAATATATATGTGCTTAGAGGGATATAATTTACATACATTTTAACAGGTGTATTAAATCTAATGTTTGAAAAGAGAAACTGTGAAACTGTGATGCTGTGAATACATACAATTTATACATATCTGTATATATGTATGAGTAGTATATAAAAATTAAGAAGTAATTTAATATTTATAATCACATATACAATTATTTTATTTTTATATACTTATACACTATATGTTAATAATACTTTATTAATATTATATATTACAACATACATTTGCAGTAATTTTATTGTAAATTCATCTTATTATGTATATATAAATAATATATTTCGTAATAGATATATAAATGTACTTACTTATTTGCATGTGAAATGTTTAAAATATAGTATATATAAAATATAATATAATAAATGAATTGTCAGATTGAATTATTTGTTATTAGGTACTTATATTGAATAGATTTAATAATATATCGAAAATAAAACATAATTTTAAAAAATTACATTTATAGTATTATGTGTTATGATGATAGTAATCTATTTATTATTTAGAATTTTAAACTGTACCATATTTAGGTATTATAATGTGTAAACGTATTTTATAAATAAGTATATTTACTTTAAAAAATAAGCATAATTTATATGTATATAATAAAACGGAATACGACACCTCTTTGTCAATATACAATATATATATGTAATATGTATAGTAAAAAATTACATTTCCTTATATATTTTTTTCACATAAAATACATAAAAATTGTACATTCATTATTGAGTTATATTGTGACAGAAGGACAGCAAATACAACTGTGTACATACATATATTAAATATGTTTTGTTTTAATTACAATACTATATATCCGCGTACATATTATTAGAAATAAAATTGAATCCAATGGGTTTTATTTGTACGTATATATATTATATATATAGTTTTTTTAAAAGTAATGTGTAATAAACACTGTCAAGTCAATTAATTTTAAATATAAGTTTTTTTTTTTTCCGATATATACTTTTAACTTAAGTGCTGCATGAAGTGAATCGCCAATTATCATGTATGCTTATCTAAAAATTATATTCACAATTACAAAATTTATAAATTAACTATCTGTGGATGATTCATTATATGAATTTAAAATTAATGTAATATAATCAAAAGTTATTACAGCAGATGGTTGCCTATACGTTTGGCTATGGCTATGATTGACGAGTTTATGCAAATTGGACTAGTTTTCAATTGTTTTTACACGACAACTCTCGACCACCACATGCTACTTCGGAACCATTCAGTACTAGAGTGATGTGGAATTCGATTAATTAAATTTTTTACATTTGTTTCACCGTATGTTGACAATTGTTGTAACACTTAACAGTGTAAAACATTAAGTTTATTATAATAATAAAATAATAATACATTGTCAGATTAATCGCGTATTTACATACCGAACATATTTATTTATTTATTTTTTTTTTATGTTACAATTTATGTATTGAAATTTATATAATGACGTAAATTTTCGATTACAAATTTACATATATAAAAATTTGTAAATGCATAAAATATACCATTAAAATAAAACATAAACATAAATAAATAATTATATAAATAGTATTCTATAATCTATCTCGGACGAGTATATAGAAATTTACATTCAATACTCTGTATTAAAAGATTTTTCTCAATTATAATTTTTATATCATTTATTAATATTTAATGGATTTTATTATTTGTTATCTACATTTATATACTTTTAAATTTTTATAATACTATTAACTAGTTGGATATTTTATAAAAACCGACAACCACAAACAAAAAGCGTATGTATGTTTATATATAAGTCTTTTTAACCCTTGTGCATTGTATATAATTTTTTTCTCCTATAATAGTATTATTAACGATTGTAACAAATTTTGTCTTCAATATATTCCTGTGAATAGATTTATTTTTAAAATTTATTGCAAATAGTTTATTCTATTCAATTTGTTGCAATTTATAAGCTGTTTTTTTTCAATTTATATATCTTTATATCGACGAACGATCGGTATTATATATTTTAGTCATTATTAGAGACCATAAAGAGTTAAAAAATTTTTATTTATATATATATTAACTTCGGTTTTTTTGTTATTATTTTGTTTATCGCACATAAAAATTACGCTTTACATATATTTATTATTTTTATTTTGTATCTGTGTGTAAACACAAAATAATTTCCCCGTTCATGTTACAAAAATTGCAACATTGTGTATTTTATACATATAATACGCGCGATGTACATAAATTTAAATCATCTTTTTATGGTTTTTTATTTGTTTTTGTCGTTGTTGACCATATGCTGTGTGTGCTGGTGCTACAGTTAAAGGTATATATATTATATATACCATACTTGTGCGCCTTTCCTATACATTATAATTTATATGGTATATAAAAACAGCCATATATACTATACATATTATATTGCTGCTGTGGTTTTTTAATGGTCATTTTATTTCCGTATACCTTATTTTATTTATAATAATAAAATAAATATAGCTGTAGCATTTTTCTTTAGAATTAATTTTTGAAAAATTGATTGTATTATTTATAATTTTTCACAATGGTTACATTTTTTTGTAAAATGTTTTTACATATGTAATTTTATATGTATATAGCTATTATGTGTACTTTATGTACGAGTATATATATATATATATAATAAAACATTTGTAAATTATTAAAAAGTTGAAAAATTATACTTTAATTTTATATTCAGGAATTTGTGATTGTGCAACAAAAAAAGTCTTCTTTTATGAATTAATTGAAATTGAAATTTAATTTTATTTGAAAGCAGACACCATGTATTGTAGTTACTATATATAAATTAAATTTTATTTAATATTTATTAAAGTATATTCGTGTATATTGTAATTGCATTGATTAATTGTAATGAATGGTTAAATATACATGTAATGTAATGTAATGTATATATATAATTATAGATATTTCGGTAACACTTCTTTCTGTCAATGCAAATTTTTCACTTCACCAGTCCAATACCAATATTACATTTGCAAATCTTAATTGTTCATACATTATCTCAGGAACCAGACGATAGATAAACGTACAGTGACTAATAAGGTTAAATCATGTAGTTCTTATTCTGATATAGAGAATATATAGCATGGATAATTGGGTAGTTCTGGGATTTAAACAAGATACCATTTATCAATTATTGTGTCAATATAGCCGACTCATATCTTCTATATATATATATTTGCTAAATCCATTATGCACATATATTTTATAATATAATAAACTGTTTAATATAAAGTATATATTGTGTGAAATAAAATAAATCATATTTGTCTATAGATGTACAAATACAAAAATTCTGTTTCAATAATAATAAATCAAACGATAAATTTTATATATTTATAAAGAGTAAATAAATTTCAATTATAAACAGAAACACACACTATATTATAATATCATACATTGTACGTATACATATGTGTATAATAACAAATATTTTAAGTTTCTATTAACAGGTCATACATTCCTAAAATAATTTGCATATTATATCGCATGGTATTTTATATATATATATTATATTATTTTATAATAAATATATGTATGGATAGTATATGTTAACTTTAAATATTTACTTTATTTATATTCATATATAGTTAGCATTTATACATGCATTTACGTATATTTCCTATATATATAATTGTTAATACATATAACATATACACACTTATTTGTTTATCTTGCAGCAATATTACTTACTAAGTATATATGTGATATGTCCATAAGATGATCAATTTGAATACTATTACATTTACATTATTTGTACGACTATAGACTATACAAATCCACATATTCATATATATCAGTTTAAAAATTTCCTTATAATTATTTTTACCTATATTATTATTTGTTAAAAATGTATGTCTATCGCTATTATCTCAAACTTAAGTACTTATATATATATATAAATTTTCTTTTGGTTAAATTTAAATTGCATATGTACGTTGCAGCAATGGAAACATTGAAATTGGCTTATTTCTATATATACATAATAATTTGTATATACATTTTCACAATATTGGTATATACAATATATAATATATAAATTTTTTAATATAAGTATTATTGGTATATAATTTATTTTTGTTATTACAGATTCACATATGCACATAAAAATATACACAAAGTATATAATGTAGGTAGAGAGATATATTATTGTATATATATTTATATATATATACCGATGCATATAGTTAGTAACGAATATATATATATATATATATATATAATACTTACAATCGTGGACCTAGATTGCCATCTGAATACAAGATATTTGATGTGTTTCACACATATTCAAAAGTGTTGTTTGTTTCTATACCCATTTTTTTTTTTTTTGTTCTTCATTATACCATCGTTTTTCTTTCAACGTTACATTGTTTTTTTTCTTTTTAATATATGCCGGGTTACTCAACGCAAGTGATACCCGCAATTATAATTGTAATTAAAAGTATAGTCCAGTCATACATTTTCTCAATACAGAATCAGTTGATATATCAAATTTTCTAAATTATTTATTTATTTTTAATTATTGGTTGTTAGAAAACAAATTAATTACTTTATTATACATACCGGTGACACCAATCGTTATATTACTATATTTATATATATACATTGTCTTTGGTAAACATATTAACAAAATTCGACCATAAATGAAACAATGAAGAAATACAATGAATATAAGTATAATTTTGTATACTATGTAAAATTGTTACAACATGTCAAAAATATATATTGTATAAATATATGGTATTTATATTTTAATAATGTGTGTGTGTTAGTTAAGCTGACTAACCCATTACTTATATATATACAATAATAGTATATAATAATATAGAGTGATAATATTACAAATGCATTGTCTTGTTAAATGTGTAATGTATTTGCATATTTATACTATATAATATATTGCTATATAATGGTAAATGTATATATTATTATAATATATATATATATATGTATATATGATATTTATATAATAATATGGTTATAATAATATATATTCGTATAGTATATATGTTATATATATTTATATATTGTTATTATTATGTATTATATATGTAATATATATACGAGCATAATATATATATAGTTTGTTTGACTTTTGTTTATAATAAAACTTTTATATTTTATACTTTGATTTGTTTCAAATATATGGTGTATATATATTGTGTGTATAAATAATAATGCTTTGTGTGTGCGACAATGATTTGATGTCTTTGCAATAAGTGATTCTTGTGTGTCATGTAAAATGTCAAGTGTGTGATAAGTGATTCTTATATACATATGCATAATATATTACTATATACGATTGATTGAAAAATAGTTAAACACATATTAAAATATGATTTGTTGTGTTGTGTGTAAATATGAATTAAGTACCTATACCATAGTTATTATTATTATTATTATTTTGTTATAAGTATGTTACAATTTTGTATGTATGATAATTTTGTGAAGTAATTATATATACGATTAATATTATATAATTTGCAGTCATTTGATTAAACATACTGGATGGCAAATTATTGTAATGTAGCTCCCTGAATTTTCACAACAAAATATTCCATAGCTGAGTTACGTATGATTGGCGTAGATTACGTAACTTCAAGTTGGCATAAAAAGACTTGAGTGTATTTTTTTAAAATCTATATTTTTAAATTAGTTATATACAATATAAATTAACATGATCTGTATTGAACAATTTCGAGCAATATCTTACAAGATAATTTTCCAATTATTGTACATTATAAGTGATAAATTTTTATACTATTATATAACAATATATTGAAACTTTTCAATGATTCTTTTAATTGATAATTTTCTCACCTACTTACCCCCAAATACGTGCTTCTTTTATATTATATTAACACTTATTTACTTCATTATTTTCCATATATTTAATATTGAAATATTTGAGAAAAAACGAAAAAAGAACAAAATCAAAATTTGGTTGCTGCACGAATTTGTTTTTCATATCTTGTTAATTTATAAATTATATACCTTTTCGTTCAGTACGCATAAAGTATGATATATGAAAAAAAAAAAAAAAACCAATGTAATAAAATAACGCATGTACATAAACTAATAACAACAAGAAAAATAAATTTAACCGAGAAATTCGAAAATAAATAAATTTTTATTACGTTGCCGTCGAAAATAATAATTGAAAGTTCGTTTCGCCATTATTCAGTATATATATAAAAAAATTATTTGACCATAAGGTAGATCGGAACAGTCTCTCAAATTGTAAATTAAAAATTATAAAATGAATTCCATTCCAAAATATACAATAATATTCATGGAAAAAAAGATTATGTATTTAGTTAGATATTAAAAAGGTGTGTGTGCTGTATTAAGAGTGATTGCGAAAATTAGTGATACTTTTACTGGCAATCGCTTTCGTAAAAAATTCATGGGAAAACAAGTATATATTATCTTACACTTCATTACAAATTTATCATATCTTGAATTTGCTAACCTTATCTTTTACAAATGCTATATTATTCGTCAATTTTCTTTGGTACAAATTAGGATTAAATAAAGTTATTTTAATTTTATTTACTTAATCACATTACCATTTGGTACCTATCACTATTTATTATATTTGCTTATTGATAATCAATTCAAGATAGTTGCTGCGAGAAATATGTGTTTTTCGTTATCAAATGAAATCATAAGTTGCCTATGCACTACTGAACTGCCAATTTAATAAATAAATTATTGCTTAAATTTTATATAGCCTTTGTACTACATCAAATTAAATACTATATATTGATAAAAAAAAAACACGAAAATGCCTTGCTCTACTATATATATTGTACATTTTATACATATCCCTCAAATCATGATATTTTACTATATTATAAATATATGTATGCATTTGTATATCAATATATCATCTCTTGTTTAATCATCGTAAAATTTTTCAATATCTTTATGGATATATAGGTATGAATTCTTACGGCTAACTTATATACTCATATACTTATACATAATAATATATATATTTGGGTTGATGATGAAAATGCGATATATATATATTGGGTTTTTGCAAGAAAGTATAATTTCGGTTTTTTTTTTATGTGAAATATAACCATTAATATATTCATGGAATTAAATAACTTTATTCAATCATATATATATATATCCCATTTGGTTCGTTGATATTTGCTCATATTTTTGATAACTATAAAACATACCATCACACTCATTAGAACTTCTTTCTGGAACGTATCGATAAAATTAATTATAATCTGGTGGTACCTGGTACGTAAAATTAGAACTAGATGTAACCAGGCAGGTTACATAATTTGATGAAATAATTATTGTTTTCTGCATTCAATTCATTAAAAGTGCCACTTACCACTGAGTTATTCAAAACATTTTAGACAAGCTAAAGTAAGCTAAAGGTACCGCAGTTACCCAATGTAAAAATGGGAAAACAAAACCATTGTGTTGTGGTGAAAACCAAAAGTACTTTCTTTACCATTCAATATACCATATACAGTAAATTCTCTTTATATATAGTATATGTGATTACTTAATCATATTGATACTAATATATACGTACATATATATACTGTACTTGACCCATAACTTTAAACGTGAAGCTAATAGAAAATCTTCTAATAATTTGTTGTCTTGTTTTTATTGTATCTTTGTTTAAAATTTTGTCTATCTCTATATATGTTGCATATTTAAGGTATAACCCTATTGTTGAGTTTGTTAATTATGAAAAAGTTCGGTTAATAGGTATATTGTGAATATTATCTATAAAAATAAATTATATTATACATATCTTTATATATATATATATATAAAGGTATTTCAAACGTATCGATATACCTATAATATGTGTTTATATCTTACTGCCTTGCATTCTTAAAGCATAAATTATCATTTATAAATTGTATATAATATATAAATATATATATATATATATACGTATATCGTATATGTGAATATATATATATATATAATCTGTAAACATTAAACACATATATTTATATGTGTTGATAATCGTGATCCAACGTTGTGATCCGACCTCTTTTGCTAATAAGATAATTACGGGTAAAACAAACAAGCCACAAAAGCCAGTCTGTCCATCGTCCATCTATATAAAATAATGTGTATATATATATAACATACGTTACGTAGTATATATACTAACTTTATTCTTTTCCTTTTTTTTTATTATGTTTATAATTCTATATTATATACTTTACGCGTTTTATGGCGTTTCTTCGATATATGCATAAGAAAGTATAGATATTATAGAATATAATAATAATAATAATAATAATAATAATAAAACAAGAAGAACCTCGAGAATGAAGCGTGAGTTTTTTTTTTCTTATTTGATTTATTTAGAGAAATATTTTATTTTACTTTTTTTTTTTAATTTGAAGAAATATCTTCTTCTTTTTTAATTTTTTTTTTTATTTCTTCATTTTATATTTTTTTAATTTAATATATAATAATATGTTGTGTGTTATGTTTTGTTCTGGCATATATACAATATATACTGTAGCTGCAACATATATAAAGTTATATGTTGCGGCGCGAATATTTTTATTTACATGTTTCATTCCCTCTATATATATATATATATACATTAACATTACATTGCAATATCTATATATATATACAATATATTTGATATGGACAATATAATAAACAAAAATATACCTATATTATATAGAAAAAACACGATTCATTTTTTTATTTTATTTATTTTTTTTTTCTGATATTTACATATAATTTTCTTTTTATATATATATTATACACACACATAAAATTGTATGTTGTTAAAATTGTTGAATTCAATTGAAGATGTATGAAAAATAAGGTGATGAAACAATAATACAGATATATTTTCTTCTTATAATAAGTATTCGCTCATATATTATAAACTATATATATATACGAAATATATATATTTAAATAAGTAACTTATAAATAAATGCTTTATTTTATATTATTATATGCCGGATTAAAAGTTAATTCTATACATATATATATATATAGATTTTTATGATGATAAGATTTATCTAAAAAAAAAATAAAAAAAATTAATAGGATTTAATTGGAATTAATATCAATGCATATTACCTTTATTAAATATATGCATATATGCGTTTATATACATAAATAATTAATAATTATTCATGGTATATATGTACTCGTTTTTCATATACATAATAATATAATAATAAATAATTATAGTTACTTATTTATACATATAATAAGGATTTCTTATTAGCGTAAATAATTACTATATGCAATTTAAGTAAAGTGTCTTCATTATGTATTTATTTTATAATAAAATTTTGACACTTTTACACTTTTTTTCTCACAATTATTTAACCAATTTTTTTTCTATCTTTCTAGGTATATGTGGTTGCCGCATCCCATTTTGATTTTAATACATACGAATATAATTTTTGAAGTTGTGCATTGAAAGTGCGTTTGTCATCGATATAAACAAAAGGTATAATGTGATGAAGCCAAGTTTCGTGCATATGATGGTGTGTGAAAATATTATTATTTATGATGATATTTTTAGTATGTGTCAAGCAATGATTGTTTGTGTTTTGATTTTACAAATTAATTTAATTATATATTTATCAGTAATAACACATTTTTCATGACTTTGTTTGTGTGCAGAAATTGTAGTCGTAATTTTATTCATTCATATAGTGGTATAGCTCTCATGTTGTTAGATAGTTTTAGTCAATGGCAATTAGCAGATAAGTACTGTGAACAACTCATTAGATTAGAAAAGTAATAACGGGAAAAAAAAAGTTTCAATTTTAGCAAAACAGAGAAGGTATGATTTTCCATTATGATATTGCAATAGATCACACGTGACACAAAATACACCATATTCTCTCTATAGATATAGCTCCATAAGACTATCTGCTATTACGATCTTTACAAAATAGGCAGAATGGCAAGAACATCAGATCAGTTGTATCACCTCACCAACATAAAACCGTTGTTATTCTAACCAATTGGAATCCTACAGTTATAGTAGAGTACGTTGAGAATATGTATAATATGTGCACGAAGCTATTATATATAAAATCGTCTAATATATAAAAATAAAATACCTGTAATTTGATTTTTTATATATTGTGTAAGTAAAAGTATACATTGATGTTAACTACAGAAGTAAATTCAGTTCAATCAATAAATTATAATTTTGTCAATGACACTGTTATAGATTATAATTTTAAATGAAAATTAAAGAAATCGGTTTTTTGTCATAGAAATGAAATCACAAATAGTAGGGATGGGAGTATTGAAGGAAAGAACGATATTTATCAAAACCACACAGTTTACAAAAGAAAAGAGGCTGACCCTTGTTGTGCCTGAAATTGTATTAGCAACAAGAATTAATCAGATTCACCTCATATCAATATGAGTTCGTTGTTCAGTAAAATTATTTGCCACCAAATCACATCGTACCGCAATTCCTTTCATACAGTTGTTCCATAATTTGTGATAAAGCTGATTGTTAATCAAATGTAATTTGTCATATCTTTTTTTTAAGCAAATAATAATTTTTGCGGTATTATTATAGGATTTATTTTTATGTGTGGATATTCACGCGAATCGGACGGCTCTCAGAATTTCTTTTAAACATTATTAAGTATTATTTTTAATCAAAAAATTTAACAATATACATCGTTTTTTTTTTTATATTTCTTTGTAATTATAACAAAATAAATTCTTTAGAGCATTTTGCTTATTATTTTTGTACGAATAAATATATTCATATACAAAAATAAATAAATAACGATAATGAAATGTTATTTATGATACCAAAATTCATCGTCCGATTAATATTCTTAGTCTTTTGTATATTTATTTCCTTTTTATTTGCCTTTTTTGTTTATTTTCAAACATCATATAAATAAATAATGACGCATCATATGCAATAAGTTAAATCCAATTTATTTTTTGACAATGAAAAAATCCTTAATTTTTATTTCGGAGAGTTTTACTTTTATCTTGTAAATAATATATGCCTAACAATATACAAAAGTGTAAGCATCCCATTATAAAAACTAAAAATTTTAAATTTAAAAATAAAATAAAATTATTGGTTAAATTTTGTTGATCTTATGCGAACCTTATTTATATGTTTATTTTTTATAATATGTGTATATATACGATAAGCGAATATAATATAGTGTCTGTATAAAAGTATAGAAGCAGATGATGGTGATATGATATGGCATTCAAATAAAAAAAAAAAATAGAAGTGTTAATGTGAAAAGAAAAAGAAAAAAATAATATAAATTTGAAAATATAAAAATTATTCATTTCCATATTTTACTTTTACTTGTTTATACGCATATTTACATATTATATCTATATAGTATACGTTATACGTAAGATTCCATACGTATATAGGGTAGATGAGCCACCCCCGCTGTGCATCTGCTATCCTGCCTCATAAAATTATAAAAAAATTTACATGTGACAAATTAAAAATTGATCACACCGACATATGATGATAATAATTGTAAATAATTTGAAATTCTCTATAAATTTTTTATATTTAACATTCCAATAATAATATGTTGTTGAATAAAGTAGATCTGCCGGGGAGTTTTTCAATGAAAATAGGAATAGCAGTTACGATGAATGTGTACAAAAATATGATATAAGTTAGGTGTGAATCTTGGATAAATACGCATATACTATATCTAAATAAAACTAAAAACTAAAACTGAATAATTATAAGACTGGAAATGAACAGTCTGATAACTATTACTATACATTTATACACATCTCATATTTATATAATATATCACAACCACCAAATGCTTGCAGAATTTATAAGAAACGGTTCATTCACAATATTAGCAGATCAGTTACATAGATAAATTATCGGTTTTGTCCTTATTCCTTACTACATCAATTCTTTGATGTGAAAGTGTGTGTTTGTGTACATTTCTTCTCACGCTTTTCAAGGGCACGACGATATGCATCCGAAAACAGCACGTTTATTATATCAATTAGACAAGTGTTATTCTATAAAATGCAGCCCAAGAACATACCTTTCTGATTTTTAAAAAATTTAACATATCTTGTTACTGACATGTGACTTAACATATCAAAAATTGGGCAGTTCTATCCGATCTACCCTATATGTAAAATATATGCATATATGTGCAAACATACATGTGCGGATAAGAGTAATGTGTATAGATTAAAATGAAACGATGAAATCAGAATGTATGCGCGTAAAACACCAGTGAAAAATGATTACAATGTGTACATTTAACGAGAACAACAAAGGGCTCATTTATATATTTATATTACTTTATCATATTTATGCATATAATAAATTCTGGTACCACGTATATATATAACATATATGGCACGTGAGAAAAAAAGAATAATATTCACCAATAAATCACAATCTTAATTATTTGTAAGTTATTTCACTTTATGTATACGATACACAGCTATTATAAAATACATAAATATTTTATTAGATTCGCAATGGAAAAATGTTCACTTATCTGATCTAATAATATATCTTTAACTTTATATATAGATAGATGGTCTTAACTAAATATAAATATACATATAATCCTATATATATATATATAGAGTATTTATATATAGAGAAATCAGAAAAAAAAACTATAAGTTATGTTTAGTTCATAGAACACAATTGGGTACATCTATATGAATTTTGAATGCCACACTCTCAAAAGTCCTCTGAATATAGCGAAACAAAAAGATGATGAGGTTTATTGAATCCTTTATACAAATACACTACGCATTACTTATCGTTTTTCTTTTGTCGATCTCTATATATAAAAATACTCTTGGATTGAACACAAAAAAAATTTACCGCATGAATTTTGTAAATAATATTATAATAATAATAATAATAATAATAATAATAATAATAATAATAATATTAAAAATATTAAAATACCACAATATTATATGAGATGAAAAACGTATGATAAATAAATAAATATATATTTTATTGCTTTCATTTCTTATTATTTATCACACTACAAATCAAATAATATCGAAAATATATTATGAATATTATAAATATTAAAGAAATAATATTATTATCGTTTTTTTTTAAACAACAATTTATTATTTTTATACGACAATTATTATTTATACTATATTTTTATTTTTATTACTTATATGTGTGTGTATGAAAGGAAGAAAAAAATTAAGTAAAATTAAAGAATGTAATTTATTAAGTGCTACAGGTACTTAAATATAAAATTTTTGATTTTAACTTAAAGATATACTCGCGCGCGCATATTTGCTTACTTATTTTTCTTAACAGGATACAAAATATATATATTGATGTTAAAGTTGAGACATTTTTCAATAAATTATTTTTAATTTTATAAATCCATTTCTTTTTTTTATTAACAATAAATATTAATATTATAATAATTAATTGATTTAGTATATACAGTTAATTAATAAAAAAAAAAAAACACACTAAATAATTTAAGATAAATTTGTTACTAAATAATAAATTTATATGTTCATTAAAAAATGTATGGTTAAAACGTATAAAATACAATATTTAATTTATTTTCTGCATTAACTACAATATATATATTTTGTAATAATAATAATATAATAAATTATATTTTATTGGGTAATAAAATAATTCTAAAAATTTTATTATTACTTATAATAATTAATATGTGCAAAATTCAAAGAATATATTTTCATATAATATTGTCGTAGGTGTATAAAAATAACTTTAATTTATAAATAATGTACAGGGTTATATAAAATAACTTCTTGTATCTAAAATAATGAATTACATTTCATTTAAATTATAAAAATTATAATAATATACTATAAATATTACCCGTGTTCATAGAAACCAAAAAAAGATAAGAAAAGATGGATAGAATTTTCATCAGTCATCTTTCATCTTAAACTTGCACATCTTTTATCGTTTAGCTATATTCAAATAGGTCAGTTTGCCTTCCGAAATGTAGTTTTATATATGAAAACGATTAAATATATTATTCTTAAAGTATCCTTAACTAATGTAAATTAAAACATAGAAGGAAACATTGACTATTCTACATTTGAACTAAATAAAATTTATCATTTTGGTTGAAATGTCACTATGTATAAATAGACTCTGTTTGACTATTTATATATATTTTCTATACACAACGTAGATTCAGATACTCTGAAAAAATTTCAATATTCACCCTATATTCTATCAAGGATCTATATGTGAAGATTATAATCCTTTGTGATCCTCTTTCAGTAAACGTTCCATAGTCAATGAGTATTTTGTGATATCTTTCACCCCTTTCATGTACTTCAAAATTGCCTTGATCTCTTCCATAATCATTTCTAATTTCTTTAATCGGTTTTTAAAGCTCCATTGTAATATTTGAATGTTCTAAACTCAGAAACACCTTTATGCTAGCGGTAGACGTGTTACGAAAAGTATCAGTAAATGTAACTTCTTCTGTACTATTCGATGTCACCATTCAACCAGAGGCAATTTCAGTTATCCAAACTGTATTCTAAGTCTCTCTATAGGTGGACAAATTTTATAGATGTTATGTGTTCTATTATCACTTTTAATGTATTATAAAAGAATTTAAAATTTCATTATTGTAAAAATATAAGAATTAATTAATTTACTATATAAAAATTAAATTGTTAAGTTATTCTACTAAAAAGAAAATAAAAATCAAATTTATCAATTTTTTTTCATAAATAATTCGCGAAATCAACGCATTGTGTAAATTTGGCTAAATAATATAATTGATATTTATTTACGTATGTGATTTTTATAAATAAATAAAAAACAAAAACAAAATATCTATAAATAATGTGCGTGCGCGCATATACACGCATATAAATAATTATATAAATGTATTTAAATTTAAATGAGAATCGGGAATTGGCAATGGCCTTCCAGTTTTTGTTTTTGTTTTTATTGTAATGCGAATTGATTTGGCTTGTCATTTCATTCTTCAGACGCCATTCTCTGTTTGCAATTTATAAAAATGTAATTAATTTTTTTTTTCCCATTAATTTCTTTATAAATTATAAATATATTATTTAAATTAGTTATTAAATTATAATTGATAAAAAAAATAAATCAAAGAAAACAATTTCAAGTGTATATTAATAAATTTTTAAAGTAGATTTTGCTTTGCATTAGAAAATATTGTACATTTTTTTTCTATTCATTTACAGAATTATAAAGTGGGTTTTTTTTTTTTTTTTTTTATTCTTGATTACTATTTATACGGTAAAAATATTCGGTTTCGTTCTAATCTGTCCTTAGTATGATGATAGCAATAATAATTATGTAAGTTTTATTTTATTTTATATAAAAAAAAAAATTATTACAACAAAAACAAAAAAATTTACAACAACAAAATAAAAAAAAGTCACGACGGCAACAATATGAACTCTCACATTACAACAACAAAATTATTTTCTAAAAAGAAAAGTGTTGAATATTTTTCAATATATTTTTTATTTAAATCTATATACATTCGCCAAATTTGTTTTTATCTTGATATCTATTATTTCATATTTATTTTTTTTGTACAATTAAATGCGCATATAGATATTGCAAAATTTCTATAAATAATATAGTTCTTGAGGTAGCTACACACATACACACACAGACAACATTTTTGTGAAAGTAGCATGGTTTTTTTTTATGCAGATACAAATACTTTAAAATTGAGTAATCAAGATACATATATCGATTCATTAATATTTAAGTATCTAGAATGGATACTTAAAAATTACATTGCACACATTATAATTCATTAACTTGATTTAATTTTCAATTCTCATAGAGTATATAATGTATAATTATGTTGCACATATATTATCACAGGTAATAAATCAATATCTAGGAATGTATTTCTTTGTAACATGCATACAAAGAGAATTTTTTTTTTTTTTACATATGCCATCTAATACTGTTGTTATGTACAATAAAGCTCTCAATTTATACACGCATCAAAGAGGGGAACACAAAACAAATACAAAACTTGTATCAGTAAAAATAAAATAAAAAGGAACATTATTATTCCAAAGAAATAATTATCTGTGAATATATATGTTGACTTGTCTGTGATTATATACTATTATTATATATACCTAGCATTATTTTTAAATTATAATTTATATTGTAGAATTTTCATAAGTTATTTTTCAACTTAAACGTGCACGTATTTTATCGTTTAGTTATCTTCAAATAGGTTAGTTTGCCTTCCGAAATGTAGTACTATATATGAAAATGATTAAATATATTATCCTTAAAGTATCCTTAACTAATGTAAATTAAAACATAAGAGGAAACATTGAACTAAATAAAATTTATCATTTTGGTTTAAATGTCACTATGTATAAATAGACTCTGTTTGACTATTTATATATATTTTCTATACACAACGTGGATTCAGGTACTCTGAAAAAATTTCAACATTTGCCCTATATTCTATCAAGGATCTATATGTGTAGATTGTAATCCTTTGCGATCCTTTTTTAGTTAACGTTCCATAGTCAATGAATATTTTGTGATATCTTTCACCCCTTTCATGTACTTCAAAATTGCCTTGATCTCTTCCATAATCATTTCTAATTTCTTTAATCGGTTTTTAAAGATCCATTGTAATATTTGAATGTTCTAAACTCAGAAACACCTTTATGCCAGCGGTAGACGTGTTACGAAAAGTATCAGTAATTGTAGCTTCTTGTGTACTATTCGATGTCACCATACAACCAGAGGCCATTTCAGTTATCCATACTGTATTCTAAGTCTCTCTATAGGTGGATAAATTTTATAGATGTTATGTGTTCTGTTATCACTTTTAATGTATTATAAAAAAATTTTAAATTGCATTGTAAAAATATTAGAATTAATTAATTTACTATATAAAAATTAAATTATTAAGTTATTCTACTAAAAAGAAAAAAAAAATCAAATTTATCAATTGTTTTCATAAATAATTCGCGAAATCAACGCATTGTGTAAATTTGGCTAAATAATATAATTGATATTTATTTACGTATGTGATTTTTATAAATAAATAAAAAACAAAAACAAAAGTTATATAAATAAACAAAATTAGAGGAGTTAACGAATATATATGTGCGTACACACGCATATAAATAATTATATAAATGTATTTAAATTTAAATGAGAATCGGGAATTTGCAATGGCCATCCAGTTTTTGTTTTTGTTTTTATTGTGAATAGATACTTAAAAATTACATTGCACACATTAATAATATTCAGTAACTTGATTTAATTTTCAATTCTCATAGAGTATATAATGTATAATTTTGTTGCACATATATTATCACAGGTAATAAGTCAATTTCCAGAAATGTATTGCTTTGTAACACACATACATACAAAGAGGATTTTTTTTTTTTTACATATGCCATCTAATACTGTTGTTATGTACAATAAAGCTCTCAATTTATACACGCATCAAAGAGGGGAACACAAAACAAATACAAAACTTGTATCAGTAAAAATAAAAAAAAAAGAAACATTATTATTCGAAAGAAATAATTATCTGTGAATAAATATGTTGACTTGTCTGTGATTATATACTATTATTATATATACCTAACATTATTTTTAAATTATAATTTATAGTGAATCTTATATTTATGTTTAGAATAACACAAATTGTGTTGTTATTATTTCTATATGCTTTTTTTTTTTTTTTTTTGTTTTTGTTGACGTATAAATAAAATATTGTTTAAGCACCGTCGTTATATACACGTAGTCAGTCGTATATATCCAATATATACCTTATAATAAATATATAAAATATGACCAGCATGCATATCCTTCAAATTGAGATGATATCTATAATAAAATTTATACACTATATATAGCCAATGTAAATTGCTGTATATTGTATTATATATATTTATATTTATATTATATGGTATATTACAAAAATTTAAACATATATATCGCAAAATATAGGTCGTGAATCTATTCTATGGTTTCTTTTTTATTTCTTTATATTTATAAATACATATTTCTATATAATATTATATACAAAACGAAGATGTCTGTATATTAAATAAATAAAAAAAAAATTATGCATTAACATAAATGGTATAAAAGTTGGCAAATTTTTCCCTTTTTTTTCTGTTCTATATATTATTTATTTATTTCATTTTTTCCAATCCTTATATGACTTTATATAATAATAAAAATTCCATCAGTTTATTTATTTCATATATAGCATATATTTATTTTCATTATAAATATATTATGTATATGTAAAATTTATTCCCTGTAAGAAACGAACCAAAAAAATAAGAAAAAAAATTATATAAGATCTCGGTGACAATAATAAAATGGTATTAAATTGTTGTTAAAGGTGATGTAAATAACTTTATTTATTTTTTTTCAAGTATTTAATAACAACAATTTAATATAGTTAATACATATACAAGTATATATACAATTTATTCAATATATATATAATATATTATCAGATATTATTTATTGTCTTGTATTTGTATTGTATTACTTTTTAATTTCTAAAAAAAAAAAAAAAATCATATTAAATTCTTATTTTTAAATAAAAATCTTACGATCAAATAATACATTTTTTTTTTCACATGTCTCTAACTCTAAAAATATAAAAATTTAATTGTTTTGTAAATATAGATTTCATTTAAATGTCCACACACATAATATAATATGTGGTGTCGTCCGGTTCAATAATTTTTTTTTACGATTTTAAAGATTTTTTTTTCTTGTAACTCACACAAATAACAATATATTGGGTATGCATTCCATCATTGTTTCTGTATATTCTTGTTTTATATATATTTTTTTATATACCATATATAAATATAAACTTTAAAAGAAAAAATATATCAAAACAAATGTTCAACCTGTTAATATTAATAAATATATATGGTATCTGCTACACCACCTCTATATATATATTTGATTGTTTAAATAATCATCATCCTTATTATCATCTTGTTTATATGGTTTTAAATATTATATAGGGACAAAAGGAGTACATTTGTTATTCGATCTTGCATATACTTTATTTTTTTTTTCTAAATATTATTTGTAACGCTGAAAGTTGTTATATATAAATTTTAAAAGTATTAATTTATTAATAATTTAATTTTATTATAAATACCTGTTGAGGTTCTTTTGACCGATCACTCATTAAACCACATTTTCGTTAATGTATAATGCTCAAATAATTTAACTATAGATTAGAAGCAAAAATAGAAGATAAATGAAAATATACCGAAAGTGCCCCACATTGCCCTATATACAATATATGCATTTATTACCATACGATATATATAGAATTAAAAATAGAAATTATAAAATAAATAAAAATAAATACATCGTCGCCATTAAGCATGAAAATATATCACATAATATTTTATTTTTATGTTAAGTACTTTATATTGTCCATTAAATATTTATTTACTTCACAAATATTGAATGAATATATTTATTTGTTAATAATAAATATATAATGAAAAAAAATTATAGAAAATAAAATATATTGTTTATACTTATACATACACTAATTATAAAAAGTCTATCGCTATACATAGAAACACACACACAAAATTTCAGTGAAACTATAATATTGTTGTTATTTTTCCATATAAACTTATTCTAACCATTCTATTTGTCTTCTAATTTCTGGTGCGAAGTGCATGTAGTATTATCGCAGGCGCGATTATTAGAAGGAATCCACTTCAAAATAAGCTAATTCGTATTAATTTGTGAACGCTTAATATATGAGTGAATTTATGTAAATAATAATTTGAAACCATTATTGGCACACGATAAATAAATATAACAATTTGAAAAAATTGACACTATCAGCTAAAAAGATTACTAATGTTTTTTTTGTTCAAAACCACAACAGTTCCCTTATATACTTAATAATCTTTTTTTCTGGCAAACATGATATTCTGAATTATTAGTTATTAAATTGACTGACTGACTTATATTTTTTCAAATAAATACAATTTTCATTTTAATGTATTTTAATTAACTATGTAAAGTTTTGTATGTCGATTTTTTTTATTAAATGTATCGAAGAAAATTTACAATAGAATTCAAATTATAACATAGCAATAAATTTAAATTCATAAATATTATAATATACTTTTGATTAAATTATTTCATATGAATAAATTTAATTTTATAATATGTATTTTATTAAAAACATATAAGTATATTATATATAATCAATTCAATGATTACGTCTCTTTATTAGCTATTATTTGTCATAGAAAATTTGATTAAAAAAAAATATATAATATTTAACGAAAGTATTACTTCAATATTTTATTTAAACAAAAAAACGTATCTCGGAAACGCATTGATTGCTGTTAGAGATTGAAGATGGGCATACTCCATCGAATACCAGGTCGTAAACCACGTCCATCAGCCGTATAACTTAATATTCATGAAAGCAAAGGATATGTTGTTCATTTGGTGAAACCAAAAACGTGCAAAAATTATGCTGCAGCACATAAAAATAAATAGTTATTATAAAACATATTTATAATATATGTTTGAATCTTACGAAATACAATTTAAAAACATAAATATATATGATTTTATTTCTCCCATATATCTTTGTATACCGTATAACTAATGAACTTTCATAAATTAGTAATTCTAGTGTAAATGATTCTTTACACAATTTTCTTTCTTTGATTGTTTTAAAAAAACATCAAAATTGATTTATTAATTGATTAATTTTATTTGTAAAAATGCAGCAATATTAATAGAAGTTATTTTTTGTATGTAAATTTCTCACAATATCTTAATCTAACAAAAAACATGTGTGTGTACATGTATGCAGTTGTAAATAACTAATGTTATATGTTAAATATAATGTTATATATGGTTAAATAAATATATTGCAATATAAGAATATGTAAATCTATTTTAAAAATTATGTGATAAACAAATAAAATAATATTATTTTCCCATTTTAATATATATGAAAATATTGCATATAATTATGATGACCTCAAATGATATATTCGTTCATAATACACAGTAGTGTTATGGAAGATTATTATATACTTTTACATATTTCTATAATAATATATATTAGTAAAAAAAAGAATAAATTTAGTTTGGTATTGGCATTGTTTTTTTTGTCATCGTATAATATTAATAATTATCATCAATCAGGCAGGTAAACATTATAAAATAGTTGCTTATTAGCCATAACTATATTTATATGCAAAATACAAGTATATAAGAAAAATATATAGGTATATACCTAACCTATATATATATATATACAGATTTATATATTAAATTGTTATATTTTAAAAGGAAATGTCAATAACATCAATCTTGTATGTTTTATTGTTGCTGTATAAAATATATCTTCGTATAGCGTGACTTTTACACAAGTTATATAAAACCACAAATAACTCTATGAATAAAATATGTATACTATTTATGTATTATTTGAGCTTTGATAAAAAAAAAATATATTATTATTATTATTATTATTATGTTTTTAATATTATATATAAATATATGCGTTATTATTATGCATTTCAAATGCATGTGCAAAAAATTGCAAAAAATTGCAAAAAATATATCATATACAATTAATTCAGGTTTTTGCATTATGAAAACACGTTATTGCACACAGAATTTAAAACAATTATTAATTTACTATGTGCGATATATATTTTAATACATATTTAACATCAATTTTATTCATTTAATAAATAATTCGTATTTTTTTTAATTCAGTTTACTCTATTTTTATTTATATTTCTTTGACCCTTAAAAGTATATACTATAAAATATCTGTAAAATAAAAACATTAAATTTCTATTGCACGAGGCAATGAATGCTATATATATATATAGTAGTTAACTTTATTACATTAAATTATAATTTAATTAATTTATATATAAAAACTTTAATTATACTTGATAAAATAAACGAACATTTAATGAAAATTATATTTTATATATGTAAAAAATAAAATTAAATGAAAATAACAAATATGTAATTACATAAAATATTTAATTAAAATTATATCTTGATTTAATCTTGTGTGTAAAAAATGATGGTCACTATATAATTTATACTATATATATATATATATATATATATACACACCACTATATACAATAACAAATAATAAGAAATTCCTTATTTCTTCAGAGTATGTCGTTTTTTTTCTTTTTTTTTTATTTAACATTAATACCTTTATATACATCTTGTATATTCCAATTTATATAAATATATATATGCGTTATATAGAAAATAACCAAAGAAACCGATACATTAATCCTCTTAGCTAAACAAAAAGGAAATGAAATAAATACAACTTGATGTATATGAAAAAAAGAAGTAAATACATAAATGTGTACATATGTATTTTATAGACGATCTTCATCTTCATTTATATGTTATAAATAGTATATAATATGCGTATGTACATATATTTATTATATGCACAATAATATATCCATTCAATATATATTTATATAATAATGAAATAGAAAAGAATAAAATGTTTGACCCGACCGAATAGTTCTAATTCCCATCACAGCTTAATGTCAAGCCACATGTCATTAAAGCTTATATGTTATAAAGATTGACGTACGTCATTTCAGTTTTGATGAATTTGTTAATAACCGTAAACAGAGTGTTGTTTTTTTTTTTTTTTTTTTATTTCTCATTTCACTGCTACACATGAATTCTCGAAAGATGGATGTAGACAACAATTTATCAAAAAAAAATCGTATTCGTTTATGTTATTTAAATGTACCAATATATATAAATTAATAATTATATATCAGGATTGGAAATTTGTTGAGGAAGAAAAATTTAATAATATAAAAATGAACTTTATAATTTATTAAATTAATATTATAAATAATATACATCAAAAATATAGTTTGATGTCGATGAATTATGTTATGCAAAGAAATTATACTATTACGCTGGTACTGCTGTTACGATACGCATACGGTGCAGTGTGTATCGATGGTACACACCACTGATAATTATTACAAATATATTTCAATATATTCTATAAGTTCATATGCTAGTTCAAATATATATATAGAATATAAATTTATTTTTATTTAACCCATTTTTTACCATCATTTGGCTAAATCTATGTTGAATAAATTTTTAACTATGATAAGATTTTGTGACGAAATGTGTTACATTAGTTTAATTGTTTACACGCAAATTTTCCCTTGTATTTGATCTCAGTTACTATATAAATATATAGAAACATATTTGATTCCATAAAAAATTTAGTTTTGCCGGTACACAAATGCGTTAAAAAATTCCCATTTCAATCTAAAACTAATTGAAATAAATATTTAAATTTAAAATTAAAAGAAATAAGAAACGAAGTGGTTCTAATCAATATATGAAAATAAAATTTAAATGATCTAGAAATACGAAATATCGTATATGTAATGATGTATATATAAATATATAATAAAAGTATATGTACAATAATATAATGTAGACGATATGTATTAGAAGTAAAAACGTTAAGATATCAAAAAATTGAAAACGATACCACACAGAAAAGTAGCAAACTCATATATAAGAAATATTTAAGAATATGATTGCTTCATTATTTTGTATACACAATATATATTTAATCAACATGCAGAGAAAAAACTAACAATCATAGAAAAAAGTATTACATATACGCATAGTTTACTATATTGAAAAAGTTTAATGTACTTGTATAAATATATATTTATTATGTTTAGTTAAATATATGGATAGGTTATGGTTTCTGTATCATATTGTAAATTGTGGACAAGATATATAGTTAAAAAAAAAAAAAAACGATCAAAAGTATTATACGCTTTTAAAAAATTATAATTTTTTTTTTTTATTTGTGTAATTCTTCTATAACTATTTATAAATATATACTCGTACACTTCACAGTATATACCATACATAAAAATATATTATTTTATATTTTAAAGAACATATATAGCGTGTCTTCTGAATCCACCTTTTTTTTCGTGATGAGAGATGGGTTATGCCTCGTTATGATGATATTATAAGATTATAAAAGCAAAAAGAATTAAGAGTAAAAAAATGAAAAAAAAACCAACGTTAATATGAAATTGATTTATTTTTATTGATTTATTATTGTTGACTTGAAGAAAAATTCTACGTATATATATAAAATATTATACATGTACATCATATTATTATTATTATGTATTATTAATATATTTATGTACACGCATTTAACTTAATATATATGTATTTGGTATATATATTATATATATATAATTAGAATATGTATTTACTTTCAAAATACTTTGGAATGTTGTATATAATATATGGAGAATAATGATGCGTGATCTTATTATATGTATACATTAATATATAGAATGCATATATAGAATATTATAAATATTCTCACTATATAAAAATTTTCCAAATTATATGCGTATATAAAAACTAGATAAAATTGTAATTAATAATAAATTTAAAATACAATTTGTTGGCTATTGCAAGAATAAACATTATGTACTTATTTCGAGAAATTTACAATAAAGTAAAATTAACATCTTTCTATCTATATGGTACGCTTTTATACATTTACATTAATTCATTGTATAATTTTCTATTTTCAAATAGTTTGCAGAAATTATGGAATTGTTTAAATTATACCATTTGTAATATTTTTAGGTAGTCATTGGTTTTTTTTTATAAACCACAGAACTGTTGCGAACAATACTTAAACTGACTCTTGCCATTCCTTTCCACTTTTATTTTCTGTAACTAATAAGTATGAAATTATTCATTTGGAATCCCTTATATCATCTGTACATTACTCCCTACTGCAAGCTGTTTATAAGTAAATTATTTTTTGATGCCCATCTGTGTTTTTATTTTATACAAATATTTTATCATTTTTCTTATTTTTCTCTTTTGTATACCTATTTACAATCTAATTAATTGGCAAACAAATGTGAAACAAACATAAAATAATATGTTTCAAGCTACATACACAACTAAAATATATACAATAAATTAAATAAATAAATAAATAAAACACTAGTAGCAAAAATTCAATGCTTTATATTTTTTTTTACATATAATATATAATTCTATTATTTTCTATATAATTTTATAAAAATGAAGAAAAAAACGTAATTCAAATATATATATTTATTTTTTATTATATTATATTATATTATATTATACAATACAATGTATATATAAATATATAAAAATATTGGACATACACATAAATTTTATAATATTAAAACAACCCATAAACAACCGAACAAATCAGATATCAAAGAAAATCAAGATGAACATAGTGGAACAAATAAGATAAATCGGAAATCAATGAATCCAAAGTTAGTAAGATAAAATCATTTATTTTATACGACTTAACGAGTTTAACATATACACCACCAAAGTTATTTATGTTGTTTTTTTTATACATAACATAGGCACATATATTAGACTTATATATATTATTGTGGTATACATAGGGAAATATATATTTTTACTAACTATATATAACAACAACAGCAGAGAAATGAAGTGAAATAAAAAAGAATGAATTTGCAAAGTGTTTTCATGAATATTCTTTAAAATAATAAAATATATATATATATAGAAAAAGGGGAATTAGTTGCTGGATTGTCTGAAGATATAAAAAAAATTTAAAAGTGTATCAACATAATATGAAAATCGTAATGGCTTTTGTCTTTCAGTGGTCTACCATTGGTTTTGATTTATATATGATCAGGGATTTATTCGAGAAATGAATCATGAAGGATTATCGAAAACTATGGGTTACCTTGAGCTGATGTAGGCAATCTAAATTAGCGCTTAGGTTTTCTACATATACATCCGGGCGCTTTCTAAGCATGGAGTTATGTCGTATGTCAATCTCCGGCCTTGACATCCAGTATGTTGATGGCGACTAGAATATTTACCTATACTCAAAGATATGGTTATGTTTCGATCGATCTTCAAACAGATGCTGGAGACACTGAAGTGGAGTTTCTGCATGTATCTCCTCTAAAATATAGCGGTATCCACTTGAAACAGATTGCCCTATATTGTTATACATGTGTTACATAAAAGAAGGTATATATATACAAGAAAAAGAATATAAAATAAATGCAAAAATAAAAAAAAAAATTAAATCTCAGTAAAATAAGGAAGCGGCAAAACAACAACAATATTGAAAAACATTATATAATCCATATATATTTATTTATTTATATGTATACCTATATATAGACTCATATATAACATATTTAAACTATCTATAAGTGAAACCCGCGCGCTTTACATATAAGATATATGAAAATTCTATTTAAAATTAAGTACCCCAGATAACGTAACCATAAAAGACTTAATATGTATGCGTTTATAAATAAAAAAGAAACGACTATTATTTTTAAATGCCGAAGAACTTTATTTGGATTTTTTATAGTCATTAAATTATCTATAGGTTGATGGTGGTGTTGAAATAATTACAGAAATCAATAAATTTTCCAGAATTAATTGTGTAAGAGTTGACATATACCCGAGAAGAAGGAGTACTTTTCTCAAATACTTGAATTTTAATTTTATGGAAAGTATGAATGGTCGGTCGGTCGGTGGTACAAATAGTTCAATAAAAAAATTCTAAATATTTTTTTATAAAATCGGTTGAAAAGTACGGCTATCATTTTATTCAACAAATTTACAAGCAATTAATGTTCATATTTACAATAATTCGAAAACACATTTATCCGGATGAGTTTTTTTTTTATTACTTTTTCAAATTCACCACAATATTTTATTTTTTCAATAAAATTTTATTTATTTGAATCCAATTTTTCTTTTTTTTTATTTTTTGTAAATTTTGCATATAAATTATAAACAATATTATTGTATCCATATACCCATATATGTAAATGTATTTGTTTATATAATGAGTATAACTTATAAATTGATATACAGAGATTACAATTGTCTATTTCAGGTATCTTATCATTATCACATATAAAAAAAAAATCCTCATTATATTATAATAAAATAACTATATAATTATAAACATATCTATATAAAGAAAAAAGATGATAATTTGTTATAAATATGGTACATAATATATAATATATATATATAGATATTTATTATAATTATAATTAATAATATAATGAATAAAAGATATAATAATAATAATAATAATAATAATGTCAATATTTATAAATTGCATGCGTGTCTTGACTACAGATTTATAATATATAAATATAATAATATTAAAGGTAAAACTTTAATTCATATAATAGATAACAGTCTAATTAATATATATATCTATTATAATTTCTGTAGAAAATTTATATATTAATTCACGTATATACGTGGACAAATATGTATTGTATGTATACTTGGTTGACCATTAAATATAGTATCATAATATTTCTATAAATTTATATCTTTATATTTATCTCTAAAACATATATATATATAATATATTTGGTATACGTATTATGGATACAGCATATAAAGATTATATATTTATATGTATAATACTTATATAAATAGTACTACAATCTATACATTAAATGAGAGGTTGATATTTATTTATGTAATTCACCAGCAAACCGCCTAAAGCAATTTATCTAAATATACAACATACAACTCAATTAAATATAGGAACTTGATTGTTTGTATATGAAATGTATAAATACGTGATACATTCGAATAACATATATAATCAATACATTATCTATTTATATATAGTATTGTAATATATAAAATAATTATAACAATGTGTATAAATTTATATAAATTTCTTTCTTTAATATTCAACATATGTATATAGCAATATAATTATTATAAAAAAATTATTTTAATTAATATTTTTACTACATTTATACACAATTATGTATTAATTTTAATTTTTAATTATTGCAGATAATCTGCCCTAATAACTATAACAATATTATGTGTAGGCTTTTCTTTTTACCCTCATATAACATATTTATTATATTATTTCATCTACTAATATATATCAATTGTTCGTATATAAATTAAAATTTAAACTTAAATAATGTGTAATTCTTTGTGGAATTTTATTTACCTTATTTTCAATAAATTTCATTTGAATTGTAAATGTTAAATTTTAATTTCTTTGAACACACTGAGTTACTATTTGTCTGTTTATGTAATAAAAATATTATATATTTAAAAATATTGTGTTGAAATCTATTCACAGATTAACAATATGCATGCAAATAAATAAAATTGAATTAAGAAAACATCTATTTATAAATATTTGCAGACTAATTGTTGAACTGTTATTAACTCCCATGCTCATTAATTTACCAACTTTACTGCGTAATTGTATATTCGGTATATGCCATTTGTATCAATTGGAGTATCATGACTTCATGCGATATTGCTATATATATTATATCATTCATTCAAAACTTTCATTATAAATACCAATTATATATAAAACATCAATAACATTTAATAATCCCATTATATATAAAGTAATAATAAAATATATAAAATATAATAAGAATAACTATTGTGAAACTATTTCTATATGTTATATATAAATATATATGCATCAGCACATGCGAAAGAAATAATCAAATTAAATTATTTCAAAACATTAATTGAATAATTTTTTTAATCTAGATAATATCAACATCACGCAAACTTATTTGTCAACAATTGTAAATGAATATAAACAAAGTTACCTATTAAAAATTGAATGGAATGTATAACTATTACATATATGTAATTTTATAAAAACATTTAATATATAAATAAGAGTGCGCGCATATTTTCAAAGACTATATTTTATGTTTAAAAAAAAAAAAAGGCATAACATTAAAAATAAACAAAACATTGTCTATATTATAATAATCCATATTCAAAATAAAATCAATTTATTGTTTACCATAAACGGCATTTAAATAACATATTTAAATATAATATAATGTTTATATTCCATACAGACATATATAATTAAGCGGGAAAATATATAATACAATATAATATATTTATTTAACAGAACATATATTATCAAGTATGTCGTAATTCCTAAGAAATACTATTTAAAAATGTAATTAAATTTTGTCATCTGACGAATAATTTTTTATCTAATGAAATTTTCAAATTTTGGTCTTACAGAGAGTTTTGCATCAAACATGTGATGATCACAATTCAATAGAAATTATCGCATGCTAGGATAGTTATACAACAAAGTCATATGTAACATTGCTGTTTAACTACGCTTGCTTGTTTTTTTTTTTTTGTATCATATATGATTCAAATTAATTTGTTGTCGTATAAAAATATTATTGATTTAACAATATTATTGCTTTCATTTTCTATCAAGTGAATCATATTATATTTGATAGCGTTTTTATATCCAAAAATTGTTTTTGAAATATATTTGAACTTCAATATATAATAAATACAACCACTACGTTTGAACTATAAAAAAAACTAACTTTGCATATATATAAGATACTGCCTTAGCTCTGATATTTAAATACATTGTATTACAAATAAAAATTAAATGTTCAAAACCGCTATACTGGAATAATTTAACCCTCTCATGTTTTTTTTATGTTCTCTACGACACATTATAAGACTCTGATGTGGTGGCCTATATAAAAATATGTTAAAATTGTTAACTAAAAATGGTTAAAGTTAAGTATGAAACTTTACAAAGTATTGTGTATAGGTTAAAAACCAATGGTATCTTGTTCATAAAATGTATATGCAATTATTTATATGTAATATATTTGTATTTATTGTATATAGACATGTAGAATTTTAAAAAAATTCTTAAAATGAACGCATGAGGTAAGGTGTTACACAAAAGTACACTTAATTTTTTTTTAATTTTGTGTTTCTTATTTTTTTTTTTTTGTATTTTGTATTTATTTTTTTTTTTACAGATATTTGGTTATATACAATACATTACATATACTCGTATATATAGTTACTAATTAAAAAATAACTATAAGCAAACAAACAATTTGACTGCATATGTTATATAAATACTCGTATATATACCATATATATATAAGGAAAGCTCTAAGCTAATTAAATAAACATGCATGAAATTTTTGAGAGAATGATTACATTCCTGTTTCATGTGTTTGCGCGGGGCGCGCATCAAAGCATTCAATTTTTTTTCCGTAATTTTATACAATAAGTATTTGAAAAAATAAATAAATAATAATTCAACACCTTTTTTTACTCTCTATAATATTTTCACTTTAATATGAGCATTTTTAATTAACACTCCCTCGATTTGTTTGTTTTTTTTTGAATTTAAGAATTGTTTTATTTATTTTGTGTTTTAAAAATAATGTAAATAAATAGCTCTTTTTTTATTTCACATCTATAAATTTTGTGGAAGATCTAAAATCGTGAATCAGATTTTGTATTTTATACCGAGTCAGCACTGTACCATGTATACAATTTACATATATGAAATGAGTGTATAAAATGGCATAATCTTTTTCTTTTCATGTAAAATTTTATGTAATTATTATATTTAAAAAGATATAAAAGAAAATTTAAAAGATGTAAATTTTTATTAAAGATTTACACACGCAATTTTTTTTTTTTTTTCACCTTCACCTGCTATATATTTATTTATTTTTTTTTTGTAACTATATAAGAAAAGCTGTTAATTAAGTGTTAATTAAATTCAGTTCGAGTTTATATTATATGTTAATTAATATATATATATATATATATATATGTTTTAATTATATACCCTACCTATATACAATAGATGTAGATATTTATAATATATATATATATATAAAGAAATAACGTGTTTTGTGAAAATGATAAATTTTTTATGGATACATCTATTATAAACGTTTGACAGATAAAACAATGAAACAGTTTGCTATAAGTATACCTTATATGTATATTTACATGTATATATATGGTAGCTTACAGTTGACTATATAATTAAGTTAAACTATATTGCATCATTATTTCTATAAATTGTATTACACATATTAATGGAAAGCAAGTATATGTTAGGATTTTGAATGTACTTACTTTTTATATACAAATTGGAATATTAATTCTTTATATAAATAACCATATATTAAGCTACAAATTGATCTTATAGCATCTACCAAATATTCAATACAGTCAAGTTGGTAAATTAATCCGCATGTGGGAATATGTAACAATGCATTAATTGGTCTGCAATTATCGAAAGTTAGACGTTTCTTTAATTCCATTATTTTTATTTTAACGAATAACCCATAATGTTGTATGTAAACATTTATTTGATAGATAATTCAACTGAAAAATTGAATCTAATATTTCATGATTAATTAGCATGGATGCTACCCACTGCGCCACATAATTTTTTTCCGGTTTTTTTTTTTTATTTATTAATACTGAAATATTTCAGATGAGTTACCATTTGTTCCTGTAATATTTCTAAATTTAAATCCATATACGTAAAAGAAATAAATTGCACAAATATGTATATCTAGCAAAATATCCATATATATATTTTAAATTATAAAACACTCTCATATTATATAAGTATCTTTTTATATGCCCTGCTAATATGTGTTACATAAAACAATAAATTTTATGTAAATATATACAATATTTATACAAAATTTGAACTTTTAAAAGGCCTTTATTTATAAAGTAACATATTATTTTGCGTATGGTAAAAACGAAAGTGAAACATGATGATTAATTGTTTATAATAAATATAACTATTTTTTTCGTATGTTTTTTTTTCTGTTTTATCTATATATATAAATATTTATGTACCTATATAATATACATTTATTAGTTATAAACAAAATCGATATATAAATAATATTAAGAAAAATATACATATATTATATTATATTATATTAGTGAGATCATGAATAACTTAACCTTATATGTTAAATTGTTTTGATTAGTTATTTGTGAAATATTTTAGTAAATTTACAATTAACGATGACTCATAAATGTGTATACATATTTGTATATCTAATCCATCTATAGACAATAAATATTATTGTGTAATTTTACAAATATATACAATATAATTGATATTAACACATATAGAGGCAATGCGTATACTTACATATGAGCATTTGTTTTATAGTAATTTTTGTTTAATTTCTATAATCGTTCCATATATACATATTGTTAAATTATATTGCATAAAAGATTGCATCCAGTTATTATAAAAAAATTTGTTATTAACTTTATTATACTGTTTAAATAATAAATAAATTAGGACTTACAAGACACCATGAATATATAAAGAAGAAAAGCAAAGAAAAATATAATTAACTAAAAAAAGTACGTTTATTTACATATTAAAAAAAATGCGTTTTTATATAATACAATTTTTGCGCGTTTATTACTCTTATGAAATTTTCAACAAATAATTATACTAACTATATGAACATATGATACTCAATTTAAATTCTTTGATAATACCTATAATATTATATTATATATCAACTATATATATGTTTATAACAATTTCAACTTTTCAACCAATAATCAACATAAATAAATTATATATATTTATTTAAAAAATGAATTAACTATAAATTCACCTTATTTTTTTTCGGGTGTATATACGCACGCTGCTGTGTGTGTTTTATATTTTTCATATCTAATTAGGTTTTTAAATTTTAAATTAATATCTTTATATATATATATATATATATGTATTGTATATATTTTTAATGTCAGATATTTATAATGTTACATTTATCATATTTTCAACTATATACAATACATATAATAAATATATATTTACAATATATTCACAATAATTATGTATAAATATACTATATACAATATATAGTTCGTAAAGAGTGCATATAATTAATAATAAAAATTTACATACAATTACATAATATAAAAATTGTTATTATTTTTTGTTTTAACATTAATTACATTATATTTTTGAATTGGTTTTTGTAATATATACGCGGCGCGCGGTAGTTTACGAAACAAAATTTTTAAAAAAAATTATAATAATTAATAATAATAGTTAATTACTTATGACTTTTTGAAATCGATTTTAATTATATTATATTTAAATTGTACAACATTTAAATGTATATGTATAATATAATTAGATATATATGTAGAATATATGGTATCTATATAGAATAACCTTTTTCGGTTTCGTTTAAGACAACAATTTTATTCGGTCAATAAATTTGATGTATTCTATAGAAATTTAATAGTGTAATTATTTATAGTTGGTATTTTTTTTGTTTAAGGTATATATGTAATATGATTTTTGACCACACTCCTTATTTATAAATTATTACAAAATTAATGAATATTAAATATATAATTTTTATAAGAAAAAAAAAAATAAATAAATAAAAATCCGTTAGATTTTCATTGAAGTGTGTCTAAATTGGTTAAGGAGAATTTTTTTTCATATATATTGTTATTACAAAAATCTTTTATATATATATGCATAACTTAATACTTTAAAAAATTGTAAATTTATTATTATAACTAAAAAGTTTTCAGTAAAAATTATTCATTAAGCCCAAAAAGAAAGCGAACAAAAAAGTAATAATAAAAAAAACCCTTATATTAAAACCACAAGAAAATTTAAAAATAAAAAAAAATATATATTATATAGAAAAATTGAATTAAAAAATTTCACTTTATATTTACGTCTTGCAAGAAAATTTTTTTAAATATATTGTTCGTCGTCGTATAACTACGAATATACAGGATGGAAAAAAAAAAATGAAATGAAAGAAAACAATCTTTTGTAATTTAATATATTTCAAGAATCTCTTTTCATAATTTCATTAAATACATTTGATACTCTATCTACACACTTTGGTTGTTATAAAGAATTGAATAGGTATATATTTATATCATATACATATTTGATATTATATATATAATATTATTCATTTCATATATACAATATATGAATATAGATATAACATATAAAGTATATGTACTTGTTATAATACCGGGTATATTATTAACATTTTATTCAATGTACACATATCATATATTTTTGTATTAAATAAAGTTAAATATAGATTTTATTTTGTAATTTAAAGTAAAACATATATTTACTTTATGTTATAATATATGTATATATATTATATAAAAACCTAATCAGGAAAGGGGATAATTGAACTCACTTGAATTAACTTTTATACATTGAATAGTTTTGAATTACATATACTACTCACATATCGATATATATAATATTATAATCGAATCTATATAGTGTATGGTTAAATGATATTGTATAGATAGATATATATATAATATTGTTTTACATTGATTTTCCATTGAATGTATATTATATATACTTACCATATATTGATTATATAAATTGGAATGTCTGTTTTTAATTTATTTATGTTATGTATACAAGATAAATTTAATTATATATGTATAACGTATATACATATAAATTTAAGCCATATAGTACCGGATGCCTTTTTTTTTATATTACTATATTCAGTAGTATAGTATATATGAGAATTAATTTATTCAAAAGTTATGTTTTCTATATGTACTACTAATTGAATATAAAACTTTTGTAAAATAATTTTGTAAGTAAAAATTTTTTATGGAAAATAAATAAATTATTAATGTATAAATTGTGGCATGTTATATATATATATAATTTTTTTGCAGTAACTTTATAGTTTATAATAAATTGTTTACATATGCGAGTTTGTTCAATGAATTGATAACGCGTTTAAATTATATCAAAAATTTAATTTATGTTAATTTTTTCATTGATTAATTTCAATTTTTATAGTTAATATATATATGTTGTTGTTCAAATATCATTTTTAAATAGTATTATATTTTATTGTTATATTTTATATATATGTTTTTGTTAAGCCATGCTTTTCGGCAACACTAACGCAATTACTATTAATTATACCATATATTTTATTTAAAAACTATATATTTTATTGAATTTTGAGTATATATAAGTAAAATGTCACTATATAAATTTATTTTTTTGAGTTTAATAATAATATAAAATTGTAGAATCTATCGCCGGAATCACAATTAATTTCAACCATAAATACTTCCTGTGACATGTACGTACATATCTTTAAAATGTATCAAATTAACCGAACAATATAATTTTAATGATGTGAGCAACATGTTCGCCAATCACAATATACACAAAATTGGTTAATACAATAAAGGTTAAACTATAGGTCACTTTTAAAAATAATAGATATCAAATTATATTTATATTATACTCTATGTATCCACATTAGCGCAATTTATAAAATAATAATAATAGGATTTGTGTTTTTATTTTGTATATAAATATATTTCCTTTTTATCGTTAAAAAATCAATATATTAAATATATGTATAGGTATAGTACCATATATATATATATATACTATAAAATGTGTGAATGCGTATTTAGTATATACATAAATACATTTTTTTTTAATATATTATATATTTTATAATAGAAAAATTTACAAATATTTATCTTGATATTATGCGACATTTTTTCTTCTTCTTTTATGCTTTATATATATATTGTAATATAATAAGAATTATTTATTGTGTATTTTATATTACAAGTATATACTATTTTATATGAATTTCTTTTACTCCATAATGTTCAAAATTGAAAATCGTGACAATTCAGACTTGTTAATGAATCTACTGCCAATTACTTTACGTTTTCGTATATACTATGCCTATATAGTACGTAATTCAAGTAAATAATATCAGCGATATGAGGCTATATATATATATATTTATATTTGCGCAACTACTTATCGACATCGTTTATATATACCATTTATTGTATATTGTTTATATACATAAAATTTACAATTTACTATATAATAAGTTATAAACAATAATATTATGTTCTTCGTTTATTTTGTTGTTTTTTTTTTCGCAATAAAGATAATTTAATAGAAATAATAATAATAATAATAATAATAATAATAATAATAATAATAATAATAATAATAATAATAGTTGTATAGGCGGTTAACCAATATTACACAGTTTTCTGTTTATAGTTTATATATACACGCAAGCACACATGATTTTGTTGTTTTGTAATAAACTTAATTAAATAATGTACCTTTATTGTTTTTTTTTTTTCTTTCGTTTAATCATGTGTAAAAAAGTACTTATATTCGCATATGACTTACAAAATATAAATTGTTTAAAAGAAAAAAAAAAAAACTTATACCATACACATATACTAACATTTAATGAATTATTAACTATAAGCTGTATTGCAACTGATAAAAAATTACTGAACTGAAACTGGGAAGCACATATCAATTTTATTAAACATGTAAGTTTATAAATAACTTTAACAAAAATTCACTACTTACAAATCGTTTATATATTTTTCATTTTATATTATGTCCGCTCGATAGCCTACCTATTGTCTATACCTATACGAGTAAAATTTCATAAATATTTAACATATACAGACATAGACCAAATAAAATATATTATTCCTTATAAAATTTATAATGTAAAAAATACATAGAGATCATTTTAATATTTTGATGATGATGCTGCGGCGGTGTGTAATGATGTTGATGAACTAAAAAAAAAAGAGGAAAAAAAACAACAACAATAAATGAAAAATTAAATATAAAAATACGAAGGCAATTTAATTGATTATATCTGCTGATGAGTGATAGATGGTTGAACTTGAAATCAATTTATCAAAAATAATTTTTTTTTTTTTTTTGACAGATAATTTTTAAGTCAATATTGTTCGGAGGCTATTTTTTATTATTCTTCTTTGTATAAATTTATTCAAATTTTTATTATTATTTTTTTTTTTTTTTTGGTTGAATATTTATTTCCATATCACAAATAAATAAAAGCTATTTAATATACATACTTGAAATTCTGATATAACTATCCGCATTTTTATTTGTATATATGTACGGTATTCAAACTCACTGTATATGTGGTATAGATTCGTGTACGAAGAGAAATGACATATGGTGTGTGATGTATGAAAGGGTTGTATAATGTATAGTTTTATATATAAATTTGCATTTGAAGGTGATTTATTTTTTTTTTTTTTTTTTTTAAGATGAATCGAGAAATATTTTAGTTTTATTTTTAAATTAAAATCATTAATTAGAAGAAATGTTAAGATTATTTAACTTAGAAAATTGTATGTTGTTTTGAAAACTCACATATAATTATTAATTGTAAAATAACAATTTCTGTTATTTTCCTAAAAGAAAAAAAAAACCCCCGTAATTATTTAGTTAACAAATTTAATATTATATATTTCTTATGTCATGCTGTTTAATACTTAAACACAATCATTAGTTTTCTTAACAAATTTTCAACATCAACATTTAATTTTTTGTTTTATTAATTATTCTAATCAATTTATAATATACATTTTATATGGTATAGCTATATGTTATATATACTTTAAATTTACTATATCCACAAAGTCAAGGATTAATAATACCGATAGAAAAATGATTTAACATCATATTATATAAGCCAACAATATTTTCTTGACGCATTTATGAATATCTAATTAACAATATCCATGTATACCATGTACATATAACTAGTTGTTATGTATTATTATTTATAACCCAAGCAATATCAACGTAAGTCTATATAAATTGACTATAATTACATTGCAAATATATAAATGTATATAACTTTACATAAAATATACAATATATAATATATATATGTACAATAAACACACAATTCCTCATATAGACATTTCAATTTTAAAATTAAATGATCTGTCAATCTGCATTTCATATCATAATATAATTGATATGTTTATTGGTATAAGATAAAAAAAAAATAAATATATTCACAATTAATTTAATTCGCATCACACTGGTTTTTATATAATGCATTTTTTTTTTTTAATAATTACTTCTGCAATATTAATGTAATCAATTTTATATTCGTGTACTATACATTTGTATTATATTTCAATATTATATGATCATATTTATTTTATTTTTATAAGTAGTTGTTTATATAGAAATAAGCAATTATTTTTTTTTTCTCTTATAAATCAATTAGAATTTATAAAATTATATTATAATGATAATAATATGATGTTAATTATATTGATTGGTTTTAATTGAATATTATTATTATTATTATTATTATTATTATTATTATTTTATATAGAGTGTGTATTGTATTGTATATTATCCAGTGACGGTGCTTGAAAAATATTCTCTTCATATGTGTTTGTATATAAATTGTTATCTAAAATTGGGAAAAGAATTTAACAAAAACCTTTCTTTGGGTAAAAAAAAATTAGAAATCCATTAATTAGGTAATATTATCTTGAAAAGCAATATAATAATAATATCATAATACTTGTACTTTCTTAAAGATAAAAACTTAGTTCATATTGTTTATTTTAATTAATTTATTGATTTATTTTATTCAACATATTGTAACATTTATTTTATTGCGCACGACCTTGTTTAAAAATTTACTATACGATAATTTTAGTAATCGAAGTATTGTATTTGAAATTACATTATTTTATCTTGAATATAATATAAAAATAATGAAAGACTTCTTTTTCTATAGGCATAAAATCGCATCGAAGTTCTTTTTTTTTTTTTTTTTTAAATAAAATTGTAAATATATTTGCATCAAAAAGCAACTTAACAATAATTAATAATAATAATGAAATGAATTAATATTCTATTATAATTACTAACTACATTATAATATAAAATAAATATATACGTGAATATATAAACAAGATATTTAACAATTTCTATTTTATACCAATTAAATATAAATCTATGTATATGAATATAATGGATCTTCATAAAAACAAATATTATACACTTAAATATATATATATGAATATATGAATCTATCTACTACTACACATGTATTTATTAAAAAAAAAAAAAGGATAAATGAAGATACTTACATCGAATAGGTTGATTATCTTCTTTCTTTTTTTCTGTTTTTAATAAAAGATATAAATTATAATTGATACAATTAATATGATATCTAATTTTCATTCATGTTTTTCCATTATCAATATTAATTGTGTACATTGTACAATTTTATAATACACATATACTATATTTATATACTACTATCATATACTATATAGTATAGATTAGAATTCATAATTTTTATATGAATACGTTCAAGAGTTGTATATATGCATATAATGGTTATAAAACCAACTTAAACTTTATTGTATGTCTTTAACAAGTCTATCTTCTGCTGCCTTATAAATAAATAAATTTATAAATAATATGTACTTATTAAAATAATTATGAAATTAATAAAATGAACATGAAGCGAAAATGAGGAAAAAGTAAATAATGTTTTGAGCGGGGACGATGTGAAGAAGGGTGAAATGAATTAATTTAATTTTATGTTTGCATTATAGAATATACTATATAATATTACATAACATATGTATATATGAAGTATATACAGAATAAACATAATACTATGTATATATTTTATATTATAGATTAACTATACATATAAGTGTACTACATGTAAATGTAATATAATATAGTATATACATATGATGTAATGATATATCATCAAGTCTGTTTATATTTATATTTATATACTAAAGTTACATATATATAAATTTTATGTTTACCTCACAAGTTGTTGAAGATGGTATAAATATAATTAATCATAACCCTTTCATATTATACAATAAAATTTCGTATAAATTCAAAGATGTATAATATAGATAACTTTTTTTTTCTTATATATATCACATCATAGATTTAGTTTTTATTTTTCTTGCTAATAATACTCTATAAATATAACTTTTTTTTTCTATATATTTTAAAAAAATTATTCATTTAATAAACAATAGCTATATACTTAAGTTTAAGTTTTGCGCATATATTTGTAATTTGTATTTATATCAGTTGTTCATATCGTATTTTTTATGCAAATATTAATAATACTATATAATAGCCGAATATATAAGTTGTTTTTAGAGATAATATAAACGGATATTTAATTGAATATTTCATACATTTTCATTATCGTATATAATTAAAGATGCTTCCCCGAAGCATTGATATTGAAAAATTGTTTTTTTTTTTGCTTCTAATAAACTTTAACTATTTTACAAATTTCGAAATATAATGTGCTTAACTTAACAATGAGTTTTACAGAAATTATATTTACCAGTTTACTATTAAATTCATTATTAGAACATTTTTTTGCATATTTTCACTGTCATGATTTTATGAAAAAAATATAGTTATAACAATATTCTATATGAAATTATTTCTAGCCTCGTTACTGATATGCTCAAAAATTAAATTATCTTAATATATATTTCTTATAAAGTAGAAAAAGGTTTTCAACTGCGTAAAAAATAATAATCGGATTTAAGAATACATATTTTTCTTTTATGAAATATTTGATTAAAAGGGGTAAATAATAATAGATTACAATTTTTTCTTATTTCTTATTTCTCTTCATTATATGTTATATATAACATTTAAATAATTTTCTATCTCTAATCAATAATTGTCCTTACCTCATTAGAGTCATTATATATAGTAAAATGATAATTTTTATTTATTTTTGGATATACTGAACATACATTGTTTTCATTTCATATTCGAATTAATTATCTAATTAATATTTAATAGTTATATAAATAAATAATCTTCAATAATATACCATGTCATATAGACGTCAATTGAAAAAAACACTATCTATTACATATTAGCTCAATTACATTTTCTTGTATTCTCGAATATGTTGTTGTTTTGTGCTATACATATTTATGTGAATTTAGATTTTAGACTCATAAATAAATCAACAATAATATAATAATAATTAATATGTGTAAGATCATATAATTATAATGGGTATTATAGACATTGACTAATATATAAATGTGCACAAACAATATTTCAAATAAGTATATACTAATCAGAATTTCGAATTTTTTTTAAATTGATCAATGGTCTATATAAATTTACATATGTCATATATAATAATGTGAACACGAGCATATTGCAATATGAATATATAAATGTATGGCCATCATCAAGATTCTCATTTAATATTATGAAGATCTCTAATATAGGGTGCATTTTTAATCGTGATAAAATTTTAAATTTGAATAAAATACACAAGCTGTTTAAATATTTAAAATATATATTTGTTTTTATTTTAAGTATTGCTGGACTACATTTATTTCTTGAAAATAATACATCTGGTAATTGTGGCCACCACATAGTGCATTTCGTCAGTTAAATTAAAAAATAGTTTGGCATAGTGAACACAAAATTTCCTCATTTGTTGTAAGCGTTGTTGAAGTTTAAAACCTACCTTAATGATTTGTTATAAAGTTACTGTAAAGAAAAACCAAAATAAATAAAAAATTAAATTATGTAATTTGTATTTTATTCAAATTTAAAGTACTATCACGCTAAAAAAGATATACTATATTAATATATAGATTAAGAGTGAATGTTTATTATATAAAGTTTTACAATGATTTACATTTATTTACGTGCAATAATTTTAACTATCTGCTTATTTGAAAATTAATATTAAAATTGTAATAATTTGCAGTAATAACAAAAAATTCTTTATATTGTTGCAGTTATACACATTTATTTAATTGTTTCTTTTTTAATAAAATAATAATAAAATTTAAAAGAAACGATAATTATTTAAATGTTTTTAATGTATCTGTTGTGGAATCAATTTGTCGTAATCATATATATATAAATATATATCTTTAATCCGACAAAAGATTCATCATAGATTATTCGTATAGGTTTTATATTAAATAATTAATTTTTTATACTCATTTGTTGAAAATTATTTTTCATCTTCTTCGCTTTACGTTCGACTCCGTATTTATTATTATTAGTTTATATGCTCATACAATATATATAAATGCTATATTTTGTGCGTGTAGAGAATTAATTTAAGCAATTAAAACCGATGGTAAACCTGTCAATTTTATAATCTCATTTTATAATTTGCATATAATAAATGTTTAAGCATTATCCTTTTATTCTGTATATGAATAAATGCAACTATATATATATTTTATCCATATGTGTGTATATATTGTAATATATGTAACTGTGCCTATATGTATATTGAACGCGATGGTAGGTATCATCTTATATCATATTTATAATATTATATAAACTCTCAATATAATATGTATATTGTAATATCAATTTATATATATGGTATGTGTATATAGGCAGGATTTATATAAATGCTGTATTATATACAAAAAGTATACACAGCACGGTGCATTTTTACTAAATGTAACATTAATATAAATTGAACTAAACTTTATATATCTCTTATGAATTCCATCAACCGTGTGGAATCTCATCGAACAGCATTCGATATATATTATATTATTAATTTTATTTTTCTTTATTAACTATATCCAATTCTATATATATATATATATAATATATTGATAATAATATTGTGCTTTGATGCATATGTATAAGTACGTATATGATGTACTGTGTTGTAAATATATAAATAGGATGAAAAATATTATATTAAAATTTATTTGACTTAAAGATTTGTACACTAATCTAGGTTTTGCACTATAACTTGTATATTTTCTTTATTTTTTTTTTTTTTTACATACTTTTATTATATATTCTCTCTCCATGGAAATTATTCGATCGATATATTATACCTTTCAACGCTATCGTATTTATTTTATCGTTATATGACTGAATATAAATATATGTAATGTATGTTGTTATGGTATGTATTTATGTATTTATTTTATATTATATTAAATTCTACAATATTAAGTAAATCCATATGATGTGCGTATACTGTAAAAGTGTACACATACTCATTTAAATTTATGAGCGAGAAAAAGTTTAATCCTTTTGATTGGTTTTAAACGGGGCAAAAATTGCGTTATATGTGTGCTTTTCGGACAAGACGGACACTTGCTTAAAAAGTGCCATGCCTATTCTGCCGACAAGTAACATTCAGTTAAGGACATATGTTTGTGTATGGCACTTTTACAACCAATCTTTTCTTGGATATTCCTAACAACACTGAAGCAACTGCCATTTGAATAACAAAGTTTCATGCTTGGTGTTTATCCCTTTGAATGTAGTCAAATATATTTTGTACCATTTTTATATACAATCTTATTTGTATCAATGACTTTTCATCATTTACCATGACAAACTGTTTTAAAACAATTCTATTATTTATATAATGCTAATACTAAACTTTACTATTATTGTCAAGATTTTTCTAATTTCTCATCAAATTACGGATATCGGTTCACCAAAATATAGATAAATTTACTTATTAAAGTATAGCTACTTATGGACATCTTCAACCCATTTAAATAAAATACGTATTCCACTATTTTGTGTAAATATAATATAAAAGTAATATGAATAATCACATGTGTTTACAGGAAAATATATATATATATATATCATATATTATGCAGGGAGTATGTGTAGCGTATTATATACCAATGCACATATATATTTCAATGTACAATATTTTCACAAATGAAGAAAAAACAAATTTTAAAAGAAATTAATGTTGATACTTTTAATCTTCATGGTGGATAGTATAGTACCGCTGAGCAGCATTGTATATAATTAATGATTATGCTTATACCTATCTACAGGTTTGTAGCACGCAAAATTGATATAGGGTAATATAATATGTTCGTAAATGTATAAACTTGTTTATGTTAATATTATTGGATATTACAGTAAATTTATATATATATAAATATTTATTATCGGTGTTTTACGTTACTGCGGTATTATAAGTCATGCACTCATTACTCATATATATATATGTATATATATAAAAATATATTGTATATTATAGATGAACGTTATGTTATACATTCAATTTGGTCTTGTCTTTTTTTTTGAAAGATAACTAACATTTACACTCTATTTATATATTTATATATAAAAGTATATTATACTATGCAGAGTTTCTCAACACTCTAAATTTAAATCAATTTGCATGATTTCTTCAATAAAATCTGTAAATTCAATTTGACCGAATGATACATGCAAGAAGTTATCAATCAGTTGATGATTTTACTTTTCATTGTTTTGGTTATTTTTGAAAAGTGTAATTGTTTTAATTTAAAGTTTTTAAATAACTAAAAGTAATAAATTAATTAAGTTAAGATTAATTTAAATTCCATTTAACGTTAAAGAAACTCTGATGTATTTGCAACCTTTTCTTAATTTTTTTTTATTTGCATATGCGCATGTTATGTGTTAATTCTGGTTTAATTAAATTAAATATGTTTATAGCGATGACATGTATTAAGTATAATTCATAAATTCATTCATGTAAATATTGTTATTGTTTGATATATATTTTATATTACATGAATATAGAACTTTATAATACATAAATTTGAAAAAGTGTAGTCCATATAAAGTAGACGGAGCATATATATTGTAAGATCATTTGTATACACGTATATTGTACATAAATTTAATTTGTTATATGAGAAGAAAACATGTAGTTTATTTATGGAAAAAGAAAAAAAGAAATAATATTAAGAAATATATAGAAGTCATCACCGCAGAAGATTTATAATAAACTATATATATTAAGTTGTTGTTGTTTTTTATTTTTATATGTAAAAAATAGCGGTTTCTATAAAAAGGACATTAAGAATTTATTATAACTAAACGCATATATGTGACTGTAAAATAATTTGAGAAGAATAAAATTTATATAGAAATATTTTAAATATATTATTATAAAGATATAATTAACTATATCAATGACCTGTTTATTTTTCAAATAACTATACTGATAATTAGCTTCTATTTTGATGTCACCAATATACGAGTATAGAAACCGAATAGAAATATACCATTTTTTAAATTCTTATTATCTAATTGAAAATAAAAGTAAATAAGTAAACAATATACCTTTGTCAGTTATTAGCTATCATTATATTACAATCACTTCTGTATATTTTATTTGTATAACAAATTATAATTGATCTGTTATTACACCATTTACCATTTAGTTACATTATATGGATAAGAGTATACCTACCTACTTTATTGCAAGTACAACAGTTATTCAGAAAAGACAAGAAGAAAGATTATTTAAATTTATAAATTCTATTGTAATATATTTTATATATTATACAAACAGATACACCAAATAAATATACCTACTATGTATTTTCATATAACATTTATTGTACGTCTAATAATGCAGTATAACTACAATATATGTGCGAATAAATTGTATTTATATATAATAAAAATAGTTACATTATATTTTATTCTTTTACCCATATATTAATAACATTTAAATATATGTATTTGCGTCTTGGCAATACATATTATAGAGAATAATTTTTTGATTATATCTTAATAAATTTATGATAAATTGATTATGTTTATATACAGTAACAGCTAAATAGTTAGTTAACCATATTATATAAATACAATAATATATATAATGTGATATTTTATGGTACGGTATAGTATTATGTACGTAATACAATTTTGAAAATAGATTATTTTAATATAAAATTAAACATATATTTATGTTGTTTTGTATATAAATAAAGTGTTGTTTTATTATTATTGTTCACAATATATTTAATGTAATAAAGTGAAAAATACATTAATATTATTATCACTATTGAAAATAAAAAATAGTATATAATTATATAATTGATGTGTGATCGAAAATATTAATAGAGTTAATAAATTATTCAAGTTTTGTATATATTTTCGGATTTTATCGTAAAATTATTGTAGTATGAATTATATTAATATTTTCTATTCGATGTTATATCGATAAAAACAATTATATATTAAATAACGACTCTTAATCTTAAAGTTATATTTTTATTCAGTACTTACTTAATAATAAAATGTAATAATATAATAATATTTAAGTAAATTTAATGAAGTCATGAAGTTGATACGATTTAACGTTTTTACGATCATATGATCATTTATTATTGGATAATTTACATTTTACACCCCTATTGTGAGTTGTTTAATAAGATAACGATTTATTTGTTTAGCTTCCAAGTTATCAATTTGTGTATACCTATTTACTTTACCAGTATAAACAAACAACATTATAGATATAAAAATTAAACTTGGTTTTGTATAGCATTTTCTGTTCAAATAACCTAACTGTCCACAAATTTAAATATTTCTGTAACAGCTTACGTTCATATAATATTATAATTAACAAATTTTTATGTGTTAATATATATAAAAACAATATCTTAAAATTACCCAACATAAGTGCTATTTTTTTCTTATAAGGAACTAGAGACTATATAGTTTGGGGTTTAGTACTGGTGCCACTACCCTATGTAGAAATATCAATTAATTTATTTGCATGAAGGACGATTATTATATTTCTTTTATTATATTTATTTTTAACGTACCTTATTGTATACAATAATTTTTTATTACAACTATATGTTCAATTTTCTGTTTATTTTTTTTATTTCTTATATTTATTTAAATGGTTTTACCTATATATTTATAATAATTTACATAATGATAATTTCATGATATACTTCGGGCAATTTATGTTTTATATTTTCTAGAAATCATTTTTCCATACCATAATATAAAGTTTATTTCGTCATAAAACAGAAAAAAAAAACTTTAATTCATTTAACATTATACGACTATTGTTTATTCATAAATATATGTTATATGGTAATATTGTTTTCAATCAAATTAATTACAAATCCAGGGTACTTTATTTAAAATTTGCTGTACTATATTCTATAAATAATTTATCGATATCAATAAATATATTGTATATATGCTATAATAATAAATCCATTACGTACAATAATATATACATACAATTTATATATGCACAATAATATGTTTGTGCTATTGCATCATATAGTATGAACACATAGTATAAATAAGAATACACCATATATAGATATATATATTTATAGTTATTGTTAAGGTAAATTTAACATATTATTATGTATGCACGTCGTTAAACATGGAACATAAAAATTCATTTGATATGCATTGTACTACTTCTTGTTGTACACAAACTTATTATAATGTATATATATTGTAATGTAATGTATTTTAAATTTTATTATAATGTATTATAATATCACATAGTATCTTACACATATATGCACATATTACATATTATAGCAGAAATGTATAAACTAGAATATACTATATACATATATGTATATATGTCATGCCATCAAGAAAGGATATATGAATGTAGTTTTCCGGCGTTTATCATCCACTATCGACGCAGGGCTACAAAATTTATATGTTTAGACATAGATGTAAGATAAATACATGCTACGTATAGTTATATAGTGTTGATAAATGTGCCAACCATAAATACATAACTTGCTGATGAATAAGTTTCATGTTTTAGATGTTGTTGATTTTTTCTTTGTATAATTTTTTTTTTCATTTATCTTGTTGTGATAAGGTTTTGTAAATAGTTTACATATAATGTGTATTTATAGTATATAATAATATAGTATATTACATTAGAAATATATGCAATGATGATCCGTAGGTAACGTAATTGTTTGTAAAATAAAGATACATGTCTATATTAATAACTATTTTTCCAAAGGTAAAATCTATTACGAACTTTTTTTTTTTACTGTGGAATTTACTGATCATGAACAATTTTTTGAGTATTTATTAGTGCAAAAAACAGTATTAGTGAAGAAAACTATATTATTTATATATGTACATAAATTTGTGAACCAATATACTTTCGAAACATTTAATTAATATATCAATATGTTATACATTTGTAATTTAATACTGATCTGATGGCTATAAATAAACTATATAATTTATAATGTATCTAGACAAGCACGTTAAATAATAAATAATTGATTATTTATAACGTACACACATATGATTAATGATATTATAATCTATGTGAATCGTCAATTTATTGTATGTATGTATTTATATATTTAGTACACTTCAACTTTAATTTTATTTTGTTTTTAGTTACCACAAAACTTGTCAATATACAAATTGATTTTATAATAAAATTATTGGCAAAAAAAAAAAGAATATGTGGATATATATTGTGTTTATTTTATATACTGTTTATAATATATTTATTTAAAAAAAGGTTTGGCATAACTAATCAAAAAATTACCTCAAGAACATATTAATTTTTATCTCTTCTATTTACTTACAGTAACTGAAGTAAAAAAACAAAAAAAAAACAAAACTAACAAAAGTATACGTTCATAAAATATTTTCTCGTGCAAAAGATGTTAAAGATATATAATGTATATATATTCATATATCAATTTTTAAACGTAAAAAATAAATGACTATTATACCCTTCGTTCAATCCTTCCATTCCATTTTAAACAGCGAATAATGTATATTTTAGTATATAAGAAAAAAATCATCACAATCATGACAACAACAACTAAATCGAAACCAGTATAGTAATAATTTTGTATCTAAAAGATTAAAAATATATAACGAGAGAATACAAATAGAAAAGAAAAAAAAATAATAAAATTAAATCATTTTATCAGGAAACGAGCATGTAAATTATGTAAACGTCAAAAAGCTAAATGTTCTCGCTTATATAGTATTTATTCATTATATAATAAAAAAAAAATAAAAGAATTAACATTATTAATATACACGAATTATTTATATAAGAATAAGAATTTTAATAACTATATATATATATGTATACAACAATATAACAACTACAATAATAATAGCATCAGCACAGCAATAGCTATATAGAAAACATTACCATAGTAGGAAAATATAAATAACATCTCAAAAACAGCCACAATACAACAACAATAAATGGGATTTTTTTTTATATAAATATAAATAATGAAATATAACTTCTTTAATAACAATAACATATAGAAATTGAAATGTCACTCTCTTTTTATTTGGAATTTCTGTTGTTGTAAAAGGAGGCGATAAAAACCTACATTAAAAAACTGTCATTAACATTGGATTGGAAATTAATTTTTTTTTTCTCTTTCCTCATAAATTAATATTTTAATTTTTAATTTCTTAATTTTTTTTTTTTTTTACTAAATTAATATGTTTAGCTTTATAATAATAATAATAATAATAATAATAATAATAAATTACAAGTATGGATTATAGCAATTTTGTGTGTGTTCAAAAATAAATCATATACATCATAATCTTCATCATTCGTATTTAATATATGTATTTACAATAAATACAGAATGATTAACATAACTAAAGTTTAAACTTAAATCACAAGTATTATGTATTTTTGTACACAAATAAATATATGTATATATACCGTATAATTTATTAATATGGTGATGTTGATGTTGATGTTGATGATGATGATGATGATGATGATGTAGCACATTGAGATCACGACGACATTCAATTGCACTTAGATTTCTTCACTTTCAATATATTGTATGCGTACCATACATATACAAAGTAATGAATAATTTTGTATTTAAATTCCATCGTTGAGTTCACTTCAAAACATACTGTTGTTCATTGTTCGTGATGTATATTTATGTCTTTCAACAAATGAACTATTTTTTAATTTATTCAAGAAATATGTTTTTAACAAAAATTTCTACGGAAGCATAGTAAAATGATTTTTCATTCCTTTTTACTTTTACAAGAAAGTACAATTACCTATTTATATATTGTATTATTACACATATAATATATAAAAACTTTTTTTGTTATTGTTATTTTTTTATTTTTTTAATATAATCTTTACTTGAATACAGTAATTTGTATTATTTTCACAAATTTTACTGCAGCTATAAATATTTTCACTTCATAATATGTTGTGGATGTTCATTGTGATAGGACTATATAGTTGCTAAAAACAAATCAGATTATCTTATGTAGAAAATCCGTTTCCGTTTGAATTTCTGGTCAAGTCGTGGAAATAATGAGCAGATCGTCGCGCTGTGACTATAGTTGAGATTATTCAAATCGTGAGTATAATGAACATATCCATTGCGTAAATTTCATATAGAGTAACTATATAATAAAATTAACAAATTAAATTAATGATTATTTTTATTATAAGAATTATTGAAAAATAATTTGTACCATATGTATGGAAATGAGAAAATTAATAAGAAATCCGACTATATATATCCAATTGAATACACCTATTGCATATTAATTGATGGGAAATTTTACAAATATTATAATTAATTAATAATTTATTATTATCCAACCAACCAACAGACAAATGAGAATTATTATATACATTTAAATATAAAATTACCAAAAATTTCATCAAATGGTTATAAATAGTAGATAATAAGATTTAAATTAAAAAAATTGTATTATGTCTATGGATAGACGTCAGTACACATAAATAATATATGCAAAAGTAAAAAAAACTGTATGTATTAGACATAATATAACATTTTATATATATATATTGTATGTTATATACTCGCTGTATCAACAAAACCAATCTGCGTTTATATACTTATTTGTACTTGTATGTATTGTGTGTAAAATTATAAATTTATTTAATAACAGAATGATAAATTATATAAAGTCAATAATTTTTTTTCTTCTTATTTTTTTTTTTTTTTTTAAATATACTATACCAACTTATGTGTCTGCATATAAATTTATTGTATGTGTATGTATGTTGAAGAAGAATTCTACTATGATTATATCAATTTGCTAGTGGCAATAATTTTATTATTGAATTATTATTAAAATGCGTATATATTTTATAATAACGCTATATGAATATTTATATTTATTTATTTATTTTTTATTTTTATTTCGAATACTATATGAAAATGTTATTTTACTCGAGTACAATACCCCTACACATACATATACTTACTTATACACAAATAATTTTCTGTACATAAGTACATTAAAAAAAATTGGTTTTTTTTTTCCTTATAGATATTCAATCATTTATTCTTTTCTTGATTTCATCAAAATTCAAATTATACCAACCAAAAGAAAAAAAAAAAATTCACTTATAAAAAATTAATTATTTTATAAATAATAAGAATTATTATTATTATTATTAGATATATAGATAGGTAATAATAACGCATGTGATCATTATCTTCTATTTAATTTATTCACTGTATTTATTCCAATTTTTTATCTTATTCGATTGACTTAATTCATTTTTTTTTTCTATATGCCAATATCTATGTATAAATTGTTATAGTAAATTGTTAAGTATAGCGTGTATGTCATTAGCAAGTCACGTTGTTTCAAGTGGAGCATATGTCATCTACCAGATATTCATTATCATTACCTTCAAGTAGATAATTTATTCACTGTAATTGCAATTATCGAAAGATACTATTACGGGTGTAGTTATCTTTCCATTTTATAAACGTTATTGATCACCAAAAGTTGTAATTTCCACAAATTTTACACAATTGCAATAACAAATTGTGATATCTAATAACGACAATCCTTTGCAATGCATATTTAACCGTTTGCATTTTTTTTTTGTTTTTGAAATGAATAACATTTTTGCCGTAGAATTATTTTGTGCTCATTTTGTTAAAGTGGAGGACAAATTGCGTTAATACTACAGGGTATATACACAGAATAATTCAAGATAATTGAAAGCAATTTAAGAATCAAAACTTAAATTGACGCATGGAATAAAATACAATAACTTAAGCCAAAGATTTATTTAACATAAAAAAAAAAAAAATGTGGAAGAGTATGTTTTTTTTTTTTTTTTTTTATATAGTGTATATTGTATAACATCAGAGAACAAAAAGAAGAGTAGTAAAAACATTATAAAATTGCAATATAATAAATCATCACATAATAATAATCTTACGTATATATATATATATACTACTTCAATATATTGTATAATAAAACTAGGTAGGGAAAAAAATGAAAATATTATTTAATTTTTCTCTTATTTATTTATTTATTTATTTATTTATTTATTTATACGTTGGATGTTGTTGTGCACATATTAAATACCTGCTTCTCTATATATATATAGACACAAAACGGCAAAATAATAAAAAAATTGTTAAATGAAATTACATCAACAACATATTGCTGCTATATTTACCATTGATCCACAGTCGCGGCGCGGCAAATTCTGATCTTTCAAAGAAATTGCAAACCTATCTGGTTTTTTTTCGGTTTTTTTTTTGTATATACATACATATTAAATACGTATATTACTTGTTATACAATATAACATATTTTCATCTTTTCAAAGTTGCTTTTTCTCTTTCAATTATTACAATGTATACCTATATAATGGTGTTTTTGTTTTATTATTTGGTATATATTATTATTTTATTATAATTATTAAATATTATTTATATTCAATATTATATATATATATATATATTCAATATTGATTCATTTACTAGATTTTCATAAATGCAATATATGTGTATATTACATGTATTTATATTCTTACTTACATTGCCCGATACGTAACGTATTTATATTTATATTATTTATACGCAAAAATAACTATCGCATTCATATAATAACAGCAGCAAATAATAAAAAAATTTTGTTTTGCCATAAGAGAAGAAAATATCACAAGAAATTATTTAATAAGACATCATTGCTCTCCTCAGATCGCATGTATTTGTATATTATATATACACATATAATGTATATAAGTTTTTATATATGCACAGAAAACAGTTAAAATGCCATGGCCATATGAATTCAAAAGGTTTTTAACTTACGAACTTGACTTTAAATATAAATAATAATAATAATAATAATAATAATAATATTATATAATATATTACATAACAAGTTCGCATTTATCGTTAATGTGTAAACATATATATATATCGTTTATATACAGAATTCATAATGACAAATAAATAAATAATAATAATATGCGGTATTTACAATAATAAATTATGTTTAATATATTTATATACTCGTATATATATTTGTATCTACCAAATGATGCAGGCAAAATAAAATTAGTTTGCTATATGGTTTTGTATATATTTAAACGAAAAACAAAAAATTATTGTGAATATTTTTAGAGACAAATTATTATTGAATATTATATATATAGATTTCTTATTACATCGTAAAACAATAGCATATTTCATAAATGAAGAAAGCGTATGTGTTTTTAAATTAATCAATAAAAAAAAAATGTATGAAATTGCATTTAATATACGACATTAATAATTCAAATTATTTCATTATATTAACTAGCTTGTTGATGTCCGAGTAATATAAAATTAATTTATTTTCTTGAACACGAAACCTAAACACTGGTCAATAATATATTGTTAAGGAAAATTACAAGAATTTTAACATCTGTCGATGTGCCTCTTCACCCGTATTATATTTTACCATATACAATATATATATAAAATAAAATTATAAATACGTTTAAAATATGTGTGAGTATTTCATTTATATGCATATATATTATATATATATATATATTATATATAAAGAAATTTTATAATTTGATATACCCTCTTATTTTTATACATAATTAAAAAAAGAAACACATATCAACACAATACACATTTATTATATATAATGGTTTTTTTTAATATTATCATCATGATGGTTTTGTTTGAACCTTTGTATAATATAAATAAATCTTCAACATTCAACTATTAACATTATTATTATCTTTATTTAATTATGTGCTTGTCCGCGCTACAATTGACCTTACATTTAATTACTCAATAGCGTAATATATAATTTAATTGAAACAAAACAAAACAAAAATTGGAAAACATCTGCAAACATTAATTTCATTTTATTTTATTATTATTTTTTATATGTAATATATATAACATATTTATATACAATATAATATGGTATTTTATTTTTAATAATAAGAACACCACATGCTCACACCTTTTTATACTTTATAAATATCATGTCGATACTACTATATTATTATTTATCAATAATAGATTTTAAATTTAATAAATACAAAATTATATATTATTTTGTGGAAAATGAAAATTATAATAAGTGCAAAAGTGCGTGCACGCACATTATACTGTAACTTTAACAACAGGTACCTATATAATGATAAATTAATAAATACCCACTTATAAATTTTATAAAGAAAAGAAAAAAAATATAAGAAAAATACAAATTTAATCTCATAATAAAAATCAAAATATATCTATTTTATATATATAGGTGATTGTAAATATAAAAAAGGAAAAATAAAGGACATCATAAAAAAAAAAATCAAATAATAAATACCATGAAAGAAATATTTATAATATCGAATATGTTATCGTGGTTAACAATAGATTATATTACACACAATGCATATAACAGACCACCCTCATCAATACAATTGTGGTTTATATATTATAAATAATATAAATTATCTTAAATAATATTTTTATGTCAAATATAACAATAAAGAAACAATCAAAACAAACAAAAATTTTAAAAATAGAAAATAAATAAATAGGACTATCCGTGTTAGAAAATAAATAAATAAGGACTATCCGTGTTAAATGTAATAAATTTAGAAAAATATATACCCTCATAAAAATTGATTTCTTTTCATCGAAAAAAAAATTAAAAAATAAACAAAATTAAAAGGAATTGCCACTAATTGATTCTTGATGAGATAATCAAAAGTATTTTTCAAGTACCAGCATATAAAATATTAACAACTGATCAATTTCAACTCGATACTACTCAAGGTGTTATTGTGTTTATATTATTGAGGATCGTCTAATGTTAAGAAAATTTTTATTTACATATTTTTCGTTTTTGATATATTTTTAGTATAATCAAATTTTATGCAATTATTTAAATTTACCGATTTTAAATTGATCAGTTCTTAATTTGTTTTTTTATAAAGACTTCGTTTTGATTTTTTGTAAACTGGCAAAGTTTCTTGATTTAACAGTAATCACAATGCCATATTAGGCCCAACACCGCGGTATGGAAATGCTCAAGTTTCAAACATTAAAAAGCCCATTTCTGCTATACCATAATATATAACAAATGAAAATTTAATTTTATTACCATTGAAATATTTTGAATTTTATTACAATAAGTTATATATAGCATAAATTTTAATGCTAATATATAACTAATAAATTAAATCATAAAATTATGAATTTTCTCGTATATAATATGAAATATATATCAGAATTATTGTAGACATAAATGAATGACGAAGTTTTTACGATTTATTCAATATATATATTTATTATATGAATGTTATGTGTAATTAAATTTGGAATACTTAAGTTTGACATTAAATTATTTTGATTACTATTACACTCGTATATTAAATTATTCAAATTATAATTTTATATTTAAATTATTTTATATTAGTAATATAGTTCATCAGATTATTTTCTTTTAATTGGCTTTATGGATATAATAAAAATGTATCTTAAGCGAAAATATTGCTATAAATTATTATTATACGTTGAAAACACTATACGCCAATGGGTATCCAAGTGTAAATATATATAGGAATTTCCAGTAAAAAAACGTTTTACCATTCCGTACTCCATTCATTAATACCATCTTAATATATATATTTTATATATAATATATAATACAATTTAAATGCGATTATACATATTACAAGTATTGTGTAAATAATTTATTTAATACATAATAAAAGTACATATAATAATAATAATAATAATTAGATTGGTCTATGACCGTATGTGAAATAGCGCAATTCCGGATTATATTATCTTATTTATACGTGAATACCTGTTGTTTTCTTATATATATATACACAATATATTTATAAAAATATATAATACATTAAATACTCTATATATTTTTATAGTGTAAAAATATTGTATTGTGTAGTTATATATATTTTATAAATTGTTTAGCATTGTGTTTTATTATGTGATTTTTTATCGTAAAAAATAAAAAAAAAAACAATCAACTGAATCACAGAAGAAAAACGATGAAAAGAAAAATAAGAACTTTGTTTAAAGAAAAGATATATTAATGATGTTACAAACTGTTGAAAGGTATATATACGTTTTAGTATATACTATATATAGAGTACCTACTTATATGCCTTGGTTAGTATATACACTTACTTTTATACATGCGGATATTTATATTTAGTGGAAGAAGAAAACTTTTGTATATATACGTACCTATAGATATATATATAATATATATATTGTATTTAACAATGTACATGTGTATATATAAATACGTACGCGAATATAGACGTATGTTATATAGTATAAGTATCCATAGTATATAATAGGTCTACTAATATGTGTGTGCCGCTCAAGGATTAATCTCTGTGGACGCATTAAATGATGGCGGTTTCGGCTGAAATATTTTTTTGTGAACGTATTCACTTTATATCTTTATCTTTCTCAGTTTGTGTTACGAGCTAAAAGTGTAAACAACATATTTTTTTTTTTGTTGAAAATGTCGTGTTTTGTGCCAGAAAAAAGTGATTTGCGGGGAGGTTTATTGTTATTGTTTCATTGGAAGAAAACTGCTGCTGAAAGTCATCGAATTCTTGTTGAAGCTTATGGTAAACATGCTTTACAAGAAAGAATGTGCAGAAAGTGGTTTCAACGATTCAAAAGTGGTGATTTTGATCTGAATGACAAAGAACGTTGAAAACCACCAAAAAAATTTGAAGATACAGAATTGCAAGCATTGTTGGATGCAGACGATGCGCAATCGCAACAACAACTAGCTGATTCCTTAAATGTATGTCAACAAACCATTTCTAATCGTTTAAACAATATTGGTAAGATCCAAAAGGAAGGAAAATGGGTTCCATATGAATTGACAGAAAGAAGCATGGAAAAGCGAAAAACCACGTGCGAAATATTGTTTCAAAGACAGCAACGAAAGTCGTTTTTGCATCGAATAGTCACTGGTGATGAAAAATGGATTTATTTTGACAATCCTAAACGGACTAAGCATTGGACTGATCCAGGTCAACCAGTCAAATTGACGCCAAAACGCAATATTCATGGAAAGAAGGTTTTATTGTGTATTTGGTGGGACCAAAAGGGCGTGCTGTATTATGAGTTATTGAAACCTGGTCAAACTATTACTGGTGAGGTATACAAAGGACAATTGAATAAATTGAATCAATCATTGAAAGAAAAACTACCAGAATGGGCCAACAGACATGAAAGAGTGATTCTTTTACACGACAATGCTCGTCCACATGTCGCAAAACCGGTAAAAGAAACATTGGAAACACTCGGATGGGATGTGTTACCACACCCGCCCTATTCACCAGATGTTGCTCCATCAGATTACCACTTGTTCAGATCGATGGCACATGGACTCTGTGCACAACGCTTCCACAATTATGAAGACGTCCAAAATTGGATCGATTCTTGGATCGCATCAAAAGAGGAGAAGTTTTATTTTGATGGTATTCATAAATTGCCAAAAAATTGGAAAAAGGTTATACTTAACGATGGTAATTATATTCAATAAAAATTTTTTACTGTTATTACCGGAATTAATGTGTTTTATTTTTAAAAAAACGGCACACACATATTGGTAGACCTATTATTATATATAGTTGGTTTAATTTCTCCTTTTATTCCCATTTATAATTCAGAACATGTTCACATACTTGTAAAATCAAATAAATTCATTAAAAGATTATCTTTGTTTTACACGTTTGCAACAATTATCTAATTTAAATTTATAAATTGTCGTTTTTTTTTTCTGTAACATATCAATGGATTTTAAATGTTTATTTAAAGGCAGCTGACCGTGTAGGATGGTATTAATCAGAGCCGCCACACAAATTTATTTGTATGTATTTTATAATACGCATAAATATATATATATATATATTTATACTTATATCCATATATATATGATGATGATATTACATAGCATTATGTATACCATATATACATATACAAATATGGTTATTTGTATTAATATATAAAGTGTATTCTGTCAAATGAATCTCATTATTATAATAAGGTGTTTCATCCTTTTCTTGTTTAATATAATTTAAAAAATAAATAAATAAATAAATAATCTGCATAAAAAAAGAACAACCAAACTATTTTATACATATTATAACTAAGTATACATTATGTGTATAAATACATATGAATATAATGAATTTTTATTTATACTCGTATTATATTATTGTGTATTTATAACCGTGATAGAGATAAGACTGCAAATTCTTATTTATATGATCAATAAATATTTATAATAATGTGATAATCTTGTTAGAAAAAAATTTATTGGTTTGTGATATTGAAAAATAAAAAAAAAACAAATATTTTTATACATGTATTTTATGTGGCTTTTATATAATATGGAAAGAACGAAAAGAAAATATTTACAGCATGGTTTTGTTGTTTTTGTTTTTTTTTTCTTTTTTTTTTTTTTTAATATTATTTAAATTTAATTAATAATATTGAATTAATTTAAATATTAAGAACTTTTAATGCTCACATTATGTTAGATTAATTTATACCTAAATTAAAGATTTTTGTTTTTTCTTTTTTTTTTTTATATTTATTTTTTTATAAATAAAATAGATGGAATGTATTAGCGACTAATAAAATCCTATAGGCTTTTTTGATTTATTAAAATATTTGATTAAGATTTGGTAGTAGTTGCTAGTAAACTGCTCCTCAAATGTTTTAACAAATAGCTCATCAATTTTTTCAGTCTATATAAATATGTATATGTACTTAAAAATTTCTATTATTTTTCCTAAAATTAAAACAATTTATTATATTGCTGCTGTTGTACATTATTTAAATAAACTAATTAATATTTAAATGATTATATGATTTTATTAAAATTCACATACAATACTGTTAAAACGGTGTCACTACAAATAGTACAAATATATTATGTAACAAAAATTAAATTAACAAAGAGCAAGGGAATTGTATAGTTCGTTCATGGGACTGCATAAAAGAATTATTTTATGAAATAATATTATGTATTATTTAAACAGAAACAATTGTACAATTGTATATAATATAACTATAAGATAGATTGCTTTACTAATTATTAGTCGAATAAAATAATATTAAATGAAATCGAAAAGAAATTCAAATTATTTATTTATAATAACTTAGTAATTAGTATGTATATTTATTTTATTATATGCTATAATATGATTTATCATATTAATTTAGTTTCCTCCTAAATTTACATAAATTTTAAAATAAATAATTCCATAGAAATATATATATATTTAATAATATAATTAATACATTAATTGGTATTAGTTAGTGTACATCAACAATAACAAATAGAAAATATAATGAAATGAATTAAGTTATAAGTCGCATAAATTAATTATTCATTATTTGATATCAATACAGTATGCGAAAATGAGAAATCTCTTTGTATTCTCTTTGAATGTATAATAATTGTTTGATTATTATATATATGTATAATTTCAAAGGAATAAGAAAATGGAAAATTTATATAAATTTAATATATTCAAGATAATCACGTAAATGATAAATTTCCATTATGTATAAAATGAAAATTCATCATATATTTACTTTTATTATATATTCTTAGGAGCAAAAAATTAAAACAGTAGGTTTACAAATTTATTCTTTTATTTAAATTTATTTGTAAAAGCTATTTATTTTCCTTCTATTTGTATATAGTACATCTTTTGTATGTCATTATTATTATTATGTTAATAGCAATAATAATAATAATAATAATAATCTATATATACATTAAAATTATATCAATCAAAATTGTTATACCTATTAAAATATGATTATACAACAAATTAATAATAATACATGTAATAATAATTTATTATTTACATTTTGATAATACTTCATTATATGTTTATTATTTTATATTACCTATTGATAATAATAATTTCTTTTTTAATATATTAAACAAGATATTATATATTTACAATATGTATAATATATTACTTAATTTATATTTATTATAATTGCATAATAATTGAATAATAACTATTAGTTATATAATTTATATACAAATAATGAGACTGAAACAATAATATTAAATATACTTATAATGATATTTTTTTTTTCATTTCGTTTGATTTACGTTTTTGTAATTATCAAAAGAATACCACATTTTTAATAATGACAAATGAAAATTCATATATCAATATATTTATATTTTGTTGGATATCTACCTCGTAAATGATGAGCCCTTTTCTTTACAAAAAGAAATGCCTTGTAAATAGTGGTATTTGTTTTAGTCGTATTTCAAGGTAAACATCCAATATATTTTATCATCACATCAATATATGATAGATTTATTAGTATTCTTATTACTTCACATATTATTATTATTTATTATTACAAGTTTTATACTTAAAATTTTTATTATTTATAATAATTAATTATTTGACTTTTTGCTTATGTACTAAATAATATCATATAATTATATACAATTTAATGTGGTTCCATAATTATTGGATGGTACTAAAAATAATGTGACAATAAAATCCTATTAGTTATACAATTTCTTGTGAATCTGTTGCATTAAAATGTGGCTAGATTCTGGTTCCAATTCTCTCGCAAAAGAAAGAAAGAAATTCCAATCCAAAATACAAATTTTTTAACTTAAATTATCTATAAATAATTTTAAATAATTCTATCAGTTTTTCGCTTAATTTTACGTTAAATACACATATCAATGAAAACACTTTTAAAATGTTTCTACAACGATAAATTAAATATTACTTTATTAAAAGATTATTATTATTATTATTTATATAATATATGTTTGCACACATTACATTGCTACAATATAATTTATACATATGTCTATCATTATTAAATTCAATTTATTTCCATAATCTCTAATTTTTTTATATCTACCGCAATTTTTCTTTCATATAATAATAAAAAAGAAAAATATGCGCTGTACAATGTTCATTAATCAATAATAAATAACATAATATTTTTTAAAATAATAATAAATTCATATTTCATGTATGTTTCGACTATTTAGAATATTTAGATTGTGTATATACTCTGGAACTTTTAATCTGAAATAATAAAAAAAAAAAAAATAAATTAGTTTAGATTTAAAATTAAAATATTTTGTATATAATATATTTATTATTTTTTATTATTATTATTATTTTAATAGATCATTTTATTTTATTTTTTTTTTTAATTTTTTAATAATAGTAAAAATATAAATTAAGTTCTGTTTAATAATTTTTTTAATGTCTATTTCAAATTTATTGGTTTAGTTAAATTTATATATAGTTTTAAAAAACCTTTCTGTTTTCTATATATGATCCATATTATAAATTTAAGTATAATATTAAGAATTTAATAAATTCATATTTTCGACAATCTTCTTATATATTTTATATTCATTTATGTTGTGTATATTGACAAAATAAAGATATATTTCTTTTGATGTTTATCTATATGCTTGCATTTAACAGAAATATTTAAATTAGAAATTCATTAGAAAAAATATATGAAAATATAATAATTAATATAAATATATAAATATAAAAGAATTCATATATAAGTAAAATGTTGTGGTGTTCTTATTGTAAATTTTATTAAATTTTTGGGGGGTCATCAATAAAAATATTGTGGCTAATGACTTTCAAGAATATATCCTTTATTTTTTTGTTCTTTTCTTTATGGATAATTCTGCAAATGCCAATGAACCTTTGAAAATGATTTTTGTATCTATAAATTATTTAAAATAATGTCATTTCGAAGAATTGCTTTGCACCATTTCAGAGAAATTTTTTTTTGTAATCAACGAATTTCTTTTATGATCTAAAATATAAAAAAAATCAGCTATAAACATTTTATTATTTCTTAAGCATAACATAAAAACATAATAAAATGATATAAAATATATGAGAACCAATAATTTATTCTTCTTTCATATTCATTTGTATTTATAATTAATAATCTGGTTATTCATATAATGACACTTATCGTTAAATTACTACGTAAGTAGCTACAACAATTTATATTTTGCATTTTTTTCGCCTGCATATACATTTTTCGATTATATAATTTCAAAAAATCTTTTGACACATTCACAAAATTGTATATGCATATATGAGTATATATCAAATCATAAATTATACATGTATGTTATATAAACAGAATCATGTACATTGATTCAACCATCCATCCATCCATCCATCCATACATAGGTGTATAATCATTTTCAGATCATATCATATAATTTAAATTCATATATACAAATACGAGAGGCGATTGAAAGGAAAAGAAAAACATTTTTTTCAACAAATCGTTCAGTCCATCAAAAAATTAACCAAAAAAAAATAAAAAAATTACATGTATATACTTATTGAAAAAACATATAATACAATTTCAATAACCAATAATCATTTTGTACAATCGAATATCGTTAACAATATGGAAGAGAATCGTTTTTCTGTAGGTTTCAAAAATATACACAATGTACCATACGATATACAATAAAAATAATTTCAAGAAGTTTATACATATACTAAAAAATATTAAATAATAAAACAGATACAATAATAAAAATAATACAAAAAGAAAAAAAAAAGAAAGAATAATAAAAATAAGTGCATAATCACTAATTTCGCATCCACTTAAAAATTCAAATTAACATTCTCACTTAATTATCAAGTTCGAGCAGAGAAGATGAATAAAATTTATACCAATAAATATACTCGTATGTTTGAAATAAAGTTTATAAACCTAAAAATCGCGTATATTACAGACGCGATACACGCACGTATACATATGAATAATAATAAATTATGATATGTTTTGTATCTGACACAGTTAAAAGTTAATACTTTATTTATGATGGATTCAGACTGACAATATTTCTTTAACCACTTGAAAATATTACTTTGTTTTTGTTTTTTTACTTTTTTTTTTTTTCATTTCATATCCAGTTCACTTTTATTATTATTTTTTATTTTATTTTATCATATTACATTATTTTATATTCTTTTTTCTATTTGATCTTCGTTTCTTTTATATACTATACCTATATATATATACAATATATAGATAGTGTGAGCATGTTGCCTTCAGGCCACAAATAAACTTTTTCAATTTTTTCATTCTTTATTATATAAATATATGATCATATTTTTTGAATCGCAACAGTGAGTGGTGATCCATCCGCCGCACAGGTACATATATTATATAAATTTTATATATATAATATATATATTGATTGTATAATTTTTAAATAAAATTACCAATACGTATTCGTCGTTACGTTACGGATACACATAAAATATAGCAATATGCTTTTCTAATGCCAATATACATATATAAATTCAAAATACATATTTCCATTTGTAGAATATTATAACATTTATTCACACACAACATATACATTAGTTGGAGCATACATTATACATACACATATTTGTGGTTATATTTTTGAATTGATCTTGTGGGTCATTCACTTTACCTTTTGTATCAGAGGCGTCCAACTACCGTGCTTCAAAATAATAATAAAAAGTTTTGCATCTAATTTCAAAACACATTTATATTATATTGGAAAAATATCTTGCCGCATTTAAATAAACCATGACCAATTTTCCACCAAAGAATGGTATTGGAATTCTACTTGTAACACAGTATTGCATGTACGACGAATATTCAAACTCATACTATGGCATATATCAACGGATTTCTAAATGATTTTAGTAACCTGAGATAAGTGCAATGATTGTAAGACATTTACTTTCAAAATGTATAGTGAATTTCATAACATATAATTACTACAATTGGTTTATGCGGATGAATTACCTATTTACGTAGGATAGTACGTCGTTGGATTTCAGTTATAGTGGTCACTATAAAAATATCAACATTTTACAAACTACATAACATAATGTATATACAATATAATATTGTTATACAATATATTATATATGAGAGAGAGAGAGTCGATGACGACCGGTACAATGTATTTACGCAGAGAATAACGTAGTTAAACAACATTTTATAGGTTTGGCTTTAAAATACATCGGCAAGGTTCTTAGTTCTTAGTTCTTTTTATTTTTTCTTATTTTTATTTCTTGGTGTGTACGTTGTTTTTGTTTTCTTCCATTATTGTTTTTAGTTTTATCTGTTTTTTTTTTCTTTTCTTTTATTTCTTTTTTCTTTAATATTTTGAAATAAAAACCAGCTCTCCGATCTTGTTACGTCAATCTTAAAATTAACAAATCCATGGACATACAGAAATGTTGTTGGACTAACTGATAACAAGTCTTATTATATTGTTTGTTTATTTTATCACATATTGTTAATTTTGGTTTTATTTTGGTACACTTTTAATTTGATTCCGTTGGCTTGTTTGTTGAATATATTTATTTACAATTGTTTGATTAATTTATATGTGGTTCAATGCTTGTTACATATATTATGATGATGAACATATGACTAACAAAAGAAATACGAAATTAAATTTAAAACTAAACTGATTTTAAATGTTAATAATTGTAATTTATTTGTAAATACAAAAATTTCAAATTAATGTGAATTAGAAAATTATCTAATATTATATTTTAAATTTGTATGAATTTTAAGTGGGCGATGATTAATTTATTTATTTAAGTTCATAGGTTAAAATCAATTTTATTTTAATATTATTACTAACAAGTTTTTTTTTATGTAAATACAAAATTAATAGAACAATACCTATTTCTAGTAAAATATGAATATTTTACCTTAATATTGTAATAAAGAAAAAAATAAATAAAATAATAAAATAATATTAAATGTTGTAGAAAAAAATTTAACCAACATATTCACGTACCAATATTTTGTGATTAATGTTCTGAATAAAACTACGTTTTTCATAAAATTTGTGCATAAATACACAATTTTTATATTTGATGAATATCTGACGAGAATAAATAAATAATTAAAATGGAATTAAAATTTTGCTAACACATCTATTACATATGTAATTTCTTGAAAGAGTTTATTTTTTAAACAAATTTGAAAAATTCATATAAAAAAAACGAAAGACTTAAGCGACGAAACTTTTTTTTTAATTTTTATTCAATGTATATTTCTAATACAATTCAATATTCCGGGTGATTTATATACGGCCATACTTTTTATAATTATAAATAATAAAAATATGTGAAACATTTGAAAAATATTCCTACGTTATTAATTTTTAGGAAATTTCTTTGAAAAGAATTTATGTAAAAATTTGCATATAAAAAAAACAAAAGACTTAAGCGACGAAACTTTTTTTTTAATTTTTGTTCTATGTATATTTTTAATACAATTCAATATTCCGGGTGATTTATATACGGCCATACTTTTTATAATTATAAATAATAAAAATATGTAAAATATTTGAAAAATATTCCTACATTATTAATTTTTAGGAAATTTCTTTGAGATGAATTTATGTAAAAATTTGCATATGAAAAAAAAAACGAAAGACTTAAGCGACGAAACTTTTTTATTTTTATTCAATGCATATTTATATTTAATATAATGTGTAAAGTTCATCTTTGACGACACACTTAAGTTCATCGTAAATTGTATACTTCCATTTACATTGTTAATTATAAAATTATAATTATTACAATAATTTCATTACTAAAAATATAAAATAAAATTTTCTTGTATTGTAAAATCAAAGGAAAAAAAGCTACAATTTTTTTTTTACTAATAAATAAAATAATATAAAAAAATAAATAAATATTGTACGAATATAATGTGTGAATACGCCAAATCTCTTTTTCTTCTTTTAACTGACACCGTGTATAACAGGTGATTGAATAATATTCGTACCATTTTTAAATTAAATTTAATTACTTTAATTTTTATTGTATTTACTTTGTTATCTCTTACAAAATAAAAGAAATATATATATAAAATGATACAATGAATTGAAATAAAACAAAAAACCACATACAAATAAATAAAAAAAAATATATTTATATATTCCATGTTACGTATATTTATCGCATTTTATATATTTAAACAATTTTGATTGCATCAGAAAAATTTCGATAATTTTATGTTGTGCGTTTGTTGTGCCTGTTGCGGTTTAAATATTTTTTTGTACATATACGAAAATTTATTGTTAACAAAAAAAAAAAAAATGAAAAACTAAATAAATAGCGATATAAATATTTTGTGTAATTAGAAGAAGATCACCGGCACTTTGGTTATACGAAATTTTAGTAATTTTTTTTTATTATTGCTCTTGATTTTGTACTAAATAAATGAATTTCATTCATCGGCATCAATTTCTTTGTACACTAAAAAATTGAAATATTTTTTCACAAGTTTTATATTTTCAACTGTGTTGTTCTTTAAATAATTAATTTTATTAATACATTTACTTTTTTCTCAACACATATATTTTATATTTTTGTATATGAATTCATAATAATGCGTTTCCATTATAATGTTTTTTTTTTTTTTTTACTTCTTTTTCTTGGTACACCGATAAATTTAATATTTATTTAATAACCGCTATATGTACGCAGCATCCCATAACCAAACAATAATGTATATACTATTACTATATACCATATATATAATAATAATAATAATAATAATAATAATATTTATAATAACTATAGAAATTCCAATAAATCCAATTAATGTTTTCGGCATCAAGCAGAGAGATAACATGCATAGCGGAAAAAATAACAACATATAAGATAAACTCATATATGAGAATTTATATGTAAAAGTATATAATATTTTTAAAATAGTACACTATTTTTTCTATAAATATATAAAGATTTACTATACTATTGTGTACTCAACATTTTTTCCTTCTTACAAATAAATAGATAGGTGTTTCTGATTATTTTTTGTCATTATAAATTTCACACTATTTCTTTTAGTCACATTTTATATACGCTATGCTATATATCTTTTAAATTCAATGCCTTTTATTCTATATATATATAATGTATAAATTTTTGTATGTTTGGTACATAAGCGATCTGTATATATAATAAATATATAAATTAAAGTGTTGGTAAATCATCCACTTATGTAAATTTTATTTATTTTAAATAGAGTGTTGTTGTTTCTTTTATTTTATTTTTGTATAATAATATATTATTGTCATATTATTTGTTTGTCGTTTTAATTTAACTTTCTTAAAATAAACATTACACACATACAATTTTCACTTGTTTATATTATATGAATAAACTCTATCTTACCTATCTTTATATATATACATATAATAGTACAATATGTAAGTACAATTGGTAAAATAGATTTAGTCGTGTTGATCGTAATATATAAATGTAAAGATTTTAGAATTGTTTCGAAGAGAATGTGTGTGTGTGTGTAATTAAATAAGTGTAAAAATTTTTTTTTCTATTTTATTTGCTTTTCATTATATGTTAAATGTAAATCGTGTCAATAAATTAATTGATTTTATGTTTTATTCTGTTAAAGTGTCTTAATTAAATATTAGCATTTAAACTTTGTTGATTTTTAATATACATATAAATAATATATAACGTATATATGTTTATGATGTAATAATAATAATAATAATAATAATAATAATAATAATAATAATAATATTGATACTGATGAAGATGATATTTGTTATATGTGATGGTCAATCTTTTGAATGATTTTAATTTACCGATAAATTTATATTAATATTTATTTTTAAATTTATTTATTCATTTAAAGTTTTTTCTGCTTTTTGTTCAATCGTGTTTATTGAATGATCTAAAAGAATTATTAATTAAATTTTGTTTTGTTGAATGGAAACATACAGGTTTTTTTTTTTTTTTTTTTTTTTATAAATCTAGGTGATACAATTATATATTTTAATATTCGGAATTAAACACTTTTTTTTATACACCTATAATGTGTGTTAGTTATTTTGTTAATTTTATAAAATGTTGTCAATTTATTATTTTTTTTAATGCATATCTGGTAATTTTTTCGATTTGTATTGTAAATTGACGATGTCATTTATCTTGCCAATAATAATAGTTTAATTACCATGTAAAATAAATGTATTGTATATTTGTTTGTGATCCGATTCTAATATATTGAATTTACGTAAATTATTATAATAATGTGCAAAATCTTTTCGCTATTGTTAAATATGTACATATTTTTTTTGTTATGTTACTATACTTATGCGATACACTGTATAATAATAATAATAATAATATAGAATTATAGATTCTATAAACTAAATTTTTATCTTTATTGTCAGATCGTAGATCTAATTAAATAAGCAGAAAAAAAATAATACTTGAAGGTTAAAATTAATTGACCGAAAAATATATTATTTTATTTTATGTTTATAATTCAAAATTTTTTTTATAAATTAGTCAAATCTTCTTCATATATAAATGTTTAACATTTTGCTAAAAATAACAATCATTACAATGTGTCGGACGTCGTCGTCATTGTTTATATATGTCAATGCGTATATGTATACAAAACTTATACAACAACAATGTATTCGTTTTATTTATTAAAACAAAAGTAAAAAATTTTATCTAGCACAATTAATTTTCGAAGACATTTTAATTAATTTATTAGTGTCGTTATTTAAATTTTATGTGTGTAGACATTGAGATAAGTTTGAATTAAATTATCACCTTATACAATTTATATTATAGACATATAATAAAAAGAGATAATGTTTTTTATTTCTACTAAATAATAAAATAGAGAAAAAAATAAAAAAAAAATAAAACCGAATCTACCTTTTCGTCTACCATTTTTATTTTGATGGTTTTCTTTCATTTTATACATATATGGTGTATTTATGTATACAATAATCATAAAATAATAATAATAATAATAATAGTTAATAATATAATAAATAGTATAACAACAAAAAAAATAAAGTAGATATTATTATTATTATTTATTTGATAAGCATTTTTTTTTTTGTTTTCAAAAGAAAAAAAAAATTAAATTATTATTATCCTATTTTTTATTTTTTCTGGTTCTATTCAAATATATAGAATAACAAAAATAGCTATATTTATAGTTATATCGTTTAACATTTTATATTTAATTGGATTTTAAATGTGCTTAATTAATTTAAAATTTTATTTGTATAATATAATAATTTATTTTTCATATATATACGTTGTTCTAATCTACGCATAACAAACTTTTTCGGCATCAGAAAAGTCATTGAATTAATTTTTCGGTTAGATTATAATCCTTTTTGTCAAATGAGTCAGATATATTATATAAAATAGAAATATAATATGTATATTATAATTAATTGTATTAATACAATAAGAAATAAATTTTGGTTATAATTTTGATTTTATGAAAATCACATGACATTTAATTTAATTTTTAGAAATATATATTATATTTTATAATACTTATATATATATATACAAAACATTATATTAAATGTCAACATTATGATAATTTATATATTAAATAATATTTATTATATAAATAAAATAAAAATATTTCATAATTACTATTGTTTTCAATAATTTTATTTTATTGACTAATAATTTTATTAAATATATATACCTATTTATTAATTGAAATATAGATTATCGATTATCGTCGTGTTTGTATAAAAAGTTTTTTTTTTTATGAAGGAAATAATCAAATATTCAATGACAATAAATTCTTTATAATATTTTATATATAATGTATATAGGGTGTGTTAAGAGATTGTAGTTGACGATATAGAATTATTGATTTGTCAGTTAAAATTTATATTTGAATTTTTGTGATTTATACTTCTGTACGCGACCTCTATAGATGTTTTTTTTCGGGTAGTCATATTTGTTGAACATGACTGCGAAACATATTAAAGAAGCAAGAGAACGGAAATCAATTTATATATATGAGCCCATATAGTTTCTGCAATATGTATGTTTATTTATGTTTCGTTTCCATATGAAATTTATTAGAAATATTCAACATTGACATTATAATATAAGCACCTTCTAATACACCCTGTTTTTTTATATATACTCCTATATTTAAACATAAAATATATAAATAAATTGTGCAATATCGTGATATATATATATTTTTTTTTTCAAAATTAAACAATTACATTTATTTTATTGTTTAAATAATAATTTTTCTCTTTGGTTAAAAATTTATTTGTTCAAGGTAATTTTTTTTTTAAAAATATTGCCTTTTTTTTTTCTTATAATCTCGAACATAGTTTTTATTTGTTATATATTTAATAAAAAATATATTATCTATATTATAAATACAAATAATATAATATATTATATGTTGTTCATGAGAGTTATATTTTTATAATCTTTTTTATTTATTTTATAATATTAATATTTTTATTATATGTACGTACATTTATATATATTTATAAATATTATTTACGATATTTAAATCCCACAAAAAAAAAATATGTACACACATGTATAACAAATATTTTATTTATTTGTATACAGATATATCTTTCAATAAAATAAAATCAATTGTAATAAGAAAATCACCTTCATTGAATTTTATAACATTTAAATAAAATAAGAAATAATATGTTTATTTATAATGATTATTGAAATATTATGTATATGTGTTTTACTGGTGATTTTGTAATTAATCAATTTAAGGTTATTTTTATTTTTTTCGATCAAACCTAACCCATTTCATATTTAATACTGTTAAGTTTTCTCCAAAAAATTCTCATATTTACAAATTTATTTTTTTTTATATATAATGGTAACATTTTGAATTTCAGCAATTTTAAATAATTTAGTAATTAATTATTATTTTTTTTAGACAATTTTTCATTAATTAATTATAAAATATCATTTTTTTATTTTTAGTATATGGATTCTTAAATCTTGTGAATTTGTTGTTGCTTATTTGAATGATATGTGCTTAACTTGTACTGGATATTAACATGAAATAGCGTGTTGCTTTATTTAAATGGTAAGTAATTTTTATTAATTTATAAAATAAAATAAATATAAATATTCTAAAATTATAGTGAATTTATTTTTATAAAAATTTAAAAAATACTTAAACAATTTATTAGGTAAAAACTCAATGTATAATTCCCGTATAAGTAATTGATGCTCTATTTACTTTTGTGTGTATTATAATATTTAAAATGATTGCTCAACAAACTTTTATAATAATGTGTCTTATACTGAATAACACTGTTAATAAATGAACTTCTCACGTTCCACTTACCTCAACACTCTGTTGCGCTTTGACTATAGATCGGTCATGTTAAATAATCGTAGAATATCGGGGTTAATTTCAGAAATTTACATGTGAAATTTTTCGGTATTTATTTGAATACCAAAAATTTTTCAGTTGAGTTACGATTTGTTTGTTTATGAAATAAAAAACGAATATTTTTTAAAATATATATACTCTTATGCAATGTAATTTACCTTCTTGACTTTAATGAACTTTTGGTAAATGCTATATGTTACTTCACTTGTATAAACATGGCCTTTGGTTATAGCTTTTAACCAGAAAATTCTATTGTATCAACAAAATGATGTTAATAGATAAATTAGTGACGACATTACTTTAAGTTCATAGGAGGTAACAGTACAAACGTTTCGCATATTATCGTCCTTAGTTGTTAGAAGTTAATAAGTACACCGCCCATTTATATTCATTTTAAACTCTATCTATCTGTACGTGTATGTTACAAATCCCACAAAAAATACAAAAGCACAATAAATAAAAATAATATGAATAAAGAAGCGCGCATTACATTCTTTAGAAATAAATTAAAATAGATTTTTTTTTTGTTTTTTTTTGTTTTAAAGGAAATAAATATGCAAATTTTATAACCTCTTTAATTTGGTGCCAACATTATTTATAAAAAATATATATATTTTTTTTTTTATTATATATTTCTCATTTGATTATTTTATAAATAAATTTTCAAAGTTTAATCTCATAAAAACAGAAAGTTGTTTTTTTTTTTTTTCTATTTTGTGTTCTGTTGTTGTTGTTTTATATTTTGGTTGATTCATTTTCGGTTGATTTAATTTTTCAATATAAATAGATTTAAAATTTTATTAATCAAAACATTACACAAAAATATCTAGTTTTTATGTTTAAATTTTAGTTTTTTTTTTCCTATGACTTTAAATATATCTCTAAGTCGCTTGTTTAATATGCAAAGGTATACCAATAATAAATGTATGTATATATCTTTTACCTGTACATCAATTATGAATTTATTGTTTATTATTTATAGTATACTAATGTACAAGTATAATATACTTGATATGTTCAAATAATCTCTTTCATATTCTCATCAAATACTATAACATATATAATTATGATAAATGAAATAATTATTATTTATTTAAAACTTCATTGTTTTATAATAATGTTGTGTTGTTGTTGTTATTATTATTATTACTGTGCTGTTACAAATTACAATCAAATAACAAAAATAGGTGTCTGCATGGGCTTATATAAAATATAATGAGTATTGGATGGATAAATATGATGATGATGGTGATGCTTTAAATTGTTAGTTAAAGATAATAGATTTATAATAGCATGTTAGAATTCAATTTAAAATTTACAATTTTTTTTTTATTATTGTATTTATTATTTCTAAATATACGCGTGTATGTATATATTATGTACGTACTTTATATATTATTTATACATATAAGAAGATATATTAACAAAGTGTGATAAATAAAAGCGATAGAGCGTTTTTGTATAATAAGTGCCTATGTGCTATATATACAATATACATATTCAATATGTTATAATGAATAATGAAACTAAAACATATATCTAATAAATAATGTTCTATAATTTTAATTTATAATAAATACATAAATAGTGTATTTATAAATTTTACCCATAAAATAATTTAAATATAATTTTATTCTTATTATTATTTTAATTTTTTTTTTTTTTCGTGTTGTTCTATGATGGTTATAGTCAATTGAAATTTTTTTTTTTTCTTGTGCCGTCATTAGACCGGAATATATTTAATCAGAAAAAAAAAATAAAAAATAACCATGTCTAATAGTTGACTGAATTTGATATGTATAGATTAGATAGCCATGTAGTAAGTTTGTTGTTCATTATATTCATTTTATGATTTTGATCTTTATTTATATACGTTTTATGATAAAATAAAAATTTATATTTTTTTTTTTCAAATTCCAAAAATATGTGCAAATTCAAATACTATACTATACATATGTATTTCTAGCATTATGACCATATACATATGTTATGTATAAATACATAATGTATATACAATAACAATAATATAAGTTCTATATGCTCATGTCGTTTTTATGTTCATTTTCTCATTTTTTACATTCATTAAAATTAAAATCAAAAATATTTTTGAATTTCATTATATTTTTTATTTATATTCTTGCCTTATTATTAATTCAGTTCTGTTTTTATAGAATTTGTGTGACGAATTTTTTTCTATTCATAAAAAATTGTATCTATACATATTGTATTTTTTTATATATTTCTATGTATATCAAGTAATATAGTATAAAATAATATAAAAAAATAACTAATTTATGATATATTGTATAATAATAAGAAATACAGAAGTATACAAATAATTTATATAAAAGAATATATTATATTTTATTCATTTTTTATTTTCCTAATTTAAATTTTTAATATTGTGGGACTGATTATTATTATTATTAATATTATTATTATTATATACTGTCTGTATGTATAAAAATAAATATATATATTCTAATATATTAAATTTAAAAATTCAAATTTTGAATATAATTAAATCGAGTTAGTTCATTTAATTATAATAAAAAAACATCGAATCTTATAAATTATTTTTGTCACAATTAATTAACTTTTTATGATAAGGTGGTGTGGTGGTGGTGATGCGTTATGTAATATAATCAACGAAATACATAATTATAAGATATATCAAAGGTGCGGATAGAGTATTTTTCTTTAAATATTCATATAATTATATGCTGTTTTGGAATTTCTCTATATATTTATAACAGTTTGTGATTATGTCCATCGGATTTGAGATTAGGATTAAGTTTTTTTTTACAAATTTTTTTATAAAACATTAAATAATAATATTGAAATAATAATTTTATTGAAAATAATTCAAAATATGATACATTGAACACAACAATTACTGTTTTCTTATTTTGTTAAAAAATCATCCTAGTATTTAATTTAGTACACCTATGATTTTTAGATGTTTATCTAAACTTCGTTAAATTGAATTTCATTCATAGATTATAGTAATTAGTCATTTTCTAGTTAGACTATACTTTTGACACAATAAAAATTAAATTAAATTGCATAACACATATATTGTTATCTTCTTTACAAATTTTGTGTTGTATTTCTTTTTCATTCCATTATACCTATACCTATGTCAGAAAATATTTATTTATAATAATTCAAATTTCTGAGGATAATAAAATTGCACCCCATGCATAAATATTGTATTATATTTATATATTATTCTCGTTAAATACTCGTATATGCTTACAACTCCAAGAGTATATAAATATAAATTATATGTACAATATCTAATGTAAAAATTATATAATGTTACAGTCAGTAACTCAGTAAATTTGACGGTGAGAAAATTTGATAAATTAACTTTTTAAAGAAAAAATTAAATTTTGTATGCAAAAATATATTTAAACTTGATTAGATATAATTTTCGTTATTAAAATTGATAACATGTTTTAAATTTTGAATATGTTGTAGTTTATAGAACAAAATTTTGTATTCAAAACAGAGGGCGAGAATGGGGATGGATCGGACACACTTTTAGGAGGAGTGTGGTGGGTATTAAAAGAAAATCCATAGAGTGGAATTCAATACTCCTTGAATGATGCATTCCCCATGTGTTGAAGTTGAAGACGCCACAATTGAACAAAAAAAAAAAATTAAATGTTTAAAATTCTTCTTTTACATGTAAATACATTTTTGAGTCACTATATAATAAATATTTTATATATGTATACACAATAAAACTGATGAAATTATTGTGTCTTATCAATGAGTCTAATCAGCACGTTATTTCATTTTTCATTCATATAGTACAATGTGTTTTATATATGGATGCTTTAAGTTAACTATATTTTATATTCATACATACAGAACACTGTTCCATATATAATGTTTAGGTATATCTATTGATGGTAACAATGAGACGTTTCCAAACGATATATATATATATATATAGGTAAATACAGTGTAGTACTAAATTAAATTAACAATTTAGAATAATTTAAATATCAGTGGTATATGATTTTTCAAAATTAATATAAATATATGTTGTGATGAATTTAATTTTTTCGATCATATATTTAATTTGATTAAATTTAAAAATTGCTTCTTGTAGAATAATAGTTGAAAAATATAAAGTTATTATATTACGTTTAATTATTTTTGTTTTCTTTATGCACTTATAATTATGCAAACTTGATTTTTTTGCACCAACTTTATATATTTTTAAGTTCAATTTCTATAACAAACGTTCGGTGAATGTTGTGATCGTTTTATGAAAAAAGAAAATATAAACTTAATATTGTCCATCAGTGTATACAAATATGTTCATTAAAGATATATCTTGATTGCAGTGCAATGTGTGTATATACTTGAGTATGTTAGTATGTGTGTGCGAAAAATACGCACAATTTTTATTCTTTATACAACTTTAACACATTGCATAGATATTAAATATATAACAAAGTTATAAGCTCACACACATATTATAATATATATTATAAAATATAATATATATTTTTGTCCGTATATATGATAAATCTGCAGTATACAATGCATATAAAATAATGCGCTAAGAAGAGAAATCGTCTGGAGATGCCTTAAACTGATAGAAATTTATTGTGTTTTATATATTTATAATAGTAATCTTTTTTTTTTTCTTGTATTTGAAATATGATCACATACTATATTTTACCATTGGTTTAAGAAATTCTTAATTTCTTTAGTCATTTTTTTTTTTTTATTTTCAAAATCTTATCTGTGTATATACTCTAGCTGAAACTATATACTATAAATTTACATGATTTTATATATATAATATTGTTTTGTTATTTCACGTATATCTATATCAATTTTCCTTATATTATTATGCATTTAATGTACAGAATTTTTTTTTCTCAATATTTCATTTAGTATATGAGGTATTCTATTTAATATATAATTTATTTTATTACATTTATTATATATTACACATTGTGTTAAATGGGTTATGTTATAGTGTTACCTACTTTGCACGATAGATTTCTATAAAAATATGTAAAAAGTACAAATATTTAAATAAACTATGTTATGACAGTATTCTTCGTTTATGGTTTGGTTCGGTTGATTTTGTCATTATCTGTTAATATTAAAATTAGTTTAAATTATAATATAAAATATTTAAACCTATATATAAACAATGAAAGAAAATATGGCGCATATAATGTATAGATCACGTTCTCCGTCATATCCTCATTCCTTTTATTTATTATTTATAGTCAATATAATATAGTATTATGTCTGGCGAGAAATGATATATAATATATTATCTTATAATATATAATATGTAATGCAGTAAAATAATAACCTTAATATTATAATTTCTTGTATACCTTAAGCTGTACTAAATATACGATCAAATAAACTTTTGATATCAAGATTTTGATTTAATATGCGGTTTTTTGTGTGTACTTATAATATCCATTGATTGCATATTATTATTATTTACAGCGAATGTAGTCCATAAAAAAGGAAACAAATATTTATTCATTACAAGGCAGATGGTTTTTTTTTTTTTGAATTATTATAATTTTTATTATTATTATTATTATTATTATTATTATTATTATTATAAGGTCAACAAGGATTCAAAAAGCTAAATAAAATACCAAGAAATAACACAACAAAATAAAATGAAACCATAAACGTAAAAATTTATAAATTTTAATTTATTCATAATGTTTTCTTTTGGTTGCGGTTTTTTTTTTTATAAGTGCTCCACTCAAAGAATTTTTTTTATTCAATTATTTTGTATATTTATTTATAGTTGATTATAAAATTTTACAAAATATATATATATATTGTAAATATAAAGTGGTAATTCATTTATCGTTGTTGTTTGTACAAACTCATTATAAAATTTAAATTAGAATAAAATTATTCAGTTGATAATTTATGCAATAACACGTACAATTACTTATTATTAAATTTTATAAATAATTATTTTATTTTGTAATATTTTGTATTAGATTGTGAAATTTTAAAATGATGATGAGTTCAGTTTTTTTTTTTCAAAATTATAGTTTAAAATTTAAATTGATTATTCTATAATACATTGAAATGAAATAGTATGCATAAATTATTAATGATTTAAAATTGGACGAGGGTTTGTTTATCATCATTTCATTTTATATTATTTTGCAACTGTTTTTATACTAAAAGCATTTTATAGTGGAAATGAAAATAGAACTTATTCAGACAATGAATATTTAATATTCATCATATTTTCAGTTTGTCTATTCTTTCGTTGAATTTATATAAGAGTAATTGATAAATACAATAAAATATATTTTATTTGGCATACAAAATCCGATGTTATAGATTGGTTACTACAACATATTGTGTTTTATATTGTAATTTACTATTGCACTATTGCGATGAAAAACACTTTAAAATCATTCGACTAAATATATAGTGATAAAAGAGGAAAATATCTATATGTTGAAAAATGAAACTACTATTAATTTAATTTATTTAACCAACAAGAAAATATGATATTATACTCGTTAGTATAAGTACATTATTTAGTTAATAACTTTATTTGTACAATTGATGTTAAAAATAATGTTTATGAATATCATAAAAATTTATTTTTATGAAGTTGAATTTAAATTATAAAATTATTTTATATGTAGAAAAAGATACGCGGAACCGCTATTATTATTAATGAAATTTTTCGCTATGTGTCGTCTTGTTGTGCGGCGTTTATTATTTATTATAATTTTTTTTTTTTTTCTGTTTTCTAATCTAAATCTAAAAATTTTTTTTTTTATGTTTCATTGTAATGAAATACTAATATAATGGAGCGCATGCAAATACCAACAATATTCACGCATATATATATATATACTACACTGACATCGACTTATATATAGCAAAATATAATAATTGTTATATATTTATATACTAAGACGAAAAAAAGAATAATAAACTCCAAAAGAATGTAAATAATCTGTTAATCTGTGTTTCAACATTTTTACAGCGGATAGACACAATTTAAACACGTTAACAAGAGATTCTATCTAAGTGTTTTGGTACGTAGGTATAGTTATAAATATATATATATATATATGTTCTTCTTATTGGACGGTTTTTCATTTTCGTGAAGAAAAATAAAATAATATATACTATTTATAATATATATATATATATATATATGAGTACATGAAGCCTATAACCTATTAGATACAAGTACATTCATTGTTCAGTGATGTACATATTTTGTAATGTCATAAATAGAACTTATTTTTTATTACTGTTTCTGCTCAACTTAAAAAAATTAAAAAATAAAAATAAATACATACATATTACAAAATATTTGATTTATGAATTTCAAAATTTTACGTAATTCTTAAATCATGTTTATCAACTCATTTTTTTTATTAATATTAAGCTATATTTCCGCTGGGTATGTTTGTAGACATTATATGCGTCGACTATAGCCACACATATTTTAATTGTTTATATCTAAAATACATATTTTTAATTAATCAAATGAATCTTGTTATACCCAGTGAAAACATAAAGTAATATAAAAATTGCTTATATTAAGAATATATTTTAAAATATAGTTGCATATATTTTCGTATCATTTATATATACAGAATTTTAAAATCGTTTAAAAAAATGCACAATGTACGGCACCACATTGACTTTAGCTTTAATCTAAATTTATATTTTTACATGAAAATTCACTCAAATTAAATCTGTGCGAAAATATGTATATATATATATTTTTTTTGTTTTCTCAACGTAAAACATTTTATCAAAATTTTAATTTTCTTATATATTCATTCACATATATGCAAAATACTGATAAAGTTTAATGTAATGGAATTTAAATAATTAAAAGTATTGTCTTAACGCCTAATTTAAGTATTGTTCAATTAATGTTCTTTCAGTTGAAGAAATTAAATAAATAAATAAAAAACGAAACCGGTGTGGTATAGCGTGACCAAATATTGCTTTACATGTACTATAATTGAAAATATAATCAATATTAAATTAGAATTTAGTCAATTAAAATTAAAATATTAAAAAAAAACTTACAGTAGTTTTAGTGAATTTGCTAAACATGTACTCCAAATACTAAATACGATTATACGAATAACAACACATTGAAAATAGAATACTATTGTCATTAATGGAAATATTGTCTGTCAATTTACAACCAATTTACAATCAATTGACTGTTCCTGTTTGTTGACTGTTTTTTATTTTTTTTTGTCACTTTTTGGGAATATGGAATATTTTCTGTGAAAATTAATGTATATTATTACTTAATAAGAAAAAAAATTATATCTATATTTTTGTGTTGTGTTTTTAAAATACTTTTAATCTATGAAAATAACAATTAATGGCTTAACTTAAGATAATTAAATAATAAAAAAAAAAAAAAAAGAAAAGAATCTCAATGCAAATTCATCCTAATAAATATTTATATTATTCTATAATAATATCTTAATTCGATAAAATGTCAATGATAAAAATTGAATAAAAAGTTTTCATTATTTATATATATTGTTAATATTATAAATTGCGTAGGTGTATATTTTATAAAAAAATTCAAAAGAAACAAAATTTTGTATATAACATTAATAATATACAAAATTTATATATTTAGAAAAATATATACGAGTACAATATTCTTAACTTTTAAAAAAAGAAAGAAAAGAATAAATATTACAATATTTCGATTATCGTTTACATAAATCATAATATAGAGACGGTAAAAAATTTATTCATATTCAAATAAATATAAATATATATGAAATCCTTTTTTTATTTTTTATTGCATATATACACACAAAAGCACACACACACACACACACCTCAAACATCTATTTAAATATAAAATAACAACAATAAAAACCTCAAAAGAAAAAAAAAAAAACGTTTATATAAAAATTTATGTATGGTGATCTCTCCAAAGGGATCATAATTCACAAATTTTTATATTTATTTAAAAAGTTTATTAGAGTTCTTTTATTTTACCTTATTTATAATTCCATATCATCTGTATCAAAAAAAAACTATAGTATATACACAAACTAAACTGAAATTTTATTATTATTTTTATATTATTCATTCAATTTTATTATATCATTTATATTCTATATTTATTTATATAGGTATAAACTTAATTTAATTTTTGAAATATTTTACGACATACATATTCATTTTCTGCTTGCATCATATATATTTAAAGACATAATATATTTTTTAAACAATTTGTTCAAATATTAGAAAAAAAAAAAATGATATCGTTTTTTTTTTGTTTCATTTCCAACAATTTTATATATTGTATATCTATCTACTCCAAAACGGAATACGTACTATATACAATATATAACATACATTAAATTCATTGTACCAGAAAAAGATTCTCCTCATCATCCATCCATTTTGCATTGGAAATATATAGTCAATGAAAAATGAAAAGAAAAGTTAGAAAAAAGAACTGTATATATATATATATATAGCTTAAGGTTATACTCGTACATATAAAAAATTATACAAAAGTATTATATGTATGTACAAAAAGAAAATTGGTTGATTAACCTTTATAGGATTGTTTTCGGTCTAGACGACCCAAAAAGGAATTTTAAAATACCGTTTTAATAACGTTTTTAAATTCATGAATATTTAAAAATATCAATTACACTATTCGAATCTATACAATATAATTAAAATTAAGATATTCTTGTACAAAAGTTTAAAATTAACAAAAACAAATCAAATTATTAAATAGACCCCCCGCATAAATTTCATTACAGATACACACTTTGTTTTCACGATACAACAATAGTTTAAATTTTCTTATACATACATTTTTCTCACAAACTTTTCTATTTTCTATATTGGTGGTGTGTATATATTGCATAAAAATGATTTTAATTCAATTTATTGGTTACACGTCATTTTCTTGCTGACTGGTTTCTTTTTCATATGAAAAGTTGATATAATATTTTTATTTTTTTTTTTTTGTTGGTGAGAGGCGAGGGTGATTTATATATTGATTTATTATTTTATACATGGTACGTACATTGTAAAACTCTATATATTTATACCATATATAAACGATAAAGAAACATATTTACTCGTATATCTATATATATATAGTTAATATTGACTATGAAATGTAATTTATTTGGATTAACTGTAACCGTGCTCGTATATATATTATACATATAAAATTTGCAAATAAATGAAAACTGACAAAATTCTTGGGGCTTTTTTTTTTTTTTGTTTTTGCGTTTCTTGCGAATAATACAATATATAAAACGATATTATATAAATATATTAAATAAATAACATTAGTGAAAAGAAGCAACATTATAATGTTAACAAACTTATTATATTGTTATAAATAAGTATATTTGGAGATTCAACCACAATTATAACTGAAAAATAATATATGAAGACGGAGGGAGGGGGGGGGGGGTTGACAGTAAATAATTCACTTGCTAATTGTATATAAAATAAAATAATAATATTTCTTTTATATAAATTATGTCTTCTATACATATATAATAAATATTAGTTATATTTATCGTTTTTCCATGTCAGATAATTATATTTAACTATATAATAAATTATTTGATAATCACGCGATTTTTTAAAACATGTAATATAATTTTATATGTGTTTTTTCGTTCGTTTTCAGTTTAGGTCTCTTCTTTTTGGTTGAGTTTATATTTTGAATATTTTGGTTTTTTGTTAATTTAAATTGTTATTTGCCATCCAAAATAATATTGTTTAATATATATTATGGAAAACTTAAATAATATACAATTTAGTATATAAAAACAACGAAAAATTGTTGTAATCGCATCCCATTACCACAAGAAATGAACATTGTAAATTATGGATATTTATATATATGATGTTATGGTTATGTGTATTTAACCAGAGTCAGCAGGCAGTAAATTATTTATGATATAATCATTTTTTTTTTCATGTAATCTTAATGCCTCCTGCATTATCCGTTTTAATAAAATGTATTTAACCCTATTATATGTTTTAATTCATATTCATTTAAATTAAATTTTCTTGTATCAAAATTATAATATATGTATTTTATATGCATCATGCGAACATGTTTTATGATATTTAAATTTGATTTTATTAAGCGTAGTAGATTCAGCCGCATTCGTTTAAATTTCGATACTGCAAAAATGTAAAGAATACATTTGTAATAAATTTATATTTTATTTAAAGAATCAGAAATGATTATGAGTGTGTGGATTTCATGCCGATGATCATATAATGATTAAAATTCATTTATAAATAAATTATTGTTTTTCTTGATACTTATTTTTTTCTCATTTTGTGTTATTTATTTTGGTTAGATATTATTACAATATATTTTTATTATAATAAATTAAATTAATAGTAATATTCTCTATATACAAATTATTTAATTATTTAATTTTTTTTTTGTCAATCTATATGAGTAAAAAAATTAATAATAATGATGAGATTATTTGATAAAATAATGAAAAAAAAAGTCATTATACTTATAATAATATTTAATGCATAATTTTCTTGGAATTCTTATAGTTGATTTTTTTTTTCAATTGATATTGCTATAACAGCTTAGAATCAAATTTAAAGAAGATTTCCTCTTAGGAACAAATTGATTTGCTATAAATTATATTTCAATAATATTTGGGAGAGCTCTGTAAGAAAAAAAAAACAAATAAAATTTAGAAATCGAAAATCATGAGGATAAAGTGAAATTGGTTTCGTGTAGATTTGCTATGCACATAAATAAATTAAATTAAATAATATATATTATTATCTATCCAACTATTACCTATATAACTCTATATGTGAAGAATCGAAAAAGTAATAATAATTTTAAAACTTTTTTTTTATAATGGTTGCGCTTATTTTGAAGTACATATTGTAGATTTAAAATTATTCTTGATATACCTAAATAATAATATAAAAATTATATAAAATATTATATAATTGAACGATTCCATAACACATTCCTTATCTTTATCTTTTATATTTATCTACCAATCATATTGTAATATATATTTGTAGATAGAAAGTAATTTTAACAATATAATAATTTTAGAAGTTATATATAATTTTACTATGAAATATTTTCTGTTAGATATGTACTAGTTTATAATAAAATATTATAAATAAATTAAATAAAAAATCAATTACTTAATAATTTGTATGTGCACATTTTGTATATATATATTTAGATTAGATTGATAGTATATGTTCAAAATAATAATAATAGAAAAAAATGTTTATATTATATAGAAGTTATAATCGTGACCATCATTTTAATTAATAACGTATTTTAAATATGTACTATATTTATATATAGAGGCACTTTTATATAATATACATTTTATAATCTTTATTATTTGAAATTATTAAGTAAGTAGTTGGTTCATTTTGTTGATTATACTTTTTTTTTTTTTATATACCTGTACATATTTATTTGTATCAATATAAATTTATGTATTATATATTTAGTTATAGAAACAAATTACTTGTACTTTCTTTTCATGGATAGGAAATATAATACACAAATAAATACATATGGAATACATTTAATAGAAATATGTATTACATAAAATATTCACTATATAAAAAATAGAAAGAAAAAAAAAACCAACAGGCTTAAAATTTCCGTAAAATATAATATATTGTACAGCCAGTACAGTTCTGTTACACTATGAACGAGTGAAACAAAATTACACAGATAGAGATTAGATTACCAATATAAACGAATAACAAAAATCTATTTTAAAGTCTGTTATATACAAAAATTCGTGGCTCTTTGTCATGAGATGATAGATATCAATATAAAAATATAAGTGTATTTTTATTTATTTATTTATTATTATTATTTATTTATTTTTTTTTTTTTTTTTTTTTACATTTTCATTCTTGATTATTTTGTAGAGATATTATTTTACAATAAAAAATCGTCGTGTAAAATAAGATACATAAGATAATATGATATTATGTTATATTATATAGTATAACTATAAAGTATAGCTATTTTATAGAGAGTGAATATTTTTCTTCTAGCTAGAGACATGACTTTATTTTGTTTAATTTTTTTTTCTATCTACACTTTTCTTTGGTTAGCATTTTTTTTTTTTGTTTTTTATTTTTAAATTTATTTAAATAATTTATTGAACTTTATTATGTATGACAGGAGGTGGTTTTTAGTTATGCTATTGTTAAATTTTATAACACAAGTAAAAAAAATATGTAATATGATAAAGTATTTTGTTAACATTAATAAAATAAAAAGAAAAAAAAATGAAATGAAATAAAATTGTACATGAAAATATTACCACGAAATTTTTATAGGTAGAAGGTTATTGCATAAAAACAAGAAGTGTTAGGTTGTCGAAAAAAGTGAAATCTAATTTTTATAAAACAAAGCATACAAAATATTTGATTAAATTGTTTGGATATTGAAATTTTAATATACATAATCGTTTTTATGTTGTTTACACGTATTTTCTAAGTTGTTTTCTAATATTATTTGTTGATTTAAAGCTTATGAATCACATATGATACATGTTATGTATATATCGTTCATTAGTATGTTTGCTGTTAATATGTTTATCTGTACTATTTATTACATGTTATCAATTCATTGAAAATTGGCTGTATTCATTTTATTTATTAATTATTTTACAATTTTCTTATAAATTCTGGATTATTTTCTATAATATTGTTGACTTTTTATAACAGAGAATATTTTTTCTTGACGTCCAATAATTTATTTTACTGGGTTATTATTTTATCTTTTTTTATAAATTTAAATTTTACTAAATTTTACTGAAAATATTCATTTATTTGCAGAATCGTCTTTATTTTGTATCTTAAATTGTTTAAAAGTTCCAAATTTCCTTATTATTTAATGCGTATAATAAATAAAATAAATGAATTTATTCTTGCAAAAATCTTCAATCGTTTGTGTAATAATTTAAACTTTAAGGCAAATATATTTTTAATTTATCAAATATTTCTCCAGAGTAGGTATTGATAATAAACAAATATCTCACTTGACACTGGCGCAATTAATCTGGAATTATACATATGAAAACTTTCACATTGTATTTTATATGGGCACTTTTTATGGGAAACATTAAATGGAAAAACAATATTTATTTTATTTTTTTAAATTATTTACTGACTGACTTTATTTATTTTTAACATATAAAACAATCAAACTTAATTAATTACTTATACATTATATATTTGTATATTATATACATTTTCCATTATAAGTATTTATGTATTTAGTTATATATAAATTATAAAAATATAATAACAAATTAACAAAGTTATTTACATTTTGTTTATTTTTTTTTTTAATTCAAAAATTATTTTACTTATTCGATACAATTATATAATAATTAAATACGAGTATATATATATACAATAAATTTGTTTCATTCATATGGAATATGTTATGTGATGCGTGTGTGTGTATAATAAATAAAAGTTTAATTACAATATATAATATGATATAGTTGCTATATTTCATACATCATAATAATAATAATAATAATAATAATAATAATAATAATAATAATAATAAATATAATATTATACTCGTAAAATATAACTATTTACAAATTAATATATAATTAATATATAAATTATATATATAAAAATTAAATGTATATTTATATATCATTTTTAATATGGCATTTATGTTTGAAAAGAGAAAAAAAAAATTAAAAATAATTGTCCATTTTAACTTCATACATATAATATTTATGTATATTTACTATTTATATATATTATATGCATATGGAAACCAAATTGCAATTTCAATAAAATAAAATATACTATATATAGGTATAGCTATAGACATTCAAAACAATAAAAACAAACAACCTGTAAAATAAATAAATAAAATAATATTATTGCATTTTCTATATATTGTCAATTATACGTGTATTATAACGACTATATATATATATATATATATTTACTCAACTATACACATATTATATATGCATATTGAATGCATAATTGCATGCTATATATAATATATTTATATTTTGTTGACAAATACATTTATAATTATTTTCACATTATTGTAATTGTTTTAAATATAATATAACTTATTTCTTATATGGTTTTCTTTGACTTGATTGTGCATTTTTTTTTTTATATTACGAGTATTATAAAATATGTATATATAGTTTTTGTTTATGTACTGTGTATAAATAAATACAAATGACGTGAGGATTCCTCATTCAATTTATATTATAACATACACAGGGTGTTTTTAAAAATAGATTTATTTTTATTTGTTTGCAAATTGATTGACGAAGCTCAGATGATGCAGCTTCAATGATACGTTAACAAATACAATAGTAGTTCTTTCGGATTAAATTTGATCTAGAGATATCTATATATATTTTTTCGTTGTACAATCAATATGGTCTATTAAATTCATTTGAATCCCTATATTGTACGATTTTATATATTAAACTGAGTAATAATAAACAATCATGATGAAAATTTTTGAAGTTTATCAAAATATATTAAAATTAATAAATTAAAAATGTATGTGTATTTGCACACATTCTATATATTCAGCCATTCTACCGATATCATTATATATAATTTATTTAAAGAAATAAATAAAGAGCTATTAGAATAATTTAATAATTTGTTATTTAAATTATTTGATTTAGACTTTGAACCCTGTTTATAAAATGTTTTTATACATGTTATTAAATATAGAATTAAATTAACTTTTAAATAGATAAAGATTCATTGTTTTATATATCTATATAATATTTTTTATCCTCATTATGATATATATATTTTATCTATATATGTATATATATTATATGATACAATAAACTATTGTATATGGGTAATAGAAAGATTAAAAAAAAATCAATGTACTTAAACTAGTACTTGTACCATTTTAAATATTTATTGTGTATATAATTATGTACTAAATAAATCTGATATTTTATAGAAATATTGTAATATAATAAAAAAGTTGAAAAGTTTGTCGTATTATATGTTCTACTTTAAATTTACTATCGATATAATAGTGTAAAGTGTCTATTTTGTTATTTACTATTTATATTTATGTTATTTTAGTTTTACTCTGAATACATCATAATGTATAATAATAAAATATGTGTAATTAATTATCAGAAAATAAAAGTATAATACAAAAGTATATACTCATCAAAAGAAATCTTATAGAATGCTACAATATATATTTTATAAACGTATATGCATATATTATTGTCATTTTGATGTGTCTATCTATATATTTTCTCTTCAAAACATTATATAAAAGAAAATATAGTAGAGTGATGTGTTATAACTTGGCTTCGTATATATATATATACAATAAATTTTAATATACAAAAGAAAAATAAATTATTTTATTGTGAGAATTACGGAAATATATAATTTTAATTTTATTCAAAATGGGGTTATTTGAAAATAATTTCTTTTTTTTTTTTTTATTGAAAAATTAACGCAACGTCACACATTATAAATTTTATTTATTGAATGCAAAGGTAATATACATATTTTATATAGAAAAAGTTAATTATATTTTATATCTTATAATATGTGATATTATCATCAATTAATTGGTTTTTGAAATGATTATAATGCATTACTATGCAGCGGGGCAGACAGCAATTTTATTATTTATTAACGATAAAATTATTTATTTATTTTTTTTATTTCATTTTACTGTAATAAAATAATTATATAATTATAAATTTAATATATTATTAACATATATATACTTTTTCATCTATTATTACACACATTAATGCAGTAAGTTAAAAGACATATATGATTTGACATTAATTTTGTTATTAAAGGTGTTGTATTTTATAAGCGAGTCAAAGTTTATAAAATATAAATAATAATTAACACGTTATGGACTATGGTTTTATCATAATTCCTATATATACACCGTCAATGTTATGCCATTTGTATATCTATAAACTACATGTGCAGATATTTCATATGTATTCACATAAATCTATATGTGAATGTAATATATCATGAACTAAGTATCCAATATTTATTGTGAAATTAATTAAAATATATAATTAATTTGATGTATATATACTTATTTCAAACGTACGGATCAAATGTTTCATGATGATTTTTATATGTGAAATAATTATTGTTTATATATTTATAAATATTAATCTAACCTGGGTAAAAAGTAGACTAAATTATGAAAAAATAATTGGGTGTTCGTCGAACTATAATTATTTCGGAAAATTAATAATTAATATTTATAAATTACCATCTTTTTTAATTACTGATCACATTTTTAACGAATTTCGCTTTTTGCTCACAGATTTACACAATAAAATTAATTTTCAATCTTTCTCCGTTCCATATTGAACTCATATTCTAATAAAATTGTTTAAATAAATTATTTTCCCATATTATTTATCAATTATTTTATCAATAAACATAATAATAATCATTATAGTAATTAGTAATATTTTCTGTTAAGGTTTAACTTTAATATATGTTTATTAGTTTATTGATAAAATTTAAAAAAGTAAAAACCATCTGAAAAGGGATAAATTGAGTTTACTCTAAACAATTTTCACACCATTATTTAATACAAATTATGAAAACCTCAATTTTTTTTTGCACCACCTGTGTTGTGTAATATGTGTAAATATTTTATTGTACTATATTTATGTATACATGCGTATGCAATTTAAACACTATATATTGTATATTTATTGACATTTTAATTGCTTGCGGTTTTACATTTTTTATGACATTTTAATATAGTAAATTGAAACGTTCATATTAGTATTTTGTGTATGGTGGTTATTATTATTATTTTTTTGTTTTAATATAATTAAAATTGAGTCATTATAAAATATAATGCAATGAAAGTATAATTAAAAATAAATATAAAATTGATTTTCCCGGAAATTATTGGTACACATTTTTTTTTGCCACACTCTTGAAATTATGTAATATAGTTTTCATCACAAAATATTTTAAATAATTTGATGTAGATTTTTTAAATGAATTAAAATTTTATATGTATTATGGTATAAATATATACCATATATAGGATAGAAAAATTAATTGGATTTTGTGGCTTTTGTGTGTACAACACAAAAATAAAAGAATAATGAATAAAGCAAATACACTTTATCATTTTCAAATGTGATTTAATGGTTTGAATAGATTTTAATCTTTTTTCAATTTTAACTAATTTGAATTTTTTTTTTTTTTATTTTTATATATATTATCTCCTCTCCTTTGATGATTATCCACAAAAAAAAAAAAAAAAGTTATTCTATCGAGATATGTATCGAAAAAAATATTGATTTATTTTATCGCTTGATTGAATATTCATATTGTATATATATACTTGTGATGGTATATATATTGAAGACATAAAGAGTATATATGTATATGCACACGATCTTGTATTTATATTTGAATTCATATATTTATATATATAAATGAATAAAATTAATGAAATTTATATTTAATTTATTTACGGAAAAAAAAAAAACAATCAATAAAAATATATAAATTTTAATTAGTGAAGAAAAATATTCTTTTATATATTGAAATAGAATAGAATTAGAAATGGGTTGGTTGATGCCATATGAATATTAACACACAAACATACACACAGTAGTGGCGTAAATGATATAGATTTAAATATAAACATTTAAAATGTTAAAACATTATAAATTAAATCTTGTTTTTCTATATATTATGTATATTGCAAATATATATATATATATATTATTATATATACTACTTCTAACATATAAGAAATAATTTTTTAATCCTCTTAATTTAGATAATGATGACAAGTTTATGGGTGTGTGTGTGTGTGTGTATAATTCTTTAACATATACTTCTAAATCTTAAGTGATTTAATGTATATATAAAAAAAAATAAATAAATAAATAAAAAATTTGCATTAGAAAATACAAAACATTAATTACACAAAAAAATAAATATTCGTGGGTTGTTTTTAAAATCCAATTAATGACTGAACGAATTAAATTTTACAAAATAGAAAAATTGTTATAATTATATACATTACGCATATTTGGATATAATAACTTCATATTTTATTGATATTTAAGATAATTTAAAAAAACACCATGTCACCACCACTGGTGATTTTAAATTAAAAACAACATTTTATTTATATAGGAGAAAATTGAGATTATATTGATGGACTTGCATGTTGTATACCGAACGGTTAAGCTTAAGATTATATTGTGTTTGAAAACGTATGAAAATTAAAATTATTATAGCAAAACAACATTTATTTAAAAAAGTAATTTCTATATAACAAAAATATTGGTTTAGTAAAAAAATGAATAAACTTTTCCAATATATTATTCGTTGCGATTGCTGAACACCTCACGCTCTCCTATATACTTATTAGTTTTATATATAATTATATATGTACAAATAAATAAATAAATAAATTATCGATGAATATTTTATTTATAGTTAATAACTATATAATATTTTATCTTTTAAAAATATACGTATGTAATAAATATGCAAAATTTTAAAATATTCGTATAGTGAAATTTTAATTAATTTAACTGTAAAATTCTTTTGGTTTTTCTTTTTTAAAAATTTGGTTTAATCTTTCCATATAAAGATTTTTTTTTAATAATTAAAAATAAATAATGATTATACATATACTGTTTTTGTTTTTGTATATGTTGTTGTTTATTCATCGCTCATAGATTGGAATAACAAATCTTTTTTGTTAAGAATAAAAACATATACTATTTATATTTTATAGAATTAATTGAATTTTAATCTAGTTTATCTTTGAAAGATTTTTTCTATGCGATTGTTTCTAAAAAAATTATATTATTATAAATATGTTATTAATAAAATATACAATATAATTCTTGAATTTACATTTAGATGTACAAATTTAATATATATAATTATACTCGTAAACTGTTCAAATAGTCTAGATCTCTAGATAATTTTTTATTTTTCTCTAGATAGATCTACATGATAAATTCGAATATTGAAATATTTCTATCTGTATATATTTTATTTATCAGTAATTTTAATTTTTATTTAACAACGTGATAGTTTTTTAATGCGACTGTGAGAAACAATACTATTACTATGCTATAATTCTGCATATAATGGTATAAGATTAAAATAATATCATACCATAAATTATGTAATGATGTTAAAATTTAATTAAAGTTTAATTTTATATTAATTTAATTTATATATATATTAATGCCATCATTAACGAAACCGCTATATTTCTCGAACGCGTTGAATTAATTTAAAATTTGTTTTCTATAATTACAAGTTTAATCAAATTCAATAAAAATGGAAAAGTTAATAAATCAAATTTATGCGTTATAAATTCTATTAACACCTTATAATTTTGTAATTTAAAATAGAAACGCATTACATAAATATAAATATATTATATTTATATTTATATAAAATGTATAATTATTTATTATTTATTAACTACATTGAAGTTACAACCATTTAATTCTGTTCTGCAATTAATAAATTTTATAACAATCATTTCTCTTAATTGTTATCATTGTTATATTGCATTATTTTATTATGCATATAATCGATAAAAATATTTAATTATTATTATACTATTATTATTATTATTATTATTATTATAATTATTATTATTTCGAATATCATTATTACAATTATCATAATTATTTCGATATCATATGTAATTATAATATGCTATATTTAATTATTTATTTTTCTTATTAATTATAAATATCAGTGCTATTAGTTTATTAAACTTTCATGTGTTCTGTATATGAGAACCCCCATAATAATTATGTATAATTAATTTAATTACACGGATATTATTATTGTATTTTGATTATTTACTTATAATACTTTAATGTTATACCTATATATTCGAATATATAGTGTATCAGTCACAGTTTTAATCTATATATGTGTAGCCAAATTAATTACTTTGTATATTAATTTGTGTTCTTCTTCATATAATATCACAACTATCCATTATTTATTGTAAATATATATTCAACACACAGCTAATGCTGGATTTCCCAATTTCATAGAAGGGAATTATTATTATGTTAAAATTAATAACACGCATTGTCAGTTCGAATTGGATAGGAATTGTAAATATTTTAATATTCGTTACTATATTCTATGGTGGTTGAGAGAATAAAATAAATATTATATATATATGATGTAATGGAAACATGCAGAAGTGTCAAAAGTTTGCATATTAAACAATTCATATGAATGTAGAAGACCATAGAAATAGTTTTCAATCTGTATTGTCTTAACGTGACACCATAGATCGCTTGCAACTTTCGTTATATATAGCAGAATCATATAATATACAACCGTTTAGCTGACTATGGATATATAACTTTATTCATAACTAAGAATATATTTTTGAATTAAATAATTAGAAAAATGGCAATTTGTATTAGTGAATTATTTATAAGAAAATGTTCAATACATATATTGTAATAATAAATTTAACTTTATCTCAATTTTTGTTTATAATTTTACATATTTAATTATATGAATGAAAAATTGTATATATATATTTAATTATATATTGAAATTGCTTGTATTATTTTATTTATATATAGTATAAAAAAAATTATTATATTTTCAAAATTATTAAAATTACGGAATGATTGTGTATGCAATTTATGTGATTATTTATTTAATATATATATGATTATTTAATTATGTACTTATCATATATAGAGTATTAAATGGCTGAAGCAAAAAATTAATAATAATAATAATTATTATTAATTATTTTCTTATTTACATGTATAAACTATTTTTATTTTTTTTTATTACATATGTGAAAAAATAGTATTTATTTATATATATAAAATAATTTTATTACATTATATACAAAACAAGAAAACACTACTACACTTTACTTATTTATTTTAAATATCACATTTAATTTTATAAATTTTTTATTAAAATAATACCTTTATCATTATTATATTGATATATATAATTAAAATTTAATTTTTTCGAATTAAATTTTTTCGCAATAACTTCACTTTTAACTATAATCGTATACAAAATTTTATAAATGGTGTAAATATAAATAAAAACAATTGAAATCAATAATCTATACTTAATGTCATTTAATTGAATACATGTAATTAAAATATTATATATATATATCACTGGTATATATTCGTATAATTATATATTACATACATATAATAGCAAACTTGTATATTGTCTAAATAAAATTCCTAGTTAAGGGAAATAAAAGCAAAATACTTTTTAAAACAAAAAACTTGATCAATTAAAAATCAAATATGCAATTATTTTATTTCGATACGGATTTCACATTATATTATAAATACACCTATATATAGACAGATTATATATTTTATACTATAATTGTTATTAATATATATATATATTATTCAAGTTTTATATACCATATATATGCGTATTCAATTAATGTTAAGTATATATTATTTTTTTTCATTTTACAAATCCAAACATGTGATGTGATAATTATACGGACATATAATATCGACAATGATGGAATTGCATAAATCAATGCGAGAGAAGCAAGCGTATAAATAGCAAATAATTACATATATGTATATACGCGTATTTTTTATTTTTATGTTAAATACATATGATCGTATGATCGTATCGTTGTTATTCTTCTTCTTCTTCTTCGTCCTCTTTGTTATATACATGTACAAGAAAATTATCAAGAAATAATAGTTTTAAAACAAAATTTATTATTTTACAATATAAATAACACAAACTGGGTAAAAAATTTAAAAATCTAATTAAATCAACCATTTATTTTTATATGTTACAAGTTTTTTCTTATTATTTTAAAATTATATTATTTTTTAATTATTATATTACTATATATACTTGAATGTATATTTGTACTAGTATTTTAATAAGTAATATATATTTTCTTCATGTTATTATTATTATTATTATTATTATTATCGTATTTTTTTTTACAACATTTTTTATTTCTTTATTTTTTTTTTTTATTCCATTATGCATTAAAGAGTTATTGTTGTTGCAACAATTGTATATATAAATATGAATAATGCAATATTGTATAGTTTCATTTATAGTACAATCTGTATATATTAGAGTGTGTAAAACTAAGTGTATGTTTGTGTGCGTGCAATGTGCATAATAAAATAAAACACACAGTTTTAATTTTATTATCCAATTTGTTGCACTTTATTCACCGTTGGCATTTTTGCATTATAACACTTATAAGATGAAATATATTATGTATGAAATTAAACACATAGTAAAATAATTTGAAAGAAACTTTTTTGTTTATGCCTTGTATGTGAATTTATTTTTTTATAATTTTACAATTTGTTATAGTTCTAAATGAATTTAATTGTTTTTGTATTGCATTATATTTATTCTAATGATGTTGCATATAAAAATAAACGTATATTGTATATATAGTATTTGTATATAGAAATATAAAAATGCTCATCAGTTACGGTTATTCTAGATACTCAGATGTAGAAGAGAAAGTTTACACGCAGCAGATATGTAAATAATATGATGCAAATATAAAAAACAAAAAAAATCATTATATTAAAATATATACGAAACTGGAATAATGTGTTATTCTGTATTTTATAAAATCGAAGTAATTTTTTAAGCAAATTTCGGCAATCGAGTTCTGCATTTTACGAACGTTTCCCATTTTGAACTATCTATGCACGTCACCGATGTGAGTCAATATAATGACAACATTTTTTTGATATTTAAAATTTTTCTCTACATAATATTTAAGTACAAATAATATCATTTATGTTTTCATTTTGGTAAAAACGTAACATTCGCAGGTTTATTTAAATTTATTAAATATCTATGTTAAATACTAGGAATAACTATATGTGAATATATTCAAGATATTAATTTTTTCCATTCTAATTGATATGCCTAATTTACTTGAAAACTAGATATTCGTTTTACACTTACAATTTCTAATTCAATTTTAAAAATTAAAATAACAAAAATATTCACTTTAATAATATTCAACATATCGAATAAATAAAACGATATTCGATCAAGAAATTTTCAGGTTCGTCGCTTAACTCTTTTATTTTTTACATATAGTAAATTAAATTTTATAAATCATCATAAGAATTTTTTCTTTAATATAAACGAAATGAATTTTTTCTGTATATATAATTTTTGGATTATAAAATTTGCTAATAATATGAACTTACGGATGGAAATAATATCCCGAATAATAGTATTAAGAGGAGAGAAGTGTATATGGACAAAAATAATTACGTTGTTCTTAAAAGAAAATAAATTCTATCATTTTAAAATTATAATTAATTTTTTTAATTATTAAAAAGTGAACTAAATTCGCACATTCAAAAACTTTGTCACTGTTTACTTTATTCACTAACATATTCGGCAATATTTCAACTGTGAATACTTAACCAAAAAAATACAAATACTTTACGATAATTAGAGAAGTTATTTCATGGCAACTGAAATTGCAAATTTCTTCACATTTTTTATATTCACTTATTACATGGATAATTGTAAAAAAAAATAATAATAACAATAATAACTTTTTAGTAAATTATTATAAATATGACTGTCTCTGTATATTGTAAGAAAAAAATAATATAATTTTATTGATACATACCCATATCGCATTACGATAATAACAATATATGCATATATTTATATTTAATATATATGCAATTATGTGAATGAAGTCTTTCAAATTACGATGTGAAGAAGAAGCATAGAAAATTAATCAAATAAGTTAATTTAATATTATGAAATTTTTTTATCTTAATTTTTTTTTTCTTTTTCTTTTTCTTTTTCTTTTTTTTTTTACACAAATATATCACAAAAATTATTAAATTTAATTTTTTCTTATTAACTATATTTATAAAATTTCACTATTCACATTAAATTTGAACAAACTTCTTAATTATTATTATAAATAATAAAAATATATATATTACAACCTCATTAAAATGATTTTTCACAAAAAAAATTATCAAATTCTATACTAAAAATAATATTTTATTATTTTTTTCAAATATGTATTGCAACAGTTCGTGCTGTTGTAGTTTGATTTCCTGATTGTTGTTGTTGTTGTTGATGAGGTTGTTGCGATAACACAATTTGATTACTATTATTATTACTATTGTTATTATTATTTGTATTATTATTATTACGATTTAGAAATTGTTGTCTATTATTGATATTATTAGTATTAGTCGAACTATTTAATTGTTGAGGATTATGTTGACGTAAAATTTGGGATGTTGATGATGTTGATGATAATGATGTTGTTGATAATGGTGGTGGTGGTGATGATGACACTGATGAAGGTGATGGTATTTGGATTGGTACTGGTGGCAACGGTGGTGGTATTGATGATGATGACGACGATGTTGATAACAATGAAGTTTGTTGTGTAGGTTGTAATAATATATTTTGCCGTGGTAGAGGTTGTGGCTGTTGCGGTTGCAATTGCTGTTGTTGTTGCTGCTGCTGCTGTTGTAATTGTAATTGTTGTATATGATGATGATGTGGTTGATGTGAATGAAATTGTTGTAATTGTTGTGGATGATAATGATGATGATTATGATGCATATTATTATGTTGTGCAGATGTATTTGTTGGTGGTACGTCCGGTAGGGCAAAACGTAATTTTTCCCAAAATAACTTATCACCCCATTGTAAATATGTATTTGTTTTTAAATATAAACGTATATCAGGATCTAAATCTTTTTGTGGTACTTCGCCTAATAAAATTACAATTAAACGTCTCCGCCGATCACGTAATACCTGATGATGGGCCGATTTGAATTCAAAACGACACCATTCAGATTTTAAAAAATTATCAGACAATATCATTATTGTACGACGAGATGATTCAACGGCCTGTATTATTGTATCTGCAATGTATGCACCTATTGGAAAATCACGATAATGTAAACATAATTTATATTGTGGTTCACCATTTTCTAATAACGGTGCTAAGTCTTCGACCACAAATTGTTCATCTTTTGATGAATATGAAATAAATGCATCAAATAATTTATCACGTTCGTTTTTATCTAAATCATTAATACGATAAAATAAGCGTATACCAAAATGTGAATGAAACCATACACGGATTTCTTGACGAAATATAAATATTAATAATGTTATAATTATAATTAGAAAAAAACTACATAAAGTGGCAATTAATAATGGCCAATAATTTTGTAATGGTTGTGTCGTTAACATAGTTTTTGTTGACGAAGATGACGATGACGATGATGATTCTGATGATGTTGATAATAATAATGTTAAATTATTGTTTAATACATTATTTTCAATAATTGAATTTGTGATAAAATTATTATTATTATTATTACCATTATTATTTTTAATACATAAATTTGTTATATTATTTTTATTATCAAATATATTAACAAATATAAAGTTTTTATGTGATTGTTGATTATCAATTTTTAATTGCTCATTTGTGGCGGTTCCATTTAATATACATTTAATTTTTAGCTTATCTTTTACAATTATTGTTTGTGATAAAAATTTATAAAATATTTCTAAAAATTTACAATTGCAATTCCATGAATTATTTGATAATTTTAAATCAATTAATGATGGTAATAAAAATGTAGATAGTGATGTTGGTGGTTGTGGTGATGATGACGTTGATAATGATGAAATTGGTGGAGCAATTGATGTTCCACCATTTGTTAATAAATAATTTATATCAATTAATTGATTATTATTTAATGTCAATATTTTTAAATTTTTTAATTCAACAAATGTATCTTGATGTATTGATTGCAATTTATTATTATTTAATAATAATTCATTTAAATTAAATAAGCCTACAAATTCAGTGCCTAATAATTTTGTTAATTTATTTGTATTTAATTGTAATATTTCTAAATCTAATAAACCGTTGAATGTTCGATTATTCAGTAATTCAATCATTGAATTATTTAAAAATAAAATTTTCAATTTTTTACGTCCAATAAATGAATGACTTAATAATTCTGGAAAATGATTACCATCTAAATATAATTGGGTTGCATCCATGGGTATTTGTTCCGGCAATTTTTCAATATAATTTGCATGTGAACAATCAACAACATTTGATTCCCACGATTGATCACGATAACATTTACACCCGGCTGGACATTCCATTTTACAATCACATGCAAAAAAATCACAGCAATGACATAATGCAAAACAATGTTCTTCATATTGACATAAAAATTGTTGTGATTTTGATTCAGATAATGGTACAAATAATTTACCACGATTGTATATTAATTGACAGTAAATACTATCAACATCCATTAATAATGGTTGTGTACGTGTTGATTGCTGTTGTTGTTGTTGCGCTTGTGTCGTCGAAATTGTTGTTGAAGATAATTGATCGGATGATTGAATTGTATCCGCTAACTTTTGTTGTTGTTGGGATACTTGTTGTTTTTGTAACCAATTTAAATGACAATCACATTGATATGGATTACCACCAATATAAAATTCTGGTATAAATTTATCAACTGTAACAATTGATATGCGTAATGAATTTGGATCTAATGTTGTTATATTATTACCAAATAAATCAACACGTGTTAAATTTGGTTTTTTAAAAAATGTATATGATTGAACTTTTGTTATTTGATTATCATTTAAATATAATAGTTCTATACTATTTGGTATTGAACTGCCAGTAATTTCTTTTAATCTATTTGAGCTAGCATCAAATGTACTCAATGACAGTTGTGATTCTATTTCAAAATAATTACCTAATTCTTCAATTTTATTATTATGTATATCCAGCCATTGTAAACCGGTTGGTATTAATGCATAATCAAATACTTCTAATTGATTATCCGAAATATTTAACCATATTAAATTTGGCAATTTTGTAAATAAACCATTTATTTCACGTAAATAGTTACCATCTAAACGTATTGCTTGTAAATTTTTATTTTGATCAAATGAACCAGATTCAATGTAGTGAATTTTATTGTGTGATAAATTTAATATATGTAATCCTAACATTTTATCAAATATACCACACTTTATAAATTCAATATTATTTTCGGTTAAACGTAACCCGTATAAATTTAACATTTTTGTAAAACTAACATTTTCAATTTGTTGAATATGTTGTTCACCTAAATCTAATGTTTTTAATTCGTTTAATATATTTAATAATACATCTGGTACTTTTACTAATTTATTACCATTTAAATGTAAATCTTCTAATTGTGTACAATTTATAATTGCATTTCTATTAATATCATTAATTTGATTATATTCTAATGATAATAATTTTAAATTATATAAATTTGGAAATATATTTTTATTAATTTTTTTTATTGAATTATTTGATAATATAATTGTATTAATTTGTTGTAAATGAGCAAAAGTATTATCATATAATTCTTCAATGTCATTATCACTTAATTTTAAAATTTGTAAATTTTTTAATTCGGCAAACATTTGTATTTCTAATTTATTAACTTTATTATTTGATAAATTTAATACCAATAAATTTTCCAAACCCTTAAATGTTAATGAATTTATCCATTCGGATGTCAAATCATTTTCGGATAAATCCAATATTAATAATTGTTTTAAATTTATAAATAAATCCGGTGCTAAAACATTTAACATATTATTATTTAAATAAATTTCTTGTACATTTGTTGCTTCATTAAATAATTCGGGTGGTAAATTAGTTAAAAAATTATGTCCAAATGATATTATTTTTAATGATAATAAACCTTCTAGTGCACGGTCTGCTATAAAATTCATTTTATTATTATTTAATAATAATTTTTCTAATTTTTCTAATCCAGAAAATATAGCCGGTGATAAATTATCTATTTGATTATTGGATAAATCTAATTCTAATAAATTTATTGAACATTTTTTTGTTAATTGTGTACTAATTGATGCACTAAAATGAAATGTACTTAAATCATGCAGATAATTATTACTTAAATTCAAATATTTTAATTCAATTAATGGACATAATATTTCATTTGGTATTAACCATATATTATTTTTGCTTAAATCTAATCGCTTTAGTTTAGCCAATTCAGATGTAAATACATTTTCGCCAATTGCTAAATTCATTGATGACCAATCAATATTATAAGTTTGTATTGTTAAATTATGTAATTCTGTTAAACCAGAAAAAATACCATCTGTTAAATTACCAATTTTACAATATTCAATTGATAATGATTTTAATTCATGCAGACGCCGAAAACTACCCGGTGCAATTGATGATTGAAAAAATAATGAATCATTACATTGTAATCGTAAACGTATTGTATTTTTTGGTTGTATTACACTAAAATTTGTATTTTCCAATTCACTATTTATTGTATGTAATTTACATATTAATGTTATATCATCATCATTATGACCATACCAATTGCATTCATCTGGTGGCGGTGGCGCTATTCTTGATGATACTAATAATTTTTGATGTTTTTGATTATTATTATTATTAATATTCAATGGATGTTGTTGATGTTGATGATTATGATGATAATTATGTACTAAAGAATTACTAAGCGATGTACCAAATACTACACTTAATATAAATATTGTGCTAAATAGCATTGATAATAATGCTGATGTAGATTTCATTTTTAAATTTTGGAAATCGCTTTTCACAATATTATATATACGCGCGCACTCACACAAAACAAACACACATACATATAAAATTTTAAAATATAGTTATGCTACTAAATAAATTTTTGCATTTACATTTATTTCTTTTATTTTTATTTTAAAAGTTTTTGATAATAAACTTTATAAAATTTTTTACAATACTCCTTCATTTTGTAACACTGTTTTACATTTATTAATTTTATTCCCATATTTTTATACATTCACATTTTGTAAAATATTTTTAATTTTAATTTTTTTTTTTTTTTTTTTTTTTTTTTTTGATAATATATTTTTGTTTTCACTATTCATAATTAAATTAATTTAAAATTGCTATAAATTAAATTAAGAAAACCAAACATTATTTTATTTATAAAATAAAACAAAAAATAAACCGAAGACCGATTACAATAACAATACCATAAAACATAAAAGTAAAATACATAAGTTAATATTTTCTTAAAGAAAACTTTTACTGAAACTACGCGTACGCATGCGCACTGTATTAAGTCAACTCTTATACTAAATAAAATTAATATTTTTTAAGTTGTTGATGGTTTTGTTTAAATGAGCTTAAGTATTATTATATAGCAGAGAGATGGACAAGCAACCACGTAAATAAAAGAAACATAAAATTGAAAAATAAAAAAAAGAAGTAAAACAAATATATACGTATTTTTGTGTAACGAGATGAGAGAAAAAAAAGTTAACCCATAATGGTTTATTTTATAACGATGACGTTGATGATGGAATCAAGTTTATTGCTAGTAGACCAGCAGGTAAACATCTATCTATCTATATGCTAACAATCTCTCTCATGCGATTGTTATATACTCTCTCAAATTATGTATTATATACTTACATTTTTTTTTACTTTTTTTTACTTTTTGTTGATTATATTATAACAAGCATTACAATTTATACAGAATTTTATATTTGTAGACAGGTAATTATAAAATCTTACCTGTGTTTGTATTCTGTATATACACACATATTAATAGCATCATATATATTTATATATAAAACGAAAATATAAAGGTACGAGATGTGTAGTGGTCAGGAAATTATAACATTTTAAAAGTATAAGAAAAATAAATATAATATACCTTACCTTATTACAGATTTTTTTAAAAATTCATATATATATATATTGTTATATATATAGTCCATATTGAGATATATATATATATATATAGTTAAAAAAATTAAATTAATGATACACGTACACAAATATCACGGTTTCTGAATAGCGTTGCTTTTGTTATTTGTACGTATATGTGTATTTATGTATAAAAGTTGAATGCAATAAATATATATATTATATTGTTGTAAGAATATAATATATGTGTGTAAGACAGTATTGTGGTTAAGGTAAGGTATGTGTATATAAATGCAGTAAGGTGATTAAAATGAGATGAAATATTTTGCACATAGGTGTATGAAGATAATAATAATATAATATATAGGGTGATTTCAATTTTGCAACATTAATTAAATTTTAAATAAATATTATATGTATATAAGTGTATTAATATGTATAATTAAATTTATATGAGATATTTGTTGCGAAATTATGATACAGATAATTGACGAAACATACGCATATATTTAATGTATTGTAGTTTAATCAACATTTTAAATGTTTTTTTTATTTAATCACATTCGTTTTTAGCATAATGAAATGAATCTTATGTGATACTTTTTAAAAATAAATGTTTAATTCTGTATTAACTTAACTAACTTAACTTTAATAAAAAAATTCTATTTCTGTCTGGTCCACTGATTAATAATTTTTTTTTTTTTTATAAATGAGTTTTGCGCTACACACACACACACAGTAATATAAGTCATTTTAATTTAATAAAAACAATTTATATTCTGTACATACACTATAACTATTTAACTAACAATTGTGATCGCATAATATCACCCTATTTCCAAGTCAACATAAATTTATGCTATCTAACTATATAAAAATTCTATTGCACTTGTAAAATATAATAGGTATAGGTATATATTTTTTTTAATATACGAGAAAATATCGATCGATTATGTACATACAATAAACATGATCACGCGTTATTGAATATTATGATGATCATTAACATTGGTGATGATGATGATGATGATGATGATGATGATGAATGGATGAACATAAAATAATTTATAAAAACTACATAAATATGTTTTTGTTTTTATATAATAATAATAACACTTCATCGATAATAAAAATTCATCGTGAACTATTTTTGAGGTTATATGGTTTGAAAAGAAATTTTTATGGTTTTAATTCAAGTTTATAATTTTGTTGTAAATATTATTATAAATATATTTTTACATTACATATAATTTATTATATTATATATTATTTCTCGTTTTAATTTTTTTCGTGTTGTCGTTTTTGACTTATTATACGTATTTAGTTACCATCAATATATATGAATATTTTCTTATTATTATATTTTTTTTTATAAGATACTCATATATATTGTATACATATACGGATATTTATGTGATCTGTGATCAACAAAAGAGGAAGAAGCAAAAAAAAAAACAAAAAAAAAAATTATGAAACATCACATTTATATAAACATTAATATTTTATTGGATGAGTAATTATAAGAATTTTTTCATGTAATTTATTCTTTATAGATTTATAAATTGTTGTTTATTTCACTCCTTGCATGTTTATCATTTATTTTTTCTTTAAATTTGATAATGATGTTGTTAATTTATTGTTTTTAAATTCTTTCAACGTATATACAAAAAATTTATCATCGTTTTTGTAATTTTAAATTTTTGAATTTTTTAATGAACATTTATGTAATAATAATAATAATAATAATAATATATAATCGGTATGATGATGATAAAATATTGTATATGTATGTGAGAATAAAAACAATAAACGATATTTAAATTATAAACAAAAAAAAAAATTTAATTTTATTATCGATTTTGCATTCATATAAATATCGATATTTCTATAGGAGATAGTCTATATTTAAATTTTTCTTTGATATAAATCAACTAATTTTAATATATAATATATTTATGACAGATGTTGATACACAAAATATTGATTTGTAAAATTAGTCAAATTTTAATCAACACATATTCTCATATTATTTATAATCTACATTTGATACTGTGGTTACTTTCTACTATTTAATTTCTAAACATTGGTAATCGGTTATACGACATTTAATTTTACACTTTCCATATCGTTTACCAATAATTTTTCCATTTTTTTTCAAAAAAATAAAAAAATTCTCCGCAAATCGTTGATAAGAAATGTTCTTTGTCTAATAATTATAAATTATTTTAATAAATATTTTTATATTTACATTAAATTAACTTAGTTATTTGAAATTAATATCAAATTAAGAATGAATGAAGTTTTTTTTTTTTTTTATAATAACGAATGAATTAATGCTTTCTTCCAATTCACATAAAACATATCATAAATAAATATAAACTATGTGACAGCAACAATGTATAAAATATGTGTGTAACATTTCGAATCAAATTTATTGAGTGTTTAATATACAAATACCTGTATATATAAATTATGGATGCAAATGTAATTACATAAAAGAAAATAATCATTTATAATTGGCAATGTCAAAAGAAATAAATTTATTATCGCGTAACATATTTATCTAGTATCTACTTTTACATACATAAACGCATTTTTATATGAATATGTAAATGTACATATGCAAATTTGTACATACACATAATATGTACTGTGCATTGTATTTTGTATAAATACACATTAAACTTTTCTAAAAATACATAATATTTATGTATTATATTATTTATATTATATTATATATATATATATAGGTGTATGTTGGTTGTATAAAATATAAATAATAATAATAATATGCTTCATAATTTTAAAAGTAAATAAAATGCCTTCAAAAAGTCATAAATAATTTCAATTTTTCACTTAATAATTTCAATGAAAACAAAGTACAAACAATAAAATACTGCTTGGCATATTTATACTTGTTTTTTTTGTCTATATATAATGTATATAAGTTCACAGAGTCACAAATGTATATATTGATAAAGGTATATAATATACTAAATACTTCATGTATATATGTTATACGTATATTCTATGTATATAAGAAACCAATAACTATATTTATTCAATCCAAAGTTTTTGTATATGTTGTTGGTTTGTTGAGCGCGATGATAATTTTTTTTTTCTTTTTGAGATGAAGAAAATATTATAGTTTATTACAGTAAGTAAGTATATTTTGTATATATACATACTTATATATTGTATATATATAATATATTTCCAAATGCAAAGAACGAAAGACGAAAAAAAAAAAACCAATAATCGTTTGTATTTAAACGATATTTTTATTTATGGACAATAAATAATCTTGCTGTCACAAATAATTCGTTGTTGTTAGTTGTTACTTGTTGAATATATTCACATATGTATCGATAAATGTATAGAACTATATATGTATCTTTGTATATAACTATATACACTAAATTATACATATTGAGTATTATTTATATATATATAAATTATAAGAATTTGCTGATATATAATGATTATGCGTAGGTTCATTTAATTAACTCCCCCACTAAATTGAATAATAAAAATAGAAAAAAATAGTGAATAACTAGAAAAACTATTCAACATTAAAAAAAAAAAATAATAAAGGAATAATATTTATAATTTATTGTAATTCTATTTGTTATATAAATATATGGTATAGACAAAATAAATAGAAATTTTAAATAGTTATTTACAGAAGTTTATAAATTCTAATAAATCTGCTAATTTTATAAAAATTTAATTACATATACAAAGAGTGGCACGTAAAGATTCCAGTTCACGACCATACTCTTATATAAATATTGTGTTTTGTATTCATATAGTGTTTACTTTGTAATATTAAAAGAATCATTATCTTTTTTTTTTTTTGACAGAATTTTTGGAATCTGGTCTTTAATATATTTTATTTTTATTATTATTGATTATTTTTTAATATCACAAATATGTGTGTAACATACAATATATTAAAATATCTCTACCTACATACAATACCAATATTTATATTTTAAATGAGCATAAATGTTTAAAAAAAAAATGGATTGACAAAAATTTCAACATCATCTCAACTCTATTGTATAGCACAACATATACATTAATTAAATAATGATTATTATATTTATTATAATGAATAAGAATCATTTTGTTTGCGTATTAACTTTTTATGGCAAATTTGTGTGTTATTTTCTTTCTACTTTGATTATACATTATTATTCATTCAGTTTAATTATTTATGTCCCAATATGATTTAAGCAACGAACTGTTTTTACATTTGATTTGATAGTAAGAGGCTAACCAATTTTTCATTTTTCTATATATATATATTGAAAAATACACTTTAAATTGAATGTATTGAATATAACAATTATTTATAAAATTCTAAAAATATATGAATCGTATAATCAATAAATAAATTTCATGAAATTACTTTATTTTTATTATAATTTCATTTTAATTTTTTTTAATTTTTTTTTCTAATTTATTATAAACGAATTTTGTATAATATTTATCGCTGGTAAAATAAAAAAAATAATCTCGCATTTATAATATAAAAGAATTAAATTATTTGAAATTTATGTTTCTTTGAAATTGCAAAATAATACCGCATCGTGTCGTGTCCATATAACTTTTAATATAAATAACATCATTTTATGATATTTCTTATAAATTATTTTTTTTCCTCTATATACATTATTGTTATATATTTTTATTATTATTATTATTATTATTATTATTATTTTTATTATTATTATGATTTGTGTTATTATTGTTATTATTATTATTATTATTATTATTATTATTATTATTTATATTTTATAGAATATATACTGTAATACGCATAAATTTTGCCGGTTTCTATATTATATACTCATCGATCTATATTTAGTTATATAGTTTGTATACAAAGTATGCATAAAATACATATGCCGGTTGCAATATATATATATATATAAAATCTTCATGATCGTATATGTTTATATAGTTTAAAAATGAACAAGGAAAATTAAAGAGAAGCATATAATATTTGTGGGTAGAGTTTTATAATGTTAAGGATAAAAATGGTATATAATAATAATAATATCTGACTTATATATAAAAGCTGCGCTAAATCAACTAAATATATTGATATTTTATAGTATATATATATACATATATATATATGAATGAACATATTGCACATATATATATATATATATATATATAATGTATGAACAATATAATTGTTTACAAAGGCATAAATAATTCCCTTTTCATATGTATGAAGAAATATTATAAACAGCTAACAAGTTGTGCAAAATACAATAAATGATATGTGTATATACCATACATTTCATATATATTGAATTTCTCTACTGTACACACAATATACTATATATAACTACCTTCTGCTGTTATGTGTCTTCTATTCATAATATATAAATAAAGGGTGATCCATATTAAATGTTCATATATTATGATACATATATATCTTATTGGTGTCTAAGATGAAACAAAGTCATATGAACATCGTCATCTTGGCTGAACTAAAAGATCACCATCATTTTTCTTTACTACAGTATTTTTAATACTAACAATTATATTCAAATGAATTACTATACAAAAGGCGTATATGGCTGTAGTTTACTCCGATACTATATCGCCCGAAATATTTAAATAGTAGCAGTTGTATAATCACCACATTAAAAGCCAAAATTTTAAAAGGCTTATATTGTATAATTGCATTTATGTGCTTGGGTTTGTTTATTTACTGCCTGCCTATATATCTGTAGCAATTATAATAACTATTATATATGGGGTTACATATGAGAAATTCTTTAATATATTATGTACATATATATATCATAATAATATACAATACTCAAGTATATACATCAACATAATATGCTCCTTTATATATATATATATTATGTGTGTATGTTTACATGTTCATACTCATGTACCTATATTGAAAAATATTTAATTTTATATTTTTTACTTGTTATATTCTACGATACCCATTTATTCTTATCAATTTTATTATTTTATTTATGTTGTACTATATATTATGTACATGAACAAATCTTTCTTTATTTCATTCTTTCGTCTATCCAAGTCCAATTTATAGTAAAATATTATAAACATATTCGGATAACTATGGTATATATATGTAAACGTATATATGGGATATTGTGTTGTGCCAGTGGCGCTTTCAAGTTTTCTGTATAATTATTAGTTATACAATAAAAGTGTTAATACCACATACTCGATTTTATTATTTACCTTTATTTTAATACAAAATTTTAGCACTTCTATAGATATTTTAATGCAATTTTGTATTACACAATTATATATTGTATATATATATATATGTTTAATAAGATGACCATATGCATATTGGACTTACAATATTCAATTCTATATTATTTTTATTAATGCAATAAAGGCGTCATATATTTTTATGTATTATAAGTAATCCCGGAGGTAATATATTGTAAATAGTTATTTAATTCCTAAAATAACCATTTTATGTTTTAAAAATATAATAACATTTCACCATCTACAACTATTTAATATTAACGTAAGGTATGGTTCATTTTTTAATGTATTTAGTTAGCGTTGTAAAGTGTAAATTTAAATTTTTTAATCTATTTCATATATCACTATTTAAAATACTGACATTTTATATAAGTTAATGTCTTATAATATATAATATAATATATAATATAATTGTAAAAGAAATTAACTACATATGAATCTTATATGAACTTCACTGTGCGTTAACATAATCTTTTTCTATACGGCTCGTATATTTGCAATAAATATTGAAATGAATGTCTTTTCATATTTACTACCAAAGAGAATATAATATATACATATATAGGAATTATCTACCCACTTTATATGTTATATTTTTCATTTGATGTATGAATATCTTACCTTCATCTTGTTGTGTGTACCATTTTTTTTTTTTTTTTTCTTAAATATACGACAAAAAATATAACGAAACTATGTACGTAGCATTATAAAATATTCATCGATAAAAGAATAATTTTAGTTTGTTTTCGGTTAACTTGGTTGCTTATGTGCTTGTTGGCGCACACAATTATTGTCTGTATTACATATATATTTGTATGTAATAATAATAATAATAATAATAATAATAATAATAATAATAATAATATTAATAATAATATAATAATATAATAATAATAATAATAATAATAATAATAATAATAATAATATGAAAAACGCAACCAGCAAGCAGTAAAATATACTATTATATATTATAAAGAAGACAAGTTGCCCTCACTTTAATGTGATGCTTTTGACATGTCCATAACATAAAATATCTGAATTATTGTTTGACAAGTTTTTATATCAAAATTTATATGAAATGTGTTCTGTTATGTATTTAATAATACATATAGAAAATTTAATGTATACACGAGATACCTACAATAAAAATATGAGCTATAAAAATATGAAAGAGGTTAAATAAAAAATCTATATAATAAAATACAGAATTATTTTGTTTTTGTTTTGTTTTGTTTTATTTTTTTTTTCTTCTTTAAATGTGATGCATTTATTTTTATAATCGATGAATTCCATCTACATTTAATATAAATGTGTTCTTTTTTTTCCGAATCAATTCATTTAATTTTGAATTTGATCATGCACTAACAGAATTATATATGAGAAATAAAAAAAAAAACCTAAAGATACTGAATACAAAATATAAAACTTATAACAATATAAAAATTAGGGTATCTTAACTAATAATAATAATAATAATAAATAAAATATATGCTTTGGGCCATGACTAAAAAAAACAATTAAAGTTACCCTTTAAAATTCACCTTGAAATTAATTTTTAATTGAAATGGAAACGATGCCGACGCGAGAATGGTATAATATACTGCTTCTTTTTCATTTATTTTATATATATTTAATTATATTGTTCCATAACATTTAAATAATATTATATAGTAATTGTTGATTTATGTGGTTTTGTTTATAATTTAAAAAAAATGTTCGATAATTTTATAAAATTGTTTCCTATTTATAATAAATATACATGCAATGTTTTTAAATCTATGAGAAAAATTTTAATAATAAAAGGAAAGCACACACACATATAACCTCTCGTGAATATACATGTATATTTTTTAAATTACATTGAAAATTAGATAAGAATTAAATTATATCAATTTATATTTACATTTAATGAGCTGAAAAATAGTTATTTAACAAAAACGGTGCTACTATATTTATAAAAGAGTGCAAATTTTATAATCCAAATATTACATTTTTATAACATTTAAAACCAAATCATATATGTAGCCTTCTTTGATGTTATCCGCTATCCGCAGGGTCGGCCCTTAGATAGATGCTGTGGATTCCCTTATTCGATGCGAAAAAACTACATTCCAGTTTACACTTTACAGCATAGACAAATATATTAGAAATTAGTGATTGCAATTTCTTTCTTGTTTATATTTTATTTAAATTCAAAAATATATATTATTATTTATACAAATTTGTCCATACTTTTTTATACGCACTAACTACAATCAACTCAGCTGTTTAAAAAAATGAAGAAATTACATGTCACGAAGAACTATTGCTCCTATGCCTATCCTTGTAATTATACTATATACATTTGTGCGTTATGATTATTCTTTATAACATGAATCGGTACACGTCCTTGTGCAGGTCGCTAATACATTTGGAATAGTTCCTGTCCGTCCATATGTCCATATGTGAGTATAGACAACAAAATATATAATATATATATGAATGAATACACACAGCATCATATCATATAAAACAAAACAATATATAATCTACTATTATACCATTTTATAAATGAGATATTATTTACTACACAGAACCGTACCTAAAAAAAAAAAAGAATGAAGTTTCATAGTTAAAATATTTACTTTGGAAAATATGATTAAATAATTTTAAGTTTCAAATAAATATTAATCTCATACTTTTTGTAAACAAATATAGATATACACTCCAATAAAACGATATTACTTAATTTTCTTATGTACTAACTGCATGGCATTAAAACCGAGGTTCGGTTTTATCTTTCTCCTACCGGACCTATTTGCTGCTAACGTCTTCCAATCTCTGAATGAATTGTAAGGATGTTAATATCACAGTTAACTGCATCTAACCGTCTAGTATGAAAAGCATTTATTATGATACGGACCTGACATACTACAAACAGAAAAAACACTTAACAAAACACATATATTGTCGTTGTATTCCTGCTGTTGTTGTCGTTTTTCTCGTTGTTGTTATTATTATCATATGGATAAAGATTATGATGAAAAGTGGTACTTGACATTACAAACATTTTTTTTTTGTTTGTTTGTTTTGTTTATTATTTTTCAACATATAAATATAAAAGGATTGTTAGATGGACAGAGGACGGATACACGTACATGCGGACAAACGGATAGATGCGGATAATATTATTATATGTTTTCTGTATATTCTATGTTCTTTTATTGTTAAGTTGAATACAACAAAAAAAGCAGGAAAAAAAATAATAAAAAACATCACTATTCAAACAGTCAAAATTATGTTCACAATCATCATCAAAACATAAATATGTATGCATATGTAAATTTGTACATATATACTATGTATATGTATAAATATGTATTTTAAAAACACTAACTAACACAGTGATCATTATTTCACCAAAAATGGTTCAATTCTTTTAACATATTATTTGTTGTTTCTATAGATATATTTATATTTGAATGTTTATTGTTGCTCTTGTTTTATATATATTGTATTGATTTATTGTTGTTTTTATATATTGTATTATTTTCTTCAAATAAAAGTTTTCGTTTCTTATTTTTTTTTTTTTTTATATTTATGTTATACGTTATTCATCTCTGTTTTCTGTTTACCATTATTAGGTTTATCAGTTACTGTTGTGTATTTATATTTATATTTGTGTGTATACATATAGAATTGCCCATTGTTTTTCTTATTTTTTTTTTTTTGTAAAGGATCAATGTTTGAGGGTATAAAACTATATTATGCATACATACAATATGTGTTCTATATGTTTATATCTATGTAAGTAGAATATAAATTTAATATAACCACATTTAGTATTTGCGGCCGAAACTAAAAGAACAAAATAAAACAAAAACCAAAAAAGCACTATAAAAACTTTATTCTGATTTGTTTGCTGTAATAATAATAATAATAATAATAATAATAATAATAATAGTAATAATAATAATAATAGTAGAGTTAAGAGTAAGTTTTTAATTTTATAATGATAAATTACATGTATTTATTATGTGAAATATATGGAATTAAATGTTTTATAGATTATATTGGGAATGTTAAAGATATAGGAGTTGTGTGTAAATGATGGGTACATATATAAACGCAATATTGTAGTAATAAATACTAAAACATTAAGTTCAAAATTTCAAGCTTAAGTTATGTCGATAGCATAAAAACTTCTCGAACTATTCAAATAAATAATATGCCAACTTTCAGGGTAGGCTAGATAGTTGAAGATGTGACTGATTTTAGTTCATCTTTGAACTTATATAACTGCTATATCATAGAACCATATTTCTATAATTTATGATATCGATAATTCCTTCAACAAAAAGTCAGCTGGAGGTCAAAGGTTGAAAAATTATTTTATTATCGCATGAAACAAATAAGAGTTAAGTATAGCTGTTAATATTAAACATATATTTCCTGTAGACTTAATAATTTAAATTCAATCATATATTATTACTAGATGCACCCAATATAAATACTAATAAATATAACATATATGTATATATAATATAAATAATATATAACTTAACATTTGATTACATTTCAAAAATCCTATAATAATAATAATATATACTATATAATTTCAAGAGGGGTCAATAAATTCATATTTCTTAAAAAATTATGCCGTCAATTTTTTCAATGAACTTCAATATGAAATAAAAAATAAATGAGTTATCATTGGCACACGGCGAGATTTTTACAAATGAAATATTTAAATCCCGTATATGTATGGATTTAATGCAAAAATATAAATTAGACATATTTTATAACACCATCTGAAGATAGACAATGATACAACTATATACGAGTATATATATAAATGTATATATTAATAAATATTGTATATATAAATATTATAATATAAGAAATATGAATAAATATGGAAAAGTCGATTTTTCACATATATAAAACATGAATATAAATAAATGCTATAATGTGTATATAGAAAAGAGCAGATTGCGTTTAACTATATCTAAATACATTATATATATGTATTCGATTTATATTATTCTATATATAATTACAAACAACACTATATATATATATTCACCGCGCGCAAATATTCATATTTAAAACTATTCACATACATGTATTTTTATATAGATTTATATATACAGATATTAAATGAATTTTAAAATGTGGACTTCACAGCAGGTAATAACCATAAAATCGAATCCAATTTTAAAATTTACTTCTCTGTATTATAAATATACATGTAGAAGAATGATATCTCACACACAAAAATTGTTGTATATTATAATATGTATTATAAGAACAGATTCTGTTCTGCGTTATAAATATGAGTGCAAAAAATATACCTATATATGTAACTATAAATTTGTTATTGTATTATAAATTTAGATTTAATATGTTGATTTGGATTTTGTTTTATGGCGTTTTATATATGCACTGGAATTTCTATAATTTTTAACGTACACACTCTATTAAATATTTAATTAGTTTTTCATTCTGTATATATAGAAATGGTATATATAGAAGAAACCCATTTTTATTATTCGTTTTTATAATCAATGAATATTATTATTATTGATACGTTATTAAAATAATTAAATTAAAATTTTAATAATTATAACGAATGCTAAAGGCATAAATTTCTTATTATATTAGATAATAAATATATATATATATAATGTCAATTTAGAATTATTTAAATAATAATAATTGACAATTTATTAAAATTTTCTTCTATATTATATACATTCCTGTTTTGAGGTGTGTTGTGAGCTTTTGTATTTTTTTGCTATTACATAAATTATTTATTTTCAAAGTTGTTCTCACACCAGACAAGGATGTCATATATATATTAAAAATATTAAAAACAATAATATATTTATTATTATATGGTTATATTTATTTTAAAAAATAAAAAATAATATATATAATAATAATGTGTTGATTATCAGCACCATAAAAAAAAAAACCACACACATATTAATAATTGCCTGCGAATTACAAATTATATATTCAAAATACCATGCGTATATTTAATATGAAAATGAATGTCTATTTTTTTTTATTATTTAATATTTTTTGCTGCCCTTTCGTGATGTGATTAACGATCGATAAATGATTTATGTATATTTACACAAAGCATATACAATGTACTGCAGTATATATATACATTTATTTGACCCACGCACAGAATAGTTTTTATAACATTTCATACATACAATTGAAATGAAATTAAATACAATTGTATCTGTGTAAATAATTTAAAAAAATAATCATATATAAATGTAAGCACCTATATAATATAAGATTGATCATTATATGAAAAAAAAATTTAAACTCTATGAGAAACTTCACATGGTGTACATATATATTATTGTCTGTTTCTGTAAGTTGTGTTACGCGCATAATACCCTAACATGGTCGCAGTAATAAAATGTCGTGCTGGAATAATAAATATAACTGTTGGATTTAAATAAATTATATTTTACTACTGAACAGTACAAAGTTTCCGTATTGTAATAAAATCTACAGAAAAAATTTCACCTAAAGCCAATACCAACAATGTACGTCCTCTTTTGTTTCTATTCATTGTATTTCATATGATCCATCTATATATATATATAATTAGAAGTTAAAATTATTTTCAAAAGTTTATATAAATACGTTGTACACACTCCACTTGATTTATCAATATGAGAAGTGAAGTAAATAATAATAACTATATAAATTTAAAATTTTATTTATTATTTTATTATTACCATCATCATCACACATCGCAACGTTTTTGACCACAATATAGTTTAAATTTATTTTTATATTATCTCAATTCAATGATATTAATATTTTTATATATATAAATGAGGAAAAAAAAAAAAAATGTAAATACAATTATATATTGATAATTTCATTTCCTTTCGAGTTAGCCGATATTATGACCTGTTTGTTGCAAAAATAAAATAGTGGCCCTATTAAAAAAAAACATACTTAAAATTTATACAATCAATAATTGTTTATTAATATTATTTATTAAGATTTGCAAAAGAAAAAATACAATTATTTCATTTAGAAAAATACTTTAGTTTCTTTCGGTTTTATTTATGTAACTATATAACTATAAGTATACATAAAAATATATAAGGAATTTATCTTAAACTTAGTACTACATACATTCATTTCCTTTTTTTTTTTCAAAGAATTTGTTACGCCCGAAAAAATACCACCAATATATATTTTTTTTTTGATTATTATATATTTTCAATAAAAGTTATTAACAATTGTAAAAATAATTTTCAAAATTAATTCGAATTATACCATAAATTAATTTTTAATGAAATAAATAAAAAAAAAAAATTTTGTGGTGTATTTTATTAATCATATATGTATGTAATACATAATAAATATATAATTATATAGCGTCAATAACCTATTAAAAAAATGACCTTGACAATAAATAATTGTATATAATATCAAATGGACTTCTTTTACTTATTCATATCATATATATATATATTTAAATTTAAAACTAGCATTTTATTTTGTAGTTATGTTACTGTGCGTTGTATATATATATATATAAATTAAAATTGAATTCATTTCAACTTATTCATAATATTAATAATATTTACAAAATCAGAGTTTTAATTACGATTCTCAGCTGGGTCACCAAAAATGAAATAGAATTAAATATATTTATAAATAAATAAATAAAAAAATAATATATATACATATCATGAATAATGATGACTAACCACAAAAATAATTCTATAATATAATATATAAATGTACTTATATAAGTGTGTTATTTCAATCGCCACTGTAAATTTGAATACATTAATATTATTAGTATATATAACCGAAGAAAAAAGAAACACGACAAAACTAAATTTATGAACAAACTTATATAGGAAAGAGCCACAAAAAAAAAACTGATATGTAATCTATAAAATTGATATATTTAATTTAATTTTATTGTATTTTATATTGCCATTTGATTGTTATTCGATATATTATATATATTATATTTTCGGTTTATATTTACAATTATTATTATATCATATGAAAATATACAAATATTTTTCTGATGTTCAAGGGCATTTAATTGCGTATTCTATATTAAATAATTTTCTTTCAATTCTATACAAAATATGTTCCAATATTAATATACAAATTAAATATCTCTTTATAGGAGATCTAATAACAATGTCCGAAAATGTACTTATAATAATTTATTTATTTAATTAATAACATTTTTTTAATTAAATATATTATAAATGAAGCAGAATATCAAAAATAATAATTGTATTTTTTAATTAAAGCGTGAATTTAGAAAAAATATTAAAAAAAAAACTGATGTTAATTATGTACTTTTCATTGAAATAAAAACTTTTCAATTTTATCTAATGACATTTAATTGTCTATTTTAATATGGAAAATATTATGTGATTTTGTATATAATTTTAAATTGAAAATCTATTTATAATGAGTTTTCTATATATATATATATATTGATCTCATACGTTTGATTATAATAAATACATTATATTATCATTATCATTGTATTTATAATATATATAGATATACTAAATGCGTATGCATACATATATTTTGTGATGTTGTTTAACTAATGATAACATAATATGGATATGACATTTTAATAAATATACTCAATTAAGTATTAAATTAAAGTTTATAATAATATTGTTGACAAATTAGAAAATTAGTTTTCATATATTGTATAATATGTGTTCTATTTATATATAATATAATGTTCAGTATATTTATCAAAATATATGTAGGAAATATAATATGTGCGATATTTATATTGTGTGTAATACAATATATGTGTAAATTATTAAATTTTGTCTGAACAAAAACAGCATGAAAATTAATTTTATATTATTATATAAAATAAAATTAGACTCTATAAATGCATTTCATGCGTTTTATATAATAATTAATAAATAATTAATTTATGTCTGGCTCTAGGATGATGATAATATGATTAGTTTTTTTTTTATATCACATAATTTGGTTTCTTTTTTGTTTCCATGTAACTTTCATATATACGTATATAGTTTATAGTTACTTATATATTATTTGTTTGATTTGTGTATGGTTTCATTATGTTTTATTATTATTATTATTTATCAAATGCTATATATATATATATAGAAATAGAAATATATAGAAATAGAAATATATAGAAATCTCAGTAGTATATAAAAATATTTACTGTTTGTCAAAGTTTTTATACTTTTTATAAGATGATAGTAGCTGGTGAAACTTTCGACACAATTTTAAAATATACTCTGATTATTTAATTCCATGCAGCGAACTGATAAACTGATATGCAATAATTATAAATTGATTTAAGAATTTATTTCACATTAATGTTATATAATATATTGTGTACGTCTTATCGGATATATAGATTTAGTGACAATTTGTCAAATATTGTCCATCCAAAAGTTTTGTTATGACCACTTGAATTTTTAAAATTAATGATTTTAATGTGAGTATATGGTATGTAATATTTAACAACACCTATTTTATTATATTATATCAAAGACAAAATCACAATTTCCATAATTAATGTTATAATTTTTTTAAATTTTAAATTGAAAAACTATAAATTAAATATTATTGTTAATCAATGTTTGTAAATTCTTATAAATATACACATATATGCGGAGACCTGCAAGGCATTTATTTATAATTATATAGTAAAATGTTGGCGAAACTATAATTTAATATATAATAAAATAAATAATTTATGATTTAAATATAAAATTGATATTAGAAATATATACACATTAATATAGTATATTATATTCAATAGATAGTATAATATAATATGTTTCGAACATATATATATAACAACTAACGAACAACTATATAATTTAATTTAACAAGTCTATACATCGATAAATAAATATTATAATGTAATGTGCGAATAAAAATCATATATAAAATTTTACAAAAAACATTTTTTTTTTTTTTATTTAACTATATATGATTTTTTATGTACTGAATGTATCCGTATGTGTATAATAATACAATATAATATTTTATTTATGTATCGATATTGAAAAAGAATTATTATGATGACCTAAATTTTGGAATTCGTTATATTATTATTGTTCAATGTACCAAACTTAACTTTATTTATATTTATATATATATAATAATAAAATAATAATAATAATAATAATGGTATAATGTATAAAAATAAAAAAAAAATACATTTTTAACATGTAATAAATATTATAATTTATTTAAAATTGTTTTCGAATTATATAAATTATTTTAAAATTTGCATTTATTTTTTATATATATAAATATATATGTACTCATAAGTACATGTGTATAATATATTATTGTTATACCATATATATGTTACCATATATGAATTTTTAACAATAATTGTGTACATTTTCTATCATATAAAGTACTATATTATATTTATAGTTATTTATTTATATATTAGTATTGAAAGAAATATATTTGTATCTATATATACGAGTTATATATAAATTATAAATTATATAGAATAGTGTAATGGTAAAAATTTAAATAGATATATGACATTGATATATTTTCGATAAATAATAATTGGAATCGATTGATTTAAATCAATATTTCATATAGAAAAATTTTTCTATATGTAAATTATTATGTATTTTAAAAATTGATTAATTCGATGTATATAAATTATATGCGTACTTTATACCATTTATACGAGAACCGATAGTAAATAAAATAAATGCTTTTCCGTATTTATCAATCAATCAGTTACTATAATATGTATATTCAAACTAATCTAAGTTATCTATATATTATTGACACTCACTTTGCTTGACTTGTATAAATCAAACACTTTTTATATCATATGCGTATATTTTACAATTTATAAAAATTATAGAATTTTAAATTGTTTAGATTTTTAGATCCTTCTTATAAACGTTGATATTGCATATATTCTATTATATTATAGTTTTATATATATGTATAAGTATTAATAGAAGTTTATAAAATAAATTTATAAATATATTATATAAATAATTGCGATTGAGTTCACACGCAAATCGAAGGTTTTTGATAAATCGTTAATTAATTACAAATTTTTTAAAATATAAATTATACTATTCATTTTTCTATGGAAGAAGATTACTATTATTTATTTTATAACTAAATAAATATTTATACCACATATTAAATACTCATCGTTTTCACAATATTAATATTAAATTATACAATAAATATCATATTTATACAATATATGTGTGTGTGTGTAAATTATACATATATAATTGATGCATAAAAGTGTATATTTTATTGAAATCAAATACAATTAAATAACAACAACAAAAAAAGAAAAAAATTAATAATTTAAAGATATTATAAAATAGATAAATTACTGTGTTTATATGTAGTATTATGGTATTATGTATAAAAATGAGTATGGATGATATAAAACACAGTATACATACAGTGAGACAATATATTTGATTTTTATTTTCATATCTATAAGTTTTGTGTAAAATACAGCAGCATAAAGCTATAGTGAGTATGTGATTGTTACTGGCAATAAGAGCTTATATATATATATTTATATATACAAAAAATAGTATTTGTATATTTACGTTAGAATTTATTCTAAGAAATACAAAATAGATATATTCGCTGTATTTATAATAATAAAATACAAGAAGAAGAAAAACAGGCATAACAACAACGAAACGCATAGACAAATCTTAAAGATAAAATATCAAAATAAAACGAACAAATAAGAATTGAAAATTTATTTCTTTTGAATTGACATTTTGACACCAAATTTGTGATAAATTGCGTTGAGATGAGGTTGAAGGATATGTGAATTTTTTTTTTTTTTATTTATTTTTGCTTATTATTTTTTCTTTCTATAAATAATATGTGTTTTTTGTTTCTTTTATTTATTATTTATAGAAAGAGTTGACTTTTTGTCTTATTCCATATTTGTTGTTCGTGTGTTGTGTACGTTGTCACCAAACTTTATCTAAATTGGGTTTTTTTCTTTTCTATTATTTGATTATCGGATTTTTGTTTTTTTTTTTTTTTTTGCAATTGAATAAATTGACAATATATAATACGAGTTATTTATTTAATATTAAAATTTATTAAGTGTATGTACACACACACATAAAGAAGGTGTGTCTTTTAATCTTTTACTATTCACTATACATATTATAATAAATAAAATTGATATCCAGTCATGGTTTGATTACAAAATGATAATATTTTATTTAATTTTATCGGTATTTTTTTTAATTTTTTTTTATATAGGATATTTAAATTATTAAAAATATTCATTTTTTATGTACGTCTAAAAATGTTGTGCAAATTAAAAGATTTAATACTACTACTAATAATAATATATTAGTAAATTTTATAAATTATGTTTCGTCGTACAACATAATTATGATCATTTCATAACAGCAATAATAAGAAAAAGAAAACTTATCCGACACACATTTGTAAATTCTTTTTTTGCACTACTGTAATTTCCAATATGATGATAATGTTTTTTTTATTGTGAACAAATTAACGGAGAATCATTGACAGAAACAAAATAATTAACAAGACAAAATCAAACATTAAATTACTAATTTTAAAAGTATCAAATTTTACCTTCTTTTCGCGTATAACTAAATATGCAGAAAAAAAATAAAATAAAATAAATATAAAAATAAATAAACAAAAATAAACGCCGCATATATTAAAATGCATTATATAAACATAGTCTGAGATGATTTTATATCACAAATATAAATAAAATTAAATTTTAAATAAAAACAAATGGATATCATCTCATATAATATTGTATTTAAAAGATCAAAAACAAAAAAATAAAAATAAAATAAAATTATTATATTATAAATACTATACTAATATAAAGATATATGTACTAACAATAAGTAAATGATTTGCCGAAAACAAACTTCTGAAATCTGATCGAAGCAGCGCGAACTCGTGTATATAATTAAAATAAAAATCATCGGTCAATTTAACTTTGGTTTGAAAATCATGTATATATATAAATAAGTTTTTGTGGCTTTATTTATATATAATAAATTTTATCTTTTTTTAGTATAATTTTTCTTGATTTATTTTTCTTATATGTTTTAAATTCGTTAATTTAATTCCCTTTTTTTTTGCATTTTTGCGATCAACATTATCGCAACCTATATATATTTATATATGTATGTACTATGTTATACATAAGTGAAGGGAGAAGTGACTGTGACAGAAAAAATATATAATATCAAAAATTTAATATATATTTATATATATTATTTTTAAAAAATTTAATATGAAATATACGAATAATCTTTCAGACGACGACAACATGGAAAAATTAAATTTTTTGTATTATGTTATGTATTTTTTAATCGTTCGTTTTGCATTTATTTTGATTTGATAAATTTTATATATATAGATTTTTCATGTATATACAATCGAATTTACCACAAATTACGGAATAAATAAATCATGTGAATATATACAATTAAAGTTAGTTATAATTAAAAACCAATAAACGAAGCTTAAGATTTGGCATTCAGTTTTCGTTAAACGAAAGTTTTTCACCAAACTAAATTTTCCAGTAGATCGGCTTTATACATATAATAATCTCTATTAATTACGGGCCATAGTTTTATCGGGTTTTGTCTTTTGTATACAGAATTGTAAATTATCATCAATTTCCAATCTTTCATAGAGCAAATTTTTAAAATTGATGCTCGCGATCAAAAGATATGATCGATTTTCTAATTTCTAAAATTCATAGAAAATTGTGCTATTTTATAAAGTGAACACATTTTTTCATGTTTCGTCACTGATGTGTTTATATAAATATTTTATCTTTCAATTTTCTTGATATATTTAGTACCTATATATTTTTATAAATATTGGTACAATAAAAATTAATATTTAATTTTCTACACAAATACATATAAGTAAAAATAAATTAGGTTATTTCTTGAAATCATTTCTATCGTTTCCCTTTTTTTTTTTTTTTTCTTTTCATTCCGTTTTACTAATATAAAATGTACATATATAGTGTTGTAATTTGATTTTCCACATTTTGATAAATCTATATGAATTTCGAAAATAGACCAATAAATTTAAATTTGGAATATCGTTATATGGATTAATAATTGATACACATATATATATATTTGCAATAAGAGGAAATCTTGTGTATATTTTATTTTATATACATAAGCCTATATATATATATATTTTTACATACGTATTATAAATATTCATATGAATAGAAGATTTTCTCTATAACCTCCTCTATTACATTAACAGTATAAAACTTTTAGTGTTTGTTATATAAAATTTGTATATATTATAATACTATATAGATAAAATTATATATATATATAGACAGACGAAAAGGTTATCAATTTATATGTGGGTACATATATGTAACGCTTATATTTATATATATATATATGTGTAATGTAATGTGGTTTGTTATATTATTTCGTTGGTTTAAAATCAATGTAACTATGTATACCATATATATCTCATTTTTAATTTAATTTTATACTAGTTTATATTGATTTATTATTTAAATTATATATTATTATTATATTATTGGGGTTATAAAATATAGATAACTTTACTTAATATACATAAAAACTATTTATCAAAAGTTTATATTTTATATATATATCGTGTAGTATTCATTTAAATTTTGCAGTTCATCTTGATATATCCTTTATATCAATTTGATTTTTCGATAGATGTCAATTAGTTTATACATTATTTGTGACTTCTTTTTAGTATAGAATAAAAATGTTCTGAAGAACTTTAAAGTTTAAAGATATATTAACTATAACCCATATATTACATATTATAATTACTTTTTTAATAATTATACCAATTATATGATATTCAAATATTGATTTATAATAATGATGATTTGTAAGCATATATGACGTGATTGTATATGTCACTCCTATTATGCAGATTCATTGAACTCTTATTGTGAAACACTTTTGATATATAATATACAATTTTAATTTAAATCTTATTATATATATATCAATATTTATATTATACAATTTGAATGTATTTTGCAATAACAAATAAATATCTTTATTATTATATTATATATGTGTTTTAAGACATACAATGATTTCACATTTTAATGTAAACATATTTAAATTATTGTTTTAATACATAAATTTATATGTTGTATTTTAATTTTAATAATATAATCCGATTTGATGGATTATATAAAATTTAACTATATATATAGAAAACATAAATATATATAATATATATATTAAATGTTATTATATATCTATAAATTTATAAAACTAATGTGTCAAGTAAAACCGTCACTTTGAAAGGTAACCTTGTGGTTTTTCATATATTATTTTGTCTATTCGGTGTCACATATATATATTTAAATATGTACACATTTTTCAATTATACAATATATTTGATTAGAGATCTTTTTTTTTTTTTAGTGAAAAATACATTTATTTATTTTAAATATGCACCTATTTTTTCCTTCATGCACACATTATATCAATCAAAATATATTGCAGGTTTACATAAGGTGACATTAATTTTTCTATTGTTAAATGTTAATATTGGATAATTGTGAGTCAAATTTTACGCATAAGACGGTGCGGGAGATATAAAATATAAATACAATTTTTTTTTTTATCTTATCGTATTCTGTATTTCGATCTGTAAAATTATAATTGTTGCATTTTATACATTGAAAATAAATATATATATTAATTTTTATTGTCATTGTTACATATATTGTATATATTTAAAGTATCTATATAACGTTTAAATTTAAATTATGTAATTATGTCATGTTGCGCCTATATACTCAATCATTTGTATTTTTAATAATATGTTAGTTTTGTTTTAAATTTTGAAAAATATGTCTTTTTATACATAGATATTAACTGGGGGGTATGAATTAGTATATGATATATTTTATATGGAAATTTATAAATAAAGATGTGACATCATAAAGACAAGGGTCCTTTTTCTATTTCCTAAGAACTATATATTGTATATATATATATATATCATGGTAATATAAATTGTTATATATTGTTTAAAATATTTAATCATATAGGATATATTTTCTATATATATATAAATAACATATGACAACATTGATTAATTAGGGTCACTTATATCAAAATGAATCTATGTATATGTATATACTCTCTGCCGTTTATTTTAAAATTTCTATCTACTAAATATATATATATATATACATTTATTAAATAACGATATATTATCAATATTAATTATGAAGATGATATGTTTTTAGTCAACCATTATATAATAATTATAAATATGTTTACATTCCCTTAATAATGCACAGGTCAATATTTAATTAGTTGAAAATTATGAAGAGGAAATCTAGGTTAACACCAATCCATTATTATTTATTTTAAACACAATATGTATTAAATACACATGTGTACATTATATCATTAATGAAAATTGATATAGCTGGAAAAGATATACGATAAATATATAATAAATAGGGTGATTTTGAGTTGATAGTGAATAAATATGCAAATGAATGATTGGCATTATGTCACGTAGTTATGCGAATATTGAATTACATGTTAACTGTGGTGATGAGTTGGATGAGGTATAAACATTTTGGCAAGTTATGTTATTATTACAATAAATATGAAAAAACGATATTCGTGTTCTAATAAAATTTATAAAATATGGTATGGTTTTTCGAAAAACAACCGTTCTGAACTGTATGATCAATCTAAAAAAAAAAACGATTTAATGATTTTTCGTTTCCATTTAAATTTAATAATTTAAATCATTACATGTAAGAAGAATTCTTCAAATCTTTTAAAGTACAAGTTATCATTGCCCTTCACTGTTTGAACCCTTGCTACTCATAGTCACCCTATATAAAGTATATATTCAAAATTTAGAATATACTCTATATAAATACGTATTATATATAAAGTCTATTAAATAATATGATAGATGCAAATATATACTCGTATAGTAGTTAATTTAAACTCTATTCATATATTTTCATTATACGATTATATATAGATCGAAAATTATGGGATATTTATGATAAAAATAAATAAAATTTACAAATTGTTATAAATTGTACATCATTTTAATTATTAATTTTGTAATTTTTTCATTGCCAATCAAGATAGGAACGTTATTATTGGATTTAATTTTATTGGATATGTATCGTAAAGGAACTCCATGTACTATATATATTTCGCTGTACTTATTAGAGTAACCGGTTATACAAATTATAAATTTAAATAAAATATAAATCAAAGAATCACAACCCATAAAATTAATTTTTTGGTATAGTATATCTGTGTAATTTATTTTGTAGCACTTAAATTCTCTTCTTATTGAATGTGTTAAAATAATTACCATAAAATTTATTTATTATATGCAAAGAATTAATCACATTTCTATATATATGAAATTTAAAAGGATGGAAGAAATTGGCGAAAGCTTAAAAAAGCTTTAAAATTTGTCCTTTTTCAATCCTATAACATTTATACACATACATTTTTGTACAATACAATAATGGTATAGGTATACAATGTTTATTTATAATACATATTTATATAGGCAATGTAATAGAACCCTACTATTATAAAAATTACGTGCGCGCAATAGTTAATCCAATTTAAATCAAATGAGAATTATATAGTTTATGTTAATAGAGATATTCAAAAAACAAATTTTTTCTATCACACTTATAATTTACCAATTCTTTTTTTAAAACATACTATATTTTAAGCATACACTTTCCTTAAATAGTATATAAAATATATAAAAGAAAATCCCTAATTTTATATAAGTAATGTCGTAATATAATATTTGTTTGTTTTCACTTATTTAACTTTACACATTACATAACAAAGTATTTAATCCAATCCAAATATATATATATATATATTGTATATATTGCATTGGCATATAATATATACAATATACAATACATATATTAATATTACATAAATGTATAAGCATTCACAATGGCATTCTATAAATTATATGATAATAATCCTATTGTATATAAATAAAAACAGCCCCTTTAAATTACACAAAATGTAATCCATTTGAAATTATAGTTTTGTGTATATGTGGTTGGGTATAGGATGTTTTTTTCGTCATAGAACTTTATTGATTCCCTAGGAGCACTATAGTATGGATGAATTTGCGTATATGTTTGTAAGAAATCAACTCGTATAATTACTCACAATCGCCTGTGATGGTAATTGCTGCCAATCTTTCCCTTGAAAAATCAAATCAATTACTTATATTTCTTTTAAAACCACTCGTTCATATATAGAATTAATTGATCAAATTGTTACGCGTTAATAATATATATTTCATTTATTATGCTCAAATGGAATTGCTTGTAATAATTTAATAAATATCATTATTACATTATATGTAATATTTGTAAACGAATACAGAATTATTTTATTTTATTTATATATGAACGGTGTGTTATTTAATGGATTTTAATTATGTAAATTAATGCAAGCACTTTATAAGAAATAAAAAAAATATACCTTTTCATGACGTTTTGAGCTGTGCACATGAGAAGGTATATAAATATATACTATCTATATATGTTCATATGTATACGCAATTGTTATTATGTGTCAAATTTATAGAGATGCTTTTAGATTATATCGGGCACGTAAAAATACAATTTTTAAATAATTTTTATTTTCTTTTTATTTTTATTACTTTTTGACTTTTAGGTAAAATAAAAAAAAAAAAACATCTCTATATATATATATGCCTAAATAAGCGCATATATGTGATACCTTTTCGTGTGCTTATTTTCTGTATGTACGCACGCAATGCCTATATACGGATATGTAACTATATATGTAATATATATTTATATATAGATATAATATAAAAAATACAACGAAAAGCAATAAAATGAATACTTAAGTTATAATGAACCTTCTGCGGTACACCTATATGTTACTATATTACATACAATATATAATGTAGGTATAGTTAAAAAAAAGAAAAAATGTATATTTAAAGTAGTAAAAATTGGTATGTACTATACACCACTCACTCACTATGTATATATATATATATATATATATGCATGCAATTGCGGTATAAAAATATATTAGTCCTGTTTAAAATTCTGAACAAGAATGTTAAAAAAAATATATTATATGAATAAGAATAAAAAAAAAAAAAAAAATACATACAGCGTTATATAATAAATATAACATACAACAGGCCGATGAATATTTTATTAGCATTTTTTTTTATCTTATATTTTACTACTCGCTATATGCAGAACATGTTTGACTTTCAATTTATTTTAAACACTTTATATTTTTTCTCTTTGAATATCCTTAAAAAGGATTCTTATGTTATTCATTAAAATTAAATATTTTCGTTTTTTCTATATATTGTTTTTCCTTTTTTTTTTTTTATTTCTTTATTTTTATTCTAATATTTACTTTAATTAAATAATTGACTTTCATATTATCGAGAAAAATGTTGCACGAATGTGGTATCTATAGTTTATAATATACATATAATATTTATGTATGTCTCTGCATTACGATTTCAAAATTTATCATTCTAATAATTTCTTTATATGATTTAATTACATGAAAGTGGCACATTACTATTTATATGTTCTTTAATTTTGACTTTTAATAGCATGTGCTTATTTAAAAATTTGACTAATGTTTGAAAATTCTATTGAGATCTAAAATTCTATCGCAAAAAGTTTGTTTATATTATAAAAATTGATTGTAAATTCAAAAACATGTTATTTAATTCGTTTAAATAATTTTAAATTAATATTTATATTAGTTTTTGCATTAAAATATTTAAAAATAAATTAATTCTACACCGCCGATTCAAGAGACAATTATTTTAACATAATTCGCAATATTAAGTTATAAATAATTTATTATTATGTAAAGGATATGATTTTTTATTAATTTATTTTGAATTTTCTTATAGATTTCATTTAAATGGAATTTGAATTTATAACAAAGGCGATTGGATTGAAAGATTTTTCATAATGTTATATTATTATATAGAGAATTGGAATGCTTTATAAAAAAATCTTTTAAACATTAATAACTGGTTTATCTATAATAATTACAGAAAATATATTTATTTATTTTATTTTTAAAAATTACTTTTTTTTTGTTTTCTTGCAGAACTTGCTACAATTTATGATATTAAAATAATATATTGTATACATAAAATGTATTTATAATTAAAAATTATACTATATATGGATGGAAGGATACAGTATTTGTACTAGCATTTGACATTAAACATAACATGTAAGCAAAAATACATTTATAAAAACATATAAACATATATTTTTATATAACAAATAATATAAACTATAATTTTGTAAATTTTTAAGTAAAATATTCATTACATACATTCTGTGAAAATATTTTGCAATATTTAGTGAAGAAAATACTATACAATATACAATTACCAATTACTGTAGTGTGTAGTAGTCCACTGTATAGAGGAGATAGTTATATGTTATCTATATTATTCTATAATTTACACTTAACTTTTAACCTTTTTTTTATATATATATAGAATATCTATTGAGAATATTAAAATTCCATTCAAAAAATTATTATTGAATTGTATCAAATTTTTGAGAAACATTAACTTTCCCAACGAGAAAAACAGTGCTCTATGAGCAATAATAATTTCCCTTAATACTACTACAGCTTGATTCTAACATCACCTCTACAAAATATATGCATTTATACTAATAATATGCTAATAAATCTATATCTACATTTCTCCGATACATATTTAATGACTCATTTTAGTGAAATGAATAAAGTTATTCGCATTTAATGTATATGTATACACGACTTGTATTATATAATATAATAATTATTAATTTCATTCTTTATTTATATATATATATAATTATTTATTTATTATATATATGGTATTGTTTAAAAACCGATCAAAATGTTCAACCAACCGTATTATATGTACATACGTAAATCTATCGTAAATGTATATAGAAATATATATAAAAATATAATTGACTCGTATTTTTAAAAATTAATCTTTATGTAATTTATTATGGCATATAAATAAATGTGTATATATACACAATATGATTCCCCAGGTGTATATATATATGGTCTGAATATAATGAGGAACCAATTTTTCAATTATTAATTTTATTATTGTTATACAATATTAGTATACATATTTTGTGTGTGTTATTGTCTGTATATTATTCTATTATTTGGCTGCCAACTTTTTTTTTTCTATTATAATATTGAACCACCACCACCACCACTACCTTGCATCGTCATCAGCAACCGCATAAAAATGTGTATAGTATATATTTTTGTTTATACCCGCCGATGTAGGTATATATAGTTAAAATTAAATTCATTATATATGAAAAGAACAAATTATAACAATTTTCTATTGTTGCACGTCCGGCATAATTTTTGGAATTGTATTTAATCTTTCGTTAAAATTTTTATATATTGTATATATGCAGTTATATATACATAAAGTTATGTGTACAGACAACACATAGACGCATGTTAAAAAGTATATTTATATAAATAAAGTTACGTACGTACGAGCGCAGTTAAGAAAAAAAATGTATCTGTTAAAAAAAACAACAAAAAAAAATGAAAAAAAAAGAGTCATTTGTTCAAAGAATTTTCTAGTTAATGATGAGATGTGTAAAATGATAACCAAAGGTAATAATTTAATGATCATACAAACAAGGCAGATATCATTTTGGTAGATCTTTGTTGATATATACACACAAATACATTTTTTTTATATATTACAATATATACAAAATATATATATTATTTCATTATTTTTTTTTTCTTACTATATTTTCAATAAAACATAATGTGGTGGTATGTTTTTTTCTTTCCATTCTGTATATATAAACTTATTTCTTTATTTTTCTGTTATATGGTTATTTTTTTACTATATTATATACACAATCACTGTGTTAATTTAATTTTCTTTGTGTATACTGTTTGTGAGTGTAAGTGAATAATAGTATTTTATATATAATTTTTTATACTTTGTTTTATTTTGATCGCCCATATCTTATTATTATGCTTTTTTTTTCTTATTCATAAAAAAATTTGTGATAATATTAATTACTTAACATTAATTATATATTATATACGTATGGAAAAGAGAGTTTGAAATTAACCTACACATTATATACTCATTTACAGTATATGTACAAAAAACTATATGTATATTTACTATATAATATCTTTCGATTATGTATTGCACATATATGAAATTTACAATATATTATGTTGGCTGTGTTAATAATGTGTAATGTACAATTTTAAAAAGCATTAAATCAATTAAAAGTAGCATTTTTACATTAGTTTATCTGTATAAAATCAATAATATCGTATTTAATTTTTTATTTATTTATACTTGGTATAAATTTATACAACATACCATAGTATTATATGTTATTATTATGTTGTATATAGATAGTTATATGTTATTGTACCTTATTATAATCTCTTGTTTTGATTGTGTGCATATAATATATGGAAGTATTGTTTTAAATACATACTTCTCATATAGGAAATTCCATATAACAACAAAATTTTTTAAAGTTTTTGAAAAATAGATGTGAATGTTCTTTTGTAAGCTTTAAAATTATTAATATTACTAACATTATTATTATATTATTTATTAATTTTTTTTTATATAAACAACTGCGCAAAAGTTGTAACCCCAAATAAAACTATGGTTTTTAATTATATTTATTAAGTTACATTCGCATTCGTCTTATAAATATTTTTGCAATCTTTTCGCATAATCAATTATTTTTATATACATGTACAAGAAGTTGTTATACGTATAGAGAAGAATTCTTTTAAATTTTGATGAAATGCGACAATTTATTAATTTATAAAATTTAAAAATATGACAAGAAATGTTTTTTTTTTTAAAAAGTATTGTGTCTTCTACCTTTTATATATAATCATAAATTTTACTTCATGAAAGCGATTATACAAAACGACATATATACAAAGGAATTTTATATTAAATATTGTAACAACAAATTTTGGTGAAGATATCATTTGTTAATCAATAAATTCTGTTGGTCATTACATTGATGTGAAGAAAGAAAAATGAAGCTTATATATTTATAAGATATGTATTAAATGATGTAAGTGCATCCGATTATATACCATTATCAAATATAATTAAACAGCTAATCGTGACTACTGATGGTGATGAAAAAAATATTTATAATGGTAATCCTAAACAGTAAAAATCATATTGGTAAAATTTGGCCTGCAATGGTCATGCCTTTAAAAAATCATTTAAAATTTAATTCTATACACCTTTTAATATATATTTACTTATACTATATTTTTGGTAAATATCAATAACAATCTAAATTTTTGCACACTTTCAATTTTAAATTCATAATTGGATGTCAAATATACACATTTACTATTATATAATAATCGAATTTTATAATCGGATAATAAATATTTTATAATACTTTATACATATTATTATATTAAATGCTTATATATTGTCATATAATTTCACATATTCTTTGGTACGCAAGTGAAAAAACGTATTTTACAATACACGTTTACGTTTACTCTATCTATACTATACCATATCTATTTGGTATACATAAAACATTATACACTGATTGATTGATTGATTGATTGATTTTATATATACTAAATATATTATATAAATGCAGTATACATACAATTTATATATAAGTATTAACTATAACATATTAAATTATTCCAAAGGAAAAACTTTTCAATTTTAATACCTAAAATCGGATTATTAACGCTTTACTGAATACTTATCTCATTGGTATCTTAAATTGGTAACTTGTAAGTATATTTTTATATCCATATATATATATATATTAGTAAAAGAAGAACACAACATCTTAAATTGTATTTGTGTGAAATATCTTTAGCATTTAGACATTGATATATAAATACTACAATATATATATATATAAATATTGTAATATAAAATACGGAGAGAGTAATATAATACTTTTTTTCTATTGAATTTGAAATTGAATTTCTTTGATTTATCCGTAAGTCTTTATAAATTATTGATTATATATATATGGGTAATTATATGCTTGTATGAAAACAGGAGTAGGGTGTTTTTTTAATTTTTTTTTTTTTGTTAAACGAGATAGAACTTTAAATTTGAATAAAACACAAAGTGATTAAATATAATTAAATATATTATAAGTGTTGCGAACTATATGCAAATACCGAATTTTTTTAATACAAATGTTATCCAAAAGCCAATTGTTTAAGTTAAAATATACTGTAAAAAAGAAAACGATTTAATTTTAATATTACCAATTTGTGTTTTAATGAAATTTAAGTTAGAAAATTTTCCATCGCCCTATGCGAGATATAGTAAAACATCAGTATTACATAATAAAATATATTAATTATGTGCAATTCTCAAATACAATACTCTAGTAGGTGTCGTACCTATAGACATATTCTAAATATAGTGTTGTAGTATTGCTCTATAAAATTCTTGAAAATTTTAAATTTCTATTGATTTTTTTTTAAAAAAAAAGATTTATTTCTAATAAGATTTTTTTGTATAAATAAATAAGTGAAAGCTGCCGCCGCCAGCAAATTATTTTATAATTTGTATCCTAATTTAGGCGGTGTTTTGTTTAATATTTTTTTTTTTTAAACAATTTCAAACTTTATTATGAATTTTTTAAAAATATTCAAGTATATAAAAATATACACACAATAAAAATTACATATGTGTTAAATATTTTATAAAATATTACATTATATGTTGCAGTTTTTTCGTTTCTGTTTAAGCCAACATCTGAAAAAAACAGAAACCGAATTTAAATTCCACGACTAAATTTTTGTTGACATTGAATATTATATTTTATAGAATAAGTTTTTAATTTTTCTTTTATTTATCCATTGTTGGTTTTTATTTTTATTTTTTTATTGTTATATGGTGAGCGATTTAAAAAGAAATTAATGAAATATAAAATTTTTGGTTTATTTACTATATACAAATATAGTGCAAGGGAATTATATATCGCGCGCGTTTTATAAATATTTACTTTGATATTATAAAACAATGCATATTTTTATTTAATGATATAAAAATCACATCGATTGAATATGTGTACAAGAGAAGAGACTGATTTTTGAGGAATGTTTTTTTTTTTTGCTTAAAAATGTTGTTGCAATATTGTATGTGTATGAAACAATTCAAACGAAGGATAATTATTAAGCAATTTGTTTATACACTCCATATGTGAATTATTACGAAAGAATATATTGGTGGATAGAGGCAACAGTTTCTTCTTATTTTTTTCTTTTATTTTTATATAATTATTAAATTTTATATTACTTTTAATTTTGAAAATATATAAAATGGACAAACGATTGACAATTATTTTCGATGCAATTTTCAAAAGTTATATAAACATTCTTTGATTTGGACACATTTAGTGTTTATATATATATATTTTATTATCTCTTTTGTTCACATATAAAAAAAATAAAATAATTTAAAATCTTTCCATTGAGGCAAATCACAAATACAACTAGTGTATCGCAGTTATTAAATTCTTTAATAATAAATTCTTTATTTCATTTTTTCTATAATTTAAATTCTCATCATTAAACATTTCTAAATCACTTAACCATATAGTAAAAATATATTCTTGTTGCATGCTTACCATACATCAAATTAATCATTGACTTGACCAGGTCATCGTTTGTTGGATATATACATACACTATATAATATAATATTTCATTGTATTTAAGAAAAATTATTTGTTATGTATAGATACACACATATCCAGAAAATACATCAGACCGTATATATATATCGTCGTGTACTTGATATTTATAACATTTTTATATAAATATAGTATAATATTATAAATTTTTTATAAATACATAAATTATAATAATATTCGTTTTTATTTTTATTTATTTCGTTTCATATGAATATGTAATGCGGGGTCGGTTCAGCACCATTATGTTGATGATGATATAATAATAGGTACTGAATTGATTCATAAATCTTAGAATTACTTTAGATTTGTCTTCAGGATATTATGCATGAGTATATGTATGGGATATGGTATACATATTATATAGTAGACGTGCCTTTACACACACAGAATATTTTTCACATAACATTTATTTATACACAATTTACATTACACTTCATCTATATATTATACCATTTATATATATATATATATAGCAGGGCTATGCGCTTATATATAGTAGGGATTTAGTTATTTTTTTTAAAGGAATTGAAATAAAATTGAGTACGCGCAGAGTTAAGTATTCAAAAAAAAAAAAAAAATAATAATAATAATAATCATATATCAATTTGCTTTACAAATATTTCATTTAATTTAAAGTCGAAAATTTAGGGTTTTCATTGTTTATCTTATACAACGAACAGGCGATATATTTCATTTATATAATTTATTATATATATATATATATATATATGTAATATATGTACATATATATTTCGACTTGAACCAGTTTGGGTATTTTTTGGTGCAGAAGATTTATTATTTATATATATATATATTTTAAGATTCAGATATAATAATAAGAAAGAAATTTAAGGCTGTTTACTCTTATAATAATTAATATTTAATTCTTCAGGCGATATTATATACTAGTTATAGGTATTACAAATGCGTATTTAATTTATATACTCGCAACAGATATATATATATATATATATATATTCGTACAAGTACAACAACACAGTGGTGGGTTAAATAAATAGATTGCGTTAAAAAAAATTAATTATTTTGTATGCCATTAATTTAATAGAATTGACTTTGACAGAGTTATGACTTGAAATAATAATATGAAAACAAGCATTTCTTGATAGTAAAAATTTGAATATTTTTTTTTTATCAACATTGAACAATATTTCTGCACGTTGTAAATCTGTATCATTGCTATGCGTATGAAGATTTTTTTGTGTAACTTCAATTTTAATATTAATGCATAATATTTAATTTTATTTTGACCACCACTGTGTGTCTTATGATGAGCTATGTGTGATCAAATTAAAAAATTAAGTGAAGCTGTATAAAGCATATGTTTATTATTTTATAATAATATAATTTATAAAAAAAAAACTTATTACTAATATAAAATATTGTTAAATAAAATGAAAAATATTATATATCGGTCGTATGCGTATACTAAAGAAATTACATTTATAATAAATGTATGTTTTGGACAGAAATTAAAATATACATTTATATTTCTTTTATAAAAACCTTGAGGCAACCATTTCATCGTACATATCTAGATAAAAATTGACTTGATTTATATAATAAAATATTAAATTAAAATCTAATGTTATGTAAATATGATTGTTACACGCGTACATGTATCTATAGTAAAGTAATAGTTTGTCACTGAATTAACGTACATTATTTTATGTGTGCATGCACTAATTATGACTAACTATATATAATGTTGAACTATCGTTTCAAAATGCAATGGAATTATAATTATTCATGTATATAACATATGATAATATTTTGTTTATTATGAACTTGTTTTAAAAATTTACTTTGACATTTGCAACGAACTTAGGCTGGGAAATGTTCAAATTTATCAATATTAAAATTATCTAAAGTATTATTTACTCATAATTCCAATTTAATAAATGAACAAAAAATATTTAAAACAGTATAATTAATTTCATTCATTCCTTGTTATGTTTTTACTTTTTTATTCTATTAATTTTATTTTGTTGTAAAATAAATTCTCTTGCAGATTGCAGTATACAATATATATATTTGTGTTTTTATAAAGTGTGTTATCAAAACAGAGGCAAGTAATTTCTAATTCGAAAGCATGTCCCCATATTGCTTACACCATAACATCACAACAATAAATGATTATAATAATAAAAACACGAAATATTGTTAAATAATTTAAGAGAATTCAGTTTTATTATTATTAATCACATATAGAAAAGCCATGAGTTTATACGAAAACAACACCCTGTCTTATAATATACAAAATAAAAGTGTAAGTGTAAATATTATGAAATTCGTATTTTGTTGCCTGAATTCATGTACCAATACTAAATACATATCTTTAAATATTTATTTTAATTATAATTTATAATTGTTAATTTAATATATAATATAAATAACTATATATATTTTATTTACACAATAATTTCTGTATGTATATTTTAAAAACTTATATAAGTAATTAACTTTTGGTTTGGAGATAAATTACAATTTTCAAATATTAAAATTTATAATAAATAATATATACATTTACATATAATAATAAAATTTGAAATGATAATATGTAGAAGCTGTTTATATTCTATCTATTGTAGTATATAGATATAATTTTATTTTAATCATTGTTATTATAGTACAATGCAAAAATCATTTTCATATTAAAGCCACTATATGTATAATAATATAATTTCGATTAGTTTACAATAATATTATACATACACAAATACAATATATTATTGTATAAACAAAAACAAATCTATATTTAATATTCATATATTTATATAATAATTCCGATATTGATTGTACGTTCGCTTATACATGTGTAATCAATAATCAATGAAATAAATACTAATTTAATTTACGTTTGTTTGCATTATTATATACATATAGTATATATAATTTACGTTTGTTTGCATTATTATATACATATAGTATATATATAATTAGTATAATAATAAACAAACAAGACTTAAAAATTTATTAATTGGTAATTTATGGTTCAATAATTTTTGATAATTTGTATACGTGATTCCAAATAAATCGCATTGGCCTATTTTAGAATTTATATAGAAACAAGACTTCGGATTTATTGAATATATTATTTTTATTTATATATATTGAATTGCATTATTATTGCAGCTTCCCTTTTTCAATGTAATTTGAACAATTTTATGTTTACATAAAATTATTTGTATTATATAGATTATCATAAAATTAAATAATCGTTTGAAATGATAAAACATGCGACATTTTTAAAACAATAATTATTATTATAACATATAAAATGATCTTATTATATACAAATTTTAAAAAAAGATTCCATATATATAGTCAAAGCTACACTATTATATTATAATGAATTTGCGGTATATAAGTCTATCTAATAAATTATATCAAAAAAAAAAATATATGGTATATAAGAAAAAAAGGTTATTACACAATGTTTTACAGTCAATGCCTCTGGTAATTTGATATTTAATAACTTCATTTTTTTCTCTTATATGTATATGAAATGTCACGAAAATTTTTTCGGTTCTTCAGTAATTTACAACAATTTATATCTATATCTATCTATAGTCTGTATATATATATACTTACCCACAGATAATCAGATATGATGATTATAATTATTATATAGTATTATATATATAATTTTTTTCACTAAAACAAAAAATATACATTGTTATTTCATTTTTAATGTTTATTTTATTGACATAAAAACTTAAATTAAATACACACTAGTGAGAGTGACTATATTCATATATGTATCGCACATACATTTGTATAGACATATATACTAAACGACTATATAGACGAAACAAAAAAATGACAATAATTTTTGAAATTATTATAACTAACTATTATAAAAAGATCGTGATAGAGAAATTATAAAATAAATACATTAGATTCAATTATTTCTGAGAAATTTTATTTTTATTATTATATACTTATTATAAATAATTGTACACTACCTTCTAACTGATGACTCTACATATACTCTGTGTTCATTCACCAAGAAAATTTGAAAAACTAGTGTATTTCAATTGTATTAATAATACTTTTGTTTTCAATTAATATATGTTGCAAGTGGTCTGTAATTATAAGAATATATTATACCATCCCGGTTCACTGATGTCTTTGCATTAAGTAATAATATTTAACACACACACAAAAACTCCATTGCTGCTTATACTATTAAAATTAAACTATTGTGACTTTTTGTATATTTTATAAATTTTTAAACGAAACAGTATCCTAACTAAGAAAAATAAAGTACTTATTTCCTAATTAATGCTGTATATTTTGCAGATAATAAAGTTGTGACTTTAAATGGTAATGAAAACATAAATGTCAATAATAATTTTTCATTGATGTATGTCTTCGAAAATCATCATAACATATTTGGTCAATTATTATATTTACTCACATACAGAGTAATTTACCAACTTGATTACAACGTTAGATATGTATACTCGACTGGTCCCATCATTGCCGGGGGATGGCTGGACGTGTGTCTGTGTATTATATTGACATACATAAAAAGTGATTTAGCTTAATCAATCATCTGTAATTATTATATTTACGCATCATCTGTGGATCTATAAGAAAACTGCAAAAGATTTTAATTAATTTTTTTCCATAATTTATAAAGCTTTAGATTACCTGTGTAGAAAATTTTCAATAGACATCATACCAATACAATAATTGCAGTGATAAATACCGTTGTATTAAAGTGTACTTCAAAATTTTCTGCAGTCTGTGTATCGATTAAAATAATTTATAAAGAAAAAAACAAATTAGTTATTTTTTACAATGTATAATTTTTTAATTATTTCAATCTGTTTCAAATAATATTTTGTTAATTTTATATTTCCTTCTTTTACATATATTAAATTTGTTTGTGCATATATTTAATCGTATATATGTATATTTAAAATATATATACAATACGCAAGTAATATGAACAAATGAATGAATGCACACAAGATGAAGATCATCTATAATTAATTCATTTAATTGAATAAATATATAATATACTTGTTGTATTGACTTCGTAAATTGCAATTGAATTTATTAAATCTTCACCTTGTATAATGTATTGTATATAAAATTAAAGCAACACTTGAAATATCTTATATTATATATATATGTGTATGTTATAATATAGATGAATAAATTAAATGCATATAATGTAAAATTGTTGTAACACTATACAATATATATATATATTCTGTATAGTTTAAAATAAAACGATTTCTGTACAAATACGTATAATTTTATAGCCCCCCATGTATTCAATACTTTACATGTACGAGTATATATACGAGAGTATTATATACATGTATATCGAACTTAACATTATTCAGTCAATTTAAATTAATTCTTTTTAATTTCTATTTTAAATAATTCTTTACTTATAATATATACATTTATGTATGTACTATTATATATCCTTATTGTGTTAACCAAAGAGATTTTATAATTATAGTGATTTATTTTTATATACATCAGCAGATATATATATATATAAATATATATTTGGAATCACGCGGTTGCGATTCTTTTAATAGGAAACATGAAACATTTAATATGGTTAATTATAAATTATTAATGCGCTGACAATTCGATTGAAATGTTTTTATTTTTTATATGTTAAATTTTTAATTTACAATGTTTCGTTAATTTTGCTATTTTAAATAAATTTCTATTTCTAATTGTGTACACTTTTGTAAAATTTAAAATTAATTTAACACCACATGCTATAATATTATAAACACAATTTGTTAAAGTTAAAATAAAATAAAAATCTATTTGCAAATGTTATTATTATTCATATTAATATATGACAAATGTTTGTACATAAAAATTAAACTGCGAAGAAAAGGAAGAAAAAAATAATATACAATATATAAATATACACTCTTTAACCAGAAAATAACCGGAATGACTGTGTATATTCAATATGGATTTATGCATTATATATGTGAAGTGACAATCATTTCTTAAAAACTATTGTATAACTAAACTGATGAAACATGATGTTTGAAATTTTATATCCAGAAACTAAGCGTCAAAGTGCTGAATAACCACCAGATGACGAAAATTAATTGAAGACATTGAATAGTCAATGAACAACATTTAAATCAGTTCATTTTATGTATTGAGATAATTTTCTATTGAGATAATTTTGTTTTTTCTTAATCCATTCCGGTTATTTTTTGGACAGACTGGTTGTATAATAATTAATCAGAAATAAAATGGAATAGAATGGCAATGTGCGGAGAAAGGATTATTATTATATGTTTTTTTTATATTATCTTACTTATTGCTTTATGTTAATGCTATTAAATTAAAAAAAAGCTATTGAATTTGCAATGAATAATGTTTATAATAGAAAAGTTACAGAGAGAAGTATATTATATTATATGTGTAATACAAAAATAAAATATATGCATAGATACGCATATATATATTGATATTTATATAGAAATATTCATTCGTTATCGTCAACCTCACCGCATGTATATAAGATTTACATATTGTATAATAATATAATATATATAAATTTAAATGATTTCTGCAGAGAAGAGCAGTGATATTATTATTTTTTTATAACAAAAAAACACATTTTTACTTTATTTATATTCATTTTCATCTCTGCATGTTATGTTTATTTCCCCCCATTTGTATTATTTTCATTTAAAATTTTAAAGTTATTTGAAATTTTGCTTCTTGTATTAATTTGTATTAGTTATTTTTATTCCGTAGAGATAGATATTTTTTATTCTTTATTTTTATAGTTCAAACTAATTTAGTTCAATTTTCTTTGGACATTAAACCAATTATTTATTTGCATGCTTTGTAAATATATTTCCTTTTCCATTACACATATTTAATGACATACAATTTAATTATTTCACGAAGATTCAATAGAACCTTTTGTTATTCATATGAAATCATTTAATGTATAGTAATTTTAGAAATAATCTTTTTTCATAATGATTAAATTAAAATACTAATTAAATATCTCCTTATATACAATATGTATTGTATGTGCTTTTCTTCACGTCAAATAAATTTACAAATTTTTCTTTCAAACACATATGCGTTGGTATTTCGAAGCAATAAATATATGGTTATATTTTTTTAATTTAAATATTCTATAATATGTTATGCACAAATCTCAATCAAAAGTTATTATTTAGAAATTTATTCCAATAAGATTATGTTAAATTTGGTATGCATTATTTGTTAAATTATACATATCGGAACAAGAAATGATTGAAATTAACGAAATTTAAGACACATTGTTAATTAATCTTATTCAAGTACAACTATACCTAATAACATTTGATGTTGAATAATTGAAATATCATTATATTTTCTAATTATTGTTTGATGGCGAACTTACCACCTTTATTATTTCTATAATATAAGACTGATTTACTTAACTATATGAATGTGTGTTAATTTCTACAATAGCACGTGGTAATTCATAAAATTGCATATGCATATTTTAATCAAATTAATTCGCATTTTTGCAATAATATATATATTAATAATAAGAAAATCTTTTCAATTATTATCATCATCACATGACAACACATCATCATGTACGAATGAATGAAATATTCATATTTTCCTTAAGAAATAAATGATTTTTATAAATATAAATATATTTATATTTTATCAATATAGAAATTTAGTTTATTTAATATAATAAAATCGTAAAATTTTTATTATATAAAATTGTAACAAAATATAATATATTCTCTCAATTAAATATTAAAATTTAATTTAATTGAATCACTTTTACTTCAATAATATAATGGAAGAAATAAATAAATATTAGTACTTATATAATATAGTACATATATATATATACCTTTTATATTTTTCAAGCACCGTCGTCGTCGTCGTAAATTTAAATATTTTTCATTCAATTCATCGTTTAAAAATACAACAGGTAGTTTTGTCTTTTACAATAAAAATTTGTATATAATCAGGTGATAAAATACAGAAGAAAAAAAAAATAATAATAATAAAACGAAGTGGAAGATGAAAAATGTAAAGAATTGAGGTCGTAAAAAAAAGAAAAAAAAAAAGGTGGCAAACAAATAATACAAGATGACAAAGTGTATGTATAATAAGTATATATAAATACTTAGATATACAATGTACATATATACAATATATATATATATATATTAGATTAGAATAATAAACATAGAACAACGAAAAAATAAAAAATAATTGTATCCGTGCCAAAATAAATTTTCATTTAAATATATTCATGTCTCGTGACTTTGCATAAAAATTTTCTTCTTAACAAATTTTTTTCCTTGTATAATATATTTTCTTTTAATCAAAAAGTATACACATTTGTCAAAATGTAGGTGTTATATGTATGTAGAAATGTAAACAGTTACAGATGTAATTTTGCTGTTGTTGTGATTAAGGCGAGTGTTTTTTTTTTTTGAAATATTTGTGTATAAATAGAAATACTTTAAAAATGATTTTCACTATATTATAGTTTATGTATTTCTAATTGTAGTATAAAAACTGCAATATATTGTATATATAACAAATTCTATATACATGTTTTAGTCGTTTACATATATGTTTAACAATTTTAATCATATTTTTTAAGTTTCAATATGTTAATTTTAATGATAAGAATTCAAACAGTTCTGTTCTGTTCTGGTTATACTTGTATAATTTACAGGTATTGTATATCACACTGAAGAAGTTCACATTTTTACAAATATTCCCTTATCCATTCATTTTCATTTTTATTGATTATTACCAAATCAATTACAATTGTAATATTATTAAGTACGTGTATGCATATAAAATGTAATATATATTTACAATTCATATATTATTTAGCGTTATTTATAGCTCGCATACAAAGATTTGTTATACAGTATAGAAAACTTATATTTCGCTATACTATGAAAAATATTTTTTGCAATAAAATTGAAATAATTGAACCATAAAAATTTTTTTAAGTAAAATCCCTTGTTTTAGATTGATACCGTTGTTGTTGTTATTATTACTTTGTTGTTCATATACATTTTAAAAGGCAATATATTTCTTCTATTAAAATATATGCATAAATATATAATATACATTTTTAAATATATAATATTTGTACATACACACACACACACACACACCCAACCACACACACATATATATATATATATATATATAAATATATATAAATAAATAATATATACATTATGTAATAATGTGTATATATATAATAAGTATTTTTTCTACATATAGATTATAGACAATGGTAAAGTCTATATGCAATACGATACAAAATAGGATATACTTAATTTTCCCGAGGGCTTAAATATGGTAGTTCAGACGAAAATATAGCCAGAATAATAACGTTACAATCAACATGTATTTTTATACCATATACATATGCAAAAATATAGCTTTTAACAAAATTGTTTTATGTTATGTATTGTGTATAGAGATATTATATATTGTATATTGGTATTATATTGTATATAATGGAAAAATGAATATTGCTTTTTGTTTCGCCAAGAACTTGTTTAGTCTTAATTTTCCGCCCATTTTCATAAAAAATAAAACAAAAAAAGAAAGAAAAACGATGCTAAATATACTACTGATTGTGAGAGAGCTTGAAAGCTATATTTATATATTTGTTAAATATAAATATATACATGTACTGTTATGTATTATATAAAAATTATTAAAAATATACAGAATATTTATTTTCCAAATATCCATTATGTATAGGGATAGCATGGTTTGTGATTGACACCTCTTAATTTTTATAGTAAATAATTCGTATATTATAATATAAAACGTATTTTATTGAATTTCTTAAGTAACTACACCTTGCATACACATATTAGTAATTCTTCGCTGAGATGGTCAAATTGTAGGTGTAATTTTTTCCATCGTGATGATTAGATCCTTTCTACCTACCTTCGATTCAACACTATTTTCGAAATTTTACTTTACAAGTCACAAATTTTAATGCATTTTAATAACATAATAACAATGACATTTTCCTGGTGGTGCCAATCAAAATTTTGTTTACTCTATATAAATGTTGGGCATATCTTTTGCTATATACACACACACACACACATATATATGTGATGTCACAAGGAAAATATAGAAATATTATTTTTGTGTCGTGAATATTGGATTTCTATATTATATATAATATACATTTATTATGTATATTTCGTTTTAATGCACAGATAAACGTTTTGAAATGATATAAAAATAAATATATGTATGGGAAAAGGAAGTGAATGGAAAAATATTTTCCATATTGTTGATAATAATGGGAATTTTTTTTTTTTTTTATGTGCATAACCAAAAAAAAAAAAATAAAAATAGGACTATGTGAAAATAGGGGGAAAATGACAAAATTAAATGTTAATTTAAAAATCCTTTTTGTATGCCTGTTTTTTTTCTATTTTTTTTGTCAATTGTAATTATCTTTATATGCATATATATTTTTACATATACATGTATATGTATTTAGAGTTCGTATTCGGGTGGCAGATTAAATATATATTGTATATAATAATAAGAAATAATCGATTATATGTAATTAAATATTAAAAAGGTGGCATATATCCGTTGCTTAAAACTCTATATACCACTATTTTAGATAACCTTTCGATTTAATAATTCTTTTGTTATAGCTATCGTTTACTATCCTTTCAATGCCCACCATATAAAGAACATTTCTTAACACAAATTTTATTCCAAATTTTACTTACTTACATTTTACTATTATTTATTTCATATATACGCGTATATAAAATTCAATAATTGAAAAGTAAAATTTTGTAAATATTTTGACATTTAATTATTTTATTATTATTTACAAAGCAGTAAATAATACAAATAATATTGTTAACAATTATAATGAGAATAAATAATATAATAATGTATCTATAAATAGTATATAATAAATAATAAATAAAAAGATAATAAAAAAATTAAAATTTCCTATTATTATATTGAATCATTATTTTGTTGTATATTGTATTAAAACCTATGCATATTAAAAAATACAAATAAATAAATAAATAAATAAATAAATAAAAAATATTATATAGAAATGAAAAAATCTTCTCAGTTTGAATTGTTGGTATTTTTCAATTGTTCACAAATGAAAAAAAAATATTTATGTATTTTGTATTGTATAAAATATATATAATATATAGAAAGAAATATAATATAAAAAAACGCAGAAAAAACAGCAGCAGAGAAGTAACTCCAAAGAAAAGAAAAATATATTTATTATAAAAGGAATAGAATAGAAATGAAAGATAAAAAAAAAGATGTTTATTATAGGTATATGTATAACCTCATCTTATATAAGAAAAAATAAAAGTAAACGGCGCCTCTAGACAAAGCCTTTTTAAGAACGATTCAAACAGGCGTAAAATAGATACACAAAAGGAATTTTGATGACTTTGTACATACACTTGAAAATTTTTCAATATGATTAGTTTTTAAATTGATAGGATACCAGAAGCATAAATAAATATATATATATATATATAAAAATAATATGGTTACGATTTACTATATATGTACAATACATAAATGCATATAGGTAAATAAATATATTAAATAGGAATAAATATATATAGTATATGTTATATATATATTGAGTTGGTAACTAAGTGATTGCACATTCCATATTTAGTTTTTACCAATATATGTTTACGTATTCTGAAAGTTAAACCGATGTTACTGTAAGTACTTATAGATATATTGTGATTCAGTTAAAAAATTATACAGAACAATATGTGAGATTGCATCGCGTAGTTCGATATATATGTATTGAAAAGCGTTTAAAACAACATGAATATACGTAAAAAATGTTAACGATCAATTACGATTTATATACATTCAACAACTCAAACTAATCAATGCAATTCAAGAAAAGTGATCAAAATTTAATAAATCGAAAAGTTATGCATATTTTGAATGTAATGCCATAAATATCATTGATGATTGAACATAAATCATTGGAGCTTTGTTGAAATGTTTTGTCACGCACCATCATTAAATACTGATCTTTCACCATCAGATTACCATTTATTTAGTTCTTTGTAAAACTGATAAAATGGTAACAAAATTTCCAAATCATTTAAGAGTAATTGTTGTACAATAGATTGTTACATAAAAATAGAGTGATCCAATATGTTCTATATAATTTGAATTAATATCCCAATATTATTTTTTCAATCTTTACTTTCCATGTACCAAACTGTTGTTTTTGGGTAGTGGTATATCTATATGACAACGGCAGTATCAATTTTAACCGTCGCGATAACTTGTAATGTAAAAGCGTACAATTTAGTGGACAACACTCAAATTATTATTATATGTAAAGTTTATGGAAAACTTTGGTGAAACTTTGTGAAATTGATGCAATCATCTCATATGTATAATATAGTATGTATGTCTGTCATAAATAAATGCCAAATTCGTTTATCAATATTTTGCGTGTTATTCTCGTAAAATTGGATCATCCTATATTTACATAAGAAAGCTTCATATAATTTTTTATAATATCATGTTTGAGTATATATTTTGAGTTTTATCTCTCAATTTCAATTAAAAAATCATTGTTTGTATAATAATAATAAGAAAGAATGAAAAAAATGTTATGTCAACATAATATGTTTCCACTTGATTTCATATTTTCTTCATTTTTTATATTTCATTTTTTACCGTGACTCATCATTATATATATTATTTTTTTTCTTATATATATCTATTATATATAGTAGTTTTCCACATCACATTCTTTGTATGCAGAGGTATATGTAAGACTTTTGGTTAGCATTTTGAAAATTTTATATTATTTTCTTCTTCTACGTATACGTATATATACAGTGGTACGTACGCATATATCAATATAAATAGTAATGCATAAAATTATTAGTATATGCAAGCGATCAGATTAATTGAAATGAGTGTGATGATGTTTAATAAAACAATGTTTCCAAAACATTATAGGGCGTCAATAAATTTAAACTCAAATGAATGCATTTTATTATATTATAATTATCTTTTTGTTGCACTCATTGTTATGCGTCATTTAAAGACATTCATATTATGTTTTATATTCAAAATTGTATACCAATAATTCCTCTTGTGGTTGCGATTTTCCTATTTACATAATTGTTTCCATAACTGTATATACAATAATAACAATGAAAAATCATTATGTAATTTCAATTTATATTTTGTGTGTAACTAAATGTGTATATATAAGTATTTATAAGTATATAGCTATAGTATATAAAGACAGATAATACTATCAGTATATCAATATGATTTTACCTTTACGTACTCGTATATAATATATTGTATATATATATTCCATATTTGAAAAGAAATGAATAGAAGAAATTTTGTTACAGTCGTGTTACAGTTAATAAAAGAAAGATTTAATAAGGATTTAATAGTATATAATGTAATGATTTTTTTTTCCATATTACAATATATAACAATGCGGTACGTGTAATATCTTTATCTAAAGAGAATGTATATCTTTTATAGAAAACAAAATCTAATATACTTATTGAGATTATTTTGTGCTTAAGACAAGACACATAACATTTATAATGAATTTCACATTCATTCTTTTACTTAAAAATGGAGTTTGTCTATAAATACAAATCAGTGTTATCATTGACTAGCGGTACACGGTACAGCAGGACTGCAAAACTGCTGCCAAAACAATTTTTTAATTTATGATATATATACCAAATTCAATAACTATGTATTTTGCATTTATTATAAAACAAACAGATATTTGCTTTAATTTATTAAATTAAAAAATTTCAACTCTTTATTTTATATATTATAAAACTACAGATTTTCAGTTTTAACGACACATTTATAATATGTGAAGGGATTTGCTTGTCTTACTTTTCGTAATTTAATCGTGCTCTTCATATCCATTATGAATGTTCACCGTTCGCCACTGATTGTTACAATATAGATAATATTGACAAAAAAAAAGAAAATATTCGTATTGTAAATATATTTACTTGAATGAAATTAAATGATATATATAAATATACGATAGATTATCAGAATTTTGTGATAAAAGAAGAAATTATATTTGTATGCTTTTCTTGCCATGTGTATACTATATTATTATTATTATTACTATTATTTGCTATAGTTATGTGCAAACAGGAAACACTCTATATAAACAACAATATAGTTTTAATATATTTCCATTATTCTGTGTCTTTAATCTTAAATATATTCAATTGGGGATTACTATATTATATTGAGGTGGGATGGATAATAACCTATATATAAAAAAATTACAGTAATATAAAATAATACAAATATATATATAATTTAAAAAACAATTCGTCAATTCGATATTCTTTTACCACAATATAATTGAAATTCATACCACTCTTTATATCTACAATATATAAATATTGTAATATAACATTCGATGAGTATGTATAGTATTTAATTCATTATGCATGCATTTACCTCTTTCATATATATATAATTTCAAATATGTTGTTGCTTTTATTATTTCAAGTATATATGAGTTTATAAAAAAACTGTGTTTCCCATTCATACAAAAATATACATATGTTTGAATTCATTCATGTATATTTTAAAATTGAATTGTCAAACATTGGTATTTACAAATAATATATATATATATATTCTACATATTATATGAATATCAAGTAAAATGGAACCAAATTGAAATTAAATGAAATGTAAAATATTCACAAAAAGAATAGTATATATATATATATATGGAGGTGTATTTATATATAAATATATATAACTTTGAACGTATAATACCAAACCAACCTATATGTTATATAAATTCTTTGTATATATATATATATAATACACATACTGATTTCAATAATAAAATAAAAAAAGAAGAATATCCCTTAAAAATGTAAAACATTCTATTCTAATATACATATTTTTTTTATTTATTTTTATATTTTTATTTCTGGCTACCTATACCTATACCGATTATTCATCTGATATATTTATGAATGGTCAAAATTTTCAAAGAGAATTTCATGTATTTGAATATATATTCGTATATTATATACTTATAGTTTTCCGTATATATAATATATATGTATCATGTGTTGTGTGTACATTTGTACATTTATTATACTATAGTTTTACGTACAAAGAAAAATAAAAAAAAACGTATATTATCTATATTTTCATACATTTTATAGATATACGTATCTGAATGTTATTCAATTCGTTTTTTATTGAAAAGAAAAATTGATTCATATTCACATATATATATTATATAAGTTTTTGTGTGCAGATACACAGAATCATGTGTAAAAATTCAATACACATATAAATGATTGAATGGATGAATGAATATAACTAAATGTACGTATATACCATATTATATATAAATTCATGCGTATCAATATATGTTTATACGAAACTATAGAACTATACCGGGTGCTTTTTGAAACGTTATATAGAAATTTAAATTTTCAAAAACCCAAACCATTTCAATATATTTCAATAACACTTCCAAATTGTGGAATTTTATTTTATTTTAGGAATCAGTGTTCAATTCACTAAACCTACTCCTTGGTCTTGTATGGAACAAAAAAAAATGAACCAATGGAATGCTCAATACATTATGTATATAACAACTATAGTTAATGGTTGGTGATGCGCTGCACTTTTACCAGATACCCGATTTTCAATGTTTCAAAAACAGAAATTATTTAATTATATACTAAATAGTTTGTGTGTTTTATTCAAATTTAAAGTTTTATCATCATGTTCAATAAGACAAAAAAAAAACACCTCGTTTTGTATAGCACATTTTTCTACTTCAAATATATAACGTAACTTTTATAATATATAATATAATAGATTATAGTTTTATAAGTTGAAATTGATTGATTGCATTTAAATTCATGGAAAATGATTTTCATTTTTTTTAATGTACGAAATGGTGGTGGTGTATACGTTGCGCCGTATGCACAATACACAATATAACATAAGAGTAAGCTCATACATTTTATGTAAAACGATTTTGATTATAAATTTGTAAAAGTTAAATAGTATGAAATTTCTATGGATTTGATTTACTATAAAGTCAAGATTAACAAATAAATGATTTGTTAAAATAATTGTATTGAATATAGATATAACATATATGTATAAAGTTGTAAGCTATACGGAATGACAATTTAATTGAATGGCGGCAAAGTTTGACGAATTTATTATATATTTGGCATTTAGAAATTGTGGATTCAATTTTAACTATAGAGAATATACACGGGTATTATGTCATATGAGTTTTTGAAACCACGTAATAGCTATATCAAACCAATGGTAAGGATAATTGTAGCTGTGATTCGATATAAATTTTATATTTTATTTATAATACATGGTATTCTTGGAATTGTTAGCGAACACTTAAGTTTTAATATTTAACATACAATCGAAATAGGTTAACGCGATATTAATCAAAATCAAAATGAATAAAACTATGAATATAAATGAATATTTTGTTTTTCGCTCTATGTACGAATATTATATAATTATTCTTATTACAATATTTTACTTTCAATTTTAATCATCAAACAATTTTTATGAAAAGACTATAGTATAATGTATGCAGCAAAAAAATTGTGCAGTGAAGTGTATATACTAATATAAAATCTAAAGATTTTCTTTCATAAATATATTTTTTTTCTTATTCTATATATATCCTTAATAATATATCCTTTTAAATTTTTTTTCTTATTTATTCTATGTTGCCTTTTAGCTGCGCACTCGATTTCTTTTGTCTTTTTATGTCTATATATATTTGTATGTATTCAACCAAACATAGTTACAATAACATTATAAATAAATATAATAATATATATTAAACTATTTTTGTATGTGTGTCTCTGTACGTTAATAATATATATATATATATATATATAATATAAAAATATATATACATAATGTAGAAAGAAATGGTTTCTTAATAGCACAGAAGAAAATTGGATATTAAATTTCTTTTTCGCGTTAAAAGAATTTTCAATATCGTATGGTGAAAAATAAGAAAATTAGAGATGTAAGATTTTTTATACTATTATATTCTATCGTTTAGTTTGGGGTGAAACAATATATATATATACAATATATAAAGTCTAGCTAAAGAGTATATATATATTGTCCCAAAAGTATACAATCTATATATGGTATAATAATATAATAAATAGAAAAGTATTTAACAATATATAGTCTCTATGAAATAATATATGTATATATGAAAACACTTCGAAACTTTGTGAAATAGAATATAGTGTGTACCATAATTATTATAAAATGAATGAAATAGAATAATATATAGAAATAATGAAATGAAATTGGATTTAAAGATAATTTAATAGTAAATCGTTTATATAAAAATTTACAATAAAATAAATACAAGAAAATATAAAATTTTCCGAAAGAAATATAGATTATGATTATGATTTTAATTTTGTAGTTTATTTAACTATATAGAAATATTCAATATTCAAAAATTTATTAGTGCTATGTTTTTGTTGTTGTTGTTAGTATTGTAATAAAATCTATATAGAAACACTTTAATTTATACACTTCATCAGTCTGTATAAAAGCACGTCGTTCCAAACTTCATATATTATTATTTAGAAAACAAATTATGTTATATTAATGACTATGGTATATGCGGTATTATTATATATTATATAGATTGATAGATTTTTTAATTTTAAAGGCGTTCAAATAAAATGTTGAAAATTTATGTATATAACAAATTTGATTGAAATACCGATCAAAATATTTATATAGTATATGTACTTTATTATGTTATATATTTAATTTATTCCAATGTATTAAATGTAACGTAAATAAGAATGGTATAGAAAATGTATAATAAAATTTGATTGCTGATTTTCATATAAGATATTTTAAAAAATATATAGTCAGTCAGAGGAAAAAACGAAATACAAATTTAAAAGAGTATATAATTTTTCTCAATTCAGATTAAAATCCATATGCAACAAAATAGTGAAATAAAATATAAATTATTGTTGGTTTTTATTATATTATTTATATTTTATAGGATATGTACGTATACAAGTACATATAATTCGAATAAATTTCATCATTTCTATAATATAAATTTGTTTTTAAATTTTTTTGTATTATATAATAAAACTATATAAAAATATTATATATACACAAAATATAGTATATAAAATAGTATACCATATATATAAATATAATTTCCGCCCCATCGATTTAATAATAACAAAATATTGATGGAAACAAACTTTATGTATATAAACTAAAAATTCAATCTCAAAGTCAATGTTATTCTAATAAATTCAAATCGAATTTTATATAAATATTGAACTTAAAAGATTCTTCGATATATGTATAACATACTCTTATTATATATGTTATATTTTAATGTTTATGTTTATAATAACTTGTATAGTTTAATAATTTCTGTATTATTATTATTATTATTATTATTATTGTTATATTGTTATTATTATTATATATATAATTTATTATTATTACATTGTTAAAGTGTAGAATTGTTATAATAATAAATTCATATAGATATTTATGATAATCAAATATATTGTGTGGTTGTTGTGTTTAGTTTTTCTATGATTAAGCCATAATTTTATACTGTTTACAATTTTTACATGAATTAAACATATGCACGACGGGATATTTATGTTTTTTTATTTTTCTTTTTTTTTTTTCGATAAACATATAAATATATATGTGTTTACGCTGCTATGCGACTTTATTAGTTTATATAACTCTTGTTTTTATTTTAAATTTTATAAAGATGTGATTATGATTTACAAACTACAACGTTTATTATTGTGTCTCTTAATAAATAATATCATATATATTAAATATATAGAAAAAGTAAATTTTAATTCATAATTTCGTGTTTTTAATATAAATGTGTATTTGTTTATTCTCATGTATGTCATATTGTTTGCGTTTTGTATAAATATCAAGTAGAATATTTATAAATGGAGAGATATTTTTACTATCTATTTCTATCAATATATTTAAATATAAAAATTAATTCTTATAATATTACCTTGATATTCATAGGTATGTATAGTGTATGTTGATAAAATGTTATACTTTTATTTATTTTTATATTTTTAAACATATATACATTGATTTAAAATTTTTCATATTTATATATTCGTTGATTTGAAAAATATATAATACTTCGTTTAATGTTTATGTAAATGGATAAAAATTTAAAAAATTCAAGTCCTCATCAGCAGGTATTTAAATAAATTTGATGTAAAATAATATCAAATATTATATATATTGTAATATTATTATATTTATAATTTATCTATAAAAAATATTTCGTTGATAATTATGTGGGTAGTTTTTCGTTTCAGATATATTATTGTATTACACAGAAATTATTAACGAAAACCTTTTTCTAAATAACTTATTTATTTTATTAATTTAATAATAAATTTATAGATTTTATTGATCACATACAAAATTTTGAAAAATTTAAGAAAGTTAAATGTAATGATAAACTTTTTTCATGTAGAGATTGAACACAAAAAAAAAAAAAAATCCAAACGCGTGTGCGTGTTTTGTTGTTTTGAAAGTTTACATATGGTAGTTAAAAATTTCGTTTTTACTGTGCAACTGACTATATATGAATTAGGTTCTTCAAATATGTGTGCAATTTATTAGCGTTTTAAATAATATAAATAAAAATTGAGATGAGAAATATTTTCTATAGAACATATATTAATAATACCTTATATCCCTGGTTATGGATAGAAAGACACTCTTAAAATAGGAGCACCCAGAGGGTTATTATGTTATATGAAAATGATGATCGTTATATACTGAATACAAAAACAAAAATTCATTGCATATAGCTTCTAACAATATTAAAATAATAGTTTTATAACGATATTACTATTGGTGAATATAATAAAGCACGTTTGGTTTGATATCAATCAGGAATAAATAACAAAAAGAGTTGAAATTATACGCAATATGAAAAAAAAAAAGAAGTTATTTGTTCACAAATAATTTAAATGCTTTTCTCATTTTAAATTTTTCATTATGTAGTTTATTGAATATGAATTTTACATAATATGATATATTATGTAATTCTAGAATTAAAATATAATTCTACATCATCCATGTCATTTATGGTTATCGTCATTATTATTATTATATTATTTTATAAATTTTAATTAAATATTATATATAATTTATATGTGCGTTTAATTGTTATTAATTTAAATTCGTTTTAATATCCATTGCAGATAACTGGCCACACTTGTGAATACATCTGGTATGCCTTCAGCACATGGAATACCCCATGAAACTATACCAACCTGTTTACCATTTTGATCAACTAATGCACCACCTGAATCACCCTGACAAACACCTTCATCTACTGGACTCAAAGTACAAATTTGATTTTTCGTTACAGGAACACTAGGATCTACATTTAATAATGCACACGCAGCTGTAGCAATTGATTGTAAATGTATAAATTGCAATTCATCTGGAATTGTTCCAGGATACTGAAAATAATAATAAAACTATCAATAGGAATTTATAAATATATAATAGTAAGTATACTCATTGATAATTCGTGATATAGTAATCTTTGTACCTATAACATATATATATATTTCTAATTGAAATTAGTCTTAAAATGTATATATAATTTTAAATACGATTACAATAATATAGGCAACAATAATTACTATATATAAATAAATACATGAATTATGAATTAAACACACATACAGAAGTTAATCCCCATCCACTCAGTGTGAGCATACTGCCTGGTATTGGTTGAATACTATTTAAAGGTATTGGCTGAATAAATTGATTAAACATTATCGGCAAACCTGTTCTAACTAATCCAATGTCATTTATAATAGTATCTGGATTATACAATTCATGGTATATGGTTTTTATCACTGCATAAGTAATACCACCAACACTTAATTTATTAGTACCAACAACAACGGCTAAACTTTTCACAGGAAATTGAAATACACAATGGGCTGCTGTTAGAACAGAATATTTATTTAGTATTGAACCACCACAATTATGTTCCCCATTATATCTTAAAGATATTTGATAGGGAAATTGACCATTTTGTGCAGGCACTCCTCCTACAATATCTGGAGTTGCTACAGCAATAATACTATCACTTATTACATATCGTTGCGTATAACAAATTATTATAACTAGAAACAAATTTATGAATTGATAAGAAAACATATTTAAAAATTCAATTCGAATTGACTGTATAACTCTAGTGAATGAGTATGTTATTTATATAATCGTGTAAATGTTATTAAATATATTCTTTAAATGAAATAATTTTTTTATGGTATTAAAAAAATTCGTGCCTTTCAATTTCATTTTATGTTCTATGGATTTTAATTCATATAATTTTTTTTTATCGATTCATTTATACACTTTACAGATAAGTAAAATAATTATATGTATGAATAACTATAGAATAAATTTGGTTTGTAAATTTAAACTTAAGCATTTGAAATGAAAATATCAATATATTTTTAAACCCATTAATTCATACACCTCTGATTTTGATATAACCAAAATATTCCAATTACTATTTACCGGTTTTCTGCCTACGTATTAGAATTATACTGGATTTTCTTCAAATTTTGAATTTGAATCATTTTATGATCGTCTTATAGATTTTGTAATGGGAGTTGACACTACTGCTAATTCTAGAACTGTTTAGTTACGAGAAATTACAGAGCCAACTCTCGAAAGAAATAGTTGAGAAAAGGCATGCTTTAATGAACAATTCTCAAGAGGTATGAAGGATGAATATAAAGGATAAAAGCGAAAAATGAAATAACCACTACCACAACAAAAAGAACTGTAAAGTGATCAGAGGGTTTCCACAGGGTGGAGTATTATATACTCTTCTGTGCAACAGCACTGTTGACTCTTTACTCAATCGCCTTTGGAGAATAAATGTGGAGTCTATCGGGTTAAGGGGAAAATTTATAGATACTAAAGCTGATGTTGTGAGTAATTCGCTCGGTGCGATAGAGCCATGGTGTGGCACTATAATCATCTCTAAAAGAATTAGAACACATTTAAAGTGTGGCGCCTTGAAGATTTCTGGATGTGTTGAAAGATATACGGGCTCTCACCGAGATCAATGCTTTTTGCTTTTTATCAAAACTGCAAAACCCATAATTACATATACTCTGTTGTGTGATGGCATAATGTCGCACTGAAGGCAGTTGTGGACATCTGGAAAGAGCACAAAGACTCGATTGTGTGGCAATTACTGAGTAAAGAAGGGTTGTGGATATGTCAATTGATAAGATCAATAGAATGGGGTACGAGAACGGTACCATAAAATTCTCATTGATGATGTGAAAAGGGATCGTAGAGGGGATTACAATCTTTACAGACGTATTTTAAATGGAGGATAAAGCGGGGTATTTATACTCCGTCGTTTAACTGAATATGTTTGGGTATATTGGCCCGGTGAAATACACTACAAAATATCAAGTTGAAATTTTGGCAATAATATATGCTTTTGAATCACCTATAGAGAAGGATAGGGTGCGTGGAAATAAAATTCTTATTGTACTTGACAAGCAGGTGGTGACTAGAAGCACGAAACGCGGATAGTGAGTACATCTCTTACTTTAAAATGTTTCCAAAGACTATGCAAGACACGAAATAATCTGGTTTAGGTAACGGGACACCACCGGCATCGATGGTAATAAAAAGGCGAGAAAAGGTGTCAACCTTGACCTTTAGTGACTCGGAATTATACTATCCGGCAATGGTAAATTAGTGAAACAAACAATATACATTTTGTATAAACATTGAATTATTATTAAATTAATTTTATTACTCATTATCATTAATTATATTTTTTTATATATAATATAATATCCATGATAAATAATATGATACACTTGTAAAAGCGTCTGGTACACCTCGTGCACATGGTAATCCCCATGATACTATTCCAACCTGAACACCATTTTGATTAACTAATGGTCCACCAGAATCACCTTTGCAAGCACCTCGGTTTACAGGACCCAACGTACAAAGATTACCGGCTGTAACTGGTAAACCAGCTCCATTTTGTGCAGCACACTGTGACAGACTAATCGATTGCAAATAAATAAACTGCAAATTATTTGGAGTTGTTCCAGGAAACTGAAAAAAAATAAAAATGAATTAAATGTATTAATTTCAATCATTATATACAATATAATTCTTAGACATAAATGCATTAATAATATATCCAATTTAACATACTGAAGTTAATCCCCATCCACTTAGAGTAAGTGTGCTGCCTGGTAATGTTTGAAATTGGCTTAAAGATATTGGTTGAACAAATTGATTATATATTATTGGTGAAAATGTTGTAACTACACCTACATCATTTATAAGAGTATTTGGATTATAAAGTATGTGGTAAACAGTTCGTCTTACTGTATAAATACTACCACCACCACTTAAGATATTGCTGCCGACCACAACAGTTAATGTATACGTGGGAACACTATAAATACAATGAGCTGCTGTTAGTATTGAATACTGATTTACGATTGAACCACCACAAGAATGGCCTCCATTCTCTCTTAATGATATCTGATATGGGAATTGACCAATTTGTGCAGGCGCTCCGCCGACAATATCTGGCGTTGCTACAGGATTATCAATGCCAAAATAGTCACTGTCACTTATTATATACCGCGGAATGAAACAAATTATTATTAGAAATAAAATTGTAAATTTTAAATGAAACATTTTTTTTAATTTATTTTAAATAATTATTTGATTTCAATTTAAAACTGACTACATTATATATAATTACCGACTGATCCGTCACCACGTTATTTAAATAATCGTGATAAAAAACATGAAAATACCATTATATTTTTAAATGAAATGCTTTATTATAAAATATAAATCAAACACTTATTTTTCGTTTTATTTATAAATTTCCATAATTAAATTTTATTATTAATTTTTTTATTGACGAACATAAACATAATAAAACATTATAATTGTAATGTTATAGTATAGTGTGTCAATTAATTTTTACGGTCGGCGTCAGATGTCTGGTATGCGTTATGTACCTCATCGTATACTGGCTATCTAATAGTAAAAAGTTTTGCATATATTTTAAACTAACAATAAATCAAAGTATACGATTGATGGCAATAGTTCATTCATAGAGATTTACGGTTTCTGAAAGAAGCATCTGCACAATCTTAATCCAAATGTTATTGAAATTGGACAATATTTCATTCAGTTATACAATTAATAAAGCTGCTTTGAGTATCGATTTTAAAGAAACTTGTTAAGAAGCACCTGTACAATCCCATTCCAAATTGGTACGAAATTGGTATTAATTTAATACGTATTAATTTTAAAGAAACTTGTTATGAAGCACATATGTACCATCACATTACAAATCTATATACAAAATGTCATCGAAATTGGTCAAGAAATGATGCAGATATTAACTATAACAGAAACGCATAGTATTACGTATACATTTAGATTGTCTATATAGGTTCGGAATAGGATTATACAGATATTTATTAACAAGTAACAAGTAAAAATATAAACAACTTAGATAAAAAATCAGAAGAAGATAATAACAAACAGTGACGCATGTTTTTATTTTACAAATTATCTCTAAAATTTTTATATATAAAAAAAAAATATTGGTTAAAATAAATGAATAAATATTTAATATATATTTATAGATCGAAAGAAATTTGACAAATTATTATTGTTATGGATAATAAATTCGTTGAGTTAGATAATTTAAAGGAAATAAAAACCATGTAGAATTTCTGTATTTATTAAATAAAATTATATAAAAATATAAAATATAAATATACAATATAATATAAAAATAATTGAATTAAGAAAGCAGCTATTTTATGAAAATTGTAGATCAAATGATAAATTGCTATATATTCCCATGAGGCGTATTTCTTCAACTTGATTGGATACCATCATTAGTTCCACTGGAATTAACATGAGTAAAAACTATACCTGCTAAAATTAATAGTTTTTCCTAAAATTATTAATGCTTAAAGACATTCATATGGTTGCTTCTTGTTTAATTTATTATCATTGTCTTCCACCATAATAATTTCTGGGCAGAGGGGAAATACTGTCACAATGCTATTGTCATTAAATTAAATCCATAAAATTAGGTCACGTGATGCATGTCAATGTCAAAGTATAAATAAAATTCAAAATGGTAGCTGGCAAAGTTCACATTCGACACAAATTTTTTTTTTTTTATGGATTTGGTATATTTGTTGGTTGTGCTAATAAAAATTATTGTAATTAAATAAAAAATATTAATATTATATGAAATGTAATAAAATAAAAATATATTTGATATAAATTATTATTATAAGGTTAGATTGGGTGCAATTCAATCTATATGTTTAACCGCAGCAAGAAATGAAGGTGATAAACAGCCTGACGGGTATTATTGAATTATTCCTAGTCATCTGTGTTTTAGAAATTGTAAGTATAAAATATATAACTAAATTTACAAAAATAATATAAATAGTAATATTTTAATATTTTGTACATAAATTAATAATTATTTAATAATAAAATTTTATTGTCCTTGCTGATTTAGAAATAATATCCCAGTGAAAAAGTCGACAAATTACAATTCTATTATGCAAAGTCACAACGTGTACAACAAATTATTGGTTGGATCAAAACCGTGAGAAAATAGAATAATGGCGATACATATTTATATGCAACGTTGTTTATATGTAAGTATACACAGGCACATGCACACAAATATATCTAAATTTTTAAAAAATTATATTAAAAATAAAATAAAATATTATTACTCATAGGAAGTGCACAAAATACACATTCACAAACTGATTGGATTATAAGATTAACATAATTGGTGCATTGATATGAATAATATGTTATTGAAATTATTTTTTTTATATTTAATTCTATTAAAGATATATGTAGAATAGATACTCTATATACAGGGAGAATACGGTTTGGTTCTAATCACAATCAAATACATCTAAAGGTACAAAATTAGATGGTGCTGTATATATGTAACGAAAAAATTTCTGTTGTTGATGATAGTGGATATATCTGATCCAGAAATTGATACATCACTTGCAACATCAGACAAAATTCTATTGTGAAAATTCAAACATTTATTTAAATTTCTTGAATGAACATTTTTCGATGTGAAAAGCCCATATGAATGTTGGGATATGGTAGCATTTATTGTACGTGATGAATGACATTTTTGGATGTATCAATTAATATGGATCCCAAACAATAGGCAACACATCGTAAATTGTTAATACAACAACAATAAATTTACGCAGTATTATATCACCTATGGTGGCGAAAAATAAGAAAAAAGATCATTAATAAATAGTGAAGATGAATAATTAACACACAACGTTATGAAACAAGTGCAATACATATATATTACATATACGCACAGCACAAATGGAACCGGGTATTGCACAATTTGCAGCAGATCAAGAAAGAGAAGTATAAAGAAATTATAATATAGAATTAATTTATTTGTGCAGTTAATAATAATAATTTTGTTTTTATCTATAGGTAAGAACACTACAGTGACATATTACGGATGGACTGTGTATTTTCACCATTATATGATTTAACATGTACGTATTGATGAATTTAGGAATTTAAGCATATTTTAGAGAAGAAGGTAATACAGTTACGTAGTTTTTTTTTTATACTGCTGAACTTTAATCCGAACTTATTTCTATATCATAATTTAATTCTTCGTCTTTTTTCTGATTTAATAAGCTCACAACATTGTTCATTATTTATTTTCAATTGTTTGATGATTTCATTCAGAACTAATAGTTTATATTACTCTATTTCTCATTAAAGAAGTGTTAAACATCAATAAACTAGCATCAAATAATTTTAATTATTCCATTTCAAATTTTATGTTAAATATTTGCACAATTCTCGACAACATCCAACAACATTTTTAGATTTTATAGCAGATTCCAATAATAGTCGATATAGTCTCATTAGCATGTTCAGCCTGGATGCATTATTTGCATCTCTAAGCATACCTGCATTCGTCATCGAACCACACACCATTTTTTTTTATTATTCGATTGAATCTATCTACAACTTCATTTTGTTGCGGTAAATATGGAATTGTATTATCAATAATTTTAATTCCTTTGTTTTTATGTGGTGATGTTTTGTTATTTGCTATGATTTCTATTTTAAGATACTAAACAGATTGAATATTTCCTTCAATAGCACGAGATTTGTTCATGAACTTCTAGTTTACTTGGTCTAACATTTGAAAATTATCTCAACCATTGATGTTTATTATTCCTTTGTAAATCTATAAAATGTTGTCAACCTACAATGTTGATATGGTTCACGAGATTTAGGCAATAGCTTGTGTGATTCGTGCTAAAAATGGCATAATAGAACTACCATATGTTCGTATATGCAACCAAAAAGCGAATATCTATGGAAATACAGCGTTTCACGCTATACATAAATGCACATTGGTTCCACACACCCTAAAACCATAAGAATAATTTTATTATTATTATATATCGAAATATAATTTCAGACCAATTAGTAAATTATTATACACACATACGGATTAATTCACCAAAATTGACTGCTATGTTAAATAGATACCTGATTACGATTTCAAGTTCTCATACCGCACGGCAAGATGATTTTCATGTAATTATATTTTATATAAATTGTAATATTTAAAAATTTATTTACTTATAAATACATTTATTTGTTTTCGTATAGCAAATGGTTAGTTATTCAGTTGAAAATAACAAAAATTCAACAAATTTACAGACTCAAAGAAAAACGAACAACGAACATATTTGCTACTATAAAGAAAATAGTATTTACCATAAAGTGTAATTTAAGATTTTATTTTATAAGTTATATTTAATAAGTTTATAGTTAAGTTAATTTAAGTTTAATTAATAAGACACAGACAAGGCATTGTCTCCTCCCAGAAAAGTGATTAAGTGTTCTGGCTCACATACAAAGCAATCTATGCTTTTCCATGAAACCGTTCTGAGTTGTGAATGATCACGTTTTTTTTTGTTAGATTCAGGTCCGTGTATAGATTTTAATATGTATATTAGTACGAACCTATTTTCATTTGGTGTTGTGTACCTTCATGTACTATCATGATCTCATTGGTTATCGCTGTCTTTGTAATTCTATAAGTCTTGAATATCAGTCGACTAAGTGTTTGTAAAAATAGGCCTTTGTAAAGTTAATTATGTACCAATTCATTTATTGAATAAGTAAATTTCAAATTATACCATACAATCAGTTTAATTTATATTTATAATTAAAAGAAAAGCACAAATAAAAATATTAATAAATGTATGTATAAAATCACAAAACGACTTTTTTCTGCTAGCCTAATTACAAATCTGAAATGATACGTATATTTTGATTTCTCAAATTTGGAAAAATAATATTTTATTTTGATGCATATATTTCGGCGTAAAAGTAATTATCGGTAAAAAATGCTCAATAAAGCAAAGACAACAGCCACATATTGAGCAACACATATATGTAAATTCATTTCGAAATTATTTAAAATAATACATTTTTAACTACTTTTTTTATAATTCGCAAATGCAATGATCAATTTAGTGAATATAGTAACAATTATAATTTTCAAGTATTTGGTGTAAATTAACACTTTACATCCATTGTTCTGACCGTATAGGGTATGGGTCGAACTCAAAGCATAAGTAATTAAATACAAGTGTGTATATAATTGCTTATAGCTATTTTTGACTTGAGGTTGAGGAAACTATTTATATAGGAGTACTCAACTTCAAACCATCCGGGGAAGTTTGTTGCTTGTCTAGGAAATAGATTAGCTGATAGATATATCACAATTTATTTCCATTCAGGTTGACATACTTCTCTAAAGCATCCATTGCTTCGCTATGGTATGTGTGGGTAGTTGTATTCACATCATACTATGGCGCAAGCAAAAACAATTGGATGAACACACATGTGATTTGTATGTGTAGGCTTGACACAGGGAGTGCGTTGCTTGTGTAGGAAATAGATTGGTTGGCAGAGATGTATGACTATTTATTTCCTTGCAAATTTGATCCTCTCAAGAAACACATCCAATGCTTGGTGATGGTGAGGTACGGGGTACTCATCATACTACGATGCCAAGCAAAATATTTGGATGAGTGTCGCCACGCACACGTGCTTACTTGAAAGTACGTGCAAAGCAAATGCTTTGTGCTGACTTTCAAAGTACGTGCAAGGCAAATGCTTTGTGCTTACTTTCAAAGTACGTGCAAGGCAAATGCTTTGTGCTTACTTTCAAAGTACGTGCAAAGCAAATGCTTTGTGCTTACTTTCAAAGTACGTGCAAAGCAAATGCTTTGTGCTGACTTTCAAAGTACGTGCAAGGCAAATGCTTTGTGCTTACTTTCAAAGTACGTGCAAGGCAAATGCTTTGTGCTTACTTTCAAAGTACGTGCAAAGCAAATGCTTTGTGCCTACTTCCAAAGTACGTGCGATTACAGTCTGGTCCAAATCCGAAATAATTATCAGGAAAAATATTTTTTTTATTTGGAAAAATCCTGGATAATATTCTAGCCTGGTTCAAAACGCAAAAATTCGTATGGAAAAAAATATTTTTTCAGAAAAATTCTTGATAATTATACTATCCTGGTTCAAAACCCAAAAATTCGTATGGAAAAACATATTTTTTGACAAAAATCATGGATACTATGCTCTTCTGGGTCAAAATCCAATAATTTACACGAAAAAAAATATTTTTTGGGAAAAACCATGAATATTATGCTCTTCTGGGTCAAAATCCAATAATTTGCACGAAAAAAAATATTTTTTGAGAAAAACCATGGATATATATGCTCTTCTGGGTCAAAATCCAATAATTTGCACGAAAAAAAATATTTTTTGAGAAAAACCATGGATATATATGCTCTTCTGCGTCAAAATCTAAAAATTTGTAAGAAAAAAAATATTTTTTGAGATAATCATGGATATTATGCTCTACTGTTCCAAAAAAAAATTTTTTTTGAGAAAAATCCTTAATATTATACTCTTCTGTTACAAAAAATTATTTTTTAATATTTTTTCATTAAAATTTTCGAATTTTGTAACAGAAGAGTATAATATTAAGGATTTTTCTTACAAATTTTTAGATTTTGACGCAGAAGAGCAAATATTCATGGTTTTTCTCAAAAAATATTTTTTTTCGTGCAAATTATTGGATTTTGACCCAGAAGAGCATAATATTCATGGTTTTTCCCAAAAAATATTTTTTTTCGTGTAAATTATTGGATTTTGACCCAGAAGAGCATAGTATCCATGATTTTTGTTAAAAAATATGTTTTTCCATACGAATTTTTGGGTTTTGAACCAGGATAGTATAATTATCAAGAATTTTTCTGAAAAAATATTTTTTTCCATACGAATTTTTGCGTTTTGAACCAGGCTAGAATATTATCCAGGATTTTTCCAAATAAAAAAAATATTTTTCCTGATAATTATTTCGGATTTGGACCAGACTGTAATCGCACGTACTTTGGAAGTAGGCACAAAGCATTTGCTTTGCACGTACTTTGAAAGTCAGCACAAAGCATTTGCTTTGCACGTACTTTGAAAGTAAGCACAAAGCATTTGCTTTGCACGTACTTTGAAAGTAAGCACAAAGCATTTGCTTTGCACGTACTTTGAAAGTCAGCACAAAGCATTTGCTTTGCACGTACTTTGAAAGTAAGCACAAAGCATTTGCCTTGCACGTACTTTGAAAGTCAGCACAAAGCATTTGCTTTGCACGTACTTTGAAAGTAAGCACAAAGCATTTGCTTTGCACGTACTTTGAAAGTAAGCACAAAGCATTTGCCTTGCACGTACTTTGAAAGTAAGCACAAAGCATTTGCCTTGCACGTACTTTGAAAGTCAGCACAAAGCATTTGCTTTGCACGTACTTTGAAAGTAAGCACAAAGCATTTGCCTTGCACGTACTTTGAAAGTAAGCACAAAGCATTTGCCTTGCACGTACTTTGAAAGTCAGCACAAAGCATTTGCTTTGCACGTACTTTCAAGTAAGCACGTGTGCGTGGCGACACTCATCCAAATATTTTGCTTGGCATCGTAGTATGATGAGTACCCCGTACCTCACCATCACCAAGCATTGGATGTGTTTCTTGAGAGGATCAAATTTGCAAGGAAATAAATAGTCATACATCTCTGCCAACCAATCTATTTCCTACACAAGCAACGCACTCCCTGTGTCAAGCCTACACATACAAATCACATGTGTGTTCATCCAATTGTTTTTGCTTGCGCCATAGTATGATGTGAATACAACTACCCACACATACCATAGCGAAGCAATGGATGCTTTAGAGAAGTATGTCAACCTGAATGGAAATAAATTGTGATATATCTATCAGCTAATCTATTTCCTAGACAAGCAACAAACTTCCCCGGATGGTTTGAAGTTAAGTACTCCTATATAAATAGTTTCCTCAACCTCAAGTCAAAAATAGCTATAAGCAATTATATACACACTTGTATTTAATTACTTATGCTTTGAGTTCGACCCATACCCTATACGGTCAGAACAATGGATGTAAAGTGTTAATTTACACCAAATACTTGAAAATTATAGTTGTTACTATATTCACTAAATTGATCATTGCATTTGCGAATTATAAAAAAAGTAGTTAAAAATGTATTATTTTAAATAATTTCGAAATGAATTTACATATATGTGTTGCTCAATATGTGGCTGTTGTCTTTGCTTTATTGAGCATTTTTTACCGATAATTACTTTTACGCCGAAATATATGCATCAAAATAAAATATTATTTTTCCAAATTTGAGAAATCAAAATATACGTATCATTTCAGATTTGTAATTAGGCTAGCAGAAAAAAGTCGTTTTGTGATTTTATACATACATTTATTAATATTTTTGTTTGTGCTTTTCTTTTAATTATAAATATAAATTAAACTGATTGTATGGTATAATTTGAAATTTACTTATTCAATAAATGAATTGGTACATAATTAACTTTACAAAGGCCTATTTTTACAAACACTTAGTCGACTGATATTCAAGATTAATAGAATTACAAAGACAGCGATAACCAATGAGATCATGATAGTACATGAAGGTACACAACACCAAATGAAAATAGGTTCGTACTACATATTAAAATCTATACACGGACCTGAATCTAACAAAAAAAAGAAAAGAGATCATTCACAGCTCAGAACGGTTTTATCGAAAACCTCAGATACTTTTATATGTGAGCCCGAACATTTTATCACATATATTTATAAAAATTAAAAATTATGCTACAAGGAATTCCATATTTTTACAGATTATAGATATTCTCCACAAAACCCTAAGTAGAGAATTTGATTCGACTATATTCATGGTCATGATTACAATTCAATAACCACAGCCAAATTGTCAGATTGCCGAACATGGGCGGCAATACAAATAACTCATTAGCTCGCGTCAGCTAGAAGTAGGAAATGGCTTCAAATGTTGCAAAGTCGAAGGTTGGCCTAGCAAGCTGCCTCTAGACTATAAATTAATACCGCTCAAAGTACTAGGAATTTAGCCTCGGATAACAGATCGGATTTATACAACGACGACTCAGCACGATCACGGACAAAACGAAAATGGAAAAAGAATATATTGCGATTTGCTTGCTGGAACATAACATCGTTCAATAATAAAGATCAAGAACTGTTAATAGAAATGAACCATCATAAAATTGATTTCTGTGCTCTATCTGAAACAAAAAAGAAAGGAAAGGGTACAAATAGATATAATGATTATGTTCTCATATATAGTGGTAAAGATAAGAACCAACGGGCTCATTCGGGTGTTGGTTTACTTTTGCATCATCGATTTGAACTTAACATACATAATATAAAATACCTAAGTGATAGATTACTTACGGTATCTTTCAAATTCGGTAGTAATTTAATGCATATTGTTTGTACTTATGCGCCGGATGCTAATAAGCCACGGGAAGAAACTGAGTCATTCTATGACGACTTGCAGCAGGAGATAGATAACTTTTCATCTAACGATAAGATATTAATAATGGGTGATATGAATGCTAGAGTGGGAAACTCGATATTGAATGGCGTTAAACAAATATTTAACGAAGATACATTAAATGAAAATGGAGAAGCATTGATAGAGTTTTGTGCAAACAATGAACTTCGAATTAACAACACGTTTTTTCCACACAAATATCAGCATAAATATACATGGCATAACACCAGAGGTCAACGATCAACTATTGACTACATTATTACAAACAGAAGTTTCCATCCTTCACAAATATTAGATGTACGAGCTCTTTCTTCTGGTAATGTGGGTACAGATCATAGTCTGCTTCTATGTAAAATCAGAATAATTGCAAAATTACTAAAACCTAAGGCTCCAGAATATATTCAAAAAACAAATATTGAATCTATTATGGATCCAAGCACAAAGCAGCTATATGAGAACAGATTGCATTTTAAAACGTCAAATAATTCCATTAACGATGAAGACAGCATCGAGGCGTAAGTTAAGGGAGAACATAAATAACGCAACATATGAAGCGGTTGGACGAAGGCAAGTTAATATCCATGCAAAACACAACATTAAACCATGGTTTACAGAAGAAGTGAAGATTTTGGCCACTGAAAAACGGGAGGCGTATTTAAAATATAGAAGCCTAAAAACGCCAGCAGAATATAGGGCATATAAACTAATTAGAAACACAGTCAATGCCAAAATAGCTCTAATTAGAAAAGAATATTGGAACCGTTTTAGTAAAGACATGGAACGTGATTTGTATGGTGGACAAAAGAAAATTTGGAACTTTCTAAGGAATAGAAAAAAACCTATTAATGAATATATACAAAATTCATCAGTATCTGCTGAGGCATGGGTTATGCATTTCCAGAATTTATTTGCCAACACAGGAGAGTATAATATGAGACATTCGCACAACAGAGTTCAAGATAACAACTTTTATATAAATCAACATCTGATCAAACAGGCAATTAAAACATTGAAAAATAGGAAATCTCCGGGTATTGATGATATCTCAAATGAGTGCCTGAAGTATGGTGGAGACGACCTAATTGCTGAGATTGCAAAATTGTTCAATAAACTACTTGAACACAATGAGATACCTACAGAATGGAGAACTAGTATTACAATACCAATATTTAAGAAGGGCAGTAAAACTGATCCGAGAAACTATCGTGGTATCACATTATTAAGTGCTGTACAGAAACTCTTCACTAAGATCATTGGCGATGAAATTACATCAAAAACTGAGATTTGTGATGAACAAAATGGCTTCAGAAAGAATAGATCAACTATTGATTCAATATTTATTATACGACAACTTGTGGAAAAGTCAATTGAATACAACACCCCAATTTTTATGTGCTTCATCGATCTTACACAGGCTTTCGATCGTGTCCAACTTGATGATGTTATTAACATTTTAGAAACAGCTAACATCCAGCAAAACATAATTGGCATTATACAACAAATGAATGTTAACAACACAACGCGAATTAAAGTAAACGGAAAGCTCACACATGAAATACCAATATCAACTGGAATTCGTCAGGGTGATAGCTTGAGCCCAACATTGTTTAATATGGTAATGAACAAGATCATACTGAAAATAAAAGCTACTGGAATTGGATATAGGATGGGAAATCAACTGATTAGTATCATTTGTTATGCGGATGATGCAGTTCTTTTCGCAGAAAACGAAGACGATTTGCAGCGTCTATTATTTACATTTAAAGAACATGCTGAAAGCTTAAATATGTTGATATCTACCATGAAGACAAAATCAGTAGTTATAGCTAAAGAACCAATAAGATGCAAACTTGTGGTAAACGACATACCGATTGAGCAAGTTATGAGTTTTCGCTACTTGGGTGCAGAAACAAGCAGTTATCGAGATGTTTCTGCAGAGGTTCGCTATCAAACCAACAAAGCGGCATCAATATCTGGATGCCTTCGTGACGTCATTTGGAGAAACAGGTTCATGTCACTAGACAGCAAAATACGAATCTATAAAACATGCGTAAGACCTATTTTAACATATGCAGCAGAAACCCGTAGTGATACGTCCAAAACGAAACAACTAATGAGGACAACAGAAATGAAGATCTTACGTACTATCACCGGTCATTCACTTGGAGATCGAATCAGAAGTGATGATATCAGAGAGGAATGTAAAATTCAAGACATAGTGAGATGGACTAGGTCCAGAAGACGTTACTGGAGAGACCACGTTGATAGAATGCCAGAGAACAGAATCGCAAATATTGCAAGAAAAAAACACCCTGGTGGCACACGGCCAATAGGTAGGCCTCCGAAGAGATGGCGAGAGAGTTGGACATCCGCATCTCAAAATTAACTGAAAATAAAATGTCCTAGAAAAACACAGGTCCATGACCTAACGAAAGAAGAAGAAGAAGAAGAAGAAGATTACAAAAAATAATGATATATATATATATATAATAAATATTAAAATAGGGATTCCGTACGAACTTCATTCAGACGTGGTCCTCACATGGGACTACAACGTAACATATAATTATCCATGTAATATAATTCGCCGGTTATGAGTACAAAATTACTGCACATGCGAGAGTAGACCAATATTCAATACAAAGGTTAAAATTTGTGTTTTTTACCTATTTACATAGGGCAAATTTGCCTTCCTGTGAATATGAATGTCTACAATCACATGAATAATCGTTTCGCAACCAGAACAAGGGTCGTGCGCGTGCCAGGCCTCAATTAACGCTAATTGATAAGTGCCACGACCCCGGCCATAACATGGAAAACCTATTGACGATGGAAAAATATAGTTAGATGACGTAGCTCCCAATGATTACACTACTGTTGAAATTCAATAATTTCAGCCTGAAAATGACTATTTGTAACATTCCGCGAATGTGTTTGAAGGATATTAAAAGGTATAAACGGACCTAAAGAACTGATATATATATATATTTAAATAGGGATTCCGTACGAACTTCATTCAGACGTGGTCCTCACATGGGACTACAACGTAACATATAATTATCCATGCAATATAATTCGCCGGTTATGAGTACAAAATTACTGCACATGCGAGAGTAGACCAATATTCAATACAAAGGTTAAAATTTGTGTTTTTTACCTATTTACATAGGGCAAATTTGCCTTCCTGTGAATATGAATGTCTACAATCACATGAATAATCGTTTCGCAACCAGAACAAGGGTCGTGCGCGTGCCAGGCCTCAATTAACGCTAATTGATAAGTGCCACGACCCCGGCCATAACATGGAAAACCTATTGACAATGGAAAAAAATAGTTAGATAATGTAGCTCCCAATGATTACACTACTGTTAAAATTCAATAATTTCAGCCTGAAAATTACTATTTGTAACATTCCGCGAAGGTGTTTGAAGGGTATTATAAGCCATACACTGGCCTGAATCTAACAAAAAAAAACGTGATCATTCACAACTCAGAACGGTTTCATGGAAAAGCATAGATTGCTTTGTATGTGAGCCAGAACACTTAATCACTTTTCTGGGAGGAGACAATGCCTTGTCTGTGTCTTATTAATTAAACTTAAATTAACTTAACTATAAACTTATTAAATATAACTTATAAAATAAAATCTTAAATTACACTTTATGGTAAATACTATTTTCTTTATAGCAGCAAATATGTTCGTTGTTCGTTTTTCTTTGAGTCTGTAAATTTGTTGAATTTTTGTTATTTTCAACTGAATAACTAACCATTTGCTATACGAAAACAAATAAATGTATTTATAAGTAAATAAATTTTTAAATATTACAATTTATATAAAATATAATTACATGAAAATCATCTTGCCGTGCGGTATGAGAACTTGAAATCGTAATCAGGTATCTATTTAACATAGCAGTCAATTTTGGTAAATTAATCCGTATGTGTGTATAATAATTTACTAATTGGTCTGAAATTATATTTCGATACATAATAATAATAAAATTATTCTTATGGTTTTGGGGTGTGTGGAACCAATGTGCATTTATGTATAGCGTGAAACGCTGTATTTCCATAGATATTCGCTTTTTGGTTGCATATACGAACATATGGTAGTTCTATTATGCCATTTTTAGCACGAATCACACAAGCTATTGCCTAAATCTCGTGAACCATATCAACATTGTAGGTTGACAACATTTTATAGATTTACAAAGGAATAATAAACATCAATAGTTGAGATAATTTTCAAATGTTAGACCAAGTAAACTAGAAGTTCATGAACAAATCTCGTGCTATTGAAGGAAATATTCAATCTGTTTAGTATCTTAAAATAGAAATCATAGAAAATAACAAAACATCACCACATAAAAACAAAGGAATTAAAATTATTGATTATACAATTCCATATTTACCGCAACAAAATGAAGTTGTAGATAGATTCAATCGAATAATAAAAAAAAATGGTGTGTGGTTCGATGACGAATGCAGGTATGCTTAGAGATGCAAATAATGCATCCAGGCTGAACATGCTAATGAGACTATATCGACTATTATTGGAATCTGCTATAAAATCTAAAAATGTTGTTGGATGTTGTCGAGAATTGTGCAAATATTTAACATAAAATTTGAAATGGAATAATTAAAATTATTTGATGCTAGTTTATTGATGTTTAACACTTCTTTAATGAGAAATAGAGTAATATAAACTATTAGTTCTGAATGAAATCATCAAACAATTGAAAATAAATAATGAACAATGTTGTGAGCTTATTAAATCAGAAAAAAGACGAAGAATTAATTATGATATAGAAATAAGTTCGGATTAAAGTTCAGCAGTATAAAAAAAAACTACGTAACTGTATTACCTTCTTCTCTAAAATATACTTAAATTCCTAAATTCATCAATACGTACATGTTAAATCATATAATGGTGAATGCGACAGTCCATCCGTAATATGTCACTGTAGTGTTCTTACCTATAGATAAAAACAAAATTATTATTATTAACTACACAAATAAATTAATTCTATATTATAATTTCTTTATACTTCTCTTTCTTGATCTGCTGCAAATTGTGCAATACCCGGTTCCATTTGTGCTGTGCGTATATGTAATATATATGTATTAAATCAAGTATTTGTATTGCACTTGTTTCATAACGTTGTGTGTTAATTATTCATCTTCACTATTTATTAGATGATCTTTTTTCTTATTTTACGCCACCATAGGTGATATAATACTGCGTAAATTTATTGTTGTTGTATTAACAATTTACGATGTGTTGCCTATTGTTTGGGATCCATATTAATTGATACATCCAAAAATGTCATTCATCACGTACAATAAATGCTACCATATCCCAACATTCATATGGGCTTTTCACATCGAAAAATGTTCATTCAAGAAATTTAAGTACATGTTTGAATTTTCACAATAGAATTTTGTCTGATGTTGCAAGTGATGTATCAATTTCTGGATCAGATATATCCACTATCATCAACAACAGAAATTTCTTCGTTACATATATACAGCACCATCTAATTTTGTACCTTTAGATGTATTTGATTGTGATTAGAACCAAACCGTATTCTCCCTGTATATAGAGTATCTATTCTACATATATCTTTAATAGAATTAAATATAAAAAAAATAATTTCAATAACATATTATTCATATCAATGCACCAATTATGTTAATCTTATAATCCAATCAGTTTGTGAATGTGTATTTTGTGCACTTCCTATGAGTAATAATATTTTATTTTATTTTTAATATAATTTTTTAAAAATTTAGATATATTTGTGTGCATGTGCCTGTGTATACTTACATATAAACAACGTTGCATATAAATATGTATCGCCATTATTCTATTTTCTCACGGTTTTGATCCAACCAATAATTTGTTGTACACGTTGTGACTTTGCATAATAGAATTGTAATTTGTCGACTTTTTCACTGGGATATTATTTCTAAATCAGCAAGGACAATAAAATTTTATTATTAAATAATTATTAATTTATGTACAAAATATTAAAATATTACTATTTATATTATTTTTGTAAATTTAGTTATATATTTTATACTTACAATTTCTAAAACACAGATGACTAGGAATAATTCAATAATACCCGTCAGGCTGTTTATCACCTTCATTTCTTGCTGCGGTTAAACATATAGATTGAATTGCACCCAATCTAACCTTATAATAATAATTTATATCAAATATATTTTTATTTTATTACATTTCATATAATATTAATATTTTTTATTTAATTACAATAATTTTTATTAGCACAACCAACAAATATACCAAATCCATAAAAAAAAAAAAAAATTTGTGTCGAATGTGAACTTTGCCAGCTACCATTTTGAATTTTATTTATACTTTGACATTGACATGCATCACGTGACCTAATTTTATGGATTTAATTTAATGACAATAGCATTGTGACAGTATTTCCCCGCTGCCCAGAAATTATTATGGTGGAAGACAATGATAATAAATTAAACAAGAAGCAACCATATGAATGTCTTTAAGCATTAATAATTTTAGGAAAAACTATTAATTTTAGCAGGTATAGTTTTTACTCATGTTAATTCCAGTGGAACTAATGATGGTATCCAATCAAGTTGAAGAAATACGCCTCATGGGAATATATAGCAATTTATCATTTGATCTACAATTTTCATAAAATAGCTGCTTTCTTAATTCAATTATTTTTATATTATATTGTATATTTATATTTTATATTTTTATATAATTTTATTTAATAAATACAGAAATACTACATGGTTTTTTATTTCCTTTAAATTATCTAACTCAACGAATTTATTATCCATAACAATAATAATTTGTCAAATTTCTTTCGATCTACAAATATATATTAAATATTTATTCATTTATTTTAACCAATATTTTTTTTTTATATATATAAATTTTAGAGATAATTTGTAAAATAAAAACATGCGTCACTGTTTGTTATTATCTTCTTCTGATTTTTTATCTAGGTTGTTTATATTTTTACTTGTTACTTGTTAATAAATATCTGTATAATCCTATTCCGAACCTATATAGACAATCTGAATGTATACGTAATACTATGCGTTTCTGTTATAGTTAATATCTGCATAATTTATTGACCAATTTCGATAACAATTTGTATATATTTGTAATGTGATGGTACATATGTGCTTCATAACAAGTTTCTTTAAAATCGATACTCAAAGTAGCTTTATTAATTGTATAACTGAATGACCTATTGACCAATTTCAATAACATTTGGATGAAGATTGTGCAGATGCTTCTTTCGGAAACCGTTAATCTATATCAATTCCATATATATATATATATATACTTATATAGTATACAATTAATGTTCAATAGATTTTATGCGTATGTATAAGCTTCACCATAACGGAACCGTACACACATAAATCATACATATATATCATTTAATAGAACATAATTAATGTGAAACAAAAATCATTGTTGGTATTTATAATAATATAGTTTATGTTAAACAAAGTAAAAATTAAATTTAAATAAATAAATATGTTTTTTTTTTCTTATTTAAATGACCACCCACTTTGCAAAATTTTTTTCAATTTATTTCTATATTTTTTTTACATATAAGAATTTACACACTCTATTTTATATATACGTTCAGCAATTTTTATTACGTATTGTTTTTGTAATGTTATATAGACGCGCGTCATGTAACATTCGAACTAATTTCCATATTCGTGTTTTTATTTTATATAACTATATATATTTACTTGCATTTTATATGTAGAAGTGTATATAGTAAAAGTATATATAAATAAATATTTTACCATAAAGCAATTCAAAAATAAATCATTCATTCAAAACAAAAATAACATCAACAATTTGCTAATAATACGTATAATAATAATAATAATAATAATATTAATAATAATAATAATAATAATAGTAGTTAGTAATAATATTAATTTATATAGAGTCTTAAATTTAATAAAAATACAATAACATTTTTCCACTTATTAGTATATTCATACAAACGATAGTATATATAATTCATATATAACAAAAATTGAAGAGAGAAACGAGATAAAAATTCACAAAAAACTTGAATTAAGCATTTTCCTGTTGTATTGCGTACTTGAAAAGTTTTTGAAGATGAAAAAAAACATTACTGGATTTTACCATGGTATTTGCCAACAAAATATTAAATCAATTCTTCACCGTATAGTTTGGTCGTATAAATATTATAAGTCAAGTCAAAGAGAAATATTTCTTATATATATATTACATAAAGTAATTTTTTCTTTTGAGGTAACTGTCGAAAGGTATATAAATAAAGTACACTGTACATATATTTAGAGACTATGTGTGATTATTTGTTTTTATGTTTTACAATAATTTATACAAATATATATAGATAGCGATACTTATATAAGTGCGCTATACAAAATATACAATATTATAGATTGTATATAACTGAATATAGCTGATGATGATATATATGACACTGAATATATTGAATTTTATATATTTTATATATAGATATTCATTATTACCTATTTATTCATATACCATCTACTGCTATTATGTTTGTACAAAATAATATATATTATATATTCGATGATAAAGTTCATTTTACTATATAGATGCATATATATATTGTATATATATAAAATTTAAAATCATATTATGTATTTAAACATATATATAATAGGTGGGATGTATTATTTGCAATTGCAAATTTCACAGTTTGTGAATATATAAAAAGGTTATTCTCTAATAAATTATTTATGAGACATTTGTCAAACACAATTCGAATGGCATAAAAGTTCAATTGTATAATTTATGTATATTATATTTGAATTTTAAGGTATTATATGCACATATATTATATATATATATATATAGGAAATATAATATAAATAAAATAAAATCGAAAATGCTGTTTGATAATGATTTTTTTTTCTGTTTTTCAGTTGATTTATATGTAATTTTATAAATATTTATATTTAAACAGAGAATTGAATAAAATATACTATAAACATTATTTGATTTTATTTTTGCATTTTTTATGCAAATGTAATTCAAAAAAAAAAAAAAAAAAAGAGATATAAAATTTATATGTAAAATTGAATTTATTTGATATTCGCATATTGATTATATGGAGGCTAACTTGGAATTTTTGTATTTCCATTTTTTTATAATTTCTGTAACTAAAATGTTTTGCATTAGTTTTAATATATTTGTAAACAATACCAAAAATGAACAATGCTGATATAAAAACTATTATCGATCCTGGTAAACAGCATTTTATTTCGTTGTTTCCAGTATCTGTTTTTTAAGAACATCTCCGTAACAATTGAAAACAATTTTCTACGAATTAATTTTACTCCTTGCTTAGAATCCGTTGTGATGGTGTTTGCGCCCGTATAGTTAACGTATAAGAGTAAATTGTCTATTCATGGTTCCTCGGATCATAACTTATTACGAGTCGCAATATTGTTCAATCTTTTGCAAAATAACTTCTAAAGCAGCTAGCTTGTACGAGTAACCGTTCCTTACTTTTATAATCACATGCCTGGTTTCCAGTACAATAATAATCTTAATTCCATATAATACAACTAAACTCACCTATATATATAGGTGCTTTTCAAGCATTAAAATAACTTTATCGTTTCACAATTATCAAGAAACTTATCGATAAATTCTAAAATTTTATGGTGCAGTAATTGTGTGTATATAAGGATATTGTTTTTGATTTTTAGATATTATTTAAAGTGCTTCACAAGACATCTGAATTATATAAAGTTAATGGACAACATAAATATTTAAATTTAAGCGATTGTTCTGCCCTATAATATAGAACACATGACGTATAAAATACAACAAATTACATTAAACGGTAAGTTGTAAGTAATTTTGTTGTTCAGTCTCACACGTATAAGAATTTGAAAAAAAAAAAAAAAAACAATAAGATTATCAACTGCATTTTCAATTTTTTTTTTTAATTTTTCGATACCCTATTCCGCTGTGCATACTTTAATATATAATAAAATAAATTTATACAAATATTTCCAAAACGTTATTTTATTTTATTATTATTTTTATTCTTTAAACCAAAAATTTATCCATTTTTAGTGCTATATTATGTTTCCACTTTAAATATCTATTCATATTTATATTTATTTTTTATACTTATACACAAACGGCATACATATTTTTATATAAAATAATATTATATAGTTGTCCAAAGTCAAATTAAGTTTAATATAATAATATATATAATAAAATAATAAGTATATTATCATAACTATTTTAACAATTACAATAAATCAACATATCAATTTTCAAATGTATAAATGTCTAATCATATATTCATCCGCATATATATAACCTATTATTTGAGTTAACAGAACCGAATCGCTTTATTTATGTATGATAATCAACGATAATTAAAAATTGTATTGTACATTGTTATTAATTAGAGAAATTATGAAATTAATTATTAAATTTTGGAAAAGCTTTTAAATTTTTATTGTTTTCTTATATATACCATATATATATAGCCATTTAATATTACGGATCATCAAAAATTAAACAGAATTTATACCTATTGACGGATCTGCGCGTTTTTAAATTATGTATATGTAGTATAACTCATAATTTATATTCCATCAATTTAAATTATTAAAATAAAATGTACTCATATACAAAATATTACACATACATTTTATATATGTAAAATAAATAAAATAAAAAAAGGATCATATTTCAAAAGCAACGAAGCTTCGCATTTTCATCGATATATCTATAACAATATAATATTAGATTAGAAAAATTTCATTTCAGTTACTATATCCAATGAAGATGTTGTTTGTTTATTTCATTATACATATGTGTGCGTGTATAACAACTATATAATATATTAATTTTTATGTGATTCGATATTGTGATTAGCATATATTTTAAATTATTTTTTTTTGGAAATAACATTATTTAAAAGAATAAATTAATTGTTATTAATATATTTTTATATTGATATTGGAATGTGAAAATTTATATATTTTATATACAATTCACTAATTTTGATATTATATATATTTAGAATGTGTGTTTTTTTCTTAAAATTAATAATTTATAAAATCAAATAGAAATAAATTTTAATTTAAAAATTGAATATTGGTGGAGTGTGAATATAAAATCGATAATAAGAAATGATTTTAATATATTTGTATATATGCATTGTATATAAATACATATAGTATTATATTAAATAAATTATAAGTTCATTAGCTTTTATTTACACATATACATAGGATATAAATATTAATGTTTGGTATATATATTTAATATATTATTATATATACACAGAGAATATTATATTTGAAGTATCGATGATATGCCATATCGTATTCCCATTTTAATAATTATCAATTACATAAATTTTAATTAAAATATTCATTTTATATATATAATGATGACACATATATGAATAAAAATTATAAATATTTAATTTATTTATGAATATAGGAGAATATATAAACTTATTGACCATATAGCCCCACATAGAATCAATATTCCAAAAATATATACATTTAATATTTTACTATATATTAAATTTAATTTCCAAAACAAAACAACAAAAACTATATGCGCGAAATTTTGATATCCTTTTGATTATAGTTTTTTTTTATATATTCAGAGTTCTTGTGCTCTTGTGCATTATGATCAGAAATTATATTCTTTATAATTAGCATTATCTAAAATGTTTTCGGTATCTGCATTTTTAAATCCTTTGAAATATGTCATACGAAATTTATCAATAAATGATCTTAAGTACAAAATCTGCGATCAGGGTAGCGCGAGAGTGAATTTGACGTAAACATCTTAGAACAAACATTTTATGAGGATTTTATCAGATTTTAAAAGTAAATGAATTTAACGTTTCCGATGAGAAATTTTTTATGTTGAAACAATCATATAATATGCTCGAGAGAGAGGACAGCTATGATTTCGATTTTGATTGAATTGAACGAGAGATATGTTTCCAGTTCCAATATATCAAAGCATTTCTTTTCTTAAGTTTTGTGAAGCTGTGTGAAAATGGAGCTGCTAGAATTTTAGGAGTTAAAATCATCACTGAATATTATAAAAATGATTGTTCATTGAAATTAACAAAATATGCGATGATTTTTATACGTATTTCAATACAATATACTACTACCGCTGCCCATTCATATAATTTATACTTCAATAAATTGATGCACAACGATAATTTGGCAGATATTTTGATCAAGATTGAATGGTTGTCTCTGCCGCGTTCACCATATACACTGTCAAAAGATAAATCAAGAACAAGAACATAAATTTGGCATGCAGATTAAAAAGCTTATCCTGCGAATTTTGTCGTTAGAGAAAAGAGTTAAAAGGGTGACATTTATTCGAAACATATCACATGGGAAAACAATGTTTTTTTGCGCTATAAAAACGATACATAGTATTTTATTGTCCCATTGATGAACATTTTCCTCTACACCTCATATGTACACGATATTTAAAAAATATTGACAAATATTTATTGATTTTACGATACAGATTTTTTGTTAATTCAGTTTTATTTTTATATATTAATTACATGTGCAATTAAAAAATACAATATATAAATAAATGATCAACATTTCATTATCGTTCAAATTTTATAAATGAATATTCTGACTTTTTGTTTTTTATTTAATTTAAAACATATGTTATAACTATAATTATTATTTATGCAACATAATATAATTTACATAATATTTATTTTATTTTATGATTTTATGATAATTATAATAATGTATAAACAGTAATTGATTTATTTATTTATATATAATATTGTCAAATTTACACACCACCACCACGCGTAAATAATATATTATATTATGTTTAAAAAATAAATAAATTATTTAAAAATTAAATTTAATAAAAAACAAAAAAATAAATAATTTCAATAAGTTTTTGGGATCTTTTTTTTTTTATATAAAATTGAAAAACTTTTCTCATAACTTATTATTTGTTGGAGTATACAAATAGATGAAGAACCAAAATAAAAAATAATGTAAGAAAAATTAATCATCATTAATTATATGCGGCGCTATAGACCCTGTGATAAAAATATATTGGATATACGTATGAGTAAATAATAATAATAATTTATTTTTCTTCAATTGTATATAAAGAAACTTTTTGTTTGTATACAATATGTAAAACTATTGCATTTTTCTTATAATCTATAATTATACAACGTATGCTTTATGCATGTAGACATAGATAGCATAATAAGATTATAGCATATATATAGTTATATAAGAAACAAATTTGTTTTAAACAAACACACTAAATACAAATGAATTTTTTTGTGAGTGAGTGATAAACGTTCACATCATATCATATACATTTTATATATGAATACATAGAAATAAATCTACAATATGTACATTGAAATTTTGCTTCACGTCAAACTCAAAATATGATATTTTCGTTTATATAAATTGGTAATATTATAATATAAGTAAAATTATATATATATTTGTTATGTGTATAATATAAACAAAACAAAGAAGTTGGAAATAAAAATCAAAATTGATTTATTTTTATTAATTGCACCTGTCAAGGTTTTGATAGCACACACAAAATAGCCTTAAACTAATTATAGTCAAAAGCCGCATACATATATAAGTTGATTTTGTTAATTTTTTTTCTCTGTTGATTATACATATCATATGTATTATATAGAACCATTCTATCTCTATAAATATTATGAATATTCTTCATTCGTGCATGGAATTTATTATCTGGTATATAACTACTATTTATATGTAGTTAGTATATGTATTACATGTCATGTATATGTTATGCTTTTTTTTTTTTTTTCAGACATATACATACGTTAAATAAATTTTTAGTTTGGATAAAAATTACAATATGAGATGGCGGAGGAATGGAATATTATTATTATTATTATTAAATTTAATATTTATTATATAGTATTATTATACACTTATAAGCGTATACAAAATATAACATATATTCCATTTAAAGAAGTATATAATCATCACATCATCATCATCATCATCATCATCATCATCGTTTATTTATTAAATACAATTTTACAAATTATAATTATTATTATTATTATTTTTTATCATGACCATCATACCATCATCATCATACAATTCCGTAAAATATAACCATCATCATAACTTCATCATTATTTGTTTATTTTTTTGACAAATTAAAATTGTTTATTTTGAATTTTTTGATGTGTCTAATTAATTTAATTTTTTCTTTCATATATTGTATATACAAAATTTTAAGTGCTTGCTTAACACGCGGATTTGTTAATACTCTTATTTTTATTATTATTACTATTATTATTATGTTTTTTTTTTCTTCTTAATTTTCAATTTTATATTATAGTTTTTATTATATTGTATTTATGTTTTTCCATAGCACATCTTCTCGCAATCTCGCATATATACAGTTAAAGTATTTTTGATTATTATTGTTATTATTATTATTTATATTTATTATTAAAAATATTTATAATTGCTGACAAGTTTTGCTGTTGGCACTTAAAGAGAATTGAAAAATATCGCTCTGTTTTTTTTTTGTTTGTCGTTGATTTGTATATGTTGTAAGTAATTGAAAGACGCAGCAAGAAGAAAAAAGGTGATTTAGATCTTGTTGTTTTAAAAAAAAATATTGAGCTTAACATAAATGGTGTGGTTAACGACTTTAGGTACAAATATTTATTTTACACTTATATAATACATGAAATCGGTTATTTTTAAAATGCATATATTATATATGATGATTTATATATACGCATTTATTTAAAAAAATTAGAAAAAAATATCATTTGTTAATTAATTAAATAAATTGTAAATATTTTGTATATATATATTATACGAAAATAACATTGGGTTAAGGAAGAGTTCTAAAGCAATTTAATTTTTTGAATGAAAATTAAACTATATATTTAATTGTTCTATACATTTAAAAGACAGTCTTTTTTGTGAACCCTATTTTGAGACAACAAAAGAGTTCTGCAAAATCGAAAAAAATTATATAAGTAGAGGTAGACATAAGCTTACTTACCGAGTGAACAATTCGAACAACTTTTCTTGAATTGCTAAGTAATATTACATGAATTATGATCAGAATAATGATCAAAATCAATTATGATTTTGTTTTATGCAAGACGAAAAAATTAAAACTGACAGTTGATTTTGCCATAAAACTATTAAAAAATATTTATAATATTACTAATATATGTTTTGATAATTAATTTTAAATATTACAAATTATATAATAACTTAAAATTGATAGATATAACAAATTCCATAACAGGCAACCAAAATTGCAGTCATTATTGATTCATATCTTGTTAAACATAATTATTTTGTAATTATAATATAGTAACATATATTATACAAAACATTTTTATTATTATTTATGTAATGCAAATATACCATACATTTTTTTTCGCAAATAAATATAATTATATATAATATAAAATTAAGCAACTGTCATTCATATATGATCCAATTATGAATTTCCTGTGTAAAGAATAAACAAATATAATGATAGCATAATATTTTGGACTTGATCTTATAATAAATATATATATGCATATATTGTATAATTTGAAACAGAAAGGCAATCAATCAAATGAATTTCAAATTAATATTATATGAACGAATATATGTATATTTAAATAGAGCAGATGTTTGTATATATATATATAGTATTTGTTAACATAAATAATAATATAACTAAAATTATACATATTGAAGAAATTAAATTTAAAAAATTTGTTGCCAAAAATTTCTTACTTTTAAAAACATTTGTGTGTCTACCGTATATATATACTTTCTGTAAATATAAGGTATACTTTTAAATTCCTTATGCCAAACAAATAAAAGAAGGAATATACTTAAATGCATGATTTTTTTTTATTTTCTTAATCTGATTGTTTGCATATTTTGTATATAATATATTAAATTATTTCAGCCTTAAGTAATTTACTGTCAAGTACAGATTTTTATTTGAAAAAAATTTTTTTTTATATATTTATATATATACCTTGCGCTTAAAAGAAACATGTATATGTACAAAATTATTAATAATAATCATATTTCAATAAAAATTAGCCTAAAGTCATGCGTTGTCTTGAAAATTTTTTTAAAGTTATTATTTTATATATAATCAAAATTTACCATAATAATTTTGATATATAATATTTTGTATAATAGTTATATTTTTATATAGCTATATATATTAAAATGAATATATAATAAATACAATTCTGGTAGAAGAGTTATCTATAGAAAATTCTAATAATTATATATATTTTCAATTGAAATTACATATATAGGGCACAGCAAATATAGACAATCATTTTCATATATCATTTTCTATTGGTTGGATTTAGTAACGTAAGAAAAATTAATCATATTGAACATAATTTTCAAGCTAAAGATTCGCTTTTAGACTTCTCCAACACGCTTCTCGAAATCGAACCTATCTGCAGCTATAACGTCAATAAGAAATATTAAAGTTCCCATACGAATTTTATTATAACACGCAAATAATAGAAATTAATTATTATGTTTATGTGTTCTTTTTATATTACTATATAGTTAATTATTATTTATAGTATAATAATAAATGTGTATACAAAATTTCACTTAATATATTCATATTTTTTAAATGACATGTAATATAATATAACTATTTGTTATATACATAAACTTATTTACAGTACACCTATATACATTTTAGTATTTAAAAAAAAATTAACATTGAACATGATCTTGAAAATTTTAATTAACTAATTTGAAAGAAACAAAATGAATAATACAAAAATATTGCAAATACAATAAGTAAAAATGTATATAGACATAAAAATAAATAAAAAACAGCTTAATGTTGTTCATATTATTATTATTATTAGATTTTGATTAATTTTTATATATGTGAATATATATACTCAATTTAATGTTGAGTCATACCGTGAAATATGGTTATACTTTTAAGTTTTCTATTCCTCTATCTCTATCTATAGATATGCTATCAAAATATACAATCTTATTATTTTTAAATAAACGATTGATTAATTTGATTTTTGATTAATTAATTTCTTTTCGTACAATATAATAATTTGAAATTTTTATTTTTCCATCATTTATTACTGTTTATTAATTTATACGTGAATGTTTTTAAATTAAATTTATATCGTATAATATAATAGTGAGAAATAGAGATCATATGTTTTATTATATTTATATACAGCAAATGAAAGCATATAGGTTTTATTAAATTTATCTCAAAACCTATAAATAATTAAATTTTATATGCATTGATCTCGTTTCTTGTTTTCGGTTTTTTCTTTTGGAAAGCGTTAATTTAAAGACCGTGTAAAATATATTTATAATTTTATATATAGTTTTCATACACACACGCAAAACATTAAAATTAAATTACAATACTTTTTATACAAAAATTTATTTATTTAATCTTATTATATATGCACCTAATCTGTGTTTTTTTAGTTTCTGTAATAAAATATCAGGTTATAAATAAAAACCACAATTCACAGTTAATTGATTTTTTTCGCACTTCTTAAATTATACATGTGTATTTATATATGGTATATATAATTAACTATATTGACATACAAATGTTTGTAGAGGTATACCATACATTCAATTAAATATTTATAAATATATTTTTCAGAACATATAACAATATATAAATTTGTTTTTTATTTTGTATTTGGTTAATGTGTGGTTTTGGCAAAAAAAAATAAAATAAATTTGTTTGAATGTTATATGCAAAAATATTTTGGCACGAGGATAAAATAAAAATGTAATATTGTACAATTCATACAATAATTCTCACGGATATTTTCTTACTGGTTTTTTTTTTATTATAAGTGAAAACCAGAAAAACAATTGTACCATATATGCCGATGCAGTAGAACATCGTATTTGAACGCGATTACTATCTCTAAACTATCGCTTTAAGAAGAACTTCAACTATAAATTGATTTATATAGAAACAAACGTTTTAGTCCGAAATAGAGAAATTCAATAGAAATAAATTAAATTAAATTGTATGCAAAGCAAAGCATAATATATATAGTGGCAACCGTAATACAAAAGGAATTCGAAGTCAAACTGTTACTATTTTGGTGTTTTTCACCAAAGTTTAGTTTTTCGAAATAGTTAACATTTTCGTATATTCGGTAAATTGTGGAAAATATGAAATTTCAGAGATAGCAGTATGATGGATTTATTTTCAACTATATTCAATTCCCAACATGATCATAAATCTTTATCAAAATAGTAAATACTATAAATAAAAAACTGAAAACAAATTATAAACGAAAATCTACAATAGATAATTTCTTGCGCTTGGTCCATTACTTAATATTAGTCGTTTTTAAATAAACCAAGATAGAAAAAGTAGCGAATAGAATAGAAAAAAAATTCATAAGTTTATAAATCATAAATATATATTTTTAAGTTATCCATTACCATATTATAAATCAATGATCTCATCATCATCATTACCATTATCATCATAAAATAGCATATCGAAACATCATCATTTATTGATAATGAAAACCGTGAAAAAGATATAAAATATACACAAAAAAAAAAAAAAGCAACAAAATTAAAGAAACATTTAAAACAATCAAACAACAATCTTGATTTCCAGTTCACGCTGATGAATTGAACAACTAATCAAGTTTATCATATATATATATATATTGGTATCATCAACTGGTTGTGCCAGTTTTTCAGTAGTTATTAAATTATAATATAAAATTAATTTCATACAATTCTTCCTTTTTGTTATAATATGTATTAAAACGCACATTTGTGTATACAATATATTTAGTGTGTTGATTATAGACATATAATATGTATAAAACAGCATATGTACCAAAGAACACACACACACACACACACACACAACCAGATTTGTATATTGGAATTTCATTTTCCCATTCATTTATGTAGCATATGTATATTTGTTTATAGTATTTATTTATAATATGGACACAACCATTGAATTGCCCAAAAAACTAACAAAAAAAAAATAAATATATACACAAACAAATTAAATAAATATAAATAAATATAGGTATATAAAAGATATCACATGTAACGACAGGAATATAAATTTAAAACCCATATCAAAAACTATTCCATAAGACCATAATATTCATATATAACATCGAAATACTTAATGATGCTGTAACTGTCTCATATAAAATACGCATATTTTTTGTATTCTTTCCTTTACCATACAATAATAATAATAATAATAATAATAATAATAATAATAAATATATTCAAGTTTAGATTTCTTAAGTTCATGTTCATTAAATTGAATATATTATAAAAAATATATAATATGATCAATAATATAATATGATGATGTTCATCCGATGTAATATATATATCCAACGCATATATAAAATAAAAGATCAAAGTTTTCATTTTTCATTATCATCATTTAAAAAAATTGTTCATTATTGTTGTTGTTTTTATTATTATAATTTTTATTTATTTATTTTATTTTATTTTTTTGAATAATCTAAAAACTATTTAAAATATTCTATCTAAAATACAATATATTAAAGTAAGCGTATATATACTGAAAAAAAAATGAACACGCTAATTTATATTTATTTCAGTGGTCATTTCGATCAAATTGTTTAAGTCTTTTTCAATTAATTTACGATAAAAAATAAAATAAAATAAATAAGTAAATAAATAAATAAACGGACAAAAAATATAGCCATATAATATTATAATATATAAAATAAAATAAGCAATTTAGATAAGCATGTGTGAATTTTTTTGACATTTTTGCATAATTAATTAAATTTAATTGATAAAAGTAATAGTTATTTGATGTTCACGCAGAATTTTTTTCTTAAATGGTTTTTTGTGATATAATTTTATTTATAAATTAAATTTATTTATAATACCATAACATTCAATTTATATAAATAAATATATATATATTCGTATTTATTTTTTGTATATGTATTATTTATGATAATGAGATGATGATAATGATGATGATGATGGTGATGATGATGCAAACGGATGGAATGGGGTATAAATTATAACTATATTATTATATATTTATAAATATATTTATAAATAAATATATACGAAATAAGAATGTATATTATTATCATGCGATTATTTTGTTAAGAGAATTTCAATGTTTGTTGTATATATTCTTTATAATTATTACTATTATTATTGTATATTTCTATAATTTAATGCGTTTTGTTGTCTGAACAGCGCGCGTATATATAATTATATATGTATTTGCGTGGGAACGATTAAATATTAAATAATTAATATATAAATATATATAATAAAGTAAATTTTTGTCTAATGAAATATAGATCGATTTTAGTTTAACAATGTTTTAACTCTGCGTGCGTTCAAGAAATTAAATATGACAAATAAAATTATAAATCAATATCTCTGATAATTAATTTTTTAAATTATTTTTATTAACTTTACATATAATATTTCAGTTTTTTGTTATCATATTTGCAATATATATTTAAAATAGATATAATTATATTTATTAAGTTAGTGTACAACAGTAGAAGGGTGTTAAAGTGAATACAATATGTAACACGGTTTTCTATAAATTTTATATTGACGCATTTGATAAATACAATACATTTCTTTGTAACATCTACTTTTAAATAAATTTTCAAACTTTTATAGCCAATTGAACACAAATTTAATACAAATATTCATTGAAAATACAATATGATGTCCATATTTTGAAAATCCGACTCTTTCTGAATTGAAAACGTAAAACGATTTTAACAATTTATTCCGATGGAAGAAGATTGAAAATTTATTTTCTTTTCTAAAGTATATTTAATATTATTTTTTCATAATATTCTACAAATTTTTGTATGTGCAGCAATTCATTGAATACGATTTTGCGTATTTGTTCGGTCACTCAAAACACTACGTGTTCTATTCCTGATATTGACAGGAGAAAAAATTTTTCCAGTATTTTTGATACAAAAAATTAATCAACTGAATTATTATTTATAGAATCAGAAAACAATTATCTTTTAAAATATAAATTTTTATAATGGCATAATGGCAGACCTGGCAAATATAACAAAGTAACATTATATACTATGGGTGTTTGCGACCACTAAGGTATAATGGGTAATGAAGAAGTGGACGTCAGCCTAGCAAAAGAAAGATTTCAGCAACACCCCTGCATAGGAAACTAAGGAAACATATAACAAAAACTTCGATCTATAGACAAATGATGAATGCAGATTTTTCGAATCTGCAGAAACACATATACTCAAAAATTGTGGACACCGAAAGAAGCCCGTTATTGCTTAGGTGATGACAAAGCATCGCAACATTACAAGTATATTTAAAGAGGGTTGGGTCCACATACTACAATTGATCTTTAAGTAACTAAATAATTTGTTAAAATATAACTTATTAAATATGTCTATACGTACACAAGTATATTAACTTTTATATTCTGAATGTGATTACTAAATTTAAAAAATACGATGTATTGTACATTATATATTCCACTGTATATATTTATCAGTAAAAATATACTGATATTTTTATACATAAATTCTATATATAATTTAATGAATATTTATAATATATGCAGACATACATGTATTAAAAAATGATCTTATTTATTTATACATATATTTATTATTATTATTATATTATAGTTATTTAATCTTTGTATATGTAATTTTGTTTTGATATTGCAAATATTGTTGATTTATAGTTAGTTATTTTTATGTATAAATTATGATAATAATTTAAATTAAAGATATTTTTCTTTTGTATATTTATTTTATGGCATGGAGAGGCACACACAAATCTACATAACACACGAGATAAGATGTGCTTGTGCATTAATAAAATACTTATTTATATATACAATATACGAGAACATAAGTTATTTAAAAATAAAATTAAATGTATAACTATATACACACAACACACACACACACCATATATTAAACAGGTTGAATTTCTGTTTGATTTTGTGTAGGTGTCGGGTTAATATAAAGCGTTTTTATTTTAACATATACATATATTTTTGTTTTGTTTTATTTTTCGTAAAATTAAAGTAAAATTAAAACAGAATTAAAATGAATGCGATGAAAAAATAAATATAAATTTTAATATGTAATATAACTAAAAAATAAAATTGATTTTATTTTGATATCTTAATGGTTTTGAGAAACAACGTAACATACATGAAAATAAATTTATTCATATTAATAATAATTATTGTATTATTTTTCTGTAAATGATCGTGTAGATTTCTATCGATACAGATATATATTTTTTTTATTTTATAAGAAGGAGGAACAAAGGTGTAAATGCCGCACTTTTTAAATAGGATGCTGTATTACAGATAAATTATGCACTAATGCTGTCAAATATCATTATGTCAATTTTAAAAAATATTTAAATCCATATAAGTGGTTTTTATTATAATAAATTCAGTGAATTCTTATATATTTATTATAGTTAGGCTGTGCGCGCACGAGGTGTGTCTTTATTTATATATATATATATATATATATTTGTACTATTAAGGATAATTAATGAAACCATTGATTTTCAAATAATGTTATACGACGATATATATATATAGATCTATTTTAAATTACACATATAATAATAATATATTATTGCTTAAAATGTATATGAAAATATAAACATTATATATACAGTTGATATAGTCAACTTAAACAATTGGTTCTGTACGTTCACCTACACATTCTTCTTCCAAGTTTATTTTCGTCATACGTTGTTGTACAGGATCGATTTTACTAAAAGATCGACAAAAAAAAAAACGCTCATTTTTATACCATCTAAGAAGAGACATGGCAATATTCTGTTGAGATTTTATCTTTCAATCAATAAATGAAAAAATTAAAATTGAATGTTACATGTGGTAATGTAAAATTCGATAATATCAAGTATTAACTGTATTTATCTTTCATTTTTATTGTATTTTTAATCAAAAAACATATATATAACATAACAACACGACGCCAAAATTAATATGATATTTTGTTGCACATTGCATTTATGTCATTTTATGTTGTTCTTTATCTTCATAAATGTGGAAATTATGTGATCATAATTTATGATTGTTTAACATATAATCCTTTAATTTAATTATATATTATATAACATATATATATGAGGGCAGTATGATGGAATATTAAAAATGCGTAATATACACAACGTATAACTCTACAAAAAATATTGAGTACAGTGTTAACAGTGCAAGTTTCTTGAAAACAAAACATGTCGTTGAAAAAATGGCTATAGAGGTAATGAATGCGGTTATACTATAAATAGTATCAATCATTTATAAATCCAAATTTAAATTTATGAATACAAAATCTGAACGAATGATTTTAATGAAATTTTTTGAGTTATATATAAAAATATGATAAAAAATCATGGTATCCTCTGTGTGAATGATCGTAAACAAAATCCAGTGATTATCATTAAGTAACGTTTTTTTCTTCATAATATGTTGTAAACAATTTAGTATAGAACAAAATATAAAAATTTAATACATAATTATTTATATAACTCTCAACTTCAAAGACGATAAATCTCTTTCTATTATATTCACCAAAAATCAAAAAATTAAATCTATTGGATATGTGTTAGTAAGTGCGGTCGATAATCCTCAAAATCGACAAAGTTAGTTATTTAATAGGGAAAAAAAAAAAAACAAAATATGTACAACATCGCGTTGAAATCAAGACAATTAATTTTATTTTATTGCTACCAATTAATTACTTTTTATATTATATTGCATATGTAAATTGTTAAGCATTTTTTATATACTATATATAAATTAAAATAAACAAACAAATTTTAATAATCTGTTAAAATTTAAAATAAATAAATAAATAAATGTTAAATTTTAACCAAAATGAAGAGAAAAGTGAGCGGAGACAAAAACTGTATAAAAAAAATGATAGAAGTAAAATTTGAAGAATTTTTGATTCATTTAAAAATTTCTCATTTTATTTATTTATTTTTTTTTTTTCATTTTATAATATATTGAACATATTTGCATAAGAATAATGAAAACATATATGTATTATAAACAGAAATTTTGAAAAATGATACTCATTTTAAATACCATTGACGAAAAATAAAAAAAAAATAATCACATATTAAATTTCGAAAAATTTTTCAATTGAAAATAATTACATTGTATATTTTTCCGTTTTTTATATTATTGCTATAATAAAACTACATTTTATTTTGTATATGAAAAAAAAAATTCATTCCGCATACATCATCGAATTTCGTTAAGATCAATGATATGATAATTTTCAAGTTTTTTTTTTTTTCTAAAAGTTATATACTATAATACAATCTATATACAAAGTAACATATAGTATATATAAATAAAGTTTACACAATATGGGTGTTGATTACATTATTTATATAAAGACAAGTGGTCCAAAAAATGTTATATTATATTATAGAAAAAAAAAAAAATTATTTATTTACTTCTCGCTTTTTTATTATATATTGCAATTATTATCTATATACATATTTATATAATAAATCAAAGCAGCACGCAGGTAAACCATATAAATGACAGTTATGTACGATTATATTACAAATTATATGTATATTTTGAAGTAAAGTATATCAGTCTATTGAAGCCCATCAAAAAATATACATGTTTATTATTTAGATTTGCGTGAGTGCACTAAAATAGTATACGTATTTTAAAAACATGTATATTTATATATAAATTATAGAAGTTTTAACGGAATTTATACAATAGCATTTAAAAAAATGTATCATATATGATACATAATTAAGCTTTTTCATACAATTGAATGTAATACATATATTGATATTTCTTGTATATTTATTCTGCGAAATTTCGATATAGAATCGATTATACACAATTGAATGCAAAGTTGCATAATTTTAACAGTTTTAGTGATAATGATGCTCAAAGTCTATTTTATCTTTTTATTATACTCATGGTAATGTAAAATTTTTGTGTAATTTTGTATTATAAAATATTGTAAATAGTATAAAAAACCAAAAAATTTTAATGTATTGAGAAATATAAATACGTAAATTCCAAAACTGGTACATGGAAAAAATCCTTATATTAATTTAATAAATGTTCAATATACTGAATTCAATTCTGTTTGTGTACAACTTTTTTAAACTTCAACATAAAATATTTCTTCTTTTTATTATTATTATTATAAAGATCACCGCAGTTCCTTTAAACTTAATTATCAATTTATCATCAATTTTATGTGAACATACATATTGCATATACATATTTAGATATAATAATTAATATTATAAATTATATACTATATAAAAAACAGTAGACCAATTAAATATTTTATATATGCATTTTGATTTGTTTAATCATTACATCATACAATATTTATTAATGTTTTATGTACATAAAGTTAAAATTATGCATTCTCATTTAATAATTTATTATTAAATAATTATCTCACATAGCTAATATACAAATAATTACATTTATGTGTACGTACAATGAATATTCAATGCATATATAAATAATATATATATATATATTAATCATGTGAAGAAATATACACTTATTTATAAATGCAATAAAGTTTATAATATGAAAAATTGGTATATGAACACAGCACATACTCGTGCATATACCATATATACATTATATATTGGTACTAATTTATAAATTATAATTAATATTATATTAGAAGAAAATTATATATAGTTCTGCAATATTAATTATCTTTTCCTTGTAAATTTCATATAAAAAAAAACTACGCGAAATACGAATGGTAAACGAGACGACAAAGAAAATGTTTTTGCTTATTTATATACACCGCATATGAAATGTGCCTTTCTCCTATATATATAATACAAATTTGTGTATATTTATGTAAAATTGCATATATTTTAAATAAACTTAATATATATATTTCATATATTCTTTATACTATAATAATATATATATACCTAAATATATATGGTATATATAATCTAACATATTTAACGAGAATGTACGAAAAGATCTAATATATATATTTATTATATAAAAACAAACACTTAATTAAAATCATTAATTTTTAATTATACGCATACAAACTTGTAAACAAATAAGTTGTTGACAAAATTTCTTTATACTTTTCACATATTTCATAAATATGAAATGGATTTTAGTAAATTTGTTTGTTTTCCTATATTATATAATTTAAAATTCTGTGTGTTATTATAAGTTACATTTAGTGTATCTCATATACTAAGTACATGTTATAACAATATATACTGTCATTGTTATTCAATATATACTATTGCTTTATAAAATACGTAAAATTACTGTATTTAACTATATATTAATTTGATTGAATTACCTAACATTGATTTATATACAATATAATATAATCCTCTTGTTTATTTATAACAAAATGGATTGTAATAAGATATAGAGAAAATAGATTGAAGAAGGTTAAAAACTGTATTTTTATGCAATGCACATAGTAAGTAATATAATTATAAAACGACGCAGTACTACTTTATTATGATAAAAATTAAAAATTTAAAGCACACAGTCTTTAGCAATCCATTACAAATTTAATAATATTTTCTAAATGTATAACTATACAAAATTTTTTAGAAAATTCAATTCACCCGACGACGTCAGCACTTTGTCGTTTAGCTGCTGATATATATTATTTATTTAAATGCTTTTAAGTTCAAAAGTATATAGAAATTAAAAACTCACAGTACTTATAAAATAATAATCAAGTATAAATATTTGTATATATATAATATTTTATAAATTCTCTTTGATGCGAAATGTTGTTTATTATTTTTTTGTTGTTACATATAATGTTTTGTTTAACTAATAAACAATATTATTGTTACAAAAAAAAAAATAAAAATAATATAACTAAAAGTAAAAGAACGATTCAGTGTAAAGCAAAGATTTTCAAAGAAAAACATAAAATATAATTCTAATATATAGGACATCCTTTTTACGTATAATTTCCATTAAATAATTTTAAATATTTAATGAATATTCACATTAACGATAAAAAGTTTCATTTAATTTTTTTAAATTTCTATATAATATAAGAATAATTAATTCGCGTTTATTTTGCATACTTAATTAAAATTATATTAATTAATTCTGACCTATTTTATTTGTCTTTAAATCCCTATATAATATAAAGACAATTTTTACATATATGCAAAATCTCAATTCTATATATACACGAATGAATATATAATTAAAACTTATCCATATTAAAATATTGTGTGCATATTCATATAGAATAATACCTTCATACCATTGTTTATTTATAATACCTAACTGGAAAGTATATAAAAATGCATATACATATTTTATCATTCCATATACACATCAGTTAAAATTAAATTATTTACGATAATTGGCATTGTAATTGAAATTGATTGATATTGAAATTAAAATTCATTTAACGCAAGGAAATATTTTATATTTTATTTATATATATTGACGAGTACATATAATCATAGTATGTGCAAAGAATGTATACTTATTAATATAAACGAATCCAATTCAATCAATTGAACTAATGGTATATATTTTATATTTGTGTTATTATTACGTTTTATGTATACAAATACACATATCTGATTTTATGATCATATATTATATCTATAATTTATAACTTATGTTATCGAAACAATATTAAATTTATATATAGATTTGTGTATATTAAATTTATATATGGGAGTATGAAAGTGAAAATTGAAATTTAATTTTACTCAAATGGTATAAAATTTATTTTTATGTGATTGAATAAAAATTTTATTTATATATATAAAAATATATGCATTTATTAATTTTTAAAGGATTGTTATGTTAAATGGTACACTCATAGAATACACACATATATACGATGTGTGTAATTTTGCTCAGACATTTGTGTTATTATTCAGTTTTAATAAATAAATAAATAACAATTATATATAAAATATAGAATAAAAATATTGAAAGTATATAATTTTAACTTACATTTATGATATTCACAATTGAAATAATAGCAGAATGATGATGATATGATCTTGTTCATGTGTCCAGCAAATAAAGCTTAGACTCACGTGTAGTAAATAAAAATCTAAAAGAAAAAGAAAAACAAAAAAAATTACATTAAATTAATTTAAATTATAAAACAATGTTTTCAAAACAATTATATGCAATCAAAATATTCGATATAATTTATTTACCAACTCATGCGGGTCGATGACGTTTGAAGTTTACGATTCATGAGAAACTAAATATTTTAGTCAAATCTATCAATCAATATTGATCAAATTTAAATAAGTATGCCAGTATATGTATCTGAGAGTGGGACTATATAACAATAATATGTGTATACGTAATTCCTATATAGATAAGGTAACACAATGATTGTTGTGAGTATTATTTGTGTATTTGCACAATTTACACATGACATTGTAATATAAATGAATATAATTTATAAACCAACTTCCCATACAGACAACTCGCAAATTGCCTTCTTATCTTATGATAAATATATATAACCATAATAATTATATATGTATTGAATATTTATATACGAGTATTGCATAAATGTTATGTGCGTTTATTATGTTATAATTTATATATGAAAAAGATGATTATACACATTTACATGAAATCAATTATTATTATTATTATTATTATTGTTATTATTATATATGAATTATTATTATTATTATCATTATATTATTATTTTTATTATTATTATTGGTATATTATTGTTAGTCTTGTTTTCGATGCGTTTAAACATTTTGCTACTGCACATATAAATGCACATTATAAGAAATCGTTATTATGTATATGGGCATATTTTATAAAATTAATGACTCGATAATATTTTCAATTCTCAATTTTCAGCTGTAACGATTTAGAAAAATTATTACACCTAATGTATGTTATATATATATAAATGTACCTGTTGTACCTTTATATAGATAGACAAATTGAAATAATATATACAGGAAATAAAATTTGTCTTCTTATTTCCATTTACTTTTTTTTTTTTTTATTCTTTTGGTATTTGTATTACATAAATTTACAAAAAATAAATAAATAAAATTAAATGTCTTTAAATTTATTTCGTTTATTTATTTTTTCTTGTTATTTTATTTATACGATATACGTTCTTTAATGTATACGACATGTACACCCAATGTCCAAATAATAACCGAAATAAATTCAGTGAAAAAACAAATAATTTATTTATTTAATAGACACATTTATTTTTATAAACATATAATTTTATTTATTTAAAATATTCTTCCTTACAGTGAATCGGAGATGGTGTACTTAAAAACTTGAGTGTTTGGATAAACACAATTATAACCACAAGAATTTTTATACTAATTTAATGCTGATTTGAAACATTTTTAATCCGAGGAAAAAAAACTAAACTGTGACTAATTGCGTTGTATTGAAAATGATGTCATAAAACTTTCACAGAAAATACATAAATAAATCGTCAGCCAATTCTCATTCAGAAAGTCATTCTAATTATTTTTCGGACAGAGGCTGTATATTATTTATTTATTTTGGTTTTATTTTATTATTTTTGTCTTACGTACTCGTATTATATATATATATATATTTAATATGCACACACAGAAGGATAACCGTTGCCGGTTATTGCGTTGGTTATATATATAAAACCTCAATTGTTGATTTTATTCTTCAACATAAATAAATATATAATATTATATACAAAATAAAATACTAATATGATGATATATACATAAAAATTGTTGAAAGTCACGAAAATAATTAATGATCTTATTTTGTGGCGCGAGTGTCCACCATACGAAAATAACATGTTGGTCGTGATATTGTCAATAATGTTAAATTAAAATTACATTATTATAATTAAATGCGTGTTGTTGAATTATTTAAAATAACAATCGTAAATAAATTTATATCTATATCTATCTATATAATATACTAAAAAGTATATATAACAAATTGTATCTGATTGCATGTATATGAATTATATTTTATAAAAATAATACATATTGTATACAATAATGACGAACACATTTATAATAAAAATTAAAGTTGATTTGCATTTGGGATTGAATTATGCGCTTATATACTTCAATACTTTCGACAATTTCTGATATAAAATATTTTGGGAACAATTTTATAATGGTTTAAGCCGCCAACTGTTATTATTTTGCGTCGTATACAAAGTATGATCTAAAATATCTCAACAATATTCATTAATTTTGTGGATGAGTTAAGTACTAAAATAAGTGACAAATATTTCGTACGAAAATTTTAAATTACGAATAACATCGATACAAAACAGTTGCAATAATATTTTATATATTTACAACGCTAATTATAAATATATACAAATATAATTAACCCGAAAAATCTGTGTGAAGATTAAGTAAAATATTATAATAAATAAATTCATTAGAAATTTTTACGCGAAACACTGTTTTATTTTGTGCTTAAATAATAAAAAAAAGAGTAAACGGAAATTTAAAAAACGCTCAATTTATGCTCCATTTCCTTATTACATATATATAAAATAAAAATATTTGTATTATACGTAATTTCTTTTCTGAATACATAGACACACATTATTTTTTTTTTACATTACAAATTTTAAACATTTTAAGATAAGTTAGGAAAAAAAAAAAAAAAATTAATTTTACTTTTATGGATAAAAGTTTGGATTTTTTTTTTTTTTTAACAATTTTTCTTTTCTCATGTTTAAAAATTTATATGTTTTTAACAGGAAAGTTTTTCTATGTGACAAAAACATAAATATATACACCATAAAAATAAAGTCGTATATTATATATACGAGTGTATAACAAATAATATGTTAATATTTACCATTTGGGGTTTGCTAAAGAAGGACGTTTTATATATACTATAGTAGTAGAAAATAAAAATAAAAAGTTTTTTCCATATATTCTTTTTTTTTTTTGTTGTTTTGTTTTTAATTTTATTTAGTTTCAATTTTTTTCTATCTCATTATTATATTCAGTATACAACAAAGAGATTTTATACAAGTAAGATAATTATTTTACAGCCAAAAAAAAAATATTTAGATAGTACCATAGTTCCTATACCCCCCATACACATATATACATATTAAAATGTGGAATTTCATTCATCATACAGACAACATAGAATTATTAATATATAATATAATAATATGCAAGTGAAAGTAATGAAATTTTACGCTGACAACAACTATATAGCGTCTTTACATTTACATTTGTATAAATACAATGGATATATAATTATAAAACTTTAAGTTTTATTCTCTATCTACTTTATATTCTTTATTATACAATATATAATTAGATGCTTATTAAGAAAAAATGTATGACGTATGTCATAAAAAATTCAATGCTGGTACGTAAGAATGTTGTGTGTGCATAAAAAAGATAAGAAAATACTTATGAGTAAAATATGTTAAAAACTTTTAAGTATATTATTATATATAAATGCAGTGTATATATAAAGACAGTTTCTCATATAGACCATATATTGATAATGATTATCTAAAAACATTATCCTATTCTATATAACTTTTGTATGATAAATTTAAGAATGAGCAATTTATGTATACACGAGTAGATAGCATTAAAGAATTTGATCGTATTATACATATATTTATTAATAAACACGCATATACACTCTTATGATCTATAAATATATATACGATACATGTTTTATCATTATATACTAATAGGTGTTTAACCAATTTCAGAAGTCGTTACATATATATATATATTATAAACTATAATTGATGTAATCTTAAAGATATATCTATTATTCTATTGTAAAAATCTATTGTAAAAATCTTCATAATAATCGCTTAATTATTTATGCCACACCTTGAAATTATTGTATCATTTGCATATGGCTTTTTTAAATTCAGAATTTAAAAAAATTGATTTTTAATGCGATATTGGATATTGTTTCGAAGTGTGAAAAATTCAAGAATTGACAAAATGATGCGTATATATAAAGATATAGTAAATTGTAATTCAACAACTTATATTCATTATTATACACAATGTAAAATACATGATATATACAGACAGAGTGTGTTGTGTGATGATATATGCTGTTTTACTAATAATTTATTATATTAAAAGCTTATATTGTAGTAATATATATATTTAAAATAATGATTTTTCGATATTTTAATTTATTTATGCGAATTCATCATAAAAATATATATAATATTCAATAGCATAAAAATAAGTCATGTATAGTATTAAAATTAATTTAATCATTTATGTAAATCATAAATTAAAATACAAATATGTATATATTTGGTTATTATTATATTATGCTATATACACACACACCACCACACACAAATTATTAATATTATTATTATTATTATTATTATATTATACAAATGTTAACAAATATATTATTGTATATCATAAACATATCCAAAAAACAAATTATATTTTATTACTTAACATAAATATACGTATACGGAAAAATATAAATATAAATGGAAAATTTCATATTATCCGAAAAGCTTTTTCGAAAAGCATCCCATTGTATATATGTATATGTACAACAAATATAAATATTATCTAAAATTATATATAGTTTTGTTTGGCCATATTACACTGTATTGTATATATGTAGTATAGGATATAGTATTTATATATATGGAATATAAAACTATTCGGATTTGAATACAAATTTGCCATTTCCCAAATATGATATGCTTGAAATGCGAATCTATATATAATATTCATATATACATAAATAAAATAGATAAACTTCTTTTTATATTTTGTAAGTAAATATATATATATATATAGAGCAATATCAAATCTATGCATATGTAATTGAATATATTAATATACATATAAATATTGTGTATATTTTGAATATGGTGGTTCAATAATACATATTACATTTGTGTGTATATTATGAATAAATGAAAAGCTTATTCGTTATTATTAAAATTTGAACTACAATATATAAGTATAAGTCTGTAACTACATACATATTATATATACCCCCCCCCCATATACAATAAAATTTATTTATACATAACAAATACACATATAATATTTATCTTCATAGATATAATATTATTGCAATTCAATTGGGATTTTCCGAAAAAGAAAAGAACTAAACTAAATACCCAATGGGACCGGTATGTATGATAACATCGATGATTGTCTACTTATTTCTAGTCAGCACTATTCCATTCTTGCAATACTGTTGTACAGAGATGCCATTGGTGGTAAGTACTTCTTCCCTAAACGAGTGGTTCATGGGTTCGGAATGGGTGGGTTTTTCATGTCTAATAATCCTTACTGGTTTCACCAAATACTAAGCCATTTGGCAATCCACTACTTTAGAAGCATTGAAATCACTCTCTTCTATGCACCATCTTTCAGATAAAGCATATTTTCTATATAAGCTTCGACAAGCATTCGATGATTTTCAGCAGCATTTTTCTCCCGCAATGAATTGAAATAATAACAACAAACCACTCAGCAAATCAGTATTTTTACTGATATTAATAATTAATAAAACTCATGGTTTCTGTTACGGACTTCGTAATTTGCACCACCATAATTTTATTTCAAAGAAATGTCATATTTGACAACCGCAAACCGAAATTTAATGAAACGCTTTCATTATTTTGGGGGGAAAATTTTGATGCGGAAGTGAGAATTTTTTATGGCCGCACAACAGTTCGAAACTATAAAAACCATTCACATATAAGATGAGAATGACATTCAAAAACCAAAGCTTTAACCAGTAAAAAACACAAATTGAATCATAAAGAGATAGATATTTAGTGAATACGTTCACAAAAAAATTTTCAGTCGAAACCGACATCGAAACAAGCGATCGTTTCATATTTCTACACCTATATATAGAAACATTATAATTTTTATTTATTAACCAACAAACACATCAATTTTTTTCAATAATTTCAAAAATTTAATAAATTATAAAAACACTGCACCACTACGTACAACTACTGATAGTGAGTGTGGGATAAATAAATAAATAAATAAACGCACATAAATACTTTCGGATACTTAAACGAACTTAAACTATAGTTTCAGTTTCATACTAAATTTATAAAAATTTTAATTTTTACTATATATATTTTATTTTGATGTATTGCAGTGGAATTATAAACATGAATAGTTAAAAATTATCAGTTTTTTATGAATTTATGAAAGAAATTCAATTTTTTTTGAATATTTCTTCATAACAATATTATCCCACACAGTTCTTACACAATTTAAGCATATTTCAAACTGGATAAAATGCGTTTGAAATTATTCAAAGATAAAATATTAGATAAAATATTGAAAATATATAATTTTTCTAAAAAAAAAGGAAGTGAACGTTACCCACACAGTTTCCCTGAATTTAAGCATAGTTCCAACTGGATAAAATGTGTTTAAAATAATTCAAAGATAAAATATTAGAGAAAAATATTGAAAATAACAAATTTTTCAAAAAAAAAAACGGAAGTGAACTTTACTTGGGATTCGATTATTGCCTCACACTAAGTTGGGTTTCATCAGTTATTCCCTTCCCCATTATAAGTAATTTAGAAAAATTATAATTTTTAAAATTATTCAACATTTTCAGTATAATAATAAAAAGTAGATTTTAACCTAAATACAATTACTGTTCAATTTAAAAAATGTTAATGCCTTAATTTTATAAGCTCACTGCGATATTATACTCTTTAACAATACTCATGGGTTCGGAATGGGTGGATATTTCATGTGTAAAGAAAAAATTCAACAAATTCGCTAGTGAATTTATTTATGAAATTAGAACTACTTATAAATTCACTTACAGATAAATTCAGCGATAAATTCTTTGGCGAATATTTTGATGAAATAATTAATGAGTTCATTGGTGAATTAATTCATGAAATTGGAAATACTTACAATTAAAGTATGCATTCATTGAAGAAATTGGAACTACATACAAAAAATACCTCTGGGATAGTATGATAATAAATAAATATAAATAAATATTATATACTCGTACATATAATAATATATTTATTTTATAAATATTACTCAAATACAATATAATATAATAACAATATTTTATCAGCTTTATAGTTGAAAATTTTATAAAATTTATTCATATTATTATATATAACATATATTCAACATACAAACATTTAAATAGACATATAATTTTACAAAAATATTCACAGCCATATACAGTTTTTAACAGAAAAATATAGAGAAATTAAACCAACGCACATTATTATTATTATTATACTGATAATTAATTGGTTTATTAATATATATACAATTTGCATGAATTTATTAGTATAGTTTGTCGAATATATTATATATATGAATTGTGATATACGAGAAATCTTTCGAATTCTGAAATTGATTCATGTATTATGAATGAATTTTTAAATTAACTGACCTATATTTTATTAAACAGAGATCATATTTCAGTCGATTGATTGAACACTATAGATTTTAAACTGTGTTTATCATAAAAAAAAAATTCTTTTTTGACGAATATATTGTATTAATATTTTTGACACTGGCTGAATTTTATATACAATTGGCTAACATTTACTATAAAGTTTTTTCTTATGTTATAAATTAAAATATAGGTAAAATATAGCAAATATAATTTCCATAAACAATTAAATTCATATTATATAATAAAATGATATAAACGATAATTAAAATGAAATAAATAATAAGGTACTCACCAATTTACTTTTCCCCAAATTAGCCGCAATAGTAGAGTCGGTAACAGAAGAATGAATATTCTGCACATACAATTCAATTTGCAATTTCATTTCACAAATAATAAAATCGAACCGCGCACACATTTGTTATAGCTAAAATGAGAAAGAAAGAAATAAATTAATTTTAATATTATTATTATTATTTAAATTTAATAAATGTAGTAGAAAATCAAATTAAATATATTTATTTTGTTACTTTTTTTTTTCGAAATAATTTGGTACAATTTTAAGCATAAATACAAAAACAGCAATATCAAGAAGAAGAAGAACAACAACAATAAATGCAATATAAAAATTTCTGTGACCGCGGCGTCGCACAGAAACAATAGCATTTTTTTTTTTTTTGCGTATGCATATAGGAAAAACTCAATATTTAATTATTAAAATACTAAAAATCTGTACCATCTTTTCCAATAAATTTAATTATTGAATAAATTGATAGTTGTTGGGAAACAAATAAAATGAAAATAATTAAACCAATTACAATATTTAAATATCTTGATGTATAAAATATAAATAAATGAGGAGCACCACTTACCCATCATTAACAAGCAAGGTAAAAAGAAAGTTAAAATTTATTGTACAGGCATTTTTTAAACACCCAATAACTAAACAATGTAATAATATTTAGCAAATAAAACTTAAATAATATTAAACATTAATATTTGGTTTATAATTTTAAAATAATAGATTATCTTTACCTTACATTAATTATTTAATATAAAATAATTAAATGATTAACAAGTAATTTTTTTTTTTCTATTTTCCATTTACTACGACGTGACTGACACAAGAAAAACAAAAACTAGCAATAATAAAAATCGAAATTATAAATGTGACATAAAAAATTGATGACACATGAGAAAAGAAAAAACAATTGAATTTATTTCGGCGAATATAAGAAATTCGAATTTATTTTTTATTATTATCGAAACTTTATTTAAAATTTAATGAATTTTCAAATTTAAAAATTTGCTCATTTTTGAAATTTATGCCAATACTACTAAATGATGATTTAATAATTTGATGTACTTTTTTTTATAAGTAATGTAATTTGCTTACAAAATATATTTATCGATTTTGATATTATTTAATATTATTTAAATTGTTTTGCATAATTTTGAGTTTTACGTTGATATAATTGAATTGCTCTTCTCGTAATATGGTATGTACCAGGCAAGACTGTGACCAACTTACAATTGAAAGACATTCGAGGTTTAACCACAAATTATTGATAGAAAGAATTTATACTTATAATTTATATGTTTTAAAATCGTATAATAATTGTTGGAAGTACAAAATTTCGATTTTAATGAAATGTTGCTATTTATATGTTGAAGTATATACAAATGGGAATAAAATTGTTTTCCTCAACTTATATCGGGTGTGATTTTAAATACATTAATATTTCTTATAGTGTATTGTAAATGCATAATTTGTATAATACATTTGCAATTATAATATCATATTGTATGCAGAAGTGATTATATAAATTAGAAATGTTATTAGTTTGACAATCTTGACTCGTCCAATAACAAAATCAAATAAAATAAAACTTTGGAGTGTTCATTTGTTTTGGATTGGTGGAATCTGACAATGTGTTTTAAAATATAATATGCCTATAAACTTTAACTTATGGAGGTATACAAAATTGTGTATTTTTCAAAATTTTGAAATAAATAAATAAAAAATAGTATGTACTTAATAAGAATATTACAATATAAAAATGAATATATATAAAATAACCTTATATGAAATAATACAAATACTCCATATAAATTATATACATCTATACAATATATACTCGTACATGTAGTTAATATTGAGAAAAACTATTGTATATACAAAGTTAATTACCTTTTAATAATACTAAATGAAATAACAAGAAGGAAGATTTATATAAATTGTTAAATAAATATAGTAATAATAATAATAATAATATAATAATAATAATATTAACAACAACAATTAATATAGTATTATGTGAATAGAAAATAACTTCTGTCAGATTTCATTATTATATATTAGTAAAAATTTATTCCCATATTATAATGACACGCGCGTTTTTCCTATTTAATATATATTTTATCAGACAACAAAACTGGCAGACGCATAGAGCAGTAGCCAAAGAATTATATTATAAATACAGATAGACCTGTTTTTTTTTTCATTTATAATCTATAATGATATGTGGTGGTGTTGGTTGGTGGTGGTGTGGTTAAAGTATTTTTATTATATATATATATATATATAGTTTAGTTTATATATTATTTATACTTTATATATAGCTATATATGCATATAGCTATTATATAAATATGATAAAATTCAATATTATATATATAAATATATATTATTTGTATGAGAAGACAGCATCGCAGTAGCAGCAGAAGCAGTATTATTATTAAATTGAACTTATTGCAATCTTTTTCTTTTTTTTTTTTTTGCTCCTCTTATATACCAACGTTTCCTTACATTCAATTGCCACATAACATAACACAGTAATAAAAGACGCAATTTTATAAAAGAATATATACACAATATATGTATAACTACCTACTTATTGTATATATGTCTATCTATAAAAATGTACACGCACATAAAATTCTTTCTCCCATAAGATTATCAATATCTTAAACAAGCCTACAATCTTACATATATAAATAAATAATATTATTATATATATATATGGTATAAAAAGATCACATTCATTTATTGTAAGTGTATATAAATGCATATGAGAATATAATATATAAAATAAATACAGTAAACTTCATATAATTCAAGATTTTTTATAGAAATTTACGTTGGAAAGAAAATTTCTGTACGTTATATTCAATCAATTTAAAATTGTTATTATATAACTATACAGTTAAACACAAAGATTCTATATATAAAAAATTAAATCAAAATAATGAAATTAGAAAATTATATATTAGGTGTAAAATAGAAAATTCTAAAATATTGTTTTGAAAAGTTTACTGTGCTGCAATTATTTTTTTTTTCTATTATATCAAGAACTATATTAATATCAAAAGCTCAGAAATTATTACTTTATATTTTTTATTAATATATATTACTTTTTAAACATATTATTATCATCGGTATGTTTTGTATGTTCAATTATATATATATCAATATATTGTACGTAACCGTACGTACGTATATGTACGCTACTATATTTTTAAATAATATCCTCTTTATTGTCATTTTGATGTATTGTACTTTTAGTAATCAATTAAATGCACTTTAATTTGATGCCGTCAATTTAAAAAGGTAAAACTATATATAGAAATTAAAATGAAAGAAAAACAAATATATAATAATTGAAATCGAAGATTTATTGAATTTAATTGATTTTATAAAGAGTATGATTATGTGAACAGTTTACAAAACAAGCTTAATGATTATATACGATTTGTTGATACATACTTGTATATATATTGTGCAAATATATATATATAACATATGCTTTATATGCAGTAAATTCGTTTCTGTTATAAGCGCGTATATATTAACTTATTGGTATTTTGATATAAATACTCTTTAATTGAAATTTTAAAATAGAACTAAAAAGATGTGCTAAAAAAATATAGAATTATAATTAAAAATGTATAGCTGTGAATTATTTTTCTATTTATTAAATGATGTTCTTATACATTCTATCGTAAAAATTTGTCTATCGCATATATGTTGTATATAGAGAGACTTTCAAGACATATTAATCAAAGAGTGATTGATTATTACATTTATTATTTTAAAATAAATAAATATTATATATAATTATTGAAATGAATACATCTATCTATATAATGTTTATATAAATATTAAAAATTTGAATATATATAAGTATAAAAATTATAATAAAATGAAATAATAGAAAAATATTTAACTTTTTTAATCTTTGAGGTGATAAAATTTTATTTTACATAAAATTAAATTCAGTAATTCATAAAAATTCAATAGTAAACGAAATAATAAGTGTCGACTAAACATTATTTATTCGCAATTAACTCTAGTTTCCACCACTAAAACACGTAACGATTTAGATGATATTTTATTATTCGACTGAAATTATATCTTTTACATTATTAAATATATTTGCAGAATTTTTCATTTAATACCAAATGAATATTCGCGTCTATATACTAGATCGTTTATGATATACTACTATATACTACTGATAATATATGCTTCCAGTACATATTTATTTGTATAGTGTATTTAATGTTATATATCTCTAGTTTGATATGTGAAATAATCCACAATCACATTTGCCATTTTTATTGACACATTTTATAGTTTCCCATTTTTGATGTGCATTAAATTATGCATATAAATGAGAAAGAAAAATAATGTAAACAACAAATTGTACGTGTTTTGTGTATACATACATTGTGAACACATTGTTTTACACTCGTCGTATACATTATATTATATATATATATTTGCATATAGTCAAACAAACGTATTTATAAACATAAACCATATATATATATAAATATATGTGTGATGACGACGAGTATCTTATTTTCTTGTTATTGAGTTTAATCTAATATAAAATTTTTAAGTGTTATCCATATCCATATATATGTACATTTGTTGGTGTTGTACCTTGAGTATATGTAGATATATATGAATGGAATATAAGGTAAATGTAGGTACTGTGTACTCACATAAAATCTAAGATATTGTGTTATATATACATAAAAATAATTTGAAATTCTATATAAGATAATGCAAATATCATTGTGCAAAATGGTTGCACAAATTGGAAGCACCACATCAACGTTTTTCGTATTATTTATATAAACAAAGATCTATCAAATTATATATTGTATATATTGGTAAAAGTAAAATATGAACTAAAAAATTAATTTCGCGTTGTAGGAAAATGCACTTAAAAATTATATATTGTAACAATTCACTAATCGATCTGGAAATATTTTCCGATACACATTGCAATTATTATGGTATTTTTATATTATATATGAATAGTCTATATAGTTTATTAGTCGAAAATTACCACATATCAAATTATTATTTATATTACTTAAAATAAATTTTTGCTTCATTTTTTCAAAATATCGAATGCTTGTCTTTATTATTAAATTTAAACTGATAATTATACCAAATACAATATATTGGGTAGTGATATAGCTGCAACTACATCATGTATGGAAATGATATGGAAAAAATAACCATATTCATCCCATCCATTTTCGTTTTGTTGTATAAAAATTTGTTTTACGATCACACGTTTTTTTTTTATACGTTTATCCCTATCCAAATATATATAGATATATTGTATATGTGAGTACTAGTACGACGAGTGGGTAATGTAAAATGTATAAGAATATAGGTATAGATGTAATTTTTACTTTTGAGAAAAACAAAGTCTGCATTTTTTTTTATATATTGTTACATATAAGTATATAGTATTATTTTTGAAAAATTTATTATATATATTTTGTGTATGTGTTTTGTATATATTGTAGTATGTGATTTTTTTATATTCTTGAATTTTAAATTTATTTATATATCATATTGTTGTGTGTGTATATTGCAAATAGTAAACACAGCCAAGAAAGCGTAATGGATGACATATTATATACACTTATATATATATATATATGTAATATATACAGGGTGATGGTCTGACAGCATTATATTCTTACATGGTATATGTATATATATATATAACAATATATGGTATATGTATAGCAGCAATTGGGATAAAAGAAAATATATCCAAGAAATGCTACATTTCTTCAAAATGTGTAAAAGTATATTTATTTTCTTGTTTTTTTGTTGTTACAATTTTACAATATTTACTATCCTCAAGAGATATAAATGCATAAATCGTGATGTGATATAAAAAAGAAAAACACAAAAATTGAGGTGTTTGTTTTTTTGTTTGTATAAAGAAATTTGTTTTTACAATTACTACTTGTTTTTCGCAAAACATTTTAAATATATTATTATTACATACAATATATATTTAGGCACACACCACACACACACACACACACACACACACAAACAAAGTAAAACATCAAACATTGGGGTATGTTTTTCTTTTATTTTTGTAAAAGTATATAATTATAATATAAATACAAAGTTGTTTACACTGATATACGTGCGTCGTTTATGTATAAAATGCAAAACAAAAAATTTATGTGATGGTTTTTAAATGTTATAGATTTTTAAATTTCTTTTAACATAATATATTTGAAATAAAATACAATAACATTTACAAAAAAGCTTTAAGAATATATTATTATATAGTGTACATACAAAGAGAATTAATGGTTATTTAAAAAAAAGGGGCACATAAAAAAATGTTACGAGAAAAATTATTATACTGAAATTATATTCTCGTCTATGCTTATATTTTTAAATTTTTAATGATCATTTGAAAATAAATCCAATATACATTTAAAAATGTTTATTGGTTTGAAATGTAAATGTATATATAAATAGACAAGTCTAGAATAAAATTTTATTTACATATAATATAAAAAAAAAAAGATTATATACATATACAAAGTTTTAGTAAAGTCATTTAGTTATAACATATTACACATATACTTCAACTTTTAACACTTTGCATTGCGATCATATACAATCAAATACCTAACCTATACGTATATATTCGATTAAAAATACACAAACAATTATATTGTAAGCAAAATTTTAGTAAAGATTCTTAAAATTCTGGATTTGAATTAAAATCCTTAAAATGCGGTATTGAAAAACTGTAGAACTGGAAATAGATTGGGTCGCTGCAACATGTTGGATATGGTTATAACCGCAGCATATGATTTTCAAGTATTTAGTCATAAAATATAGTGGTAAAAATTTGAAAACTATTGAATAAACCTCAACATTATCACATGTGTTTTTATTATTTAACTATAATATTTTTTACTCATATATTCTTTTCTTCGTTTGCTCACATTTATATTATTTTCTCATTGCAGTACATAGATTATTAATTAATTTTTATTTTCATATTATATAAATATACAACCATCACCAAAATAATATATATGGTATAAAATATATAAAGTAGTAAATTTAATTTTACATTATATTCACTCCGTGTGTGTGTGTGTGAATATAAATGTATTATATATACGCATAAGGAAATTGTTTATTCTGTTTATATATAAATAAATGGTTCTATATTATTATGTTAATAAAACAAATTAGTTCTAAATCTTGTAAAATAGCCCTATAAACTGTTATATATAGTAGAACAAATCTGAGTAAATGACCGCATCTATATATATAAAGTGTATGTATATATAGATGCCATTGTTTATGTATATACCTATAGTTATATGTATACAATGTACATTATATACAACTACCATATATATATATATATTAAATATATACATGGTAAAATCTCTCCCTATTTACTGATGTAATAAAATCGTATTTATACTGCAGACAGATTTAGTCTTTTTAACTGTTTGTATTTAATATATATATATATCTATATATCTTATCTTTATATAATTTATATATATATATATATACATATAATGTATATACATAACAAATATATATAATATAAAAGTCTATGTGTATATGTATATTTTGTTTTTTTTTTTGGCAATGTATAAAAGCCTCTTCTTATTTACTATATATACTCGTATATATGGTATTATATGTTACCATATAAAAATATCTACTATATTATGTGATACAAGTAAAATAAATTACACCAGATGTCCGGTTCCCTAATAAATTATCTAAGAGATGATTTGTACATGTATATACATATAAAAAGGGTAAAAGCTATATTATTATATATATATATATGTACAAATGTTATATAATAAATACTTTATGAAATTCCATAGGATATGTTATTTAAGAATTATGTATATAAACGGCATATTATTATTATTATTATTATTATTGTTATTAAATGCGAAACATATTTTTTAACTTTCCCTTTAAAAAAAAAAATAAAATAAAAGGATATTCCGGAAGTTATATAAATAATTGTATTTTTTATTTATTTTATGCCTATATAAATATTATTTACATATACACGCGACTACATATATATAAATATATATATATATAAAATCCTATAAGCGTAGTTTTATAAAAAGTAAATCACATTTTATATTAAAAACGAAAAAATAAAATAAAATCAAAACAGAATACGAAAATAATTTTATGAATATGAAATTTAAGTCAATATTTTTGTCAAATAATATACATAATAATATTATATATATATAAGGACATATTTCTTTTTCTTCTTATATATACGCACAGATAATTAAAAAAGGAAGTATTTGTGTAACTTTTTCATCTTTTTTCTGTTTTAATTTATGTATATATGCTTTTCAATTTTTCTTTTGTATATGTACAAATATAATATATATTCTACAATATATATTTTTTTATATTAATAATTCATTCTTTTTAGTGAAAATAAAGTACATTATAAAATAAACAGTTAATTTTTACAAATTTTAAGAACAAAAAGGAAAAAAAAAAAAAATGATAAACCTTTCAAATCACTTTATGTTATTTTGCATTTCTTTCTTGTTCGCGAGCATATATATATTATATACATATCTATTAATATATAGATATATATATATTATATGTATCTTTTGTATAACTTCCGTATAAATATAGAGAGACATAAATAAAAAGCTTCATTTCCATATTAACGTGTATATACCATATCAAAAGACGAAGTTTGAGGTACAATTTTTTGTTGTTATATACAATATATATACCAATGTATTTTGCTTTGTGATACATGGCCTTCGTTTTTTATACAATATATCTTTTTTTTTCCCATCATCATTTCCTTTATTCATACATATATTTCTCTCGTTTTTTTTTTTTTTCACTTTCAATCTAAGGGTATATGTATAGAGTTTTAAACCTTTCTATTGTGTATTTGGTTCTATATAATGAGTATTTTTTTTTTATAGGATATAGGAGGAAAATTTAGCTCATATATATTTTCATATTCTAATATATATACCATATAAATACAATTTAAAGGTATGGAGCGAGAAAATTAAAATCAATGTTGAAGGACTTAATAATTATATAATATAATATGTGTGTGTGTGTGTATATATTTATACGTTCATACTAATATTATATAGAAAATTTCTTTACTGTTTTACAAATAATATATATATATATATAGTATAAGGTGATCCAATTTAAGGTATAGGATTTAATTAATTTATATATATATATATATCATATTGTTATAATAATATAGAATATTTCATTTCTATGTGGACCGCTTACATGAATATATAACATAATAAATATAAGTATATGATTAAATCTTATATAATAACAAATTTTTTGTTTTAACAATATTATTATAATGCAACACTATATACATATTACATGCTTAGCAAACACATGATTTGAAGCGTTCATTTTATTCATAAAATAACTGCAGCTGTAATTTTTAAGTAAAAATATCTATATCGTATATATCATTTGTTCACGATTTACTGCAAAGTGAAAAATCAAAAAAAAAGTCAATGATTCAACCATAAGGAATAAATAAAATTCTTTAAAGTGAATGGTTGAAATAAAATACACTTCAAATTGAATTCACCTTATATAAGTCATTGCGTTATTATGAGGGTATATATATATATATGTGTGTGGGTGAATGAAGAAGAAGAGGTGATAAAAATAATAAAATTATATACCATCCATATATTGAAAGTATGTATAATATTATATAATAAACACGCGTATAATATATATATATATGAAGCAAAATATATATATATAGGGTGAAAGAAATTTTTCTGGGTCAATTTAAATTTGCATTCAAAACGGCAGTATATAATTTGTTAAAGGTGAAAAAGAGCGTATATATATATATATATATATATATCTATATATCCTTAAAAATATATATATATAACTATATATATGTGTGCGTTTCTTTGTATATAAGGATGAGTGTTTATGTGGAAGCAAGAAGCTTTTTTCGTCTTTGCTCTATATATGTACCATATATTTATATAAAATGTATTTTGTTGTGTATACTTTTGTATTATATTTTAACAAACAATATGATTTATGAGAATATATTGTTTGTGTTTTCTCTGTGAGGGTGGGGGATATATTTTTAATCTTTCCAAAAGATATAAATGTTATTGCATTTGTTTAATTTTATGGAAAATTGAATGTTTGGTTTTTTTTTTATTATTATTTATATACAAGTATATATGCAATATATAAAAGGGGTATTTATAAAATCAAGTTGTATATAAGGTATATATATACTGTGTCCAATTTATGGACATTTAGTGTATACACAATTTCTTATTTAACTTTTACGCATCATAATTATTATTGTTAATTGGATTTTCTTTGGGTTAATGCGTATTTCAATTTCTATACAAATATAACTATGCGTATGGATCAGTAAATAATACATTAGAAAATTCATTTAACATTTGAAAATATACATCTGACACTAATGCATATGGCGAACAATAATACTATATATTATTTATATACTAAGAAGTAAACGTCACAGCAATCGATTTTTAATTTTGTCCATTTGCAAAAATCTGATATTAAAAATTATATTTTAGCAATGCATTATAGTCGAAGACTGTACACACAAAATCAGAGCACTGCATACTACTTTTTTAAATGTTGACTGATATATTAAACAACCTGCATATAATATATATATAAAAAATTTTCTGTACAATAAATATAAATTGTGACAGCAATGCAGCAACGTTTTATTATATTTAAATTATATTTATTTTAATTGTTGTTAAATACAATTTAAAATTGTAAAATGCAATATTATATATATATATAATTAATTATATAGAACGTATCTATATATATTTAATATACATATATATATACAAATAAAATAAAATATATAATGATAAATAGATATGTTTAAATTACATTTTATTGACATCATTTTGATGTTATCTGTATACAATACAATAAATATATTTACTCTAATATATATAAAGTTTTAAACATTTATCTTAATATTCAAGTCATCTTATATAATATATATATATATTTTAATTCAATGTAAAATTAAATTAAATGACATTTTGCATTAGAGTTTTAATTTATTTTCTATATAAACATAATATACTATTTATATATATAAAATTTCTTTAGTATAGTAAATAAATAAATTCGTTGTTAATTAATTGTTAATTGTGTTTGTAAGATGAATTTTTAAAATGACAAAATGTAGTTTTGTATTATATTTATATATAGAAATCATTTAATAGAGCTATATGTATTACAAAATAATTAATTAACATGAACAACGAAAGAATTTTAAAATAAATTTATTTTTAATATTCAGTATATTTAATTAAAATATATCTTTAAAAAAAAAAAAAATTATATATGAAAATTTAATGATGAGCATTTAAGAATATTATAATAATAGTTTTTAATAGTAAAATTTAATGTTTTATGAAAATGTAATACAACCGATATTAATTTTTCAATTTTAGATTCTATTTTATTTTAAAAATTCATGTATTTTAATAACAGAATAAATAAATATATATACACAATAATATGGAAAAATATATTATTAAAAAAAAAATTTCATTTTCTTGAGAAAATTGATATATTATTATAATAGCGTGCAATATAAAAACTATATATATATATATATGGTATACGAGTAGAGTAATGAATCATTGTATTATTATTATGTTATATATTTTAGTATTTTATATAGGTACAAAGAACATATTTATTTTATAAATTCATGAATGCATATAAATTATATTATATTGTATACGGTAAAGTATTTCATATTATATATATATAGAGAAAATATTTTAAACATATACCATGTATATATTATATAAAAAAAAACCCCTTGGGATTGCAGTTTCGTTGAAGGTTAAAGAAGATTATATATATACAATATATATATTGTATATATGGTACAATATATGTAATCAAATTGTATATGTTAAGTTTTAGAGTTTTTCATTTTTTCATAAAATAAATAATAAGAAAAATTTTCTCTTAATTTATTCAACAATTCCAAATTTCCCCATTTGCTTTTTAAAGTTTAAATTATATAATAAAAACACACACACACACACATAAGAAAACAAACAAATCAGAGATATATATCATTTTTATGATTATTTAGTGATTTATATTTGTATGAATTTTAACAAAATGATAAATTAAAAAAAAATAATCAGGAACAAAATTTATATATAATTTGAAAATTTAATTTAGAATTTAAGTAATATAGAAGTTCATTATCATTTTCCTGATTCTAATAAATATTTGTAAGTACATGTAACCCGAGTTTTGTTTTCATGATTTCTAAAAATACTGTCGTTAATTGTAATCCTTCAACATTACATTTACTATGGTGATAATATGACATTCGTAATTTTATAATAATCTTATAAAAATTATATATTATTATATAAATATGTCATGGAATATAATAAATTATTTATTATATATTTTTTATTTTTTTTTATTTCTATCTAACAATACACATTTTATATAAATGCATATAAAAACCAATTAATAGCACTTGTTACATTTATATATACCACTCACTAACTATATCAACTATACCTACTATATTACCTATATATATATATACTTATATTTACTATATATACAAACTAATATATAACTTTATCTATATATTATATAACATAAATGTTTATGCGATTAACGTTTTATTCTTCTATTTGCTGCATCATATTTTTATATTCATTTGCATTTGCAACAACAACCGCATTGTATAACACACAACAAGAGTATAACAAAATTAAAACAACATACATATACTTGTGTGTGTGTGTGTGTGTGTGTGTATATATAGGATGGAATATTGGTATAAGTTTTTTTTTGTTTATAAAGTTTGTATGAATAAATATTAATTTTTTCGTTTCACATTTTTAGTAGCTACTGCTGCGCTTTTAAAAGTTTATCCATAATACTATATATATATATATATATCCAACTAATATATAGTATTATAATATATACTTATGTAATAAAATAAAAGTATATACCCATTCTTTAATAATATATATAGCGCATATATATATATATACTTGTTTGTTCCATCGTATATATGATGTTCACGCTAAACCGTGAAATTTAAAATGAGGTGCAAATTATGAGAAGATGATAAGTATTTATTTATATATTTATATTTATAATAAAGTATATATACAATACAAAATTTTTATATTCAACCTTATGTATTGCTTTTATTATTTTTTATTTTTAAAAAACATTGATACGCGCATTGAAATATTTCCGTTGATATATGTACATTTGAATTGGATATACACATATCGTAATACGCAGATGAAACTATATTTATATATATTTATACATATCATTATTGTATACATATATTTAATGGTTATAATTGAAGAAATAAAAGAATTTTTAATGATGATAAATTTATATTCTTGCGATCAGTTTTTTGTTTTTTTTTTTTTTCATTGTAACACTTCTTTATTTTTGTTCTAAACTAATACGATTATTATATATAATATAATTTATATTTTTTTATTATTATACACAATTGTATATGGGGATTTGTTGTTAATACATCAGGTGTATTATATATATATATATATATATTGAGGTCAATATTCAATATAAATATAAATACCGCATATATAAAGTATAAGTTATTTAAAATATATATGATCATATATAGCTGAAATTATTAACTGCGTCTGCCGCATTTAGTATATAAACAGAGTGTTCCACTTGGGCATATGATATTAAACATAATATTATTTAGGACAATTTATAAGATACGAAACCATATGATTTTTCTTTGCTATATATACTCTTAACTTGTTTTCTATATATACAATTGAAGTAACTATTGTATTTGTTTAAACTTAGTTCAACGGTTTACTCATTTTTTGAGGGTCCATCCAACGAACTAAAGATTTTTTATATCTAATATAGGTATAATTCATAGAAATTTGTCCTTTAAAAAAAATCTTTAGTTCGTTGGATGGACGTTAATTTTTTAAGACATAAACATTTAAAAAGTTATTGTTCACGAAAGTTGTGAGTTATACAGTTTAAAGGATATCATACAAAATGTTTTCAAACTTAAACTGTGTGTGAGTGGAGAAACACCTTGTATTTAAATTTAATCATATTTAATATATATATATATAATATGATTTATTTTGAATCATTTAAAAAATTATTTTGAAACTGAGATAATTAGAATTAAATTAGTTTATTCTGTTTTCATTTTAAAAGAAAATTAAATTAGCGTTTCAAATTTTCGCGTGAATTGTAAATATAATTTAAAAAAAAAAAAAAAAAACAACAATATTGAATAATATTTCATAGTGAAATTATCATCGCCGAGTAGTTTAAATTTTTTTCTGTTATTAATTTAATATCATGAGAATTATTATATAATATATATAGGGTTTTCCAATAAGGGTTACTTTTTAATGATCTTTTGTTGGAAAAATTAAAATTAATATGTAGATCAGTAATCAGTATTTGTAAAGTTCGCTATAAAATTGTTTTTGTTGTTATGTTTAATTGTATTAGATAGCGACTAGGAAATAACGATTATACGATTTTTGGTTGGATATACTTTATATATGTATTTACGCATACATAATATATAGTATAGCAGTTTCTAAAAATTTATAGCCAATGTTATATGTATGAATACGAAAATCACGCATAATTTACCCAATGTGTAAACCTATATTTTATATAGAACACTAGATTTTTATAATTAGTTTTAATGTGGTAACAAATTGTCAATATATATATGGTAAATGTATCAATACAAACAAATATGTTAATTTTTAAACAAGTAATATCCATATAATTTTCATGAAATCGCCATTGAAAAACCCTTTTAGATAATAATTAAATGAAAGTAAATATACATTAAATTGATTTTCTCATTTTTTTTTTTTTTGAATTAGTATAACTATAACTATACCTGTACTTTATATAAATAGTTGTTATATTAATAATTACATATATGATTGATTAAATTATATATATATATATATGAATGCATACGTATATATAAGAATTTAATGTTAATATATACACGGAGATGTAAGTAACTTTTTTTTTTCTCCTCGAATATATCTATAAATCAATGGGATATCGCATTTATAATTTAAAATCTTAAAAAAAAAAAATTATACTTATATATTAATATAAAATTTGATATAAATTAGTGACGCAAAATAAAAATTGATTTTGTATACCTATACGCAAAACCCAAAAGTTAATAATAGAAGTTGTGTGTATATAATGAATATATAATTTTGTGCAGAAGAGTTTGCCAAAGCAACAAATTTATATATTTGATAATGTGGCAGAAATGGAGAAAATATATCACATTTATTTTAGTGAATCATTCATATAACATAAAGAATTCTTAACATAACATCACATGTATAGGTGAAGTGCGATAACATATATATAAAATAATTAAGTGAATTATATACAATGATTCTGAACAGTGTTTTAAATACGAGAAATTAAATTATTTTTTTATATACATGATAAAAATATATATAGTATAAATTTTATATAATAAATTAGTGTATAATATTCAATTGTTCAATAAATACGGTATATTAATTATATTTAGAATATATATTTCTATTATTTTAATAATTATCCAAAAGATACCATCAAATCAAGATTTTTCGTTTCTTTCATTATTCCTTTTTTTTTTTTTATTATTTTCGTTTGTTGAAGAAATGAATAAACGCGCAAATGTATTTGAAAGCAGTAAGTTTAAAATATCAAAAAATGTTAATAACCTTTGTATAAATAAATTCATATTACCAATGTATGTATAGATACAGAAAATATATGTGTACATACAATAACTGTCGGCATATTATCGTCTCAGCATGAAATATGTACACATACAATTTTTTTTAATTTTTTTATACTTCATCATTTAGATTTTTGTTTGACTTGTTTTTCAATGTTATAAAATAATATATGTTTCTTTGAGTTCTATCCATTTTTGTTTTTTTTTTTTTATTTTTATTTTTTCAAATATGCTATTTATCAAAAATCATCTTATATTACAAAATAATTATTTGAATTCGATTCATTATTGTGTATGCAACTTCTGTACATAAAAATTGGTTATACCTTTAGTACATATACGATTAATATTATAAATATATACAAAATTTAAAAATAATAAATAATTTATGCCGGTTTTGGTTATACATGGCATCAAATAATATAAAAAAAAACTTATAGAAATATTGGTTAATATTTATGTATGTGTTGATAAAATACAAATTTAACTCCTTATTGTCAGAGAAATAAAATATATCAGATCAGAGTTTGAGATAAATTCAAATATTATATTATATTATATAATAGAACTTATATGCTAAACTAAAGTTACTCGAGCATCGTTCGATATAAAGTGTTAACGTATATACAATTTACTAATGAAAAAAATAATGATTTTATAATATTAAATAAATATAAATTCATATGTAGCATTTTATAATCTTTGTTTGTGGAAAAAATAAAAATAAAAATTTAAAAACTAGTGAGCGAAACGAATTACCGAAAATCATTTTTCAAATTAAAAAATCACAGTTTGGTTAAATTCTTATTTTTATTTCATTATTGTGCATTATTATATTGTTATTATTATTTCTAATTATTATTATTATTATTATTATTATTATTATTATTATTAATTTGTTGAGTAGAATTTTGATAGCACAGTATTTTGTTATGTTACATTTATTTTTCAATTTAAAAATACTGATTTTATATATACTTAATAAGAGGATATATAACAAAATTCTCAGAAATTAAATTAATTAAGTTTATATAATATATATACTCGCAGAGCCTCATCTAAATATAATAACAATATTTTGTATATATATATATAGAATTTAATTAGATTGAAATTTAAATATTTATTGGTGGTTCACTGTAGAAAATTTGTTAATTATATGTAATCCCTGTGAATCAATTTTGGAAAAAAATTTATTTGGTGTATAAATTAAAATAATTTAGCATTTTTCAACCAATTTTGATTATATATATATTGGAATTAATCATCGAACTGAAGTTTATACATGGGTTTAGATAGATGTTTGAAGTAAAATCATGGTTTTTCGAAGATCAAAGACATATCAAGAACCTTACAAAGAATTTTGATTGAAATAGGAAATACAAATATACATAACACTATATAATTCATGTATTCCTTTATTACCACCTATAAAATACGGGTCTACGTTTAGTTTATCAGTTAAATTTTCCTTCCTTCCTACATTACACATATACACAAATACTAAATTATCCTTGTAATTTTCTACAAAATATTACCTCATTCAATTCTATACATATGATTAATTCCCTTTTTTAAATGTACATATAAAATTACTGTTTACAAAACCAAATTTAATAATTATTAATATAGAAATTGATCTGGCTGCAATGTCGAATTAATTCAAGATTTAAGGTACTCGCAAATCGAATAAAAAAAAATTGCATGCACATTTAAATAAATTAAATATATTATTTACATTTATATTATTATGAGTTATATAAATTTGTTTAAACACACACGTGTTATATAATTATTTGCGTTCGCACATATATGCAGATAAATAATAGATAATAATAATAGATAATAGATAATAGTAAAAGATAAATTATACATAAACATTCTCAACATATATATACCATACGTATTACATTAATTATATGAATATGATATGATTTTTTTTGAATAACTATAACGAATATATGTAAATATATGTAATATAATAATAAGCATTATTGTTATTATATGCTGAAAGATCAATTATTAAGTAAGTTTCTTTATACATAAAATGTTTATAATAATACTAAATGCAAATCAATCTTAAAAACAACGCCTTTTTAAAAAATATAATCCATATATGTAATATAAAATATATATTTAAAACAGAAAAATGTTAAAAAGTAAATATAAAAAGTTATACAAAAGTATTTTTATATAATTCATATATCCTTATTGCGGCCGAGTTTTCATATTTAAAATTATATCTGTAAATATAATTATAATAATAACAAGATATTTTCGGTTCAACCTACTTTAAAATTCTATTGTATGGTATATATATATATAACATAAGTAGTAGTATAATATATACGCAATGCATTTCTATATGATAAATTTAGCTGTGCATATGATATCTGTATTATCATTTATTTTTATTACGAGTATATATAAAAAAAATATATATTTAACAGGGAAAAAAAAAACTTTATTATTTTACTTGTTTTTATAACTTTTGTAATTTTTTTTTTTTTTTGCATTGTTACGTATAGTTACATATTAAAATATTTGAATTGTGGTGGTGCATAAATATTCATAAAAATAAATTTTATATATCTATACATATATGTTATATGGTATTATGTGTAATATATATATATATGAATATGAGTATATGTATAATATTATATCCAGATCCGGTTGTATTGTAAGTATATATAATTTAAAACAAAACCAAAAAGTTACAGAAGCAAAATTTTAGAGATTATTTTAAAATGATATAACTAAAATTCAAATAAATAATTAATGTCATCAAAATAAAATAATAATAATAATATGTATAAAAGAAAAAAAAAAGGAAGGATGTGTGATCTCTTTTACAGCACTAAGGATCGATGTAACATAGATTACATATAATTTAATAATAGACTATATATTGTATATATACAATGTAAGAAATTATATATGCTTATTTCAAGGAATCTGCCTCTGAGTTCACCAGTATTATAGGTATATATTTATATATACCTATATTTTAAATTTTATATGCACATCATCAATCTGCATTTTTATACCAATTCGTACATACATAAATATATATAATATAGAGTATATTCATTAAATGAGAACCAAAAGTTATATAATAATAATAATTTTTTATCTTTCAACAAGTAAAATATAAAATAACGTACATTTATATACACAATAATATATTATAAAAAATCAAGCTAAATCAAAAGCTTATACATTTATATGCATATAATAATAATAAGAACAAAATATAAAAAAAAAATAAAAAAAAGTTTATTATTAAGCGAAAATATAAAAATATAATATTTCATTTTTTTTTTTTTTTATTTTTTTGTCGGTATTTTATTTGTGATGGTGTGTGATGGACGTTTGTTGCTTAGGTGTGTACAGGCGTGATTTATTATATTTTCGTTGCAAGTAAGTTTTGTGATTTTAATCGAAATTTTATTTTATATATATATACAATATTATATTTGCTATGGCTATATAATTCTATATAAGAAATAAACAAACTCTCTCGCATATTAGTACATACATAAAAAAAAAAAAAAAATGTGTATACCTACACACCACACAGCCGTCTCTACAACAATACATTGTATTAAAATATAATAATAATAATAATAATTATTATTATATTATTATTATTATTATTATTATTATTATTATTATATTATATTATTATAATATATATACGTGCAATGGAAGCGTTTTTCACGGATTTTTGAGGTCGTTAACTGTATCGTGATTAAGAGAAATGGTATTTCTCGTTTCGTTTTTCGTCTATATATAAATACAATAAGAATAAAAGAATTTTTTTTTATTTTTTCACACAGTAAAGCAAAACAATTGTAATTTTTGCTATATAAATTAGACAGAACAGAACACACAACATATAAAAGTATATAAGTATATATAATAACTGAAGAAATAATATATAAGATTATAAAAATAACTTTGACAGGTAAAGCACGTACCTAAATATATATATATATAACACAATAATACAATAATAATAATAATAATAATAAAGATATTATTCATTGAAATTTGTTATTAATAGAAAGTATATATTTTGCATTTTCACTATAAACAATATGTCAATATTAACATTTTATAGTTTATACTCTTACTGCGCGCGATATACATTTTAAATTTTTTCATCGTGTTTTTTTTTTTTTCTTTTGGTATATGAAAATACGTTATGTATTTATGAAATGTTAACATTTTATTGAGATACCGCATATACACAATATACCATATATATATATATAACGTGGAATGACTTAACACATTATTAAATTCATGAAATTGAAAATGAAAATGATTTGATACAAATTGAATTTTTAATTTTATTATTATATATATAATTCTATGTGTGAAAATTTAATTATAATAGAGACTCTTTGATTTTTTTTGGCCATTTTTAATTTGTTAATAAATTTTGTCATTTTAAATTTTAATTGTGCACGAGGTGGAGGAGTAGGGTAGGGTGTGGGGTGATTAATAATATATAACATTCAATTGATGTCCACACTTTTTCTATTGTTATACGAACACGTCATAAGATTTGGAAGAAGATAAAATCTGAGGAATAGCCTTATAACTTTAAAGAAATTTATTTACCCAATCTCTGCAGATTTTTTCCATCGTGTCCTGATGAAAAAGGATATTTTTCTATGTGCAAAAGTGGTCAGTAAATTTTTGATCGCAACCAATATATAAATAAAATAAATATGCAAATTAATTAGTTATTAAAAGAAAAGTAGAATTACTTGTATATATTTATTGTAGAAATGAATATCAAAAAATTAAAAATAAAACTTTTAAATTTCCCTTAAGATTTTCGTTCTAATTTACCCATTAATAAAATATATATATATATATACAATTTTAGATGGTGTATATAGCGAAGTAAAAAAATATAAAAAAATGTAAATTAAAATCTTGAAAATAATAGACATAACCGCACAACGCGAAAACGAAAACCCCTCTATTCATAAATAAAACATATTCATTAACTTTATAAAAGCATCTTTATGTTTTGTTATGCATTGTATATTTAGTACTTAATTAAAGCGAACAACCACCAAATATACAAAATTGTAAAAATGTATATATAAATTTACATTACATACATTACGATACATATAACATCCATCTACACATTATAATTTAATGTATAATGTATTTATAGAATCATTTAATATTTATTTCTTATTAAAAACATTAATTTAAGTTTAAGTATATGAAATTTGGGTATATACAAATAGATAAAATATATTATCCATAAATAATACATAAAGTAATACTATGTTAATATATATATACACTTATGTGGTAAACAGATAAAAAGGACATAATTTAAAACTGAAATTGAGACATAATACTCAAATATACATTGAAATTTTATAATGGACACGAAAAAGCTATTTATTGCGTGCTTGTAATAAAATATAAAGTTTTATAATAACAAAAAAAAAAAAGTCATAGATCCTTTTTTTTTTTTTTTTTTGATATTTCTCCTTTTTGGTTTATTTTCCGAAACATAATTACGTGCACCAATTCAAAAATGTTGTCATATTATTAAATTTATATTTATAAATTGACACCGTATAAAGTAATTGTATTGTATATATATATATATATATGATGGTGTAAATATATAAATTTTGCAACATATTATAAATATCATTTTATCTGAATAAATAAGTCACAAAAATCAAAAAAATTATAAAATAAAATAAAACATATTCTACGAATTATTTTATACATTCATAATTTTGTGATGAAGTATAGTGTGTATAAAAGAAGAAGAAGAATATAATATATTGTACAATATAAAAATAAATAAACACGAATCTTATTAAAATCTGCATGATGTTTTTATAGTCATATATAGACACCCGCATGTATTTCACATTTTATACTATATATATATATATATATAACTTATTTCATAAATAAATAAGATGTTACAAATGCAACATTGTACGTAGTATATATAGAAAAAAATAAAATAAACAGAATCTGATCATTTTTACATGTAAAATATATAGTTTTTTATTTTTTTTTCATATAGAAATTCCCATATAAAACGAAAAATTACTTTAATGTTATTTACATTCACTCTTCGTTAAATACACATATATACAGTAAATTATTAGAATAAGATTTTAATTTTTATTTTCTGTGTTTAAAAATTAATGAAATAATTTATTTAATAGTTAATTTATAATAATGAAAATATAAAAATCCAAATTTTGTAATGTCAAAGTCATTATAATGGTATCATAACTATTGTAAATACAATGTTTATATAATATATTTATCTATATATTTAAAAGTAAATAGTTGACTGTATTTTTAAATAAATTTGTACACCTTTTTACTTGTATTTAATATTTTGTAATATAGTTATAATGTACAAGTATATCTACCATATACATATATTTAGAACATTTCCATGTTTATTTTTAAGAAATTTTTATCAAAAGATCAGCAATACTACACAAACAATATTTTTCTGTATAGAAGAATATACTATAATATATATACAATATATATGTTACATATTATTTAAATACAAGTAAATTACATACAATACTAGTATATGTACTTGTACTTACAAACAAAATATACAGGTAATATATTTTACAAGAATTATGATGAAATATAGAACCAGTAATAAAAACTAACATATGAAACATAATAAATAAATAAGCTATTCAGTAAATATTTCAACATAACAATTTTTCTGTTTTTATTTTATATATACAATATATATTTATATATTGTGCAAATGTCCATATACATACAATTTGTTCACCGGCTTGGTGAATTATGAAAATAAATTACTGTTCTGTAAATTTTAAATAAACTTACATTTGTAAATCTAAAATTTACTTTGATGAATAATAATAATAATAAGACATAATTGTGTGAACTTATAAATATGTGTAATAGATGAGCGAAAAATATTTTATAGAAAAAATATACAATACAAATTTATATTATGAATAATAAATGTGAAAATATAACATAATGCATAACTTCTAACCTTTTGTTATTTCAAGATGTTATACATATTTAAAAATAGACTTTTATTTAACTAAACCATTGTATATATAATATGTTCATTGTTCTTACATATATTACTACATATATATATATATATATATAGAATTGCTGTATATATACATTACAATAGATTTATTAAAGTTTACAAAAAAAATACATCATATTTAGAAAATTCATTTTAAATATAAATACTTTATGTTAACCTGTTGCATATACTCTATGAATGACATACGAAGTACCAGAATACATCTCTATAATATAAAAATAAATAATTGATAAGAATACCACATACAATAGACTTATTAAATGGCTTATACAATATGTATCATATATGATTCACAAAATTTTATTTGTAATATTATATATTGATTATGTTAATTCTTTATATGTGTTTCATATATACCTTAATTTTTTCAATTGCAATTCTATGGATTACGATTTTCAGTTATTACAATAAAACGTAAAGGGGCACAGTTCGTTGGTGAAAAGGATCATATGCCATATATGAAATAAGCATATCATTACACTCATTTAATGTTTTTCAAGCAAACTGATACAATTATAGAAATATGCAGTATAAAAAACCATATGAGACTTAATGCTAACGTGAACATTTGTTAAAAAATTCAACTGTTCTAATATTGTAGATCTCAAAGCAACTATAAAATAAATAGAAATGTTATCACTTATTTATTCACCGGTATTTTAAGTTATGAAATTTTTCAGAGAAAAATAAAGAACAATACCATATTTCATTTCTTAATTATCTTTAAAACTTTACAATCTTTATATGGAAATATATTATATATAGAGTTTTCATAACATTTGACTATATATATATATAATTATTATATGCACAATATTATAATTTTCTTTTAATCTTATTTAATTTTATGTGGGGTAATTAAAATTTTATAAATTGCTTGCAATTAAAATGATAAAAAAATAAAATATACTTTCAATTAAAAAAAAATATATTCACAAAAATATAAATTGTATTTTTAAATACAAAACAAGCATTGAGATGAAAAAACAATATGATTTCTTTTCATTAATATAAAAATATTTATTTCATATTCACAGCGTATATAAATTTCTGATTTGAAAATTTTGTCAGTTGTCAATAATTTGAATTCGTTTGTTGCACATAAATATGTTGATTTTAAAAAGCTGACAATTTTAAAAATCTATTAATGCTGTACATATGCTCTTATAACAACAATTTTAACCTCCTGCTGATATGCACACGAATTTCATGAAAACAAAAAAGAAGAAAGAAACACTTTTAAATTAATTTCGTTGTCCTTTTTAAATTAAAAAAAAAAACCACATCTAAAAGTCGCCTTCTTGATAACTTTGTCATTTTAAAGAAAAGATCAACAACGGATTGCAATAATATTCATGTTGAATATAAAAAACAAAGTGTCTTTTTAAAATGATAACAATTAATATGTATGTTACGTTTTATATATTTAGGTATATATATTCGTATTATATAAAATTCGGTTTGTAAAATAAAATATTATAGAAGATGGTTTTTTTTTCTTTTTTGTTTTACTTTATTAAATCACTTTATGCGTTGATGAAATATTTTTGTGTTTTTAATTCTTTTTTTTTTTTTGTATATACTCCACGGATAACACTCAAATTGTCCACCATTAAGAAATTCATATAAAATTAAGATATCATTTATGTTTAAATATAATATATATATATATGGTATAGTTATACAGTACAGATATTTATATATAGACATCAGACAGAAAACAAAAATGATACAAGGATGTTTTATTTTATTGTGTATATGTACGATAAAATATATTTGGTGTATATTGTAATAAAATAAAAGAAAGTATAGGTATATCTACACAATATATTAAACAAAAAGGTTAATAATAAAAATAAAGAGATAATATTATTGTGATTTGGTATTTTTTTATATGTAATAATGTTTGTATAGCAACCAAAGAGAAAGACATATTTTAAAAGAAAACGATTTTAAAAATAATCGCACCATTATTATAAATAACCATTATATGTATATAGAAAGTCTAAGTATATACCTATATTTTATTTTCTTATATATTTTAAATTTATTATTGTCTCGCATCTTAATATAATTAATTAATTTTTTATATTTGCCCTATTATAATTATAAGAAAGAGATTTTTTTTTTTTTCTTAAATTTGAATAATTAATTGTATGAATTTTAAAAATCACAAAAAAATTATAAGTGTAAGTATAGAGATATTGATTACCGCCCGCACAAAATTTACAAAAACCCATTAAACACATTTGTTATATAAGTTAATTAAAAATTTGATTTTCTATATATTCAGTTTTTCATACATATATACCAAATAATGTAATTGCAATCTGCAACAGATTGAGAAATCGTTTATGTATGTTTACAATTTTGCAAAAGAATATAAGTATATATTTTAAACTAAATTTATAGTTTAAAGGTATTTCTCAAGGAATTCATTAGCCATATATATATATATATATATATAATGATGGATAACAGTAATTTATCTATGGTGTCAAATATATTTAAAATATTTATTGTTAATATTTCAAACGTGATATAAAATACTAAATACAGGTATATCTGTCCGATAACACCATTTTCATATAAAACACTGCGTATAATACCTTTATAAATAATATTATATATACATTTTTTTTTATAATAACCCGGGTTTATATAAATGATGAATTCAGTCACAAATATAAAAGAGTTTGTATTTGGATATTAGGCGTGGCGGTGCGGCGTATATGTATATAATGAATTTTGTTTTATTATTTGAGAATAAATATATAAATATTTATTTTAATAATATTATCTTTTAAAATTATCTATGATAATTAATCTTTCTAAAATTACCTATATATACGTATTGTATTATATGTGTGAATGTGTGTATACAAGAAAGATAAAGACAAAAATTGATTCAGAAAAAAAAGAAGCAAAATGGAAATAATTTTTTTTGTTATTAAAGTAAAAATTTTAGCATAAAATATGTCTTGTTTCAAACATTTTGTATATATAATATATTAATTTAATATAAAACATGCGTTCACATTACATATAAATACATATATTTATTATAATTTATACAATTTATGTTTTCCCTTTTATGATTATGATAATATATAATATGTATAAGCACTATTTTATTATTGTTGTTAAATGTACGAGTATATATATAAATCATAATATTTAAAATATAATAATAATATATTATTTACATAACAATTAAGAATTTCTATATAAAATATTACTTTTAATTTATTTTTAAACATAAACAACAGCGAAATTAAAAAAAAAAGAAATCATTAAATATTTACAATATGCATTTTTTTTTTCGCATATATTGTAATATATAACCGCATATTTTCCTTATAAATTTTTTATAAATAAACTCCGTGTATATACCCTGTACGAAAGAAATAAGAAAAATATGTTGTAAGTATATATAATAAAACGTTATCAATTCAGGCGATCCCACTGTCAGTCATCAAAATGCCACGTTAAATATAATATATATATATATATATGTTATAGATAATAATAGCATATATATAAACACTATTACATTACAACATTGTATTGTAATATATATATATATAAAGTACTATATACAAACAACCTATCATTAAATAAATTAACGATATTATAATTTTTATATATTTATTTTATTTAATAATAAATTATTTTTTCATAAGGAAAATTTTAATTATACATTTTTCTTGTACGTCAATTAACAACAACTGTTGCAGAAAAATATATGAAAATTACTTTCGAAACAAAAATTTTTTTTATATTGTATATATTATATATAATATCGTATAATATATTGTATATATTGTACTTTAATATAAATATATAATAATAAGTTGAGAGTTGACACATTAATTAACTAATTAATTATGTAATGTTTTTGTTTATATATTAAATATATAATATATATAATATATATATAGGTATGTATATAGGCATAAGTTATTTATATACTTATAATATATATAAAAAAAAAAAAAATGAATATACAAATTAATTTTGTGTTTATTTTATATACACATAATAAAATCTATATATATTTATAATAATAATTATTTAATATGATTATATAGCATTAAATTTAGTACAAATTTGTTTAGCAATTCAGTGATTGATTTATTTACAGAGAGATATAAGTTTATGGATGAGTAAAATTAAATAAATTATATACGTTAAGAATTTAGTTAAGAAATATACTATAAACTTGTAGATGAAAAAACTCTATATCGCCTACATGAAACAATTACACTGTGTTCTTTATACCATATATAGTTACAAAAAACAAATGTATAAACTAAAAAATATGTTTGATTAAGTTCGACAAACAACATGTTTCAATTATTTAGATAATTAATGACACATAACATTGTTTCCTATATATACATACGTCATTTTACGATATTTTTTCTATAATGATATTATATTTCATATACAAAAAAACTATAATAAATTTACATAATATAATATTTAATTTTTTATTCCTCTCTCTAAATATTAAAAATAATAGTTTTCATAAATCTTGTTTGTATAATGTTGCAGCGACGCTCGTATATGGCAACCAATTTAAACAGCCATCAAACTAAACAATTGTGTTTCGTATGGAAAGTTTCAGAAATTGAAAACAAACTATACAATAAATATTTACTAGATAACAATAAGTTACATTTTCAGTGTACATGCGATTTGAAATATAATATATATAGCTTTTGGATGTCATACATTTTGTATTGTACATATACAATTTTATTTCATATTAAATATCCTATTATTATTATTATTATTATTACTAATTTTCCATTCCTTTTTTTATATTCATTTATCTCATTCATATACGTTTTGTACATTAACAATAAATTTATTATATTTATTATTATTAAAAAAAAAAAAAAACCCTATATATAGACACCGCACAACAATTTTTAAACACCGCACAACAATGTATCCATATCTCTATAATATAAAGTTAAAATAGTATATTATAATAACTATAAATTATGTATATATACCATATATAAATGAATATAATGTACTCATAATATATATATATATAGCATTGAATTGTACAATATATGTATATATTACATTTTATTATAAAAATATAGGATACACAATACAATATATATATATATAAAATGAGAATCCGGATTACGTTTCGTAATCGCCACTTATTCTTTGATAAAGACGGGTTGTTAAGCTTAAGTACCAATTTGAACAAATATATGTATATTATGGTATATATAAATATATAGAAATAGAGTTATATAATGTATAAAATATAATGTCATCACACCATATAACTTATAAAAATATACAGAAAAAAAAATTGGCAACCGCACATTATATTGCATAGACACGTTATAGAATATATACATTTTAACGCGGTGTTTCTATTATATATATAGAATCATCGCATATATACATAGAAAATATAATATTATATTGAGGAAAAATTATTGCATCATAAAAGAAAATTAATAGTTTATTATTTGTTATTATTATTGTCATTATTATCATTATTATTATTAATAATAATATTATTATTATTATTATTATTGATGATGTCGTGTGTCCTTTCATTATTTAAAGTGAAAATTATTTTTAAAACAAAACAGCTATTTAAATAACATTTAAAATAAATGAATAATTATTTCTATAAAGAGCAATATAAAATACAATTACAAATAAGATAAACATTTTTATAAACTGAATAAAAATATTATTAAATTAAATAAAGTATAAAATATATGTAAATTATATATATATTTATACACAATGATTAAGAATTACTTGTTATATATATATTTGAATACAATAAACTAGAAAAAAACTAAATTTATTTATGAAAAATAAACTGTATAACAGAAGACATTTGTACTTTTGTAATAATATTATATTGTTGTTTATTAACACGAAAATAAATAAATAAATAAATAAATAAATAAATAAATAAATAAAAACCATTGAAGATACAAACAAAAAAAAAAAATTGGAATAATATTTAAGATTTGCAAACATAGAATTGTAGAAAAAAAAAAAAAAGGTTACATTGTTGTGTATATATCTTTTCTCGCTTGTTGACTTGAATTTGTGATTGTGACTTTTGTTGTTGAACTTTTGCGGAAAGTTGTTAAATATATATTTTTAATTTTTTATTGTTTTTTTTTTCTGTTTTCTTCACTTTATGAGCTTGATTTTTATTTATTTATTTATTTTTTTTTTTTTTCATATTAACACAATTTAATACAAGACTTATAACAACAACTTGTGCGGTATCATCGTTTGATCGTTTTTTTTCTTTCTTGTTGTTATGTTTTATATATATATAGTATTTCATTATCATTTTTATTTAATTTAATCGGACAAAAAACAGTCATATATGAGATGGAAAAAAAAAATAAATATATATCCATACATTTGTGAATTTTTTGTATATATAACATTTAATATAAGTATAAATAAGAACAAATCCATTATATGTGTGTTCACGAAGAAACATGTATTGTAATTTCATTTAACTCTTTGATGAATGCGGCGGCGAGTTCATCCATTTATGTTCGAGCTCAGCAGGAGATTACTATGGCATCTATCAACCGTAACATTGATATTATTGTGTAAATTAATTATACTGTGAATATTTGCCGGTACGTATACAATCATCTTCAAAATTTCTCTCAAATAAGCTTCTCTATACAGATCGTGTTAAAATAGTTTTCCATATCTGCGCACGTGTAAAAATTTTCCTTGAGAAAAGTTACTATATAAATCCGTTTAGATAGCGTTGGTGTGATGTTAATATTCTTTTTATTAACAAAGCTTAATTTTTATATTGATTTAAGCATCAACTTTGACATCGTTGGAATAACCTGCCTGTATTTCTATGCCTTTTTATAGTTTTTAAAGAATTTCATGGTAACCACCAAACGAACGAAAAATTAGGTTTCTACAATAATTAAAAAAGAATCGTTTAAAAAATATTATTTAAAATTATTTTATGACAAAAATTTGTGGATACAAATATGTTATTAATTACAAAAATAAGGAAAAATAATTGTATCTTGTTCGTTCGTTTGGTTACACGTGTGGCTTACACGCCTGTGTATGAAATATATTTTTTAATAATATTTGAGATATATTTGTCATTGAGAAATATTGTAAAAATATTCAGATTAAATTTATTTAATGATTTATATTCCAATTACATATAAAGAAAACTATTAAACATTTCTATACTGTCTGTAGTAAATTCCACAAATAAAATCATACTATTATTCTTAGAATATTATTATTATCACTTATATTTGATCAAACACATTTCTTAATGTAACATTACATAAAATAGCATCACATACAAGTTGTGCAAAATAACATATATATATATATTGTATATAAAAAATAACACGTTCTTTTATATTTGCGTACAAGAAATTATAAGATTAGATTCACTTTTTTTTACATATAAATAAGAATTGTAAATATACAATATGTTCTTAAATTTTATTAGTGTATTATATACATTTAACATAAATATTATTATTTCAATTAATTTGTGCATATAAAGAAAATATATAATTTCAATATATACGTGTACACGGTGTGATAATGTGTTTTTAATACGTCAATATTTTTAAATAAATTAACAATATATATATTTAAAATATAGAAACCATGTAAGGAAGTAATATATACATCGTTCATATAATAATATATTATATATATAAATATTTAGAAAATGTATATGATAAGCACATAGAATAAATTTAAAATCTATCATAATATTATAAAAATATTTTTAATTGTATCTGGGTTCAGTAGTTTTATACCTTTTTAATATATACATATTTTCAAACGAGATATCTGCATATTCATCTAATCTATACATATATGAAAAATATAATTTTAATATAAAACTATATATAAAGTGTTCTCTAATTACTTAATTTATTATAATTTAATAATATAAACCATATATTGTATATAGCAAATGTTGAAAATCCCTGTTCAAAAAACATATTTTCTTATTATTATTATTATAATTTTATATATATACAATATATGGTATATGCATATATATATAACATCATATAAGTATACAGTAAATATGTATGCGTGAAGTGAATATTATGTTTTCAAAAGATATAAGATGTGATAATTTTGTAATAATAATAAATCGTATTAAGAAAATATCTTATTTCAAATTTATTACAAAAATTTTCATAATACACCGATATAATTTTATATATAATATTCGTAGTATATACTAAGTTTTAAATGTAACTATATTATCATATCAAAATCATCATGATCATAATTAACAACAATTTTATACATTACATTATATTTTATAATATAATATAGGTGTATACATTATATAAATAAATATATGTACGTATACCATATATATATATATATATATATAGATTTTATAAATTTATGTATTCGAAATGTGTCTGATAAAATATTTTAAGAGTATAATTACTATAATAATATATGTGAAATCTGTGAATTATAGTTTACAGTTAGTATAGTAGAAACTTTATTCTTTTATATTCGATTTTTTATTTAAAATTATGACTATTATATGAATCCCCGTATTCGAAAATTTATCAAATATTTATAAATAATTACATTTACTCTATATAGGGATTTGTTTCTTCCATACTATTTATGTGCGTACATGTTTATTTTCGTTTAAAATGTTATACAAATTTACATTGCAGACTTTCAATATATCGCGGTAGATAGTATATTTTAGAATAAAAAATTAATAGCTAAATATCTATATAATTAATATAATTTTGAATTCAATATCAAATAATAAAAATATAATAATGTGTATAAATTATTTGCATGTGATTAGTTACCCGTACAACTTAATTTATTTAATTAATATCTATATATCACTATAAATTGTAAAAGTAATTCATTAATAAATCATTAACGATATACTCAATGTGTGTATATATATATTTTAATATAAATATATTATATATTGCATCATAATCAATACATAATTGTATAATTATGCGAGATAATTGAATTATAATTAAACAAATATTTATTTCTATACTTAATATATATATATTTGTGAATTGTGATTTAATTATTCAATAATAACTATATAAACTATTCAGAGACAAATAATATATATTATATATAGAAATAAATAAATAATATATATACATATTTTAGTTTCAGTGGCGTTTCGTAAAAAAATATGTATTCGAATTATAATATCACGATATAGACTTATATCTAAATTTAATAAATTTCCAAACTTTCGTATATAGAAAAAAAATGTTTATTATCCATTAAAATAATGGGTTCATAATTAAAAGCAAAAAAATAATTATTCATAAAAGTAAATTTCGATTCACACTAAGAAATTATTCCATAAACTACTTACTAAAACATATATAAATGCTATCAAGAAATATAATAATCATATTTATTATCGTATCAACGATCGATTCCAGACGATACGTCACTGTTATAGTTATATAACAACTAATACTACTACTTTATTACGTAAATATAGAAAATATTATTATTATTATTATTATTATTATTAATATTATTATTTTACGATAATACGTTTTGAGATATTGATCTTTCGAAAACTATTATATACAATATATATATATAATATATATTCATATAAATAACATAATATTATATTATAATATATGAGCTTTTATATGGTATATATATATTTATTATGCTATATAAATATTAAGTATAGATGTTTATAACATATGTATATATTGATTTATTTAAATTGTTCTTATCAACACTGTACATCAAAATCATTATCATACATATTCTATACAATATATATATATCATAATACATAATACATATATTGTATACATATATGATTTAGTTATATATAACATACACGCGTATATTAACTTTAAGTATACAACCAACGTAAATACAAAATAATCAAAGTCTAATATGAATAGGTGTATGTAATGAAAATATTTTATACAGTTCAACAGTTTTAACGTTTTTTTTTTTTATATATTATATGAGATTTTATATAAGCAAATATGCAGATCGATTACGATTTAAATATATATACACTAGCTAACAAAAATATGAGTTATTTCTAAGTCGTTTTTGAATTGGTTTGTATATATATATGGTGAATACAAACACTTATGGTTACTACTGTATACATATATATATATATATATATTATGCTATATTTAATTATTAACTAGATCATAAATATTTATATATAAAATAACTATATAACTATATAAAAATATTGATGTTGTGGGTAGATTTGTATAAAAAAAAAAAATTCCTATATGCAATATATTAAATTATAATACGATGTAAAATATAATTCTTGTTGATTGGTATTTATTATATCTTTTAAAGTAAAATATATTATCAAATATCTATATATATATATATTTATAACAGATTAACAACAATTCATACTTTCATATACATGAACGTTCAATCGCTTGTTTATGTTTTTTTATTCCTGCGGCATCATTACATCATAATCAATATTTCTTTACACTTTAATATATATATATATTGAATACATATAAAGGTGTATCAATAAAAAAAAACGCAGAAATAGAATTACATTTATTGACTTTAACAGAATTTTAATACTTATATTTAGATTTAAAAAAATTAATATAATTAATTGAATCCTCTTCTTATATATTGGATAATTCGCTATGCGTCTATATACATATAATATATATATAAAAGTAATTATCAAATTTACTTTTAATTGGAAAAATAAATATTATATATTTATATAGATTCTTTAACATATCATTAATACTTATATAAATGCGGTAAAATAACTAATCAATGCATATTGTAATTACAATATGTATAAATTAACTATATATGTGAATTTATACAGTATATAAGTAATAAATACATAGTACATACATACTATATTGATAAAAATCTAAGAAAATATGATATAGTCAAGTGCAATATAACGATACAAGTTTAGTATATAGTTTAGTTATACATATATATTTTAGTAACAACAACGAATATGCATTTCTTTCCCAAAGTATGGTATATAAACAATTTTATAATAGATTTAAAATAAAAAAAAATAAATAAATAAAACTTGATGTTTATAGTTGTTGTTTTATGGTTTAAAGTTTGCATATACTATATAACTATTAAACAAAATACATAAAGAATACATTATAAAATGTAAAATGTTTGCAATAATATATAATTATCGTATACACTTATAAATAAATATATAATTTGCTATCCCATATTATAAATAGTATACATATCATACATAAAATATATATTTATAGGAGGATTTATGCAATCGTTCACATCATAGAATTTTATAATATTAAATTTATATATTAATATACAATACATAGAAACCGGAAATCTGAATAAAATTGAAATGAATTATATTTTTGTATAAAATTTTATTTAAAATATATGGAATGAAAATATACATATATATCATAAATAAAGAAATTATTAACTGGAAATAACATATTCATAAGTATAAAATTATTAAACTTTATTCGTACGATACATAAAAAAAAAACGATGTATCTATAGAAAAATAATCTATATTAAAATGTTACTGTATAATAAAATACAAAGTTATGACCTAAAGTAAATTATAAAATATGAATTGAATGACAGTAATATAATTCGTCTATTCTCATAGCATAAGCAGAATTTTTTAAGTAAATTAAAAATTAATAAATAATTGTATTAAATATATTGCACACGTTAATTTATGTATATATAATACCGCATTTATAAGACAGGTTTTAAAGATATAAATTAATAAATCTATATATATATATAATTACACATTTACTATACCTATAATAAATTATATAAGTTACATTTAACATGTATACCAAGTTAAATTACACATTTATAGTAAATATTATGAAAATTATATGACGTGTGCTTAAAGTTATACAATATATAATTAAATTCAAGTATTTACATATTCGATATTTGAAATAAATGTGAATAATAAAATACGATACAATTTAATCACACAATATATGAAGACAATTTTTTTATACTATATAGACTAAATTGATTGAAAATTATTACACACACCTATGAAAGATTTTCCGTTTGTTGTATATAAATTATAAAAATCAAAGTTAATAAATAATTTTGACAGGATGACGAATTGGGAATAATAGCAAATATATAATGAAAAATTACATAGATTAAAAATTATGGAACAGAAAAACGAAAATATTTTCGCTAAAAACATTCCATTGATATCAATATATATATTGAAACACCTATACCACACATGGTTCAAGCGGCGATACATATAAGTGTACTCAATTTAATTTCCAACATATAATAAAATAATTGCAGTTCCTTCAGTTGTCCGTGTTAGTATATGGTCTGCAGAAAAGCTAAACTATAACAGAGTTTTACAATAATAAAGTGAGATACTAATATACAATATTTATATATTAGTTACTGCGATCATGTTGCAGCATCCGAAATAATTGCAGTTCCTTCAGTTGTCCGTGTTAGTATATGGTCTGAGGAAAAGTTAAACTATAACAGAGTTTTACAATAATAAAGTGAGATACTTATATATATATATATTAGTTACTGCAATCATGTTGCAGCATCCGAAGTTTAATAAGAAAGAGATCTATTATATATACAAGCGATTAAATCAGTTAAATCAAACAAAGTTTCTTTAATATTAATATCATAAATGTAAAATGCAAAAAAAAAACCTATGTCATAGCTAATGAAATTTAAGATTCTGAATTCATCTAAATACAATACAAATTATATTACATGTGTTTATATATATATGTTTATAGGGATATAATTAAAATGTTATAAAATTTTAAATACGTAAATATATTAGATTGAATTCTATATGTAAAAAAGGCATATAATTATAACGAGTTAATTTTTATTTTATTTACTTTTTGAATGATTTCAATCAAAATATTCACATCGTTGCAAAGTAAATACATTATTCTAATTCATATATTTGAAATATTTTTTTATGTGTGTATATTTTATATAATAAAAAAGATTATCGACAAATTTTTCGGATATGATAATAGAATATATTTAATCAACAAATTTTTATTATATAATTATCATACACGCAGAAGATTTAATCAATTGATTACAAACTCCAAATTTAATTTTTGCGCAGATATAATAAAACATAATTAGTGATAATAATTTTTCGCTATTTTTAAAATTGTTACAAAATATATTGTATATATATAATAATATCTATGTATGTATATGTAAATATATTTATTTATATACTATTTTCAATATAAAATATATATATATATATTTAGTATTCCTATGTCTTCTTATGTACAATATATATATATATATAAAATTAATTAATTTGAAAATCACCATTGTATTAATATTATAATTATGTATATATAAATAAAATAATATGAATATACAAATATAAAAATAAAATGAATTAAAAACAAGGTAGTTTTTGTGTTGACAATATTTATGTGTATGATAATTTTAATTAAAAAAAAAATATTTTACATATTATTGAATTTATTTACTTTTCGGTAAATTCTTTAGAATTCTTTTTGGTTATTTTTTTTTTTTTCCTTTTTCTACATTTATTTAATATTTTTTTATTATATTCATATGATAATTTTTTGAATTTTTATATAAATATTATATAGTTGTATGGATAATGTCAAGTGAAATATATTTAATTTATTTATATATATTTATACAATATATACGTAAATATTGTTATATACATCGTAATATTATTATATTAGGTACTTTAAAATTTATAGTTATTTTAAAGAATTACATAAAGAAAATCAATTCAATAAAATACTATATAAATATATAAGCGGGCAACAGTATTGAACCATATAGTGTATACATAGTATATACTATACAACAATATATTAAGATGATGTTAAAAAACCAGTATTTCTTAAATAAATATATAAAATATATAAAGTTTAACTTCGGCAATAATATCGATATTAATTTTTAGATTATAACTTCACTCAGCAATCAGCATTAATATAAATTTTTTTCGAATATGTCTGATGTTTTTTTATATAGTAGCGCATACATTTTCATATAAATATAGTCGATAATTAATTTATATACGCACAAATTTTTTTATTATTTATAATAAGTGCGACAAACTATATGTAACATGAATAAATTAAAAGTAATTTTCGTTTTTTTTTTCAAAATTTGATTGACAATAAAAATTTTTTTATCAGTATTCTATAATTAAACGTAGGCATATGTTTAATCATATTGTAAAAATGTTTTATATAAGTATGTGAAATGTCCTTCTTATAATATATATACCATATATAGATATAACGTCCTTTTTATAAATTCTTATTTAAATACCTGTATGGATATTTGCATTTGCATAAATATGCAGTGATATTAATATAGATTTTATACGCAGTAAACAAACAATATTAATTAGAAACAATGTGGTTTGACATTGGTGGAAATAAAAATATAAATTTATTTACAGACATTAAAATAGTATTCCAATATACAATATAAATAAAGTTTATTAACCTGCAGGCGCAGGTTATAATACGCCTGTAAAATCGCAGATTGTCACACCATTGATTTTTTTTTTATTTATTTATTAAATAACATGTTTGTTTTTTTTTTATTATTATATTAAATTTTTTTTCTGAAATAAAATAATAATATGATTATTACTTTTTTTGGCTATAACTGCAAAACTATATATATTTATATTTATATTGTGTGATTTGACTATAAATATAATTATATTTTCTAATATGCGATCGATGTGGTGTGTGTGTGTGTGTGTGACTTAAATAACTTTTTAAATAATAATCATAATATTATATGAGATCATCTAATCTGATATTTATTGCATCAATATTTTATTTATAAAATATATATATATATATAATTATTAATAATAAATAAACAATATATAATAGCAACAAAATCATCTTCTTTAAACATTTGTCTAACTGTGTGTGTGTGTGTGTGTGTGGCTGTTTTTTTTTTCTCATTTTATTTTATTGATTCTTATTTTGTCATAATCGAAAATATTTGTGTTTTTTTTCTTCTTTTTTCATTTAATAAAAATGATATTTTATAGATTTTTTAATATGACTAAAATTTAAATATAGCTTCCGTATAAAAAAGGATTTATTAAAATATATATGTTGTGTACAATGTATTGTATTGTATATACAAAAATGAAAATAAAATAAATTAGCTATTTTACCGTATCGAATCAATGAAGTTATTTTTATTTGATTTTTTTAAATTAATTTTTATTTTAATTTTGTTTTTTTTTTCTATATAGATTTCAAATATGTTGTTTTTTATATGGTTTTTTAAAATTTATAAAAATTTTGATATATCTCACACATATAATATATAATATTTTTTGGAATTAATAGAATCAAGAAATGACAAAGCGATTATAAAATTAATTCAATTACAATGTGTATAGTAATATTTTTCTATATATAGTTTTGAGGAATGAATCTGTAATATATAGAAATGAATTGAAAATGCGGTTATGGAATTTTCATAAAATTGCATATGTAATGAAAATCAAACATTTATACAATTTAGGTTGTAGTGCTGCACAAATGTCAAAATGATGTTGGTGTAACGCGGTCTATAGTTTGTTCCCTATATATTATATAAAATAATTTCTAATCTATTTGTAATAGATAAATTTTTGTAAAGTATAAAATTGTCAATGGTGTTATTCATAAAATTTATAGACTCAACATTTTTCGATTGAATGAATTACATTATTTTCTGTTCATTTTAAACCATTTAAAATTCCTACTTATATATATTTTATTGTCACAAAAATTCAATTAAAAAGATATACGTGTGAACAATTTTTGAGAACTCTATTTATAAGTTGGTCTACAATATACAGACACAGAAATATATAGTCATATATATGTGCAATGTATAAATAACTTTTATAAGAATTTTTCATTTTATAAAGAAAATATGTTAAAAAATCAATAAAAATATATAGTTCAACAGTGGTATATATAAATATGTATAATTCTAAGGATCTATATATATATATATGTACATTATTTCTTTAACTCTTTATATTATTATAATATTATACATATATGTGTGTGTGTGAGTGTGTGAAATCGCGTAAAATACACTTTCTTCAATTGTCAACATTTAATATATATATTTATCATATATATATTTTTATCAAGTACATTTATGAGCATACACATGCGAGTAAAAGTGTGATACAATTTTCTATTTTTTTTTTTTCCATATTTGGTATATAGTTAAGCACAAAATAAAGATAAAAATTGCATGTAGTTTATTTAACGAGATATATGTATAGAGAAAGAAGAAAAAAAAATGATGTCAGTGATAAATTTTTCATGCACATATAGTTGCTTTAAAATTTTAAACAAAATATAATATATTAGTATATAGTGTACAGTAAAGCCCTCTTACCTTTAGAATACTATATAAGAGTATATAGTATATGTAAATCTATGAAATTAAAACTGAATAATATTGAATATAGTAATTATTTTATGTTTTTAAGAAAACAGAAGTGCAAGTATAGAGAGATTTAACTGTAACTATGAATATATAAAAATACAAAGTACTGGATATATAATTTTTCATTTTTGCCTAACTTCATATATATACTTTTATAAATAGGATAAAAATATTTTCAATTTTTTATTTTTAGTATATAACATTTTTTTTTTTTCTTTTAAATTTTGTTATCTAAAAACTTTTCATATAGATAATATTTTTATGTTTCTATTTTCCATCTTCACATGTGGATATAAAAGAATTATATCCATAAATATAAGGACAATTAAATTAAGTGAAAAAAAAAAAAAAATAAAAGGAATGAAAATTACATTATGTGAAAAAATGCTTACAAAAACAAAAATTTATGTACAATATATAGGGAAAAATTTAATCATTATTTTAATTTTATATAATATATAATACGTCTTTTATATTTATTGTAAATTTAATATTTTTGAATAACAATATATTTGTATATGAGATGGTAAACACACAAAGGATTATAAAATTATATAGGCGTACACGAATATATAACCAAAGGTTGTGGTATAACAAATTATTGACATTTAAAATTAAAGTGAAAAGTCTTTTTATATTGTATTATGTTTATAAATGGGAAAATTTAAATTAAAATAATATATTGTGAATATCCTATATGTCTCAAGGTCAGCACACAAAACTATATATATATTAAATATAAAAAGATAAAATTTCTGATAATTTATTAAAGTAAAAACTATACAAATATATGCTTTCATTTTAATGAGCTAGCATTAACACTTTAAATTTAGTAAATTTCTGTTCGTTATATGTATATATAGCTCTTCACATTAATTTATAGAACCGTATTTCGAAGCCAATATACACTTAAAAATTCTGTACATACACACTACAAAATATATATATTTAAGATAATGTTTATCTATATATAAAGTATACATTCTCTTCTTAAATGTATGCCGTACCATAGACAAACTATATAGTATGCAGATTATAATAATTTTCCAATATACATAAACTCTAAAATTCAAAATCTAATCATATAATTATATACATTGTAAATATTTACATGAAAGTTAAATTTTTCTAAATTTAAATTACTATTATTATTATTATTATTATTATTAGATAAATTTAGTTTTCATATTATCACATCATAATGCAAAAGCTATATAATCATTATAATGATATGTGCCCTTTTCATATATACAATGAACCGTCATAAACATACGTATTACCTTATAAAGAATTATATATATGTGTGTTTACATAATATATGCAAAAGGATTTTCGTAAGTACATATATAGACATAGACATATTTGTGTGTATAGCGTACATACCATATAAGCGTATATATAATGCATGAGGTTATAATGTTTGTTTATATTATGTGTGTAGTTAACCTTTTTAACCTATTATTTTTTAGAATGTATCATCAACATAAAACATTATTACATGTGAGGTATTATATGTTTGTATATATAAATATACGATTATACATTTTTAGTGTATAATTTTACGTTGATTAGATTTTGTTATACACATAACTTTTTCATAGTTTTTTGACATGATTTTTAATGGATATATTAGTATGAAATGATTGGTCACGGATTAATCATATATACAATATATAAAGCTATGATGGTGGTTTGTGGCTGAAAAATTTTATATGAACGTATATTCTCTTTATATCGTTATCATTTAGTGTGTGTGTTCTGAGCTGAAAGTATAAAATTGTTGATAAAAATCATTGAATTCTTACCGAAAGCTTATTATGTGCACATGCATCAGTACATCCATAAATAAATTTGTTTTTCTTTTTAAAAAAAAAAAAAACATACGATTATTTCATACTAATATACCCATTCTAAATTTAAAATTTTCTATACTAGTTATAAAAGACAAAAGTATAAATATAAAATATATATGTCGTATATTATGTGACTATACACAGTTGAAATTGAAATGCCTATATATATTTATATAAACATAAATATGTGTAACACAGGTATACATACAATATTTATTCACACCATTTGATATACTACACATATATACGATATGGAAAATAAATTTGTAATGATTTTTATTTCCAGGAAGGTTATGCATATTTGACTTGATGTGCGTTATTATTTAAATTAATATGTATGCATTGAATTTAATAAAAATTTAAACATAAAGGCTGGGTACATTGCATAATACACACATACATATATATATAGAATAAGATATATTAATGTGGTTGTGTTAGTTTCATTTTAGTTATATCACATAATAGAATAATTGTCGAGATTATTATATCATATGTAAATTATAACAATATAAGTTTAATGTCAACAATTACATTTTATATGTTTTCTATAAACATTGTCTTATTGTGTATATATATATTCTATATATTGTGCACAAGAGTACATATGTTTATTATTATTTTTATACATATAATTATTTTTATAAGATAATAATAATGTAAGTACATTATTATAACATAATGCGATAGAATGAATTTATTAAAACTGCACCCATTTTCGTATATAAGTACACTATTATATTATAATTCATATGTGCTCTTCATGATTAATTTATTATATGTGTTTATAAAGAAAAATAACAAGTAAAATACATAATTTCTTAATATAATTAAATTATATAGATAGAAAATAAAAACGGGTTCCTTGAGTGTTCGAGAAATAGAGGTGGTTCATCTGTATATTATAAATATATTCTTGAAAAAAAAAATAAAAAAAAAAATAATAATACGCAAACAATATTAATAAGATGGTTGAGGTCATGATCCATAAAATCATCTTTTCATTTCATAATTATATGTTTAATACAATTAATAAATCGATTATTGTGGAGAAAAAATTTTAAAGTTTTTTTTTTAATATTATTATTATAATTTTTTATACAATTAATGACGCATGTTTGCTATTTTTCAGATACAGCTATTGTTTCATATGTGTTTAATATAGAAATTTTTTTTTTGATTTATGAACAAAAACCCCTATTTTAAAGTTAAGCAAATTATAACATATATGAACAAATTTTCACAGATGGCAATGTTCAAGTGTTTATGTTTTTTTTTTTCCACATGTGTTTGTATCAAAATTGAAATGGCTATACAGAGGGCGTTGATAATAAAACTATAAAAATATAATTTAATTGTTGACCGACATAATTAATAATGTAAATTAAAAACTGACAACCCAACATTTTAATCTCAATTATATGCGGGTATATGTTAATTACTGCCAACGCCATGTCATATATTATATGTTAAAATACGTATATATTATTTAATAAATTGAATAGAAATGTTACACCTATTATTTAAAAAATATGAAAAAAAATTATACTGTACAAAATATGAAACCATACCTATATTTTTTTTTTTAATATTTTTTGCGTTATTTATTTCAAATGTATAATTATTATTTATAATTTGTTATACCATAATATATATATACGCGTATGTATAATTCATTATTTAAATACAATAGAATTGAATATGTTGTGCTATAAAAAAAAAACATATACATTTTCTACAACCTATATTTATAAACATGTTCCAGATATATATACAACAAATAAATATCAACAAACATGCCCGCATATATAAACAGCATAAAAGAGAGTCCTTAACAAAGAAAATGAAGTGTTTGTTTCGTATTTTGTCAACATACGCCCTTTTATGTCACAACCAAATGTCCATCCCAGACATTGTAGGAAATTACTTAACACGGCCGTCAAACATTGAACTATTTTCAACATTCTGTATTTCATTCTTCGTATATATAGTATACATACATTAGTATATAATGTATATAATATATATATATATATATGTATAATTTATCATTTATATAACATATATATATAAAGTTACGTATGCCATACACGTATATAATATATATTTTGAGTATATATAATAGAAATGATTGCATATATATATATATATCCATGAAAGTATGTTACGTCGTCGTAGTTGACAATGTTAAAAGATACAAGACACTTTTACTATTACTCAAACCACATATACAATAATAATAATAATAATAATAATAATAATAATAATAATATGTATAATATAAAATATATAATAATTTTCAAAAATATATATATTTTCAACTATTTTCACTTCTACAATATATTACACAATATAAAATATATATATATATATAGAATAGATGAGAATAAAAGCACACACAAAATATATATTCTATCTATATGTTATATATTTTAAACATATATATTATATGTTCTTAGTGCCATAAACACAAAAGTCATGTCAAATCAGTGTTGATAAATTTTATTTCTTTTTATAGTATTTTATTATTTTTCACATATGAGATTATTATACATATACCATATATCTACATTTTATACGTATGTTTAATACCGCAGCCTGCAGTTTTTTAAGTGTAAATCAACGGTCTATACATATATACTGTACTCATATTTACTAAAAAATTATATACGCGCTATGAATTTAATATATCACAATAATATGATGATAATAAAGTGGGTAGATATGATAAAAAAAAAAATAAAAACAAAATGTGTATATGGTTTGAGCGAGGTAGCATTTAAAGATAGGAATTAAAAATGTTTACACATAACATATAGTATGTATGTATGTATGGTATATAACATTATGTTAAGATTTATGTAAAATATAAAAAAAAGAGTGGGCATAGTGCATTTTCAATTGTATACCCTGATGTTTTTATATTACACAATGTAAACATATCGTTATGCGCGACGATAATCACGAGTTAAATCTTAATGATTTTTTTTGTGACATAAAATAATCAAATATTACTTTTATTTATATAAATTATCTTGATTATAAAATAGACATATATAGATTGATGCAAATATTTAATAGTAAATTGTATATTTAAGTAATATAATGTACGACAATTTACACGCGATCATTATGAGTAAACAACAATAAATAGCGTGTGTATATATTTATCAAATTGTGGCATATTATTATATACCATTTATATAAAAAATTATACACCATCAATAATAATATATAATTTTTAAAATTTAATTTACTTGTCACTTTACACATTATATGTACAATAGATAACAAGGTGTTAGTTTTATTTAATATTGTATTATATATGGTGAGATAAATGTAAGCCGTATAAATGAATATATGTGTGTATATATTTTATGTTTATATATTATTTTTTATAATAGTCTTGTTTACAAGACACATTCACATAAAATTTTATTGTATATACATGAGCATATAATAGTTTACATTTAATTATATGAATAATGAAGAAAAATATGACTAAGCAATAATTTGGCAAAATGATTGAAATTCAACATATAATCAGTGACGTTGCCTGTAATGTAAACAAGGTAAACAGTGTTTACCATATAAAAAAAATTCTTTTATAACGATCATTTTGTATCAATATTACTGACACTGGCTGTATTTTACATATATTAGGTTAAAGTTTACTATAGTTTTTTCTTATGTTATAAATTAAAATATATGTAAAATATCACAAATATAATTTCCATAAAAAATTAAATTCATATTATATAATAAAATGATATAAACTATAATTAAAATGAAATAAATAAAAAGGTACTCACCAATTTACTTTTCCCCAAATTAGCCGCAATTGAAGAGCCGGTAACAGAAGAATAAATTTTCTGCACATACAATTCAATTTGCAATTTCATTTCACAAATAATAAAATCGAACCGCGCACACATTTGTTATAGCTAAAAAGAGAAAGAAAGAAATAAATTAATTTTAATATTATTATTATAAGGTAAATTTAATAAATGTAGTAGAAAATCAAATTAAATATATTTCATTTATTACTTTTTTTTTTCAAAATAATTTGGTACAATTTTATTCATAAAAATAAAAACCGCAACAGCAAGAAGAACAACAAAGCAACAACAACAACAATAAATGCTATATAAAAATTTTTGTGACCGCGGCGTCGCACTGACACAATCGCATTTTTTTTTTTTTTTGCATACGCATATAGGAAAAAGTCAAAATTAAATTATTAAAAAACTAAAAATCCTAACCATCTTTTCCAATAAAATTAATTATTGAATAAATTGATAATTGTTGGGAAACAAATAAAATCAAAATAATTAAAACAATTACAATATTTAATGTATAAAATATAAATAAATGCGGTGAGCACCACTTACTCACGCATCATTAACTAACAAGGGAAAAAAGAAAGTTAAAATTTATTGTACAGGCATTTTTTAAACACCCAATAACTAAACAATGTAATAATATTTACCAAATAAAACTTAATAAATATTAAACATTAATATTTGGTTTATAATTTTAAAATAATAGATTATCTTTACCTTACATTAATTATTTAATATAAAATAATTAAATGATTAACAAGCAATTTTTTTTTTCCTATTTTCCATTTACTACGACGTGACTGACACAAGAAAAACAAAAACTAGCAATAATAAAAATCGAAATTATAAATGTGACATAAAAAATTGATGACACATGAGAAAAGAAAAAACAATTGAATTTATTTCGGCGAATATAAGAAATTCGAATTTATTTTTTATTAATATCGAAATTTTATTTAAAATTTAACGAATTTTTTAATTTAAAAATTTGCTCATTTTTGAAATTTATTCCAATAAATGATGAAATAATAATTTGATGTACTTTTTTTGTAAGTAATGAAATTTGCTTACAAAATATATTTATCGATTTTGATATCATTTAATATTATTTAAATATTTTTGCATTAGATAATTTTGAGTTTTACCTTGCTATAATTGAATCGTTCTTCTCGTAATGATATATGTACCAAGACTGTGAAACGTATGAACGATGTCATTATAGAGAAAAATCAATTATATGCCGCATAAAGAGATTAATTCGAAGAAATAATCATTGACATATAGATGCTGCTAACAAACAAACAACAAAACATTTATGATTTGATAAATTTTAACGATAATAATAATGTTTAATAATTTTCTATTATTTTAATTTAAAAAAATATCAAAGAAAATTTTCTGTATATATAAATTTATTCAATATAATAATTTTGAATTCATTTTCATTTACTATTTATATCTATTTTAAAATATATATTATTATACATTTATTTAACATTGTGTATGCTCTATGATATGCTATATATATATATATATTTATAATGAATAAATGAAGAAACAAATAAACATATATTATTATTCTGCGTTGTATATATTTAAATTTAGAGATTATAATCGCGCCATTTCCAATAATGCTCACTATAAATGTTTATTTATATATATACAATATATAGTAATGTTTGTTTTAATTTTTACTTATATTGAAATTAATTATAGAACAATTTTATTGAATCCGAAGATCGAACTAATGTATGGTATATATAAATGAGGTAAGTAAATATTTTGTATGCAAATAAGAACAACACGACAAATATATATATATATATATCATTGTAGATAGATGTTGTTGGATTTTTGTATTTCTTATAAATTTTATTTTCCAAATAAAATATAATGTTCAAAAAAAGATTTATATCACAGAATAAACAACTATAAATAAATAATTAATTAAATTAGTGAGATAATTTGCATGTAAATTAGTATAAATGACACCTACACAATATTATAGAACTTATATATACGTATATATGTGTGTGTATAGTGTATCTATCAATCCATGTTACATAAATTGTATTAAAAATCCATTATATTGTTTATTTTCAATATCACAAAACATGTTATTTAAATGTTAATTTTAAAAATGAATTAAAAGAAAATATTATTTCCACATATATGGCTTAATTTTTCACATCAAAAAGCAGAAGTATATTTTGTAATATATTATATAATATTCTGATTAATATACCTTAACAATTTCACCAATTTATACTAATATTAATATTATCTCGAAAAAATATAATGTATAATTCTATATAAATCGGAATATTTAAATATGCAATTACCTATTTAAAAATTAATTAAGTAAATATATATATTATATAATTAAAAATTTATAAATAATAAAAATAAAATTTTATTAATTGTAATTTATTTATGTTTACGTTAACGTGATATTGTGATTTTCATTCATTCAATTTATTCAGTATATATAAAATAATTAAATTATTTAACAATTTGCATAAATTCGCAGATATATTGTTTTCATATATATATATATATATAGACATAGAGGTATATAAGTAAATATAGGTAATGTTTGAACACATTGTATGTGTAAAGTATATTTATATACGTATATTTTATAAATAAACTTATATATTGTATTTTATAGCTACATTGAGATAGAAATATATGTAAATAGAGAAATGTACAAGAATAAATATGGTTGATGCGGTATAAATAAACATTTATATATATATACATATATATTATATACACTTTTTACCATATATACATGTAAAATAAATACTATATTAACACTAAATTTACACGAATTAACCACAAAATGTGTTATTTCACTTCAATATTTACAAGTAGTAGCTGTTATACTGAATTGATTAAATGAAATGATTAGAGATTTATGTTTTAAAATTTAAATTTGAATTAATGAATACTGTGGTGTTGTTTGTTGCTGTTACTCTTTACTACACATTAGCGTAAATTGTAGAACATCGATGCTTATATTATATAATTTCAATATACACTATTTATAGTTAACCATTTAACATTTACATTTTATATATTATAAATTCGTACATTATTCATGTGTATACAGAATATAATTTCTTTTACATATTTTCTATTACAGATATCGCAAGTATTTATATTTTATACTATATAATTGAACAACGTATATGAAAAATAATCGAAATGACTTTTTAAATGTTTCATGGCATTTCCTTTTCAGTGCAAACAAAAATACAGTGCATTAAGTGAGACGTAATGATTACATAACCGCCGCCATACTCAACAACATAGCAACATTAAAAAGTAATGTAATCCACTGGTTGAACGTAAGAAATGGATGCGTATTTCAGTTGAAGAAATTAAAATTATTTAAAAAAAAATATAAATATAAATTAATTGTTTGCTTCTTTCCAAATGGTTATTTGGTTATTTTTCGGACAGACGATGTATATTTATTTATTTTTTTTTCAGTTTATCTAATGTACAATAATAATATTTATTGAATGTGTATATATAGCCTTTAGTAAATCTAATACATATAATATTTTAAATAAATAAGCATTGCGTAAAAACTATAATGGATTTTGTGATAACAACTATAACGAAATAACATAATTTCTTTTCAAAGCAGTTAAAAAATAAATGGTAAACATTTGCTACTTCAAAATAGATTATCATTTTCTATAGTTTACCGTTTCGTCTATTTTACATATACCATATATATATATATATATATATATATATATATATGTCCATAAAATACACTATATAATTAATTATTATGCGGGATTTTATGTTGACATACATTTTTAATTCCTATATTTTCTTACAACATATTGGGAGAATATTATATGGAATAAGTGTGATTTTATACAATATTTATTATACACATATAAAATTCTAATATAAATGTTAAATTTATGTTTTTTGTATAGTGTATTTGTATATACTTTAATTGCGACAAATTACAGTAATGATAAAAGTAGTATAAAATAAGTGAAACCAAAAAAACACAGATGCAAGAATCTTCTATAAATATGCAGAAAAATGTATTGTTAGAAATTAATTGATATTTAATATTAATAATCAATAAAAATTATAAATTCCTAACCCAATGGTTTGCATGAAATTGTGTTTAAAAAAAATGATGTTAACAAAATTAATTGCTTCTATATAATTATCTGTGTAATTTTCTTGATCTTATAACTTTATACGCATAAAACACATATTATGAATATATAGGTCTAGCTGGGAAACTGCCTGTAAATAATAACTTATTAATGAATATACAATATATACTTTATAAATAATACATCATTATATGTTATTAAATTATTTTCTACTCGTATGCTTGTTATAATTCTCTCCTGCAAAAGGATAACACATATTTATATGCAATTCCAATTGTTTTAATTTTTATATCGTATTAAAATATATTATACCATTTATAAACACATAAAAAATCATAATACATTTAATATTATATTTAAATTAAAAAAAAAAATAAAAAATTGTATATAATTTTCACAATTCAATTAAAAAAAAAATGTTTTTTTTTTGTTGTTGTTGTTGCCATTTATAGGTTAAAAAGCGATTTAATATAAATAGCTGCAAGCACGAATATTTTATATCTTTCATATATATATTTATATACGAGAGTAGTATAAATAATGAAAAAATAAACTATTTTTTTTAATATGTTTTTATACTTTTATGGTAAAATAATATTAATAATCTCATGTTATATAAATGTATGTAGAGGTACAAGTGAATAAAAAAATATAAGCAAAAATAAATATACGAAGCAATAATAAGCCAGATTTTTTTTTCTTCTTTTTTGTGTATGTGTTAAAATTAAAATTAACAAATCAAAGGTAGACTGACTTAGAGAGAATATTAATATAATAAATGTGAAAAATGATACACTTATTAAAATTAAAAAAGTAATCAAAATATGTATATTTTTTATTGCTTATTTTCATCACTTTATTTTTTTTTTTTTAATTTTGTTTCATATTTATCGTAGGATGAGCTATATTTTTATTATTAATTTATTTATTTATTCATTTTTTTTTTTTTTTTAATGAGATATATATAAATAATTTATTTAATTTGCTTAAAATGTAGCTTTTTGCAGCTGTTACGGCTACAAAAATGTTATCGATGGACAAAATTTTATTTGTTTTTATTTTATACAATATGCTGCAATATTATATACTTGTTAATAAAAATGATATGTATTTTGTATTTTTGAATTCATTATTTATTTATACCATATATAACACTATAAATAAAGTGTTCGGCGTGCCTTGTTATAGGAAACTCAATGTGTTCCAATTAAGTTGTTTTTTTTTTAATTTTTATTTATATTTAATCATTAATCAATAGTATAATAATATTTGTTTGTATAAAATGTGTTATATCATATATATGTATAGAAGCAGAGATGCACTCAATGTGTCCTAATTATAATCTAATATGTTATATATATTGTATTTATTATTATACATTATTAGTTAGTAAGCATTTTATTTTTAATAAATTGTGGAAAAAAAAAACAAACAGATCTAGACCTTTTTGGCCACCGTGGCGTATTGATTACATTAGGAATCCTTCTGTTAGTATTTATAGAAAATTTAATTTAATTCAAAAGTCAAATACAATAATAATAAATGTTTGCTATAGAACAAAGCTACAAAATTTGTATGGGTATATTAAGAGATCATGTAAAATGAGTATTTATCAGAATTTTTAACTAATAATAAATGAATGGAATTCTGCCAGTTCACCAGATTTTAATATGTTTGTTTAGTCATATACACATATATTATGTAGTAGATGCAGATAAAAGATAATAAGAGTAATAATTTTACTGATGTTAATAAGAATTTTATCTATATACAAATTGTACAATGTATAATATAAACGCAACAACGTATGGTGAAGGTTTTGAAAAAAGTTTAAATTTAGGTGAAAAGAGTTTATAATGAAAAATTATTCAGAAACATATGTATGGTCACAAATTAAAGATGATAAATATACAAGATTTCTCGTTATGCATTTTAAAACTTTACTACAAATTAGTATATTGAACACAGTACTTACTATAATATAACAAATATTTAAAAAAAAATTAATATTTAGTCAAATTCCACATAAAAAAGTATACAATAAAACAGGATCATTTCGTATTCAATCAACTATTTCTATTTTTTGACATAACAAATTTAGATAAAAAGGATTACAATTTATTTCTTAATAATTTCTAGTTCACATAATACCTATACATACTCGCGTATATATATATATTTCATAACAGATAACTATTTATAGGGCACACATAATAACAGATGTACACAATTTAAATTAATATACGGATCATATAGGCACATAAATATAAAAAAAATCGTAATCCTTATTATATAAATTGAGATATATTATTTTTTTCATATATATATATATATATATAATTGAATTATACAATTGGAATAAAACCCTTTCATATTTTCGGGCAAATATTTATTTAAACGTTTCTTTTTTTTTTTTTCTTTTGTATATTATATTTCTATTTTTATATTCAATCAATATATCCATTTATAAATAATAGAAATATTTTATTATTTGTATAGAAATACATATATACAAATATATAAATATATAGATAATTATCTTCTTAATGTCATCGTACCAAACCCATATACTAATAATATATTAAGTTTTTACAATTCTTGTTGTGAATCATCTGCTCTTATATATATATATGTTGTTTTTAAATATGAATTACTAAATGAAATTGCTTTGTCGTTGTTATTTTATTTTATATATTAGTAGAAAATATATAGAACAAAATATATTATATACTCATTTTTGTCTCTTCGAATATATATAATGCATTGCTTTTTTTATTAACTATGTTATGGATGTGTTATTAAATAATGAATTTCAATTTTAAAATATCTTGTTTTAATATATTGTATATGTATAATGCACATATTACAATTTATTAATATAATATGTAAGTTTATATATGTACTTATTTAATTCGGGACCGATTATACAATAAACACACATATTTTTCTATATACATATATTAATTATATATAACATACGTTATATATATATGTAATAAATTTGGACGGCTTTTTACAAAGAAACTTCACAGATAATAAAATATTTATATATTTATAAACATATATGGATAATTCAGTCAATATGTGAGCCGCGATAATAATAATGATAATAATAATAATAATAATAATAATAATAATAATAATAATAATAATAATAATAATAATCATGATCATATGATGATAATGATGCAATGTTGATGATGATGACAACTGATGCTGAAGATACCCATGTAGTTAATTTACGCTTCATAAATCAGGGCAACACACATACACTTATTTAAAATTTATATATATTTTATACTAGTATTAAACGAAAATAAAATAAAAAAAAAAAACAGAATTGTGAGGTTGATACGTTCGTAATATATTTTACCAATATACAGAATGAAATAAAAATGCTGCGAGAATATTAAAAAAAAAAAAAAAAATTCCATATATAAAAACCAGATTATTCAGTACCCGGGCAAATATAATGAATTGTAAGTTTAAAATGGAATGACATAAAAAATGGGTTTTTAGTAAAAATAAGAAACCTTTATCATATTATCAATCTTAATTTAACTATAATTTTGAAATAAATTTATACAATTTTTTTTTTTTATCGTTGGTGGTTCTCTCTGTGCTTTTTTTATTTTATTTTTTAACATTTTCAAAGTTTTTTATGACTTGTTTTATTGGAATATATGGTGTGTGTGTGTGTTGTGTGTGTGGATGGAACGTACGTTTATAATATTATTATTATTATTATTATTATTATTATTGTTATTATTATTATGAAATTAAAATAAAATAAAAAGAAAAAGTAAATAACTAATAAACAATACAAACAAAAAAAAAAAAAAAAATATCAAATTACACAGAAGTTCAAAAGATTTTCCAATAAGACAAGACAAAAAAAAAATAAATAAATAAAAAACCATAAAGATTAAAATTTCTATTGCTTTTTGTGCGGGATTTTTTATTATTATTATTAATATTATTATTATAAATAATATTAATGGGCACATATCAAAAGTGTTAAATTAAATTTTAAATTTTAATTAATTAATCAAATTTGTCAAAAAAAATAACTAAATAAATGTTGTACAATAATTTATATACCGCATCATATAGGAGTTAGGAAGCGAAACGAGGTGTAACGTTTTTATTTTTAACTTTTCTACGAAAATATTTGTTATTGTAATTTTAATGTATAAATAAAATGATCATTATATTTAAATTTATATTTATATTTAAATAATGCGTTTATATACGAATACATAAATTTTATTTTCATGTGAAAGGGAAATTATCAAATTTAAAAAAATGTTTATTTATAATTTATATTATAAGAAATTTGGTTTTTTTTTGGTTTCTTCCACGGAATGTATAATTAAAAATAGCTTCGCTTTGTAGAATAATTTAAATTCTTTAAACACAAAACTAAATGCTAGAGCATTTTTTTTTTCTTAACATAACTGTTACAATTAGATTTAAACATCTTTTTAATGTTAATTAAGATTTATTTTATTTAGAATTTAGAAATTTAACCAATAGATAGTTAAGTTTGAAGAAATATATTAAGAAAAACAAATAAAATATATAACACTTCTTTTTATAATTGAAAATTCTTTGAAAAACGAATTATTTATTATAATTTTATAGTTTCGTGAAGTATCATCGTTGATTAATTGATGAAATTTGTTTTGTAAAATTTCTATATGAATTTTGTAATTTTATCGGAATTATAACATATATTTGTTGGTTTATTTGATGTTGGACACTATTTAGGAAGATTAACAACATCATACGATCTAATAACTATTACAAAAATAATAATTCTATATGTATACATTAACACAATGCGAATATTAGGTAAATCCTTAGTAACAATTTGTTCGTACTTTGAAAAATGAGGAAAATTTCCGTGAAAAAAATCCGCATATTTTCTATGGAAAAAATATATTGCAATTTGTCCAAAGATAGTCCATAGATTTTCCACTTAATATAATAGTATTTTATTTAGGTCAATTGAAATCTTTGAATTGTCAGAGTAATATGTCCAACAAATATCCACGGTATTGTATTCATAATTTATTTCACTAATTATCAAAGGCAGTGGTTCAAATTTTATGTATTTCGTTTATCTAGATATAATCCTCACTCTTTTTAACTTATTTTCATAATTTTTAAAACAACCAGCAACTCAAATCGATATATTTCCTAAGAATTTTGTAAGACTTTTCATTGATTTTATCCGCGGTTTTTTGTTCTTGTATTTTACAAAATAAAAAATGCACAATCGATGATTTTTTGACATCTTCTTCTTACAAACTAAGTGAAAATTCTCCTTTTTATATATAGTTTTTATAATATCCTTATTTTTTTTTCATTATTATCGACATTCGACTTAAAATCCTATTACGATGTACGCATAAATAATTTAATCATCGTCTTGTTAAATATAATATATATTGTATTATAAATGGCTAATTAAAGCTTTTTATCTAGATTTCAATTTATTTAAATTATATATTATTATTTTATTGCTATTATTATTATTATTATTATTATTATTATTATTATTATTATTATTATTATTATTATTGCTATTATTGCTATTATTGCTATTAAATCGTATGGTTATATTAAATAGATTTTATATAATCGGTAAGATTACAATTTTTTATTATTATTTAAATTAATAATACATATAAAATAAAAGATAATATTATATATAAAATGAAGAATTACTTGATATATATAAAAGAATGTTTATATATAAGATAAACCGCATCAATTTTAACCGTAAAAGATATATATGTTATTAACTCGTATAACTCGAGTAGCCATGAGCTTATGTAAAAGTATGTATATAATTTTAAATAAGACATTGCATATGCCATTAGTATTTCATAGGACAGTGAATTTAATAAATTTGTATTTATAGACACATCTCAAATATGATTTCGTTAATCGTTAATTATATTTATAGATTAAACAAATATAGAAAAATTTATTTAGGAAATTATAACAAAATTTTAATAATTCAAAAACCGTGATTGTAAACGGGTTAATAATAATTTATGTAATCTATTTAAATGTATTTTTTTTTGTATTATACAGATGAGAAGTTGAAAATTTATATATATATTATAAAAAGGATTAGTGTTATATTTATTTTAATATTATAATAAATGTGAATTGTATATCTATACGACTTTTGTTATATATTTGAATACATTTTTATATAAATGCAATATATAAAAGTGGTAAATATACTTTTATAAATCTTTATGCAAATATGTATATATACGGAAAACTGCATTATGACTTTCTCATCATATATATATAATAAAATATAAAATCACTTTAACATTCATATTAATTAAGAAATATACTTATGCATATAGAGAGTATGAAGTTAATCGTATTTAACGTAAACTATATATACGTGAATATATAATAAATCTGTTGATGTATATATGAATATAAAATCAGAAGCTTTTTATATATAATATACAAAATATATAGATATATATGGTATATATAAAAATGTGTAACAACGTGTATAACATTTACAATGAACAATTTGTCATTTTTAACATTAACCAACATAAAGTTTACTTCAATAAATAACATATTATACCGCACTATATTATTCTGTTATTAAATATATACTATAAATTTATTTTTTGTGAATTTAAAGAATATATGTATTATATTATATAGAGTCAAACTGTCATTATATTATTTATAGAGATTTAATAAAAATAAAATAGCTGTTTTAGCTGTCAATTTTAATTTGTTTTATAAATAAATTAATATTTTTACTATGAAATTGTTCTTTTCAATAGTAAAAATGCATTTCCTTATATTTTATATGTGAAAATATGTATACCTAACAGAATAATAATTAAAATTTCATTATATTATATATATATGTTATATGTGTGTTGGCTATATATGTTATATGTAAACCGTATTATAATATACATAATCTATTAAATTATCTATACACAAAAACCAGTTTCACCTTATATATTGTATAATACATCGATATATATATATATAATTTAATATTTTTACGAATGAACACCAACCGTGCTAACAAAATGGTATGGTTTTACTTATATAATACGCACACATTGCTTACCTTACTCAAAACTAAATAAATTATAATAATATACAAAAAAAATTTGAAAATAATAAATAAATAAATAAATAAATAAATAACTATCTATATATTCAACATCGACAGTGTAAAAACAACAACTTCGACTATAAAAACTAAAATTCAAATCTATAATATAGTTTATGAGTATTCTATATATGGTATATTATAATATATATGTGTTTGGCTGTGTGTATATGTACCATATATATGAAATATATTTTTATATACAGACAATAAATATATATTCAATTTTTTGATCAGGTATAAATTTATAAAAATATATATATATGTATAAGGTTTGAAAAATAATTTATGTACATTATTGCATCTCCAATTAGACCCCTGCCTAGCGGTGTTGACGGAGGATCTAGCACTTAATAAATACAAGATATACATATATATATATATACGTATTATATATATTGGTTGTATTATTTTAAAGGTGTATGTAATGTATATATATATATAGAGACTATTATAGATTTATATCAATATACCGGAATTTGTATATACCATATATTATATATATGAAACATCAAATGTATATAATAGTAATGCCACAAGAGTATATAGGATAAATAAGTAAAAATCTATAGGAGGTATTGATATGTTTTTTTTTTCATACATTTACAGAATAGAAAACATTAAAATGTTTCTACATTTTCTACATAAAAAATATATATAATATTGATTTTATAATTTTTAATTTTAATAAATGATATTTCTTAATTTTACAAATAATTTATAATATACTATATATCCATATATATATATATATACAAATTACATATATACAACTAATTATATAAACAAAGAGTTATATGGAAAAAAAAAGCGTATATATAATACTTGTTTATACAATTATTGTATATATTATATAGAGAAATCATAAGACATTAAGTTTTCATTAAAATACATATCTTCATTATAAGAAAATTTATCATGAGCTGCACAAATATATGTGTGTGTGTGTGTGTGTGTGTGTGTCTGGCACCAGTGGCGTTTTATTAATAAGGCAAGCATTTTTGTTAAAATGAAAAAAAAAATACAAGTAATTATAAATTGAATGAATTATTTATTATAAGAATTTAGTTGCATTGTCGCTATACATAAATATAATTTCAAAAGCTCAATAAATTCGATATTCAATATTTCTCTGTAAAAATTTCATTACTTTTATATTATAGTTATAGACTATTAATCGTAAAAAAAACTCGGCAACAACTTTTTACTAATCCAAACATTCTTTCAAAAAATTTTAGTATGAAAAAACGCATAATTTTATTTGTGATATTTAAAAAAAAAACTTATTTAACCGATAAAGTCCAGTATCAAATTAACGTTCATTGCAAATTCTAATGTATAATATAACTAAAATCATAATACGTATATCTATAGCAATTCAGTTTATAGTTAAGGTACTCAAATAAATTCGTAGTAATTTACATCATATTATATATAGCAAATATATTTTTAGCAGATATTCACTAAACTTAAGGATTATATATATAAATGAAAGAATTAAATATATATTTGTTAAATATGAGTTTAAAAAACTACAAGTTAAACAAAACAAAAGAAATAAAATAAATTAAAATTTAAATATAATTAAATATTTGACATAATAATAAAAATACGCACTTACCATTTAAAATTTTTTTTTCTTTTATGTGTGGATCACTTTGTACGATAATGTTACTGTCATAATTTTTTCTTAACCCTCGCGTATTGTGTCTGTAAGGAAAAATAAAATTTATAGATATTAATATATATGATATACATATATAGTATAAAATTATAAAACTAAACCAAAAGAATGGAATACAACTGTTTTATCAAAATGTTTGTATATACAGATATAATAGAAGAAATTAAAACACTTTAGATTTTAGAATTAATTACATTAGCATAAATATTTAATATATGGTATATATATATAAGAAATGTTACAAATGAAATGAGATACATTGATATATTATCTTATATCATATAAAATATATTAAAATGGAGAAAAAAAAACTAGTGTAATTTAGAAGTCGACTTTGTTGACACAAGTAATAATTAAAAGTGGTAAGAGAATCTTTTGTGTGTGTGTGTGTGTGTTTGTGAGAATATTATGTTACCAAAAAATTAAACAGATAATTTATTTTAAAACTTAAACTATATATATTTCATCTAATTTATACAATCAAAACTTTTACGTATATACAAATATTTTTATTAAACCTTTTGTTACCGCTCGCTCACCATTCCAGCAAATGTACAGGGTTTATTTCTTCTTATTTTTCAATATAATTATTAAAAAAAATATATAACATTTTCAATATATGTTAATGTTATATATAAATTATTGTCACATTATATTATAATATAATAATATAATTAAAACTATATTCAAAGTTTGATTAATGATCATTAAACCGCGGTTAATTTAAATAAAGTAAAAATTAAATTAATTAAGGTAAGGTATATAAGATATATATATATATAGGAATGCATCGTCGTGCAGAAGATATAAAAAAAATAATTTAAAATTATATATATTATAAAAACACATATAGTTTTAAATATATATTTAATTATATTAATTTCAATAATTTAATTTCTATATAATTATGGTAATTAAAATTATACAAAAATATTTTAATTCTATATCAAATTCTATATATTTATGTGTATATACCGCACGATACATTGAATTGAGAATTAATGAGAACATAATAAAATAATGAGTGAGGTGTATATTAATTTTACACATAAAATAAATTTAATTTATTTTAATATTAAAATAAATAATATTAATGAAAATAAATTGATTAATTAGTAAGGGTTGATAATAAATTTATATAAAGAGGAAATTCTTAAATATAAAATATATACAAACTGTGACACGAAGGTAAAAAAAAAAAAACAAAAAACAGGAAGCACATTTACAAAAAATAAAAATTAAATTTCTACAATGAATTTGTAAGCAACTTTCAACTATACAGTTTACTGGATAAATAAAGAAATTTCATATTAAAATTAACCAGACATTTTATGATTATTAAAATTCCATTTGAGACCGTGCGTGTATGTAACCAATAAAATTAAAATTACATTGTAAAATAATTATATCATATCATAAATACGTATCCAACTCTAAATATATTATAGTTATTAGGTTTTATATTGGTATTATTATTAAAACTATTACTATACCATATAATCAATGTACTACAATATATATATATTATTTAGTATTATAATTAAAATTATTATTTTATATTTATAAAGTGAAATTAATTGGTTATCACATTATTATTATATATATTTTACTATAAGTACCTACTACACAATACACACACATGTGTATATTAAACTGTATATATATATGGTACATTTTACATTAAGCGATGCGTTGATTAGTAATCAACAAGTATAATATTTAATAGAAATTCTATATATAAATATATATCATAAACAATTATATTGTATAAGTATATTTTTAACATTATTTAAACAAGCAAAACGCATAGTTATAAATTATAAATCATATATGTAAGTAATACTATACTATACTTAAATTATAAGACTCTATCTATCTACCCATATATAAGCTTATTTATCATAAAATTTATTTATTTATTTATTTATTTATATGTTATTTTTTATTTATTACTTTATGTACATATAATTATTAATTTAAAAAACATTTAAGAAAATGCAAAAATAAATACACTTATTATATGTATAGATATGTTTTATAATGTATATCGCGTATGGTATAATATAAATATATATATATGTAGAAGAAATTGCATATAGTAGTAGTACAAAATCTATAAATAAATAAATAAATAAATAAATATACGATATTAAATTGGTTTTGAGTAATACGCATCGTTAAATAATTATATTTAATACAAGTACACATATATTTTCTATATAGTATAACGATAATTTATAATCAATGTTGTGTTATATTCTTATTATATTACTTTATAATTTGTATATATAACTATTAAATTACAATATAATAATACAGTGGAGGAATTAAATTTACCGGATGAAGAAAGTATATAGTAATTTGTTTTACATGCAGCAATAGTATATCTCTTGTAATAAATATCAACAATAATAAAATGTAAAGTAATTGTGATCAATTTTATTACTTTCGAAATGGAATACTTGAAAATTAGGTGTTTTCATTAATAGTCTCCATTAATCATATTAGCTTTGTCAATAAATTTATAATCTTCAAAAATTTTGTACTTGAGATTTAGAATACCAAAAATTTCTGTTCACTTAATTAAAAAAATTTTGTATAAAAAAATTAGAATACACATAGACATTTACTAATTGTTAATATAAAACTATTTTTCTTTTCATCCATTCATTTATTATATATATTTCCAGCACTGTACCTATGTTATGAGAAAACATTATGATAAATTTTATGTATTAATTAAATATTTTCATTACACATATAAATTTATATTAATAGCCAACAAACATTTAATTTTCAAAATAAATTGAAATAATAATTTGTAATCAAAAATTAATCAATAATATTTATAATATTACAAATTATCGTATATAAATATTATGTATAGGTACATAAATGATGTGATAAACGCAATTAATAAATATATTTGCACATACAATATATTGTAAAATAGAATTTCCTGTCTCAATACGATAATGAAGAAAATTTAAAAATCATTAAATTTCTATGTACAATACATCAAAAAACAAAAGGGTTACTCAAACAATCACCATATAAAGTTATTATATGAAATTTTAGAATGTATTTGAAATCTATATATGATTTGTTCCTTATAAAATGTTGGTTAATTTGTTTATTGCCTTTTGCACATAAAGCGATTATTATAAAATTGAAAACACCATAAAATTGGTCATACATTATTATTGTTATTATTATTATTATTATTATTATTATTATTATTATTATACAATATATAAAAAATATAGTTAATTAACACACCTCCCCCGCACGAATCACAACATTTTTATATTAAATTTATATATAATAATTTATTGCAATAAAAAAAAAATCATCTATAAATAATAACATAAAGAAAGTGTGTTTGTTATGCAGAAAAAAATATTAATTTCCGGTCTTTCATATATTATATTTACATATATATATAACATATAAAATATATATACACTTGAATTAAATATATAATCATATCGAAATGAAAAATAAAAGAAAGAAAAAATTCAATTAAATATTCATTTATATAATTTTAGACTTTGATTTTATGTTATATTAACCCATTTATGAATGAATATCTATATTGATTCTTAACTCAACATTTATTATGCATTAGATGAGATGAAAAAAAAAAGAATTACGGTTAATTTAAGTTATATATAATTATTATTAAATATATATATATATATAGAAGAATTATTCTTTGTAAAGATATGTATGTAATATAAAGAAACTTAAATCAATTTCAATTATAAATAAATATACGAGTATATATGTGTTTATACAATATATGTATAAGTTAGAATAAGAAATGTTTATAATAACAGCCTAAAACTATAATTTTCTTTGAAAAAATGAAGACCTATATAATTAGACAATGATGTATAATTTCTCTTTCAAAATATCTTTCATATATATATATATATTTGTGTTATTCCTCATTTGATGATTATTATATCCATATATATTTATACACAAATGAAATTCAAATTGAATTTTGACTCTAATATATTTATATATGTACAATAATAATTTGATTGAAATTATATATTGAATTGAAAAAAAAAGTAAATGAATTATAATTTTAATAAAAATATACATAAATTATATTTGAATTTAAAAACTAATTAATAATATCTTATTTATTTATATAAATATATACACCATAGTAGATATAAGGTGTTACAATAATGTATTACCAATACTTTACTGTACCAATAACACATTCCGCAGTTAATATAATTAAAGTATTAACACAAATCACTAAAAAATTTTGCAGTTTATCTGTAATCTTTACAAAAAGAGAATTTGTGTAAAACCCTAGTAAAAATTTGTGCGTACTTTGGAAAATGAAGGAAAATTTCCGTAGAAAAAATCCACATATTTTCTATGGAAAGGATATATTGAAATTTGTACAAAGAATGTCAATCTAAATCTTTGAATCTTTGTCCAACATATATCCACGGTATTGTATTCATAATTTATTTTAACAATTAACCAAGACAGTGGTTCAATTTTTGTATATTTCGCTTATCTAAATATAATCCTCACTCTTTTTAATTTATTTTCATAATTTTTAAAACAACCAACAACTCAAATCGATATATTTTCGAGGAATTTTGTAACTTTTCATGGATTTTATCCGCTGTTTTTCTTGTTTATAACAAAAAAAAATAAATGCACAATCGATGAACAATTGCCATCGTTTAACATCTTCATTCTGTGCTCATTGAACTTCTGGCCTATCGGTAAAAAACTGAATCATACAGCGATTTGACATCATCGTCACAAGAAAATTTATTCTGCTAACACGGACAATTCACCAACGAGAAATAATTCTAAAGAGTATCCGTAGAAATTATCCTCGGAAATATGCCGATAATCAAGGGAATTTTTTTATAAAAATCAATGCACTCATCATATAAAATTCCAGCGGACATCAGTAAGAAATCCATAGATATTTCCTCGGATTGAAACTACGGACTATTAAATATATTGCGAAAATTTTGCGGACAAACTACGGACAGTATTACTAGGGAAGTGACACCATTAAAACTATATTCTGTCTCGATTGATCTAAATTAGTAATTAGTCTTAGAAAAAATTACAATTATTTTAATGTAAAAAATAGAATGTTATCAACAGATTCTCTGTGAACATTTAAAAAGTTAATATATTTTTTTAAAATAACATCATTGTATCGATTTCATCGACGTTTTATATATATTTTAAATTAACTTAATTACTTGTTCTATATAATAAATTCATTTCAAATGAATGATATTTCTTATAATTTCAATGTTATAAAATAATATACTTTATAGAAAAATCCTCTGTGCATTTTAATAGATACTATTTTTATATTATTGTTCTCCCTACATAAACTTATGCAAACTACACACACACACACACAATACGACTATATACACATTACATTAGCATTTAAATTATATCAAAATAAATTTATTTATTTTTATTTATTGTTTTTATATAAAAAAGAAAAAAAAAAAAACAACATTTCTATATTATTATATTTATTTTTAGTATATATATTTTGTATATTTTTATATTCTTAATAATATAATAATAAAAATAATAATAAAAAAAAAACTACTTCATACATATAAAATGCATTTTAATATGCTTTAAATTTCTATATATAAATATACATATTTCCAGGACTTGTCTTTATTATACTCAACGGAAATAAATTCACATAAAAATGTCTCATAAATTGTTTTTGCTAGTCTTGTTATTTTCTCTGTGTTTTTCAAAAAAGAGTGTCTGCGCCGCATTGTATATAAATATATACCTACTTAAATACTAAAAATATGTATAATAATAATAAATGTACATTTATATATGTATAAATAAAATTCTGTATAAAAGATTTCGATTTTGTTTCAATAAAAATATAGGTACATATTGGTATATAAAAGAAATACATAAAAATTCGATTGAAATATAACATATATACTTCAAACCACCATATACAAGCATTTATAAAAAAATTGTATATATTTAATATTATAAAAAAAAAAAAGGAAACCGAAATAAAATATCCGAAAATAAATTACGTACAACAAATAATAATGTACATAATAATATTCCATATATAATCAAAATCAACGTGTTTTTTATATTTTTTTACTTTTAAATACACCACATTACAAATAATATATTATTATATTTATAAATATAAATAAATAAAAATAAATATGTCAATAATTATTTCAAAAGAATAATATTATCACAATAACAAACAAACCAAACAAATTTATATAAATTATAAATGAAGTCAATTCAAGTTTTTCCTTATATTATATATATATATTTATTTTATCGACCGACGATAATATATTATGACAAAAATTCTCATTTACTAAAATTATGAGTAAAATATTAAAAATGCATACAAATTTTTATATTATAATGAAAAATTTCTATATAAATATATAAATAAATATTATATGGACAAGTATTTGCCAGCAGTGTAAAATTTATTATTATTATTATTATTATTATTATTATTATTATTATTATTATTATAATTACAGATGATTATGCCTTTGCTTTTAAATATGGTGATATAATATAATTATTTTCGCTTTTCTCAACCTATATCAACATATGCACCGGCACCAACTATAAATGGACTGTGAACGTGGTGCTATTAAAGTTAATGAAAATATATAGGATCACATATATTAATGATGTTTCTCATTTTAATATAAATATAAATTAATATGGTTGCTATAGTAGCATTTTGTTTTTTCTTATATTATTAAATTACATAATATACATATACTAAAAAAATGGTAAAATGATGCGATTGTATATATAAATATAATTAAATTTTATTATATACGCAAACATATACTATGTACTATAGTATTATAGTTAGTATGTACTATATAAAATATATAAGTGCGTGTATAAATGGTGAAAAAATATGGTGAAAATAAGAATGGATATTAAAATTAATGTATATAAAGTATAATATTTTATGTGTCGCCCTTCTTATTTTATAAATGAAAAATTCAATTCGAAGAACAATTAAATGCATTAACAATCAAAACTACGTATATATGTGTATTTATATATGGAGAAAAAGAGAATATGAAATTAATTGTGATAATGTAAAATTAAAAAAATAAAATAAGAAATCTTTATACACATTAATTATTATTTATTGTTATTATTGTTAAGGTAAAGAATAACATCGATCTTTAAACACACCGAAAAACATTAAATTAATTATTCAGCGAATGCAAGATCATCAATTTATATTATACTTCAAATGGGAGAATATAACGATTTACCAATTAACGTTCATATAAAGCGTTGTGCCTATACCAACATTGATTAGCGAATCCAATACCAATATTTATATGATTTCATAAACTCACTATCAGTTAAAAAATGACAGTATAAAGTATGTACTAAAAATATATGAATTCCGCCTAACAGAACAATGCTATCACAAGACAGGTAAAATAAAATAAATAAAATAAATTTCAATAAAAGCATAAAAGTTTTCGTAAGGTAAAATGTTGTATTTTTTTAAAATATGTATACTATTTATTTTTTTATATATAGGAGGACGCATATATGGGTTTTAGCTGTAAGCCAATGACAAAAAAAAAAGTGACATCATGGATATTATAGAAATAATAATTATGGCACACACTGTATTTATTCTGCATAAATAAATAAAATATAAGGTGCACCACTCCATATAAAAACCAATATTAAATAACATCACAAACAAAACCATATAATGATATTTTTAAATTTTCAGTTCAATCCAGATCAGGGCAGGATATAATAGTAACATATTGTAATGGCATTTTTAGTAAAATTTATTGGTTGTTTATAGTAAAGTATATTATATATTCTATGGAAAAAAAAAACCTAATAGCATATCACAAATGTAAAATTCACATTTATCCAAAACATAAAATTATACATACGCTCTAGAGACGACATAAAAACAGGATATAAATATGTATTCATATTATAAATTAATGGGAATGTATAAAAGGATATCGATTGTTTGTCTCAAATTCCTATATATATATAGATACCATAAATAAATTTATAATAGTAATATAATAATATATAAATAAAACATTATATAATATGCATTTAAAATAAATCAAATTTATGATTTTTATCTGTTTTAAGTTTTGATATAAAGATTCATAATTCATAATATAAATACTATTATATACGAGAGAATGGGTCATAATAATAATAATAATAATATATATATGATGTTATTTGTTCTTGATGTCTTGAATTTCGATATATTATTGAAGTTTTTGTTTTCAAAATTGAAACTCGCTGGTTATAATAACCAAAAAATGATCCATTATATAATATATATTATTGCTAAATATTTAATGACTTTGATTATATCATATTTCATAATTTAAACGCTTTTATTATATAACCATTAAATGACTATATAAATATATTCGTTTTAAAATGATTTTAATCTTCTTTTGAAAAACTATATAATTATATATGAATTTAGAGACATTTTACATTGTAAATATTTGTCTTTATATAATACATATGCATTTTTTTTTTGATATATAGTACTAAAGATGAACACAAAATTAGTTAAACAAAAAAAAAAACATAAACAGTTACACACATGATCTCTTACGAATAAATAAGATAAAAATTTAGTATGGTATTTATTTTATAAATATATTATTAAATACAGATATATTATTATACAAAAATTTTAAATTTGAAAATATTAAACGTGCGATGAAAAAAAGAATAACGCAGAAAAATTTTGTTGTTCAACATATTTTTTTTTTTTATGTATGGTATGTATCATGAAATGGAATCAATTCGTTGCAACAATGTTGTTAAATAAATAATATATATATATAAGAAGAAGAACGTTGTTGACATGATAAATGTATGCCTATATAAAACACTTAACAAACAATTATTAATATAAAATGTTTATCTTTTGAGAAACATGAAAATATAAAAAAATACATATCAAAATACAATATTATTATTAGGTTGGCGACAAAATAATTGACTGTTTTTGTTTTCTGCATTTTAAGAATAATACATTTTTTATACACCTTGATTGCATTCAAATATTATTTTATGTTTTTAAAATTAGATTTTTCATAATTAAGCTTTTACACGAAATGAACGAAAATTTACTATACGCACCTATACAATTAACTAAATAAAATAAATTAAATGATTATTACAATGTTATAACAACATTTTGCAAGCGAAGATCTTCAACAACCAATATCAAAAGGTATACGAATTTTAATGGTTTAAGAGTTTTGGCCCAACTATAGAACAAATTAATAAATAATTCTAATGGTTTTTGCATTGGACGAATAACATTATTTGTAAAAATGTAATATATATTTGTATTTAAATGTAAAATCAACCGTAATTATTTTGCAATCAACCTAATATTATGTATTTATCGTGTATATATTTTTTGCGACCAGTTTTACACATATGATACCTTAATTTTTTATTCATTTTCATTTTATATACGCCCTCCACTTTATATATATGGTATATATAAAATAAGTGTATTATTTGTATGTATAGAGAAAATGAGTGATATTCACAAGAAGCACTTTAATAAATTATTAATATTACTATATTAAAATAATTATATACATATAAAAAATAATATATTTCCGACCAACCTCATATACCTCCTGACATTTTATATAATTTCCATAAATATAATTTATTACGTTGACTTTTATTTACATTATTAATATATTGTTAATAAATAAATGTTAAATACATTTTTTTAATTATATTAATTTATGTTTATATAAATTGTAGATTTTTTATATAATATTTCGTGTATATAATGTTAAAATTGATAAAAAAAAAAAAAACAAATAATTGGCCAAGGACTACCCAGAATACATTGAAAATTATAATTGTTTGGAGTAAATGACTTATAAACAATTATAAATTCGTATATTATATCTCTAATAACATAAAATTATACATTTTATTACATGAATTTATTGCAAGGCAATTTTATATTCTTCACAATATTAAAATGCCATTCGAAAAATTTAATGTTAAATATTAATTTTCTAATCAGTTATATAAATTAATTAATATTTAATTAATATTATATAAATTATATTATTACTTGCGTGTGTTACAATATTGATATAGTTATATTTTTATATTTCTTTATTTATATAATATCTTATCCTTATCTGAAAACATTAAAATATCCTTTATTTATTTTTCATTATTATTATAATTGTATTTATTTAATTACTATATTACAATTTACTAGCACGCAAACAATATAGTAGTAGAGTTTCGTAAAGTATATAAGTGTACTATGTTTTTTTCCTTAAATTATTTTGATAAATAGTTTCAAAATTTTACTATTATTATTTTATACAATCATTAAAATACAAAGAATTGAAGAAATGTTTAAAATGCAAATTACAATTAAATAATAATATACCAAAGAAATGTTTTAATTTAAATTTTACAAATAAATTTATTAATCAATGCATATATAGGATAGAAAGAAGAGATTTATAGAAATGGTTATTTTATTTTTCAAGCAGTTACCTATATTTGTTTTAATAATTTATATAGATTAAATTTTAAATAAATTACAATATAAGAACATATGAATGAAATCATTATTTATTTATATTACAATTTCATGTCATTATTATAATTTATGTCTAACGAATGCATTGCACAAGTGTGAAATATCTTATCTATATAAAAAACAATTATAATTATTTTGATATTACGTGTAGGTAGCAATATAAATTCTATTGTATAATAAATGGAAATAAAAATATGTATAAAATAAAATATAGGGAATCACGTAAAAAAACAATTGTATATATAAATACAAAGTTTATATAAATAACGCACACATAAAATTATTGTATGGATATAAATAAAATAAATAATAATTTTGTAGTGTTTTCTCAAATGAATGATAACCCAAAAAATAAAATAAATTGGACATGAACTGAGCTCCCACCAAAATACAAAATAACATGCAAAATAAATGTGTATAGTTTAAGAGTTTATTGTATTTGTTTTGATTTGTGTTATATGATTGATATAAATATAAAAGGTTGAAATTGTATAATTGTTGCACGCAATTTTACTTAAATCACATATATTTAGAACATACATAAACACACACACACACATATAAAATATATATAGGTTATTCAAAATATTCATCGAGCAATTATTTGTTGATTCATTTATTTTCTATTAATTACAATAATAATATATAATTCATCAAAATTATAGGTTAACTATATTATTCTTATATATGAAGTACGTCGTAATATTGATAAAACTAAATTTAACTGATATTTTGTATATTTATTTTATTTTGTAAACAGTGTAATTTTATATATTTTAAAGTTTAGAGACATTTTCAATTATATAAAAATAAATTATAAATAATAAATTAAATGTATATGTCTCTGTCTGTATAGTAGTTATATAGTTACTTAAGCTTGATTGACACATTTTCCGTTTATTTTTCTATTTTTTTTTATAGTTTTCTTTCAACCCTCTCTCTGAATAATAAAAGAATATAGATATATAATCGTATTTACCATAAATAAGTATATTAACTCATATAAACCCATATACAGTTTATAATATACTAACATATTTTATTTTGGTAAATAGTTATTAGATTGATGATGGCATAATATATTTTCTATTGATTGGTTGGTTGTTAAAATTACAATATTATAAAAGTATAAGTATTGTTACCAAATAGGTAGCGCAGCCATGTTACGTTTATAATGTCGTATATTTATTCCGTATATATATATATTTAAATATCTATTCTATATATATATTTAGTTTTTAACACCAAAAATTTACAAATTTTTAATATATAACAAAAGTAAAATATTTGTAAAAGCAGCCGAAAAAAGAAATTTGCTTACGTGTTCCAAATAATAATATCCGTCAATATACAATGTACAGGGGGTTGATTCAAATATGGTATAAAAATAACGTATATATGTATATATTTACGTGTATATCCGCTCAACAAAGTTAAATTGGATGGTTGAATGATTGGGTATAGTGTGTATATCTTTTTTTTTCTTTTTAGAAATGGTTGATGGTTGGTTGGTTTGTTGATACGTAACGATTACATTATTGTACACTTTATTTTTAATAGTTTTGTTTTTATATAACTATATACGATATTTTATCGCATATTATATAAAGTTTTAATATGATTAACCTAAAGTGGATTGTTTGTAATGTTATATATACAATAAATATACTAATATATATATATAAATATGATGGAAGTATTTATAGTTGCGTGCACTAAAAATAATACAATAATAATAATAAAATTTATGGTTAAGAAATTGTATTAATTGAATATTATTTTTATTTTATATAAAGTAAATTATATAATATACAAATAACTTAGTGTTTTTATATAGTTTTATTAGGTTGTATTTTTTTTTAAGAAGCAGGAGCTTATGTATATTGTATATTTACACAAATAAAACTATATATATTGAAAATATTACAACAGATTCGGTTGATATTAATTTAATAGATTTAACTGTTTGTTTTTTCTTTTAATATCATTTATTTATTGTTATATTGATAATAAATTTTGTCATTATATATTTTTTTTATAGTTTATTAGACGTAAAAATTTATTAATATATCGTACACAAATGAAAGTACAATAAATTAATTAAATTTTATCTAATTGAAATTTTTTGTATTATATCCACAAATAAATTTTTTATGAGTTTGAAAATAACTTATTTTATATAACAGATTAGATAAATTAACAGTATTTATGTGTAAGCATTATATTAAATATTATTAAATTATATATTTATGCTATATAACATTGTAAAAAATTAAAATGATATAGAAAGTGTTGTAAGTGTATCGACAAACGAGTCAAGAGTTCATAATAAAATATTGATTTGAAATAATTTCATACAAATTTATAATTAAGGCCATTATTTACAAGAAATCGATATTACCCTATAAATAGTCATAACTTTTAAGATAAAAATAATATAAATAAGAAATATTTGCGTTATATATAAATCCTTCTGTAATTGATTAAATAAGAATTTTATATTCTACAAAAGATTAGTTAGTTTTATCCAAAGATGGTATATCTAAAACTTTGGTTATTTAAATTAAAAAAAGAAGTTATATATTTATTTTGAAAATTCTACATATATTTTTCTGATTGGATTAAGTAAACGAATATTATGTATAGTATTAACTCTTTTCAAAATAAAACATTTAATTTTTGATAATGTTAGCATCACATTCAGAAGCTCATAAAATATAATCCATTATATTATTATAACAAAATAAATATATTAACCCAAAGGTAATATCCAAAATATTATTTTAAAATTTAAGCTAAAATTGGTTTGGCTAAAAATAATGAGAAGGAGGTAGTTATCTTTTCCATTGTATAAAAGAAAAATCATTTTACAAATATTATATATTTTATTTTTATATAAAAAGCTTATGAAAAATAAAAATTTATTAAAAATATTTCCAAAATATTATATATCGATAATAAAATTAAAGGGTATATATAGATGGATATAGGGTTAAATAAATTATAAATTATTTAAAGACTATATAACATTAACCAATAACCCAGTTATTTATAAACATTTTCATATGAATATTTTAAAATGTACAAATCCATATAATACCTACTCTATTATTAAAATTATAAAATGTTTATATAATATTACCATTATATACTAATACTAAATGTAATAAGTGTATATATTATAGAAATCCTTTGCGTATCAAATAACATAATTTACATTATAAAACATATATTTTCACTTTAAATGCAGGATATTATTTAACGTAAAAACCTCAACATATATATTATGTACAAAATATTATTATATAACATAAAGTTTTTGTAACAACAACAACAACAACAACAACAACAACTAATACACTAAACACTTTACATATATTACATTAGAATTTCATTAAATTGATAGTGGTTTTTATAAATTGTATGCATATTTTGATAATATATTGTATATATGTAACATAAACCAATATAATAATATATATGTCCCAGTGGGATGTTTCGTATATGTAGTTCCAATTTCTTCAATGCATGCATGAATGCATAAATTGTAAGTACCTCCAATTTCATGAATGACGTCAACAATGAACTCATTAATTAATTTATCAAAATATTGAAAATATTCACCAAAGAATTTATCGGTGAATTTATCTATGAATTCATAAGTAGTTTTAATTTCATAAATAAATTCAATAGCAAATTTGTTATATTTTTTGTTTACACATGAAATATCCACCCATTCCGAACCCAGGAGTATTAAAGTTAAAGAGTATAATATCGCAATGACCTTATAAAATTAAGTCATTAACATTTTTTAAAGTGAACAGTAATTGTATTTAGGTTAAAATCTACTATTTATTATTACTGATAATGTTGAATGATTTTAAAAATTATAATTTATCTAAATTACTTATAATGGGGAAAGGAATAACAGATGAAACCCAACTGAGTGTGAGACAATAATCGAATCACAAGTAAAGTTCACTTCTGTTTTTTTTTTTTAAAAATATTATATTTTCAATATTTTTCTCTAATATTTTATCTTTGAATTATTTTAAACACATTTTATCCAGTTGGAACTATGCTTAAATTCAGGAAAAACTGTGTGGGTAACGTTCACTTACTTTTTTTTTTAGAAAAATTATATATTTTCAATATTTTTATCTAATATTTTATCTTTGAATAATTTCAAACACATTTTATCCAGTTTGAAATATGCTTAAATTTTGTAAGAACTGTGTGGGATAATATTGTTATGAAGAAATATTCAAAAAAAATTGAATTTCTTTCATAAATTCATAAAAAACTGATAATTTTTAACTATTCATGTTTATAATTCCACTGCAATACATCAAAATAAAATATATAGTAAAAATTAAAATTTACACAATTTCAGTATAAAAGTATAGTTTAAGTTCGTTTAAGTATCCGGAAGTATTTTTGTGCGTTTATTTATTTATTTATTTATCCCACACACTATCAGTAGTTGTACGTAGTGGTGCAGTGTTTTTATAATTTATTAAATAATTGAAATTATTGAAAAAAATTGATGCGTTTGTTGGTTAATAAATAAAATATGATGTTTCTATATATAGGTGTAGAAATATGAAACGATCGCTTGTTTCGATATCGGTTTCGACTGAAAATTTTTTTGTGAACGTATTCACTAAATATCGATCTCTTTATCATTCAGTTTGTGTTTCTTACTAGCAAAAGCTTTGATTTTAGAATGTCGAAAATGGTTATTCTCATTTTATATGTGAATGGTTTTTATAGTTCCGAACTGTTGTGCGGCCATAAAAAATTCTCTCCTCCGCATCAAAATTTTCCCACCAAAATAATGAAAGCGTTTCATTAAATTTCGGTTTGTGGTTGTCAAATTAGATATTATATAAACTCTACCGTCAACAACGAATCACGTTAAAGCAATTATTACAAGAAAATCAACCAAGATTTGCAAGTCACGATAAAATGGGTTTACACAACAATACAATTCTGTCTCGCATGTCGCAAAACCGGTCATAGCAACGTGGAAAGCACTTGGATGGGATCAGTTCTCACATCGCGTTTATTAACCAAATGTTGCTCCATCAGATTATCGCTTGTTCAGATCATTCAATTCCATGACAAATTCACCCAATCCGATTCCATGAAAAATATACTTGTTCTGTACACATGAAAGATCCACCCATTCCGAAACCATGAACAACTCATCTAGAGAAGAAGTACTTACCACCAATGACAACTCTGTACAAAAGTTATCTAGAAAGTATTGCAAGAATAGAGTGGTGCTGACTAGAAGTAAGTAGTCAATCATCAATGTTATCATACATACCGGTTCCACTGGGGATATATGCGAAAACGCATATATACATAGATACACATAGCATATTACATCATGACTATATGATTATATAATACATATAATGTACGTTTGAAAGTTTGAAATCAAAAACTGTGCATTTGACATGCATGCGGTGACAATTTCAAAAATGAATTATGATGAGATTTTGATGAAATGAAATTTAGTTATATTAATAAATATATATACTACACTGCCTGGCCGAAAAATAACCGGGAATGAATTAAGAAAATAAAAACAAATTATTTTTTGTCATTTATAGAAAAAAAAACCGTGAAATTTAAACAATTTTAAAACGAATCTTTGTTCTTTATACACTTTTTGACTAACTTTTACAGTTTGTTTTCGATTCACAATACAAAAATCAATCAACAGCCACACAATATGATGACGGCGCCACCAGATCAATATATTAGAAAATCATTCCGGTTATTTTTTGGACAGAGGATGCCTAAATATATAGTATAAAATATTTTGTATACACAATGTTTTAGTAACAAATTAGAATACAAGAACACAGTATACGAAATATGTATAATGTATATGTTATACATATATTATATTTAGTGTATACATAATACAGTAATAAATTAATGATGAGCTTTTATCTCAGTAAATATATAATACTATGTCCTATAGATACTCGTGACTCGTGTGTATGTATAAATTAATTATATTACATAATATTTAGTATTAAGTTTAGATAATGTTTAATTTGGTTTTATCATGTTATAATACTTATAGTTCATTCAGCATATTTGTATAACGTTTTAAAATATACAATTTATATATATGCCATTAAACTATGTATATATATTTAAATTTATTATTAATTATGTTTAATATTTTAGCTTAACATTATTTATGCATAAATTTAATTAATTTCATTATATGGGAGTCGGTCATGTATATTGATGGAAAATATTCTTGTGAAGATATATATAGATACCCGCGAATATCACAACATAATATTATTTATTTATATATTTTATTTACAAATTTCATTAGTTTTTCCAATTATTTTTTTAGCAAAAAACTTAGCAATAACGACCTGCATTTATTGAGTTGCGTTCAGTAAAAGATTGTCGCTTGTAGCATGAAACTTAATGTGCTTGGTAGTTTTCATACTGGGTATATTTGTCTGTTGAGTTGTAGTGATCGCTGTCCACAAAGACTCTACAGACCTAAGAGTATAGTGGAGGATTATTTCCAAGACAAAATTTGCCTAACTTGTTGTCTGTCTGAAAATCTTTTAATTCTTGGAATTTTTCTATTAAATTTTTACCGCATAGAGAGAAAAATATATACTAACGGAAAAAAGCACAACTCCCCTTATATGAAAATTAAGATACTATTATTTTTTTGCTTCTGAATTGAGTGAATACGACCCATAAAAATTATTGTATATAAATAAATATTCTTTTAAATCAAATCTTTTATATACAACAATATAATACGTATTCGGAAATTACAATATTTAACAAAACAATGACACTATAATTTTAAATTTATATCATATTTAAAATTGTTGACAAAACAGGGACACACAACATATGTGTGGCAAAATAAACAATAACATATGACAATCATAAATATTACCACACAAACCATAATTTTAAATTTAAATAGTTGTGTGCGCTTTTTTTTTTTAACATTTTTATGTTATTCTTATAGAATTTATTTATATAAAAATAAATACAAATAAAATTGAATGTTTATTGCAATATGATGCAATGGGGCACTTGAGGGCACACACAAAAATGCATATTATATTATAATTTTTATTATATTGTAATAAATATATAATAAACGCAATGTTAAATAAGAAAAATTATATATGCGAGTATATATTGTCGTTTCTCGTTTGTACATGTTATTGTCAATTTTATATTCCGTATAGAAGTTATACAATTATAATAAAAAAAAAAAAGGAAAATAAAAGTAAATAAAATGTGTTGCGATTTGTTTAACGTAAATTGACCGTTAAATTGAATTTAAGACTGAATTTATTTGTTTCTTTATTCATTTATAAAACGAAGCCCCCCCCCAATAACCATATCATCATTTTATATTTTACAAGTATAATAAAAAAAAAAAAAAAATAATAAGAAAAAATCGAAAATGTAAAAGAAATAAATACACTATAAGTTTCTGTGCGTTGTTACATTCGTGCATATAATCATACTCGTAAATATATATATATATACAATATCTATTGAATAAATAAAAGAAAATGGGAAAACTTTAGATGAATACAAACAGAGTGCCGATCACAATTTTGTGAACACATGGCATTACCATATAATAATAACACAAAATATGCAAAGGTTATACATACACAATAAGAATTGTTTATCGAATGTTACATTTAAACTTGATTGGCATATAACAAAACAATTTCATCCGCATTATCATAATCAATTTATAATTAGTTGTACTTCATATAGAAATAAATTAAGTTATGATCTCTTGATCTCTATCTCTATGTGTACATTAAAGAATAATGAATTGATCATATTTTATTTAGTGCTAAATTTTCCCATATTACATTTACGTTTTATCACATTGAATGTATGAGTGTATGGAAAATTTTGATTGCCATTGTATCTGATAATATACAATTTACAATTTACATATATTATATATAGATTCATAATATTGGTATATAATTTAATGTAAATGATTTTGACAAGAATTGCTTTTATAATATTTTTTCTTCCCATATATATATATATATATATATTTTTTAAATGTATACGTTTACATATAAATTTTCAATGTTATTTGTGTATTTAATATTTATTTACGTTATAAATAAGTATAACTATACTATTCAATTAATTATATTGATTCTGTTTTTATATTAATATTATGTGCGGTAATTACAATAAAAATTTATTCAATTGAAAAACGGGTTACAATGTGAAATTTCAATTTTTATAATATAATTTATATAAATTCATATGTATATAGAGGAATGTAAAATAAGAAAAAGGTATATGTTATTATGGGATAAAATTCTATAACTACAAAATGATTTTAAAGTAATGGTAACTGTTATGCAATATAAATTAAATACATATATGAGAATTTATAATGCTAATTTAATAAAAAAAATATATTATGGTGGTTATCACAAAAATTTCTCCTATCGGATATATTAACTTTTATACTATATAGCAGGGGTGGGCAAATACTTTAAAGCGCGGGCCAAAATGAAATTTTCAAAATGTCTCCCGGGCCGGAGGACTATACCGCATATGCTTTGCACAAGCGGATGTTTGGGATGGAGTTTTTTCCCTGCCAATTTTTTTTTGACAAAAACACTAAGTATCATTTCAATTTGAATAAAATATGTCACGTAATTTTTAAAGAAATATTTTTATAAATAAATGCCTATTAGATAAACCAGTCAATGAAACATTTTATTTTGTTACTTATTTATGTCTTAATGATACAAATTATTTTATATTGACACATAGTTATTACAATTTAACATTTATATTGCATTTATGGAATTTTTCAACGGGCCGGATAAAATTAGCAAAAGGGCCGGATCCGGCCCGCGGGCCGGCTTTTGCCCACCCCTGCTATATAGGGTCAAACCATATATTATATATAAGTCTTTGTTTATGGTTTTATGAAATATATTAATATTATTTTATATAATATTTCATTTTGTTGGCATGTAAGAATGTTATATTGTTTTGTAATTTTATTTATTTAGATTAAACGAAGAAAAAAAAAGAAAAACGAATCATCAACTCTGTATGTAAATTAGAAGCATTATAATTTTAACGAAAAAAAAAAAAAAAATACGGTTGCATGACAATATGAAATTAAAGTGAATTTCTACAATTGATAAACTTTGATTTTTTTTTGTTGTTTATACCCTTTATTCAGTAAACATTCGATGTAATGACAAATATTTATAAGTAAATAACTTATACAAAAGAATTCCATTCTGTAAAATTTTTGTTATTTACATATAGTCGTTTCAATAATGTCAATAACATTTATTACATTCTTTTATAGAAATAATAACTCAAAATGGAATATATTTCCATTTCCAAATGCATAAAAATAAAAAAAAATAAACGTCTTATCAATATAACATATTTAATGTAAAAACTCACTTATGGTTTGATTCACTTAAAATTTTACCTTTGTTCAACATAATTTCACTAACAATTATTATGTATTAGATTTTTTTTTATGTTTATAAAAGTATATAGCACTCTTTCCATTTGATATACATAATCTCGCTGCAGTATACTTGAACATACAATATATATAGAAATAAAAAATCACATATATAAGTTTCCATCGTTAATTCGTTACAATAAAAATATAATTTATAATAATAATAATATACCTGATGATTTTTAATGGTGATATCAATATTTTTATAAAATACATGAAAAAGTATTTAAGAATTTATAGATTAATTAAAGATTATAACTAAAATGTATATATAACATATAGCATTTCAACACGAATGGTAAAATAATTTTCATATTTATATATTGTTGCATTTTGGTATATGAATATTGTAAGTAAAATACTTTATTTTTTTTATTATGTTAATGCATGACCATTATTAATTGTTATGATAATTATAATATAATATAATTTATATTATATAAAAACTGAAATTGCATTTTAATAAAGAATTAAATAATATAAAAAGTATTTATTAATTTTATTATTATAGTTGAATATTTGTATATAATATAGCGTTCGAATGGTGTATTCAGAATGAAACGCAATGACTTGCTTGTTTAAATAAAATTATTATAACACAAAAAATATTAAATAAATTAAAAAAGTTTACTTTTAATTACGTATGAAATTAATAATACTGTTTTATACTATTTGTGTTACGAAATATGTGCATTGCGTGGACTATAACTGTACGCGGTAATAAAAAACGTACTCATTCTCACATTTACTATATAATTGTATATAGCACCAAATAGATGTGTATGCAGAAAAAAATATTAAATATATATGAAGACTGTTGATATCTAATTTGAAAAATCATTCATTTATTTTACACACAAAAATATATTAAAATATAATTTATTTACTTTATTTATATAATATAATTTTCTTAATATCAATTGGAAAAATTTCAAATACCATAGAAAAGTGAAAAGTTACAGAAAATACAGAAATCCAATATGGTATAGATTTTATTTTATATATAAATAAAACGTCAATATTTCAAAAATTTTTATTGCAATAGACAAAAATGTAAATACAAAGTACATATAAAAATTTATTGAATTTAAATATAAGAAAATGCATTTCATTTATCAAAAACTTTTATTTTTATTGATGATATATAACATAAAATTCTATTATTTCTCATTCTTATTTTTAAATAAACTACACATTTACTTCATTTGAACACATAAATTCTGCAACTAATAAGAAATCTGATACAATTTTAGATTATATTTTTATACATAAGTTTATAACATGAATGTTTTGCAAAATTTTCCAAATTGTATTAATTCTTTGTTCATAGATCTATGTAAGCGTGAATTATATGTTCCACAAAGAAATATTAAGCATATAAATATCTAGTCAATTTATTTATTGATATTATTTATTTTTCCATCAACATGTTAATATATGAGCGTGTGTATTGTATCTTTAAATGAAAATATTATAGTGAATCAAAACGATAGAAGATGATAATACGATAAGTTACCATTTTCATTTTTATTAAGAGTATACTATATTTGGAATAAGCCAATTTTTAACTTAAATTTTCTTTATATATATCACAAATAACACCGTAATTGTGTTGTAAGAAAATAAAATAAAATTATTATTCGTCTATTTTACCAATACTATGGTGTCTGATGTACACCACCGCCAAAACACACTGATATAAATATATTTTATATAAAGAAAATTATATATTTTACATATATATATTTTTTAATATAAATAGTTTTCCGATTTTTCTTATTTAAATATGTTTATATTTTTAAGACTTGAATTGAATACCATATAATAATATATATTTGCAATGACAATACATAAGGAAAATTCTATTTTTATTTAAATTGTTGTATTGTACAGATATAAAAAAAAAAATGTTTTTTATTTGTTATTGCACTTTGACACTTTCTTATTTACATTAAAAAAAAAAAAAAAAAAAACACTGACGGAAAAAATACAAACAAATTGAATAAAAAAATAAATTATTTGATAAATACAATAAATAGAAAACTTTGTGTATTTTATAAATGAATATAATTGACATTATTTACATTATATTTAGTTACAATAGTATAAAATCTATGAATATAATGATAAACTGCAATGTTTATGTATACTGTAAAAGTGTAATCAATGGATAGAATGGAAAATGAATTATAGTTAATGAAATATTATCGATACACACATATGACGCTGCTTAATACAAATATAAAAACCATTTTATTAACCATTAATTGAAATGAACAAATGGCACAATAAAATTTGAAAGATTTTCCATTAAAATCTCAAAAAATTATATATTTGCATAAAGATAATGTATAATTTTAACCAAATTTCAGTTGCGGTTGCAGACGAAATTCTCTATTTTCAATCATTTTCAATCAATCAAAGATAGAATCCTCACACAACTACTTATTGTTATACCTTAGTAATAATTTATCTGTCTCCTATTTGAATATATACGTATACGTACACGAGGAGTCCAAACTTTTATGCATGTTTCAAAAAAAAATTTCAGCTCTAATTAATTATTAATTTAAAAATTTTTATACCACAAATTTTCCTGCGCAGACAGAAAAATTCTATGCACAACAATATTTACTTGGCACATTAAATAATTTATGTACCATCCATTTTTTTTATAAACATTCAATGGAAAATTAATAAAAATGAAAATTTGTGGACTTCAAAAGTGTGTTATTCGAATTTGAAAAGAAAATTCAATTATTAAATTTAATGAACAAATTGTAAACATCATTTTCAGAATCTTTATTGTACAAGTTAAAAAAAATATATATATATATATGAATTGAAGCGGGTAGAGAATATATTGTATAATAAAAATAATTGTTATGACCATAATATTGTTTGGAAAAAAAAATATATATAGAATTTTCCATATATATAAATAATATAAAATGTACATTATATTATTAATACAAAATATATATTGTATATGTTCGCCGCGTATACATGAAACATTTGTTTTTTATTATAGCTGGCATTGTTGTTTGAGCCCGAGCGTTAATATAAACCATATTTTATATTATATTTTTATTGTTTTAATTTTGTGTGGATTTTTCTGATAAAAATCCCTATTGTTTTAGTATTTTCCTTTTTCGTTTTTTTTTTTTTTTTGTTTTCTATTCGCAATTTTCATTTTTAATTTCCAGTACAATTTCGACAATGCCATCGCCGCACATAATACATCTGCCATATCCATATATATGGTATATGGTATATGAAAATGTGATGTAAAGTCATTAAAACAAAATTGGCAAAGTTTTAAAAGTTTTGAAAATTTTCTCCAGTTCATTATTTTTTCTGTATATTATTTTATAAAACATAATATATATTAAAATATATTGTTGCGTTTGTATATAAATGTTTATGTACAAGAAATAAAAATTTGTTATATAATAAAACCTATCATAAACCATATACAGTCAAACCACATTAAATGGAATTGTTAATTAAATTTAAAGGTGAAAAAATTATTTTTTTAATAAATGATGAATTAATGGAAAATATTTTGAAAATACATATTATAAAGAAAAGAGCCTTATACTCACAAATTAACAGAAAAATCGAAAATGAAACAGTTTAACTTTATTAGTACAATAATTATTTTAAGTGTATTTATACGTATGAAAATTCAAAACATATACTTATTATAAAATTGGCCAACATCATATTATTATAGTTGGTTTTTTGGGTACATACATATACATATATTATATACTCCATCCACATAATATTGTACATATATAACATTTGATATATAAATGTGAAATAATTCAAAATGATATAGCGAAAATAAATGTATGTGCGAGCCGTATATAAATTCTATTTGAACTAAATATTTTGTCCATGGTATACAACAAAGAAAAAATATTTTAAAATTTGTACAATATTATAATATAAATAAATAGACATAATGCGCAATATTGCGATACTTCCTAAACATGATAATAATAATAATAATAATAATAATAATAATAATAATAATAATAACAATAATAATATATAAGTACTTGCAACTTTTTGATAATAGAAGTTTATTGTTATTATTATTTTTATTATACATGTGTATCTTTTATAAGATTAACGTACAAAAATAATAATGCTAAATTTCTGACAGAAAATAAACAATTTCTTATTTATTTTTTATTTATTTCATTTCAAAATTTTATCGTAATGTAATCTTTTGTGTGAATCTTTTTTTTTTTTTTTGTTTTTGGTACAGTATATTTTTATGGAAACAAAGTATTAAAAATTTTGTTTTTTTTTTATAGATGGATAATCAACACTGAATATATTTATAAATTTGAATATAGTACATTTCATTGAGATTGTCTTTTAATCCATCAATTATATGAGCTGTTATTTATTCTCTTATTACATATAAATATATATCACACATGCGGACGCATTTAGAAACAATGAATAATTTCATAATAAATTTTTTTAAAACCATCATTTCTTCAATTTTATAATATAGGAGTAATAAATATAATGGATGTGTTTATGGGTCGGTTTTAACTCTATATGGGATTTCAAAATTATGTCAGTAATAAATGTTTCGCAGTGATTTCATATTATAAAATTTTTTTTATATGTATAATAACCATTTACATATTTAAATAAAATTTTATAATTGAAATTTTAATTAAAACAAAATTTTTTTTTTATATTTCAAAATTGTTGTAGCAACATTGTTTTTTATGTAACAAGTTATTTATTAAATTTAATTATAAAATGTTTAACATGTTTTGTTATGGTTATTATATATATATATAAAGTATGTCCGTGTATCTGTGTATATGCATATGTGCGAAAAAAAAAAAAAACACAATTACATGTATTGTGTAAAAAAGTAATGTGAAATTTATTTTAAAATGTATATTTGTTTAATAGAAAATATGTACAAACGAATATATTGGATACATATAGCATGAAACAAATTAAAAATAAAAAATCTATTAATTTATTAATAATGCATTTTAAATTGCCAATAGTTAATGTATACGTTTGTCGTTTATTTTGTAGGTATTATATACGAGAATAAATAATAGTAAGTATTTATAATAATGCATAATTGCATTGTATATGAATATTTATATAGGAAAAAATTCATTTATTAAATTTATTTATTTTAAAACATTTAATATATATAGTAAACAAAAAAAAAAAGGTAAACATATAACTTGTTTGGTATAATAAACAAGTGTGTAACTAATATTATATAAAATAAATAAATGTATGTACACATATGTATAAAATTACATATATGCAACATATTTATTATATATATATATATATGGTAATATGTATTTAATATTGTAGCATATCACGATTTGGAACACGATGTACAATTATTCTATTATTGGGTATTAATAATCCCATTCACTTTATTTAAATAAATAATTGATTTTATCGAATATTATGTTTTACTGGTTTTTACATTAATTTACACCGCAAAAAAGATCCACGATATTATATATACACAGTAATGTTCAAAAGTTGTATGGTGCACAACTGAATAAAATAATTTAATTATATTTTTAGTATAGTGAGTAGCGAGCAACAGGAAATTATTGCCTTGGCGGTAAATTGTTCGCAAAAGTGATTATAACGATTTAAAGTAAAATATTTTCCCTTTCAATATAATTATAATTTTTAACGCAAATATATTGCTCAACTATATAGTTTCTTCAATTATAAACTTACATATTTGAACATGACTGTTAAATCAATATTATATGTAAATATGGTATATATAAATATTATAATATTATGGTATAGAATAAAATTAAAATATTATTAAAAAATAAAAAAAAAACCTTATTTGTAAATTGTATAAATAAAGTTAATTTATAACATACATTTTTTTTTAATTTCTTATTTTGTGTATAGATACAAAATTAACAAAATATAGTAATACTTATTGTGCGATGTTTTAAAATAAATAAAGAATTATAAAGAATATCAATTTTACAATAAAATAATCTGATTTATTCATGAAATTATTTTATTCTTTTAATTTAATAATTATATTTATTTGGTATGTATGTTTCCTTCATATGTATTTCCATAACGCTATCATTTTTTTATAAAAAAAATAGCAAAAACACTACTTACTCACTTGAAAATGATACTTCCAATATATATTTGAGTTATTTGGCAGGTAAATCAATATTATTTCTCATTATTTTTTGTGGTTTTGTGTTTAAGTAATGACAATTTTTTTACGGAACAATAATCCTATTACAACGTGTTCAAAGTTTACATTGTTAATATAATGAAAAAAAAAATAATTAATTTACATAAATATAAATGCTGCGATGATTACTGAATACAATTTTTACCTAGATACACCTATTTTCATATACCCAATTTTTTTTTTACGTTTGTATGAATATAGTAAAATTAAATTTGTTATATGTTTATGATTTATTATGTTATTTGTTGTTTTTATGTTATAATTAATTAATAATGCCATCATCATATGGTAGGTATTCATATATATAGTAAATACGTATATATATATATATATATGAATTACAACAAACAATTAGTAATTATTCATATTTATAAATTAAAAACAAATATTGCAACATCTGCACATGTAGAAAAAAAAAATATATTAGAAAATTGTTAAAAATATACTGTAGATATAATTTTCTCTTCTTTTACGTGTGGGATATACTATAAATTAAATAAATTATAGATTGTTTAAAACATTAAACAACACAATACAAAATCGAACAAAAAGAAAGAGTTTGCATTTATGCCAAAATCGTTAATATTCATTTTATACTATATATATGTAATAATGTAAATATAAAACATATATATTAATTACAATAATGTGTTTTTCTATATTTTGTTTGAATATTTATTTGAACCAAAGAAGAAAAAAAAAAAAAATCAAATTCTTATCTATTTATATCGACATAATGCAAAGAAAATTAAATTATAGACATATAAATTGTATACCATACATATCTTTAGATCGATATCGATTGTAGTAGTATACAATATAGGTATTAGTATTATATATATAGATAGGTGTATATGTGTGATGATCAAATTGATAGAATTTAGTTCTGGTTAAGGTTAGGGCATTAATCCATCTTAATATATAATACAATGTATGTTATTATTATATATTTATATGTGTGTTTGTGTGTGTGAGTGCTAGAATATAACATTTATAAATGTTATATACATTGTACATTATATAATACAAATGTAATATATAAAACCAATTTTGAAATCAGAAGAGGTTCGCAAAGCAATCGATTATTTGAATCTGACATACAAAAATAAGTCTTATTGCTATATATATTGTATATGTATTGTTAAATTGTATATATATTTTGTGTATACGGTGGTGTTATATATTATTTATATTTTTTTTTATTTTATTCAGGAAAGGAGTTTTCTATTGAAATTGATCGGGTGATTAGCACGAATACTATATATATATATATATATGTGTATTATATATTGAATAAGTACGAAAATAGATTGTATGCAATAACATAAAATTAAATCCATATATAGTTAGAGTTACCTCCTTATACACATATACGGCGGTACACATATATGCACACACAAGTATAATACAAGAAAATAATAATAATGTTTGAAACGTGCTTAAATGGGTGGAAAATTCTTCTTAGATTTATAAAATGAAATATATATTATATTATGAAATAATATATTATTTGGAAAAAATAAAAAAAGGAAAAAAGTCAATAATATAGATTATAATATAAATATTGTATATTCTAACACATATATAGAATAGAACAAAAAAAAAATATAGGAAAATTTTAAAATCCCCAAGTTTTACATTCACGTAGAATTTTGTATAATTTATAAAATAATTAATGTACAATATTATTAAATATTTTATTGAAATTTATATATATATAATCATAAAATCTCTTTGTTTATTTCCAATATATATTCACTCTGTATATATTGCCATATTCACATATTCCAAATTTAATTATAGTTTTTTCAATATACACGTAGTCGTATTTTTTTTTCAAATTTAAAAGATCCTTTTTTATTTAATCTCGCTAAAATATTTCTTATAATATAAATAAGCTTACAAAATACTTTAATTCTTTATATAAATAAATATATATATACAGAACACTTATGAATATAGTGAGCTATTAATGGAAAATAGTGGATTCAAAGCGTATCACACATATATACAAAGTATTTATGGAAAGGATGAACTTATCGATTTAATCATATATGTTAATCATAATGAGAAAACGATATAATAATTTTAAAATAAATAAATTTAATATTTATAATATTAAAAAAAAATAGCTAAAAGCTCATTTAATTAATTTGATTATTATATACATTGACTCATATTTATAGATTGAAAAGTATATATGATCGAATATGTGTATATCCTTATTCGTCCTTATATGCTACATATGATGTATATACAAAAAAAAAAATAAAAAAGGTCTCAATAAAGGAATTTAAATTTACTTTCTTTTTGTTTTTTTTTTTTCTTCTTTCTCCATTTTTGATGATTGTATCATCAAGACAATTGTTTTGGCTATGGCAATCAATTTTATATATATAATTTGTGTAATATATATTCGTGTATACTAAAAAGAACATATATACATGTATTGTACATATCAAAGTTTTGATATCGAAAGAGGTCGATTGAATTGTTTATTTTGATTATACACAATGGACCAGTTACAACATCTACATGCATGTGTATCTATATATATACAGAGATTTTCCTACGATGCCTTATTTTCAAATCAAATATTTTCAATATATATAAACATTAAGCTTGATTTTCTTCTTATATATATGGATTTGTCTTCATTTATATTTTTTCTTTTTTTCCTATATATGTGAAGCATAACATTTATTTTTGAATTAATTTAATATATCTGTGTACCATAAATACATATATTTATATATATTTCATATAAGGTATTTATAATATAGTACGTATAGTTTTTTAAATTTATATATATATGATTTTTCAAATATGTATGTGTATTTAAACATTTTAAATGATTTTCGTTTTTGCATCAAATGCATTTTATATTAAAAAAAATGAAATAGAAAAAGAAATAGTTTTTTTTTGTATTCGTCGCAATGCTGTATCTTATATAAATTTTATATATTTTAATTTTAAATATATATATATCATCAGAAATGTGATGATGGTGGAATAAAATAAAATTAAAATAAAAACAATAACCTAAACGAAACAAAAACATTAAAATGAGTTTATAATAAACATGAATAACATACAATTAAATATATTATTGTATTTATATAGAGAGAAATGTACAAGCAAAATTGATTGTCACAATATTTTCCATTACAATTTCACTCTTATATTAAATTCGTTCGTATATGCATCTTTAGTTATATTTGAATACAAATGAAAATATATATATATATATATATATTTTAAAATAAGTACATTTGTTTATTTTAAGAGACCAACAACAACAACAATTGATATTATATGGTTAAAAAAAAGGAATTTATAATATAAAAATTGTATGGGGTGAAAAATGTGAATATAATAACAAACAGAGTCTGCAGTTGAAACACACCACATACCAATACAAAATCTAAATGCAAACAATATAAGTATATAAGTATATATAGAGTTATATGTATACGAATTAAAAATAAATGTGTAAAGCCTTTTTAGCACATTTTCAACACAATGAAAATTTGTGTATTCCAGAAATGAACGAACATTTCTTTTTTTTTTTGCATTTCACCAGTCAATTCCATGACTTAATTTGCATACATATTGTACTTTGTTCTTGAAATATTTAAAATCTAATTTTCATGTTGTCGAGCTCTTGTGTGCTACACACAAACATACACATATATACGTATATGTATTTAAAGTTACATATTTTAGAAGATTTTTTGTGTATCCGCATCTAAATATAAAATAAATATTTCTTCAGTTTATTTAAATTTTCTATTTACTTTTTTAATTTTATTTTCCAATTATATATAACATACAATTTATATACGCAAGGAAAATTGTATATAATGTATATAATTGTATATAATAAAGTGTATTATTAAATAAAGAATATACATTATATAGACAATAATAATTTTATATATTACAAATATATAACATTTAAATATATTATAATTTCTAATAATCGTTCACATTTCTTTATAAAATGTTTATTGAAATTGTTTGGCAGTGAAATTTTTTATATTTCTTTCTTCTTATTTATTTAATTATATTTCTTCAACTAATGACAATTATTAGCTATAAAAAAATAATAATATATAATTGTAATCAATTATTTAAGCAATTTAATATAGAATATATAAAATACACTATTATTCAATATATATTATACTGTATTCAAATAGTAATAATTTGTAATACTCGTAAAAACTAAAAATATTGTCGATGTTTTTTAAATTATAATCCAAAGAATTTGTGTCAATAAATTTAAAAAAATTAATTTCTAAAATATATATATATGGTATAAAAATAATAAAATATAAAATTTAATACTTTCGAAAGAATAAGTATTAAAAACTATTTATAAATATATATATATATTTAGTATAAAACTGCATTTGAAAAAAAATGTTTAAATTGTTGAATTTTCACTAACATACATATATACAATTCAATATATATATATATTTCTATATATGTACTTATATAGTATAATGCTTATACTCTTTATCAACTTATTATTCAAGTCACATTTTGATTGCATAATGTAATAGCAGTATCTATAATATATAGCGCAATAGTACATTCAATATGGGGGGGGGTGGGGTGTGGGTATATACAAAAAGGATGGTGTATCAACGATGGTGAAGAGGTCCACTTAGAGTGTATATATTGTGATGGTTCTACAGTTTATTGAAGATTATACTTATCTATATATTGTATATATATATATATATATATATAAAATATTATTATATTATATACATATAAGTATAAAAAGAAAGAGCAAGCGCAACTGTATATATATATATAAACAGGATTATGCTGACTGTTATAGAATATATATCAAGTTTTTTATCTACATATACTGCATACTGAATTTATATACATATATTATACACAAATAAATATATCTATATATATATATACATAATATAAATGGCATATGCATATATATAACATATATATACATTATTGATACTACTGGGAAATGGATTACGGAAAATAGGATACTGTACGTACATGTTGTATATATTATAACATATATAAATAAATGAAAATTCCAACATAAGTCATATATCAAAATGTATATATATGTACAATTTGAAATAGTTATATAATATGTAAATATATTTATTAAGTAGTTCTATACGAGTAAATATATTATAAAAATGTATGCGCTTTTTTTTATTGAGCTTTTCGATTTATTTTTTTCATCATTTAAATAAATGTTCATGAATATGGATATGGTTTTTTTTTTTTAAAGATTCATCCGAGATTATTTTAATAAAGCTATATATCTTATATATATGAATAATATGTTATAATGGGCAACAAAAAATAATACCATATACATATATGGACTCGTACATGTAAGAAGTAATGTATATCAATAATTGTAATATAGCTGTAGATTTAGGACTATATATATATTCATACAGGTATACTTATGCTTATTATAATAAACTATATATATGTATTATTTATTTTAAATAACAATATATGTTAATAACTATCATCGCATATAAATTATATGTTGAATATATGGCATCAGTACGCAGCAGAGCATTTGTGGTAAACATTATTATTATTTAATTCAGAGAAAGCATTTACTGAAAATCATCGCGTATGCATATGGAAAATAATCACATATACAAATTTCCGCATATATTATCATATATCATATCAAAATATATGCGGAATGAATGCGATCATGCGATCGGTTTGAAATTTATTTGATACTTGTTAAAATTCAAAAATTTTCTAAAAGAAATTGTGCGAAAAGAGAAATTTGTTTTGGATTTAAAAATTAATGACAGAAAAATATATATCATTATTTCCGAAATGAGATGTTACAAGAAGTATAGAAAAATTAAATTTGTAAAGTATAAAATCATTGCAATGGTAGTTCTAGTGTTAAAATATTAAAATTATAAAAATTTTAAAATTTATACGAACATCTAATATATAGTAAATTTTAAAATTTATAAAAGCAAATATTAAATTCAATACCATCTTTATATTATATTATTATTATTAACATTATAATATATATTATAATAATATTATAACTCGTTTAATTTAAAAATTAAATTTTAATGTATCGTCTTTATAAATATTATATACAATTCCATGTATTATTTATTTATATAGCATTACGCCGGGCTTATAAGAAAATGTATCGATATATATATATACACATACACACACTTCTTACAATATTCTATTCAAAAAGCTTATATTTGTACTCGCGTTTACTTTTTAATATGTTTTTCCTTATTTTCTCTATTTCCATGCTGCTATTATTATTATTATTATTATTATTATTATTATTATTATTATTATTATTATTATTATTATTATTATTATTATTATTATTATTATTATTATTATTATTATTATTATTATTATTATTATTATTATTATTATTATTATTATTATTATTATTCAATACGTGTTCAATTTCTTGTTACAAATTTTACATTTCTATACACATAATATATTTAGATTATATTACATATTATTGTATGTTTTTCTTATTGTTGTTGTTTTTGTTTGAGATATATATATATATATATATATAGAATACATTCAAATACAATATAAATTCTTTTACACTTCATCATTTTTCAACATCACATCAAATAGTATGAAATAGAAATAACCGCATTACTTTTTTTTTTTTTTTTTCATTTTGAAATCAATATATCAATACAATATATTGTATATGGTATATCGAAAGTCCTTTCAAATATACACTAATATATAACATCAAAAAGTTTTCTATACGTTCATATACAATGCACATACAGTTAAAAATAAAACCTACATATATATATAGTGAATATAACATTATATATATAACACTTCAATTGAAGATGAATTTATCCATTGCATTACACATTGCTATATATTGTGTAAGTATATATACGTTCATTTTTCTAAAAGAAGTTTTATCTCGTATTATATCTCGTATATAAGATAAATATACATGTACAGATTAGGGATAAATTACATATACGTATAAACTTTAGATAACTATTATAAAGGTAGTATAGATAGATTATGTCACAGTAACAAAAAAAAAAAAGTGTTATATCATTTCCTTAAGTTCTATATATTGTATATATGTAAAATTGTACATATATGTAATAGATAAAAATTGGACAAAACTGTGTGTATGTATATTGAATATACATAACATAGATGTATATTATACGGAAATCATCTCCCTTTTTTTGCCATATACACGACTACATATATCTCTTCAAAATGCATATATATATTTATAGTATATTCTTTTTTAAGGATTTTTATCACATCAAACCTTATATATATATATTATATATACAATAATATAATTGTATTTATTGATAGATATAGATATGTGTATAGAGGAAAATAGGAAAATAGTATAGATGAATGGAAATTACATGTATGTTGTGATAAAGATACATATGTATATATATAAAGATGATTTTCACATCATATATATATATACGTATATAGACAGAAAATGGACCCCAATTCATTTCTAAACTATATGTGTGTATACATGTGTGTGTGTTATGTATATGTATCCTATACAGGACAATGTGAACAGAATACTAATTTTTCGTACATTCTATTTATATATATATATATTTTTTTTTTTGTATAAATGTGATCGATTGATGTATATATTCAGATAAATGTTTGAAATTGTATAAATATATATATATATATATATGTATTATATAGTTGTACATATATATATATACAAAACACTCAATCTAGTTTTTGATGTAGAGCAGACTATTTGATGTTGAAGATATAATGGTGATTGGTACATTCATATATCGATGTATAAATATAAGTATATATATAACAATTAAATCTATATATAGTGTACAATTATGAGGGTAAGAGTTTTTCCCTATATAAATACACATAAATATTTTGGGTATAATATACCACCACCACCACACATATATTGTGTGTCAATAGAATACGAAGAGGATTAGATATTGATTAGAACTGTATGAATAGGTAATTATGTGTAAATTTTAATTTAATAAATTCGATAATACTATTTCTAAGTGTATATCAAATTTCAATTAAAGTATATATATACAATATGTTATTAATGTGTGTGTGTGTGTGTGTGTGTATCGCCAATAAGGACGATGACATCGAAAAAGAAAAAAAATTCTATTGAACATATGCCCGCACTTATGATAAAAGAGTGTAAGCACTTATACGTAATGAAATATAGTTTTCAAAATAAAACATTTCATACTGTCGCTAAATTAGTATAATTACTGTATCAGTATATGAATAAAAAAAAGGTTATATATATACGATAATACATCTTCAAATGAACTTGCAACTTAATTAATTAATTAATTCATTAATTAAGTGATTAAAGGATCACATATAATTGATAATTATTTACAATTTTAATTTGCTTATATATAAAGACAATAAACGCATATATGTATTCATTTGATTTTATAAAAATAAATATTATAAGGTGTACTGTAGTTTAATGGCAAAATATGTTATGTTGGTATAAGATATGTAAAAGCAATATTTACATCTCGTATAGTCGATAAAGTTATTTTTCCAGGTTTTTGATGGATTTCGTTTTAGCTTAAATTCATCATTCTATACCGGAACAATGTAATGGCAGAAGTGTTTTTAAATTTAAAATTTGATTGAATTTGATAAATCCAAAATTTTTTAAGCAGTTCTATATATATTCTGCCATACTTTAAAATTTGCATTCGTTTTAATAGCTATAAGAATATAAAAATAGTGCTTAAAGTTTATATAAACCATTATACTTATACTAAGATTATATTTTTTATCTAATGTATTATATACACACACACTATATATATTGTGATATGTACATAACATAAATAATATACATATGACTTAACATACATACTTTGATAAATTCTTTTCTTTTCGTATACATATTATATATGAACTTTATTGATGTTTACACAAGTAACAAAATAATTTATTTGATGAAGAAAGTACAAAAGAATGTTGAGAATCTATTTTTATATATATTATGTTATTATACAAATATTATAATACAACACACAATTCTCTCAACTGAATTAATCAAATTTATTTGTTTTTATCTTATTCGTACAATTGTTATATATATATATAAAACATATATATAACGTATATATATAACGTATATATATAACGTATATATATAACGTGCATATACATAATATAAACACATTCTTAATATACAATATTTATTTATGTATAAGAAACTCATCCAAAAGTCTTCTCATATTGTGTGTTCGAACATCCGGAACATTGTAAACATTATATTTATGTTTTACTTTATATATTTTATATACAATACCATATATATAATGTTAAAAAATAAAAATAAAAAGAACATTTCAATGAAAGCTAAACGAGCTGGAAATTGAACAAATAATAAATAGACTGTTTGTTACTGACATGCTTTTTAAGATATATGTATATAAACATGAAAATATATAGATATTGAAATTTGATTTGTTTTGTTAGTTCTTGTTATTATTATAATTTTTAGTTTTTTCTGTATATAAAAATATAGAAAAATTAATTTAACATTATTATATATTTAATTTTTATTCATTATTCTACAACACAAGATATTTTGCATATTTTTAAGATTTTAATTTACACATTTATGTACACATTCAGCCGCATATAGAGAAGAGTATTTTAAATTAAATCAAATTTATATATATATATATAGTTATAGTAATGCAAGAGCAAATAAATAATAAATAATATAAATTTTCTAAAATAATGTAGGTAGATCAACACACCTGTTATAAAAATTCAATTTCAAGTATATATATATATATTTTGTTTGCATATAAAATAAAATTTTCTAATAAAATGAAATACGTGTGTTTTGAATGTACTTATTTTTCATATAGTAAATAAACAAAGTTATAAATGTAATAAAGCATATAAAAATAAATATAAATATCAAAAAAAATACTATAAATTTATTATTGAATATAAAATAACATCTGTCTACTCCACAAACACACACACACACACAATATAATAATATATTTTTTATGTTAAAAATGTAAATAACTCATGTAGTGATTATTTTTGCACTTTGTCATACACTATAACCTAAAGTCTCTATATATACTACGTAAATTATATAAAAATCTATATATATTATAGACATAGTCATTATATTATACCAATCGTATATATGCAGATGATTCATTATAGATAAAATAAATTATTATGATGTATATTTTATTTTTAATATATATATTATATAGGTATATTATATATACTTTATGTGAAACTTTTTCAAACAGTGGTATGCAAAAGTCATTGTATACATAAATAAAATACATTACAAACATGTAAAATAATAAGAAAGACAACAACAACAACAACAACAACAACAAATGTTCATCATAAATAAATATGTATAAATAAATTTGTACATTTATACCACCAACTAAATAAAAAAAAAATACATCGTATAATAATTCTTCTGCGTATATCATTATACCATTGTGTTTTGTGTGTTGTGTGTACTGTCGTATTTCATATAAATATAATATTTAGTTGCAGATATAAATGTAAAAGAAAAAAAAAAAATAAATAAAATATTTAATATAAATTATTATTATCGCAGTTGTAGACCTAATCGTTACATGTAACCTTTGTACATTTTTGCATTCTTTATATATTTATTATATACGACGAGTATTTGCAAGATATGTATAAAAATTTATAGTATTTTATATTATAAGAAATAATTTTAATAATAATAAAATTGCAATGCCAATCGAAATTTATGATTGATTTGTATATGTGTGTGTGTGTGTGTATTCTTACAAAATGTCAATTGTTGACAGTTTATTAATTTTTATAAAATTTCTTATTTAATTATATATAAATATCATATATACAATAGTATTTTATATTGTTATACAATGATTATTTAATAAAATGCATTTTTGTGTTCAATAAGAATATATTATAGTTAACGCATTGTTGACCGCTCAATATAATATATAATTAATTATTATAATTACAATGGCATAAACTAAATATAAATAACAATACATAAATTTTAGAAATTATTTATTGATTTATTATTAATATTATATAATGTATAGTTGGTCCACAACCAAATCGAATTATTTATATTTGAAGATTTTTATTTTAAATGTTTAACAATTATGGTATAATCATTCTTACTATTCTGTTTTTAAATTTTATTCAGAATTACTACAGCTATACGGTGGAATCATTATTTGCACAAGGTACATATGAAATATTCAACAATAAATCTTGTACTTTGTGGCCAAAATTCCTCAACGAATTCTTAACAATTCAATGTTTGTTAAAAATTCAATAATTTTAGAATAAAATTGTATGCCAAAGAAATAAGGAAAAATTACCATGGCATATGTATCGGATAATGTATTGCAATATCTATAGCAAATACGAAATTTATTCAACACTAAATTATTTAAATAATTATATTCTATTCTTAATATCTTTTTCATTAGTCGTTTATGTGCTTGGTAATTTGTGTAAACCGTACAGACAATCGATTATGTCTAAATCTCGAGAAATTATTATATTAATAATATACAAATACATAAAAGCATATCATATAATTAATATATCCTAAAATTATTGTGCATAATAAATTTTCCATTCAAGCATAACACATTTCAAAATATATAAATAAAATTTACAAAATGCTCTCTCATAAAGTAAATAAAATTATAAAACAATTTATTTGTTATTAATAATTCATATAAATTTAAAGATAAATAATATTAATTTATTCGATATATAATAATATTATTCACATAATAATAATAATAATAATAATAATAATAATAATAATAATAATAATAATAATTATAATAATAAAAATAATAAAATGTATATATCCAATAACAAAATTAAATCAATAGATATGGTAATTAAATATTATATTTATATAATATTATAGATTTAATTTGAAAAGAGTAATTGGTATAATTTGTTGGTACAAAGTACTATATTATATTGTATTAGTATATAGAAATGTGATATATTGGTATAATTTTATATATACGTAAATAAAATTAATGAATTATGTTTGACTATTGAATAGTATTAAATAGCGATAATTTGAATCATATAATAAAATATAATATATTAATATATTGGTTAATTAAATGTATATATATTATCAATCTTTTGCACACAAAAACTACATTTATTATATCCGATGGGAAACAAATAGCGATACAGCTAAAGAATTTACGCACTACATAAATATAATATATTCATTGAACAACCATTTCAAAAAAATACCGAACCAAATAATATTAACTTTTAAGTGAATTAATAAAGAAAATATTCAATATAAAAAAAAAAATTACATTTTCCATTGACATGATCAACCCATTGAAAACATATGGCATAAAAGTGATGATATTGATATAGTATACGCATTTTCTATGTAATAAAAGTAGAGATTTACGCAAGTGATAAATATTGAGGTGTAACCTACACACATTGCAAACATATTTTTGTATATATGTTATATAATTATAATACAATATTGAATAGAATTTTATCTGGTAATATTGTAAATATAAGGTGCGTATACACATATATATACAACACATTATATAAATATATTATAAAGTGACCATGTTGTCCTCTTTAAATCAAGTATTATATGACCGATTTGGGATTGTCGATGCGCAAAATGTTCACACATAGTCAACAATATATACATGGTATATATGAAAATATTTATATACATACAAAATACATATATATAATATATTATGTGTTTGTCGATACAACTTTACTGTATATAATTTTCGTATATATCTCAACTCAATATATAGTATATGGTTGAGCAATGAATAGCGTTGGACAATTGGATAGACATTATATTTGGTTGAATTTTCAATGGATTTACTATATACGCACGTATATGATGCTATCTATATATATATATATAGATATGAATGAATTTAACGATTATATATAGTTATATATGTATATTTTGTATAAATATATTGGCAAAAATTGAAAAGGGTTCACAATAAATTCGATAAAACCCTTTTCTTTTGTGTGTGTATATATATATATATGTGAGGATTGTGTTCTCCATTTTCATATATATATATATATAGAATATGTACTAACTAAAAGAAAAAAATATATAAAGATTGTAACACAACAGAAAAATAAAGAGATCTTCTTCAAAAGGTGTACTAGTGTATACGTATAATATTTCTAAATGTATTATATACACGAGGTTTGATCAAAAAAATCCCTAAAATATTTTTGTCCGGTAATTGACGACATTGAAATTCAAACGACTTAATCATAACACATATAAAGTTAAAAGAATTTTGTGGAAAAATAACTCAAGTATATTGAACCATAATTCGTCAAATAATTATTGAAAGTAATGAAGTAGCAGATATAATTTTTAGGAAAATAGAAAAATCAATATTCCTCAAAACATATCGTTATAGAATCTATTGCGCCTACACACATAAGATAACACCATGAGCTCATGACACATATATGAAAATAATTGTGAATTAATGAAACCGACCTCGATATGAGTAAATAGACTAATTAATGAATTTTTTTATTAATATTTTACAGAATCTTTTATCAAATCGATGGTCGAATTCTAGAGTTACCACATAGCTAAATTGATTTGATGGTAAATACAAAATTTTAAATAAATCGAGAATTTTTTCGATCCACCCTCATATTCATTTTACTATATATATTTAAGAAAAATCTTAAATATATATTATAATATACATTTATACAATTGAACATATACATATATAATATACATTCTGATATGAGTATAAAAAATAAAAAAAAATAGGGATTTTAAGATAAAGGAAATAGCCTTAAGGGGTCATATCTCATATGTACAATTTGTGCGAATAATAAATAAATATCTATCCTTTTAAATCTGGTTTTATTATTGATTTGCATAATTTTTGATATTCCCTTTTATTTTATTTTCTGGAATTTTATCTTATTTAGATGACATTTTCTATATATCCTTTTTTAATTTGACTATATTTCTACATAGTCATATATATCGTTTGTATATATAATTTAATTATATTTTATATTTTTAAAATATATCCCCATTGGTATATTATAAAGCTTTACTGAATGAAACAGTGGTGAAAGAAAAAAAAACATATTATATTTGTTGTTTTCCCTTTTAATATTAATCTTTTCTTCAAATTTATTATAAACATATGAAGAAAACATTTTGAAATCAAATGAAAACAAATCATTTTAAAATAAAACTACTAAATATGCAATTAGAATTCATTGTAATTAAATGACATTAAACATGCGGTTACTCTGACATCGCAAAAACACTAATTAATAATTTTTAAAATATTTAAATTTCGCATAATTTAACGATACCCTAAAAATTTAGAATGTCGATCACAAAAATTGTTTTATACCAATAGATAGAATTTTGATGAATTAAATTAAAAAATGAAAATATATCATATATATTGAAATGAAGCGGCAATTTGACATTTACTTTATAAATAATAATAATATTATTTTATTTATACATTATTAATAAAGACATCATCAATTTAACTAAATTAAAATTCAATTAAATTTAATAAATATAATTTATATTGAATATCAATTGAATTTATTTCATATATATCTTTAAAAAAAAATTGAATTTATATAAAATTATAATCATACGAACAGAGTAATTCAATATTTCAACAATAGAAAAAAAAACCGAAACGAATAAATCTCATCAGTCATCATCAATATATATTTATATGGAAAAAAAAATATTAATAATTTATTGTGATAAGTATATACGTTAAGTATTGGTAAAGTTAAATATAATATAAAATAAATATCTATGTACGTAAATTTATAATATGTTGTAAAAATGTAATGAAATCATCTACATTTTTTTGATTATTTATGATAAGGTAAATGCCCATATTGTTCAGTTCAGTGCTGGGACAGCATAAATTTTATATGAATAATGTAATTGTTTCTAATGAGCGTTCATAATGTCTTTTTTGTTTTGTTTTAATAGTTAAAATTATGTGAACGCTTATTCGTTGATTGCTAAATTAACACAACATTTATACATTGTAAAATAATGTTTAATATCTATAATTTTTATTTTGAATTGAGTAATGATTTTTTTAAAAACTAGTAGTTTTACCTTTTATATAATATATGTCTATATTTATATGTATAACTGGTAAATAACACAATAAAATAAATAATAATGAATTCATCATCACAAACAAAATTAATAATAATAATAATAATAATAATAATAATAATAATAAATTAAATAAATATGTTAAATTCATTAAGTTCTTTTATATATTGTATATATTGGTAATATAGAGTTACGCATACATATCTAAAATTCAAAAATTTTGAAATTCAGTTTAAAAACATATTATTTGGTCATATAATACATACCGACGATATATAATATATTGATACAAAAAACTATATAAATATAATCCTCTTTTTTAAGAAAAAAATAAATACTATTAATCTTCGTTAATTTAACAATGTCAAAAGAATTTCTTTTATTTTATGTATTATGATGTTTTTGGTGATGTGTCGAAAAAAGATCAATAATTCTTAATTTTCAACAGTTTCGGTACTTTATTTGGTAAATAGTTGGCTATACATATATTATATATTAACATAAGGTATATATATATATATTATATATAATGAAGATGAGATTATGTACATAATAGAATTATTGAATTCTTCATTATTGTTATATATATATACAAAAAAGCATATAATAAACTCATATTTATTTACTCGCATTTAATTAAATTTATATATTATTATATAAAACAAAGGAAAATGGATAATTAAATACAATATAAATACTAAACACATACATATAAATGGTATATAGGAAAACATAATTATTTAACAATATATAACAACACATATCAGGCCATTTGATGGTTATTAATTTATTCTCCAATGCAATACAATACATCATCTGCGTTTTGTATATATTCAATATATAAATATATAAATAAATAAATAAATAAGATAAAAATGCAGAAGAATATTATTGCATGGCATGCAGGGTGTATACTAAAAGTTTGCAGAATTTTAATTATATATATTTTATGAATACTAAATTACGATATAAGATATTTGTAACCTTTTTTTTTCCCCCGGTAGTTCTATAGAGCGAAAAACTTTTTATAACTTTGCCACACTGAATAAATAAATGCCGGGTAAAATGTAATTATTAATTTAGTGTTATTTTTTAGATGCTCGACTTAGAATATATACAATACAATGTAAATCCAATCAATGAATTCGCTGACTGTTGCCGTTTAATACAGCCTTTATGCTTATATTTTATATATATATATTTATGCAGGCTACATATACGAAGAAAATATATATTTATAATATGTACATACCCAAACGTGCATATTGAATAATATAAAATGACTAAAAGGTCACGTTTTTGACCACATATGGATATGACAGTTCGATTAGTATTTGATGTTTTGGTTAATATAAAAGAAATCAAAAAAAAAAAAAAACCATTTTCTTCATCAATTTTCTGTTTTTCTATTTTTTGTTTTCTCCATCACATTATCTTACGACCGATAATATTATTCCATCTTCCTTAATGTGTGAATATATACACACAATTTTATAATATATATTTATATACGCATCAATCGAGTTTCTTCTATATATATCTTTATATTTGCATAAATAATGAATTGTCTCATGCAGTAATATATCATTTAATCTTCATCATTTTAGTTATTGATTATATGCGATAATGATGAATATTATATTATATTATATATATATATATATATATTTTCTGTGTTCAAGTTCAAGAAGTTTGTTTTTTCTCTTTCTTAGTTATTTGCATATAGGTGTCATGTTAAGAAACCATATTTTTATCATTTGATGTTGTGCGCATTATATTCATAAAATAACATATAGAGCTATGGTATATATATTCACTATATATGGTAATACATATAGGAAATAAATGATTTGAAAAATAAATGCAAATATTATTTCTATATTTTATTTATGTTTATAATAACAAATTAATTATTTATTTTTTTATTTTTATTAAATATAACACAAATTATATATGTACAAATAAAACTTTTGCTATTTTATAGTGCAATATAGGTATATTTATATATTCAGTCAGTTTGTTTAAATAAGGTGATATAAAAAATAATGTTATCTCGAAATATGTTCAGATATGAGATTCTTCATAGTAAAAATTATTAACTTATCGAATCCATTTATTACGGCCATTTATGAACTTTTTGTGCACACATAAGATTATCGTTATATGAATCAAAATTCCTATAATATTTTAATATTATTACAATCAATAAGTACGGCATTGATGAATCTACATTTCTAACAAACACCGCATACAAAATTTGTTAATGAACCGTACATGGATTAGATATACGTAACATATATATATAATTAAATACAATGCACTTTTAAAATTTTATTATTATTTTGTAATATTTTGTAATGTATTAATTTTATTATTATTTGTATTAACAAATACATTTCTAATCTAATCTTACCTAAATATATGTTATTAATTTTAATCATTCATATTAAAATTTCAATATATATATATATATATATATGTTAATAAATATGTATATACGAAACTAATAATAATTATAATAATAATAATAATATTAATAATATAAAATAAATGTCATTTTTACGTATATATAACATATATAGGATTAAGATTTTGTGTAGATTACAAAAATATTCTGTTTAACAAAAATATTATGCAAAACATCATAGAACCAATTTAGATCAACTGATTTGTATGTAAAAGATTACCCATGGATTACGAATAACTGACAGATAAGTCCTTCATATAAAATGGTTGAATAAATTTTATATGGATATTATTTTACCAAACATAACTATATAATATCGTATGTATATCTATAAAATATGGTATAGTTGTATAAGTTTATGTATATATTATTATAATATAAATGAATATATATTTATATAGATAGTTAGTATATATGTGCGGTGGTTGTTATATAAATATATACACCTAAAATTAACTGAACTGTTGTGTATGTGTGTTTAAATATATACAGAAAAGATGAATAGAGATTATTAATAAAGATAAACACGTAATTTTGTTATGTCAATCAATTTAATTTAAAATTTTATATAATATGTTTTTATATACAATATATAATATTAATAATATATCATTAATACAATAATAATAATAATAATAATAATAATAATAATTATAATAATAATAATAATTATAATAATAATATATTATTATTATATGAACAAATATTTTGTATATATCGTCATTATAAAAAAAATATTAATATTATTAATAAGATGCTAATTAATATATTTAGTCCGATTTTTTATGTTATATACGGAAAAAAGGATTAATGAATTTAAAATTAAAATAATAATATAAAATATATATAATATAATAATATGCTTACGCAGGTAAATTATAATATTATAGTAATTTTGTGATAAGTTATATAGTTATAGTTACTTAAATTACCATATAATTTGATTTAAATTAAATGGCATTATTTTTTATTCATTTAAAATTATGTTATATAACCTATAATCAGTATCCATATTATAATATAAGATAAAATTACAAAAGCAACATTTAAATAATGTCTCAAAATATGTAAAATATATACAATTTAGCGTATAATATATTTATATATAATTTTATACAGGTAAATAAAATTATATATAAATACAATATATAATTATTATACAATATCGCGGCGGTTTATATATGTTTTTAATGCGTGAATCGTTAAACTGTAATTTTAATTGTGATCAATTAAATACCAAATCAACTTTAAATATATATATGTACTATTTAATGGCATATTAAAATATTGTTATTAAACTTTTAATTTTCGTTTCGACATATTTTATTGTGTATATATTATTTGTTGTGTATACGTAAATATTCAAAATTGAATACATTAATTATTTTAAGAAACCACATGATTTCATATATTTATTTTTATTTTTTTTATTTATAATATATACAGAAGTATCAGTTCTTTTATCGGGCAAATTAAAAACTAAGGCTATGTGTCATATATATATATATTTGCTTGTGCATATATGTGTCAGTGTTACTATATATATATTCCGATTCCATATGTATAATTAAATTAAGCATATGGTATATAATAATGATATACATAAAAATATATATGTATGTACCTAATTTACTGAATAAAATTTACACTTGTTTTAATTCATTTCGACATTTATATAATATTTTTTATGGGTTTTAAAAAAAATAAAAAATTAAATAAAAATTTGCGATTGAATATAAAATTGCAATTAAAAAAAAAAAAAAGAAGTTAAACATTTTTGTTAAATATATGAAAACTCATTCGACTAATTAATTACAGAAACGATATATTTTTTATTGGGTGCTTATTTATTGTTATAATATATAAAAATATGGAAGCACGGTATCAAGTTATTTTATTATTCAAAATTCACGTATATATTATATATGAAGAAGTGAGTGGTAAAGTTAACAAAATGACGTGTGTTACGGTAAGAAGATATAAAATATTCGTATATACATACAATTTATATATATATATTGTATATATTATGTGTTTAACTAAATGCATACTCGTATATTTATAAATTTATAAAAATGGATGAATGATTCTGTCTTAAAATATACGCATAATGTCTTTTATATAATCATGTCAAATGGATTTAGTATTTATAATGCCAGAAAGAAAGAAAGAAGTAAAAAAAAGGTGATATGATTAATAAAAATATATAAATTGAAAAGAAATAAAAAATTACACATATTTGATTTATTGCTACCGAGGCACACACATAAAAATAAATGTATTTATTTTTTTTTTCTGGCATTCCATCAATTGCAATAATATAAAATCGCAGTTTTAAAAGAATATATAACGCATAAAATTTATATGATTAAATAAAATAATTATGACTGATTTAATTATTGTTCATATATAAAAAAAAAACTATATAAACTATGTATAGGGAACGAAGTGCAATGAACAGAATAACCTTCATGGCTTGAAATATTTATATTCATATATATTTAAGGATAATTGTGTGCTCAAATAATTGTATATCAGTTGATTAAATATATAAAAGTATGATTCCAACAAATGTATACAATATGTTTGAGATTACATACAATTGAAGTTTAATGTGAATACTTATTGTAGAATTAATTATAGGTTGAACTTATTGTTTAAAACTGGCAGACGTTCATTCTTATCATAATCAATCGTTAATATATCATTTGTTCGTTTGTATGGAATAATAATATTCTTCAAAATATGATATTGAACTCTATACACTCATATAAAGATCAACAATATTTGCAAATAACATTATGGACTAATCAGTCGTATAAAAATCTATTTTATTCTATAATTTCAGACCAATTGATGAATTGTTATATATGCATTGATGATTATGTAATTTTAATTTTTGTTTAATAAAAAAATACAATAACAATGATATTTACATTTTTTTTGATTCGACAACGACAACGATCGAAATTACACCGAAGAAGATGTGATTCATTTCGTCACACGTAACAATAGTATGAAAAAAGGTTGGTTTAATAAAATTAGCCATCGTCAAATTTAGCCGTTATATTAACGATTTCTTTATGTTTTCAAGGTTATGTAAATGAAAGGTCGAACATATCAAACTGAATATGTAAATACGAAATCCATACGATAATGAACCACATTTTTGTAAATATGGTAAAAATATGACAAATAAATTTTATTTATATTAATTATAATTAATAATTATATATACAAAAACTTATGCAATATACAAATTTCCAGGATTCACCCGTTAATATAATATATAGAGACCAATAAATATACAACTTTTATTATACATTTGTATATTTTAATTTATGTTTATTATATGTTTAAGTCCTTGTACAGAATACAGAAATACGGAAAAAAAAAAAAAATTCTACAACAAAACAAAAAGAAAAGTATAAATTTATTATTTTTCATTTTATATAAATCTCTGCCTAACATCACAAATTTTTCCAATATATATCCGAAAATTTTCATATAAATTTTACACGCAAAATATACACAACATACCCCGATATGGTTAAAAAAAATGAAAAAAAAAAGTTTAAACAGAGTTTGAAACGAACTTTTCTTGTTTGGTACGTTTTCTTTCGCGTTCTATATATAGTTTTTCGTTTTTTTTTTTTTTTTTCATGTTACTTCAAATCAGATTTTGTGTTGAATCTGTGCAACCGCACATTTTTTTTATATATGTATTTTATATATATATTATATATACCCTCCTATATATAATATTATTATACTTATATATATACAAAAGGTTATATTGTTAGAATTCCATTCACTTTCTAGATTTTCCTGTCATGTTTTTAGCATATTATTATACATAAGGTATATATAAGGGTATAACACACACAAAAAAAAAGGTGGTATACATATAAATATGGTGATATTCATTCATACTGTTTCGATACAAATATATATATATATATATATATCATCATCATAATATCCTTATTCTGTTATGTGCATATATAAAGAAAATTCCTTCAGATTTTGTGTGTGTGTTTGTCTATGTATGTTATAGGGTTGTCACAATTTCTTCTATTTTTTTAATTCCAATATATATATCGACTCTGATTTCAAATGGATTATTTTATAATAGTAAATGATAATTTATTATTTTGTATTGATAGTATATAATAATAGATACAATTATTTTAATTTCTCCATTTTAATATTAATATATAATTAATCAATCTATTTACAATATGTTATAAATTTTATGCAAAGGTATAACACAACCCTATAACATATTTACACAAATGGTAAGTACACGTATATATATATATATATAGCAACAGTAATATTACCTCATCACAATCATATATTCTATAATATACCTCTTGTTGAGTACCTGGTTACTTATGTACATATTATATTTTCTACGACGAGTACCTCTATAACATATAATATTATATTCAAAAGGTATAAAAAAAAATATACGGTGGTGTTGTTATTTTTTACCGGAAAAAAGAAAAACAGAAAGGTTTGTTATTTTATTTCATTTTATTTTATTTTATTATATTTTATTCAATACGATAGTTTTTCTTTTCCAATTGTGATTATTGTTTTTGTTTGGAATTTTCTTATTTATTTATTTATTAATTTATTTATTTATTTATTTATTTATACTTATTTATAGCGAACAATTTATTTATTTATAAGTATAAGTTTTGTGGAAAACGTTTTTCTGTAATTTTTACGTAAATAAAATATATATATATGAGTTTATTGTGCGTGTTTGTTTTACACAATTTAATAGCTAAATAATTTTCAGGTGTTCATTATAATTCTTTAAGTTATAAATAAATTGGATATTTTCTTTTAACTTTTTATTATTATATAATTATAGAATTATTATGTATGTGTATTTGTGTTAATAAAATATATATTTATGATATGTTGAAAATCGATGAGAATTTATATATTAATAATTTATTTAATAGGTGAAAATAATTATTAGTATTATAAGAATAATAACAATTTGAAATGTTAATATAAAATGGATTTTTTGTTGTATGTGTAGCACCTAATGTGTAAATTAAAAAAAAAATGTATAGCTATCGACGAAGATAAACTAAGAGATTGTTCAACCGTTCTTTTTGGAAATTGCTAGCGTTTGATAATTGGGAAAACAGTACCAATTGGTTTACATTTGGATAATCACTATTTTAATGGAAGTCCAGCAATAACACTATATACATAAAAATAATACATAATTAATTAATTTTCTATATAATAATAAAAATTACAATCATATTATTATAAAATTGAATTTTTAATATCAAAACTTTTATGTATTATAAAGGTGGGTACACAGTGGTTAGGTTAGGATATATTAATAAAATTGTATAAAGGTGAATACGTTTCTTTTTTTGTAGAAAATTATCTATAATACATCTTCATATTTCACAGATTTTAAATTTCATATATGCTTATAAATATAAAAAGATTATTAATTTTAATACATATAGTAAATTTTCTTTTACCCATATATATAAAACATATGTTATTAAATCAAACAAATTGTTGAAATATGTATTTTATATAACAAATACTTGTATCACCACTGTTATTTTATTATTTTATATATATATAGAATATAATATATATTGTAATTCAATGATGTGGTATTTTTAACCCATCTATAACAATTTTATACCTATATATTGTGTATCTTTACTTTTCAATATAATGATAAAATACCTGTGTTCTTTATATATACTAATAGGTCTACCAATATGTGTGTGCCGTTTTTTTCAAAATAAAACACATTAATTCCGGTAATAACAGTAAAAAATTTTTATTGAATATAATTACCATCGTTAAGTATAACCTTTTTCCAATTTTTTGGCAATTTATGAATACCATCAAAATAAAACTTCTCCTCTTTTGATGCGATCCAAGAATCGATCCAATTTTGGACGTCTTCATAATTGTGGAAGCGTTGTGCACAGAGTCCATGTGCCATCGATCTGAACAAGTGGTAATCTGATGGAGCAACATCTGGTGAATAGGGCGGGTGTGGTAACACATCCCATCCGAGTGTTTCCAATGTTTCTTTTACCGGTTTTGCGACATGTGGACGAGCATTGCCGTGCATAAGGATCACTTTTTCATATCTGTTCGCCCATTCTGGTCGTTTTTCTTTCAATGATTGATTCAATTTATTCAATTGTCCTTTGTATACCTCAACAGTAATAGTTTGACCAGGTTTCAATAACTCATAATACAGCACGCCCTTTTGGTCCCACCAAATACACAATAAAACCTTCTTTCCATGAATATTGCGTTTTGGCGTCAATTTGACTGGTTGACCTGGATCAGTCCAATGCTTAGTCCGTTTAGGATTGTCAAAATAAATCCATTTTTCATCACCAGTGACTATTCGATGCAAAAACGACTTTCGTTGCTGTCTTTGAAACAATATTTCGCACGTGGTTTTTCGCTTTTCCATGCTTCTTTCTGTCAATTCATATGGAACCCATTTTCCTTCCTTTTGGATCTTACCCATATTGTTTAAACGATTAGAAATGGTTTGTTGACATACATTTAAGGAATCAGCTAGTTGTTGTTGCGATTGCGCATCGTCTGCATCCAACAATGCTTGCAATTCTGTATCTTCAAATTTTTTTGGTGGTTTTCCACGTTCTTTGTCATTCAGATCAAAATCACCACTTTTGAATCGTTGAAACCACTTTCTGCACATTCTTTCTTGTAAAGCATGTTCACCATAAGCTTCAACAAGAATTCGATGACTTTCAGCAGCAGTTTTCTTCCAATGAAACAATAACAATAAACCTCCCCGCAAATCACTTTTTTCTGGCACAAAACACGACATTTTCAACAAAAAAAAAAATATGTTGTTTACACTTTTAGCTCGTAACACAAACTGAGAAAGATAAAGATATAAAGTGAATACGTTCACAAAAAAATATTTCAGCAGAAACAGCCATCATTTAAGGCGGCCAAAGAGATTAATCCGTGAGCGGCACACACATATTAGTAGACCTATTATATTGTACATATAGATGTGTTTTAATGTATTTATAGTATATATACGATATATCAACTATTATATATAGATAACAGTGGCGAACGGTGAACATTTGTATTGGGTAAGCAAAGCAAAATTGAAATTGCAGAAAGTAAATCTAACAACAATAAATAAATCCATTCATATATTATGTAAATAAATCTGTGGTTTTATATTATACTGCGATCTAAAACAATTGTTGTACCCAATGCCCTTATATTCCTTTTTTTATGGTAATTGTCATCTTTACGCAGTATATACTCCGCAATTTTTAAAATTCTTTACTTGCTAGTCTATTCGCAAATATGTGTTTGTTTTTTACAATATATCCAAAATAGATATAATTGTTGAATTTGTTATATATAAATTAGAAAATTGATTGGTTTAGTAGTGCTTAAAATACTGCCGTAGACCGCTCGCCACTGATACATATATTCTTTATACATTGAAGAATTTTGTCAAGCAGACATAAAATATTACAGGTATTTCTATATACACCGCTAAGTATATACAATGAGTATATAACCATTTTGTTTATAACTTCATTTGACATTATATATATATGTTATATCTATATAACTAACTATGTATATAATAGATATACTATATATATATTCATTTTCTTTTCCGTTCATCTAAACTTTTCTTTATTTATACATGTATTTATATATAAATTTTATTATACAATATATAAAAAATATATATAATATATATATATATATATTACATATAAAAGCTATATTCAACTAACTGAAGCGTTAAAACATGAAAGTGACGGATCTAGTATAGTTACCTATACCAATATACTATATCTTCAGTAATATGCATTACACAATTTATATAATATATATATATATGGTATATGAAATGTATATATTATACAAAAGAACATTGATATAACATATATAGAAATAAGTTTTTTAAGAAAAGTGTACATTCTCATAAATGTGCGGGTACATATATATATATATATATATATAGCATTTATCAAGAATATATATATAGTTATATATCTATTTGTACATTATAAAATCAGAATAAAGGTTTTAGTGGGTGGGTAAAATGAATCTATTATATACTATTTAATTTTATTTTATATGTATATACTCTTAAGTATTATATACAATATAATATATACACATATTATATTTGTATATATAAAGTAAACATATATATATTTATATAATATACAATACATGATAATACACTAAAAATAATTTCCTTTAATGATAATACCATGTTGATGTGTCATGTTTGATATAAAGTAGTTTACTAAAATTTAACAACATAATGTATTGTAGTACACATAAGTAAATATGGATTTATGTATATTGCATATGTATGGTATATATATGTTGTATTTTATTTATAACATAAATACAATGTGTACAGGTATACAGACTTATACTATATATATATATATATATATATATGTACATGTACATTTAATTAATTTAATTACTTCCGATTTATTTAATTAATTTCTTTGAAAATGGTAAAAATATATGTGTACATATCAATTATATTTAAATGAAAAATTATGATGATAATTTATAATTAATCTATTAATTAAATATATTTTATATGAACAATTGAACATACAAGTAATTTAATTTATGGTAAACACATAGTATTAGATTATATGTAAATAAGATAAAGATATTTTAAGGACGTATATAATTATTTCTATGTATAATATAAAAAGTTATATGGCTTTTTTTTTTAAAGTTATACCAGTTAAATTTGTGATAAAGTTTTTCCAGAAATTTAAATTATTAACAATATACGCAACATAATATTATTATCATCAGTAAATTTATAGTATATTTGAAATTAATTATGCATAATAAAATTTATTTAATTATTTTCATATATTTTAAATAAAAAAAATAAAACATATTTTAACCAAAAAAAGAAAACGCATTATTCATTTTCCTTTTTCCTTTTTTTTTTTTTTTTATAGAAATATACATAAAATTTGGTGTTCATAAATTATTTATTTGAAAATATATAAAGTGCATTTATATTATTTTTATATAATATATAAGTTTTTATTATAATTATATTCTTTTTTTGGTCTGCATATTGAAAATTTTTGATATAATGTATATTTTTAATAAATCAAACACAATTTTTTTTTACTCTATAAATTCAATTCTGCATTTATTTTAAAAATGATAAAAATAAAAAAGAAAATAATAAAATTTCCATAAATTATTTTTATATGGATAATGTCATATTGTACGTATACAAAACCAGTATACAAATATTATAAAATACATAAAATATAAAAATGATTTAATGATTTTAATTTTCATATATGAAGCGAGCGCGTGTGTGTATCAATGTGTCGTTTCGATTAACATATATGCATATTTATTTATATGGAAAAGTTAATGAGTAAATATAAATTAAAATTTTATTAAAATAATTTATTGACAAGTAAAAAAAAACTGCAATGGCCACGGGACTTTGTTTGATCAACCATTTTTTTTTGTATAAAGGAATAAATTTATATATTATAGATATTGAAGAACCAAAATAGTTAGATCGTTTCCTAAATAAATAAAAAATTAACAGTTGCGCAAAATATTATGGAAAACAGTAAAACACTATTGCAATTATGTAATAAACATAATTACAGGAAAACATTTTGAGATAAGCTTATTCAACTACAAGGACCACATTTCGTAAAACAGGTAAATAAAAAAAGTCAACACAATACATAATTTTCTTTTAAATTACATAAAATGTTAAACCGCACTGATTTTGTAAAAGCATGTGTTGAAAATAAAATAAAATAAATAATATTTTTTCCATATTATATAAATTATATTGTAGTTAATAAGTCATGTGCATATGGCATTTATTAACCCTTACAATTAATGATTTTAATATATATAAGGTGTTCAAATATTGATTGAATTAAATTATTGTATATAGTAATATAAAGTATATTTTTCTATACAACAATTCTAGCAACAATTTGTTCGTACTTTGAAAAATGAGGTAAATTTTGGTGGAAAAAATTCACATATTTTCCATGGAAAAGATTTATTGGAATTTGTACAAAGAATGTCCATAGAATTTCTACTTTATATAATAGTATTTTATTTAGGTCTATTGAAATCTTTGGATTGTCAGGGTAATATGTTCAACATATATCCGTGCGGTATTGTATTCATAATTTATTTCACCAATTATCCAAGACATTGGTTCAAATTTTGTATATTTCGCTTATTTAGATATAATCCTCACTCTTTTTAATTATAATTAATAATTATTAATTATTTTCACAATTTTTAAAACAACCAACAACTCAAATCTATATATTTCCTAGGAATTTTGTAAGACTTTTCATGGATTTTATACGCGGTTTATTGTTTCTTGTTTATTACAAATAAAAAAAAAGGAACAATTAATAAATTTTTGCCATCGTTCGACCAGCATATTCATTCCGTTCTCATAAAACTGCTGGTCGTTCGATAAAAAAACTGAATCAAACCGCGATTTGACAACATCGTCATAAGAAAATTTATTCTGCTAATACGAATAATTCATGGGTGTTATACTTGTCAAAATACATAGACGATCCAAAGATATTTTTGTCTAAATCCGTGAATCTACTCACAAAAAATATAAATATAAATTCTATGGATATTCTGTGGAATAATAGCAACGAGAAATAATTCTAAGGAAAATCCGTAGAAATTATCATAGGAAATATACGGATAATCTACGGACATTTTTTATAAAAATTCACGGACAGGGTTGCACTCATCATATCGAAATTCCAGCGAACATCCGTAAGAAACGGAAATATTGCGGACAAACTACGGAGAGTGTTACTAGGGAAAATATGAGTAATAAATATGAAAGGCAAACTCGTTTGAACGGAATTAAATTGAGTCACTGTAAAATTACTCATCCGCATATCAATCGATACCGCACCAATTTGCACCAATTATATTAATCCATGAATTGAAATGAAATATATATAAAATAAATATAATGGATATACAATAAGATACAAAAACTATATATAACTTATATAAACAATAAAAACTACTGGTATGTGCTCTCTTTTACCGATATCAAACAAATAATTCTTTATGAATATATTAAAACTATAATATGTAAATGATATGATTATTTATACTACACATACACATTATTACGAAATGAACAAATATTTATATAGAATTATTATAACAATAAAAATAATATTAAAATCCAAGTATATAATGTTACATTCAAGCAAGTTACGAAAAAAATTCTAAATAATTGTTAATTGTGATATATGTTGACAGAATTATCTAGACAGAAGAAATAAACTTTTATTTTCAGTTCATTTATACGATATCAGACATATAATATCCAACAATACTATGCTATGCTGAAACATACAATTTATAGACAGTATATAAATAGTTAAATAAGTCCTATATAGTAATATATTGTATATTTGAATAAATGTAATATACATTTATATTTACAATTTACCTTCGTCGTATAATTCACATGAAATAAATATGCTCTTATACGTAATAATAGTTATAAAAAGACAACGAATGCGTGCGTTATGTATATTTTTTAGATTATATATCAAATGGCGGGCAATTTATTGCGAATATCTACTGTTTAATATATATTTTTTTTATAAATGTAGTTTTATTGTTTTAATACACGATGTCACAAATGTTTTCGACTAATCCAAAATTTTTTTTACATTTATTTTACCATTTTATGGCAGGTCATTGCTTTTATAAAAAACGAATGTATATAATAATTGTATGATACTGCAGCACGTATATATATGTATATTATACAAACGTATATAGTCAGTCATACAATAACCTTTAATTTAATGATGATGTATCATCTAAAAAAAAAAAAAAAAACCTTATACTAAAACTTCTTATTTATATAAAACACTATAAAAATGAAACTATATGGAATATAAAAAAGCATTATATATTTTAATATTTATCTTTGTAGAGTACAAGTAAACGAGAAATAGCAATATGGGAATACACGAGCATATGTTTATATACAAACATATTGTATATATATATATATATTATCGAATGAAATATTTATATTCGCCCACAATGGTGACATTTATAACACAATATACTATAGTAATTTACGGACATTTACACTATTTTACAATAAAATAGTGTTGACTGACAAATATATTAAAGTCAATTTTATTTACATAAAGAATTTTTTATTTTTTTTTTATATATATACTCGTAGTGTATATTGTTTTTAGTCATTATTTCTGCATATTATTATATATATAATTTTATTTATATTATATGGAAAAGTAAATTCATGCATTGTTATAGAAATGTATGTTATATCACCACATATTTGTATTATACGTAGAAAAACACATGTTGATTAACACTTTTTATTTCTTTCTATATAATAGGTATAGATAATTAAAACGCATAAATGTGGTTATATTTATTGGATTTATAGTAACATTTAATCTTAGCCAGCCACCACACTACCAACCAAATTGCGTATTCGTCAGTTCAGCATTATATTTTATTATATAATTCAATGTAAATAAAAATTAAAGTTTGTTAACTCATATATTTTTATATAAGAATAATTATTGATTGTTTGCAGCATATAAGTGAATTTTTTTTTATACAGAAAAAACATTAATCATTTATAGTACGACTTACTGTAGATATTCATTAAATCCTTATTAAATCATTATTCAATTTTCACAATAACCTTTGCAGTTATAAGATTTTCTTTACAAAATAGTGTTTATATTTTACTTGAAATTTTAAAATTAATTTAGTTATTCGAAATAAAATTAGTTTCGCTATATAACTTTGACATGTACGTTCGCTAGCATAAATTCATAATCAAATTCATAAAATAATATATTTGTAATTCATCTATTGATGTACACTCTATTTATCTTAACTTTAAAATTATTATTTCAATTATACATTGTCAATTTAATATTAACCAACAACAGTGCTATTACCATATATATTTGTAAGAAATTTTAAGAAAATCGTCATATAAGCATAGAATGTTTTTTTTTTATAAAATTTCGTTTCCTTTTTTTTAATTATAACATAGTGGCGCAGTTATTTTATTATTTATGAATTTTTAAAATTAAATTATATAAGAAAATAAACAGATGTAATAATATATATATATATACATTTACACACACACACACACCCATATATAGGTTTAGACTGGGGGTTATATAATGAATGAAACAATTTAAGAAATAATATATATTTCTATAAAAAATAATTTGCATTAAAACACATCTGGATTTTTTTCTGCTCATTTGTTGGGAAAATTAAGTAAAATTTAATATGATAAGGGATCATTGTTTATAAGCGCGCAATTTTACATTAATAATGAATACAATATGTTGTATAAATAAAATGAAAATTAATTTATTTTATACGTATATTTTCTTGTGTTATGTGTTGGACCCAAAATAAATAATTTTTTTTTATTATAATTAGAGGTATATAAATATAAAATATAAAAAGAAAATAATTCTACAAAAAAAGGGCACATCAACTATATTTATATGAACATATTTTTCAAAATAAATATTTACATAAATATACAAAAGTTGTAAATAAGGCAAAATACGTTTGCTATTTGTGTAGACATAGAAAATAAATAATTGTAAAATTATATACTTTATAATGTGTGTAAAATCTAAATTTCATATATATATATATGACTTGACCATTTGGTTATATATGCGTAATCGCTTAGTTTTTCATAGTAACAAAACATTACAAATATTTTTTAAATATATCATTTTATTACCGTACATTAACATACAATTTAACAGGGTGCTGGTGAAAGGTTAACAAAGAATAAATGAAATAGTATAATAATTCAATATGATGTAAATCGTATATCGAAATTATTTATTTATTTTTTATTAACAATAATATTTTTTAAAGATATGTTTTTAATCATTTTCTCCATTACAGTATATTAGGTTTATGTGAAATAGTGTATGATCAGCATTTCATTACTCGATGTCATACTATCATACGATGACTTATAAAATAAACAGTGTGTATATATAATTTGACTGTTACCTTTTATTACAACCTGTTTCATATATAACTTTTAATTATTTTCTTTGTTGATAAAAATTCATTATAATATAAAATTTATTTAAATAATATATAACGTTTACGTATGGTATATATAAATTATATATATAACCAACAATAAACAAACAAAAAGCATAATTTTACCTAAATTATATATATAATAATATTTATTTATATATCGTATATATACCTTTCCATTTCTTTGCCATATTATTCTTTATTTCCAATTACAATTAACACTAAATTAAAAGCACGTAACATAACCGACTTTGGTTCTTTTATATTACGATAATTAAAAATATAAATAGAAAATTTCAGTCACGTATATCCAACATACAAACACACACACACACACATTCACACTCCTAGCCATATGAAAAAAAAAACAAAACCATGCATTTCTTTGGTTCTATTTATGCGGTTGATTCTGCAATGGTAATATAAAATATTTTATGGGAAAATTATATATATAACAAAAATGAAAAGAAAGAAAATTGTAAAAGAAAATTCTGAAATTATTTCACATATATATAAATTTCTGTTATATGTGTGTTGTGTGTGTGTGTGGTGATTGTATTTGCTGATAAAGGTTTGAGCAATATTTTTATTATGTATTTAAATAATATATAGTATATGGTATATATATATATACTCGGTATATTATGGTGTATACATATATATTATATATAGTGAATAGTCGAATATAGATATATTGTATATAATAAATGAATAAATTTATATATTTTTATGTATTATATGGTATATAAGATGGTCTATGGAATGTCAAATAGCACACAGGTAAATACAAAATAGCATGATAAATGTTATATTTATATATAAAAAGAGTTATATACTATATATATAGTTGCGACCAAACAAGAATTATTTTCATATATATTATATATAGGACTTCATTTATAGCCATATCATAAACATTCCGTTACGTGTCAACGTGTATTTATAGAAAATTAAATTTATGGTATATAGACTGTGCGAGTACATATGGTTAGAATGTTTTAATAATTTAAAGATAGATCTACATTTCAATTCAGGTACATTTAAAATAGAACTGGAATCTATCAATAGAGCAATAGGTCATTCGGAGACGGCGAAGTTATGTTTTCGATAAGATTGTAACAGTATTTCATATATTTATAAATATTTTAAACATTTATTACTCCTATGCAAAAAATAATATATAGGAATTAAAAAATTCAGAAAATTGTAGACATAGCACTCACTCAACAACACCATATCCGCATTCCAATTGGTACATCTAATGAGTATATACTTTTATGTTATGTATATTTCTATGTATAGAGTTCTTTTGTTGATATGATATGCTATGGTCATTTTTATATAAATATATATTATATATAGAAATAATTTTTTCTATGAATAAATCGGAAATGTATATAAACGAAGAAAAACCACACAAAGAAAAACGAAAGGGTATAATATTCTATAAAAAAAAAAAAAGGAAATGACTTTAGCATATATAATTTAAGTGAAAAGCATAATGGAAAATATTTATATATATATACAGAGTACGTATACATTACGGAAATATGAGTATGTACCGTCAAATTATATAAACTTTACAAACCATAAAAATATATTTATGAATTTTAATTTTTCTTTTAAACACAAGCTTTTTTTTTTGTCGTATTTTGTTGTAAAAACTTAACTCAATAATATTATTCGCTCCCACCACTGCAGAATAACTATATATACAAAATAAAATTGTAAATTTATTATTATGTGAATGTTAATTTTATCAAATTTATTAATTTCATTTGTATTTCTACCAATAGTACTATAAATATATTATTATATCAATTAATCATTTTTTATGAAATTTGATTAAATCTGTTTCATACAAATTTAATTTAAATTATAGTTGATATAAATGAAAGCATAAAACTGTTGAATGTTTATGTTTCGATGTGTGCGATAAGATAGATTATATATAATATAATATAATGTATGATATAATTTCAAATAATATACGATTATTTATATAAATTTTATCTTATTTATCTATATATTATATTGTAAATGTTTGAACTAACCACATAACAAAATAATTTAATATAAATATATACAGACTCGTAGAGACAGACACAGACACGGATATAACTATATAGTTATACATTTTTTATTCAATTAATTTACGATTTATAAATTATATAAATATACAAATATGTAGAAAACATGAACTATGAATTAAAAACTAGATCAATGTGTATAAAATAAATTTTACAAAAACGGAAAATACAGATCTATTGAATATATATATATAATACAAACAACACTATTTTATAATCAATTCAATTATTATTTTTACATGTACTATGTATCTATATATTATATGTATATTATGTATATAATTATATAATATATATATATAGGTAGATTATATATTATACATTCTTCACTTTGTTTTTACTTTTAAATAAAATAAAAATAAAGAAGTTTGTATATAATAAATTTATATAAAGTACTCACTTTATATGTATATTTAGTAAAATTCACTATATATATATTTACTATCACAAAACTAAATTAACAGCTTTAATTCAAATAAATTATATTTGAAAGGTTACGTGATAAAATATCGTTTGTTTTAGTAAAATACATTATTAAGTTTTTTTATATTATATCATTTTTACATATATTAAATATATATGCTATTTATGTACCATATATATTTAACAATGAAATCAGTAAGTTGTTAAATTATTATATGGTTTACTTTAAAATCTATACATGTATATATATTTATTTTATGTGCCATTGTTAATTTAACATTTTCTATTTTATATAACAGCAGTAGCGTTCAATATATAAAAGTTCAATTTCACTAAATATATACAATATATGCTTAAATCGTTTATAAAAATTTAAAGGAATACAATTTACTACAATAAAAAAAAACTAAAAATAATTAATTTTCTGACCATATTTTATATTGAACGCCACTGTCACTACATATATATATATTTTCAAATTGAATTTATATATTGATAGATCGTATTAACAATATAATAACGATACATAATATACAATATATGTATATGCCATATAGAATATAATGCGAGAAAGCTTCTGCGATTATGTGAATATAATATAGTATTTTATTAAATTCTTGTGTATATAAATTTACTGATATAGACAATATTTTATAAATGTATATTTAATTATAGTTAATATAATCAATAATATACAATAATATATTCAATAAAATGTTTATTAATATATGCCGATTTATAACTATTATATGTATGGTATATTTGAATTATAATATAAAATAATATAAATAAATAATTCCTTAACATTGTGTGAATTGTTTATAATAATGTGTATATGTGTGGAGAAAAACATTTGTAATATTAAAGATAGACTGTTTTTTAAACATTTTATTATATAACTATTATAAAGTATTATATATACAATATAATAAGATAAATTTATATAAAATATCCTATAATGAATATAATAAATTGAAAATAATATCTATTTTAAATATAGTGTTGATGTATATTTTAAACTATATGCAATTGTAGAAATTTATATGTTTATATGATATACAATAGTTTTGTTTATAAATTATTATTATTATGTATATTCCATATATAATAGTTGTCACTTGGTTAAATATAATTAACATAAATAGATTATAACATCTCTTCCATCGTGTATTATCCCAGAGTAATCAATTAGTTTTCGGAGCATCATGTTAAATTTGTTACTGAATGGAAATAATTTATTAATATAGTAACCTATTGTAGTAATTCTGTAAAATGAATTTTTCTATAATATATAGATATACTATTTTTTCAGTAGTTTATATAAAAATTTAAAGTGAAATTATAATTTTCTACCCCATTCGACTTATACACACAAACCGACACAAACCCGTCACAAATAATTAACCTTTATCTATATAAATACTTTCAAATTACAAAAATTTCCAAAATAAAATATATTAAATATTAATAATTTACAAGAATTACTTAAAAAGCTTATTTCGCATATATAGTATATGTACTATACCATAAATAAATAATTTCGGATTAAATTTGATTTATTAGTTTAAAAATATTTTCTGATATTATATATATAATATATAGAGAAATATGTTAAAAATTGATAGTCTTCAAATTTTTTATGTCAACAAACATAAATTTTATTTTAAATAACAAGTAATTACAATTAGTTACTGTTCAAAAAATTGGATATATTTTACAATTTAAAAGAGAAAAAACTCATATACATAAATTACATTATTATATTGTACCATATATATATATATAGTATTTTTAAAATTATATTTATGTATATATTACATACGTGCATACGTTAATATTTGCATTTTATTCTTCTTTCACAATTATACACTGTATATACATTGGATGCAGGGTGTATAAAAAATTAAATCGTTGACAAACTCTCACATTATGCATATAAACTGTCTAACTAAAAAACCATTATATGGCCTACACTAATACAAAAAATTATTGAATTAAAAAAAGTTCTATTGAAACATAATTTCAACAGATCGATAATATACTCTATTGCTGAATAATTTAATTAGACAGAATGTTTGATATAATTATGATTTCATACACTTATTTCACTTATAATAGAATTTCAAGAAATTACTTTAGATGTACCTTCAATAAATATACGTTTAGTCTGAGACTAAACTATAAAATTTAATTCAATTGTGACATTTTCGCTACAAAATGGTATATTATTACAATAAACACACTCTAAAAAAAGTATACAAAAACTATTTTAACATACATATATAAGTGCATACAGTAAATTTCAAAATAAGTCCTATGGTTATAAATTGCATATAGAAGTTATTTTAATTTAAAATGTTATAAAAATTTGTATTTAATGACTGAAAAGAAATTGTAAAATATGTTTTTTTTTTCTCTCTCTCTCTCTCTCTCTCTCTCCGTCTGTTATAATAATAAACTTGAAAAATAAATCGAGAATTCAACAAAAATATGAATAGACTTTTTGGTACAATTTCATAAAAATTTTATGGTTGGCTGGTATATACATAACATTTAACATAACTATGTTCATTTATATTAAATACATGCTGCCATATATATATATATATGGTAATATATTTTAATTTAATGTACCATATACATATGGTATATATATATATATATATATAGATAGATACTAGGATAGACTTATACAGAATTCAAATGTTATAATATGTGTAACCGTTGCTGGTGTATATATATATAAACTTATAAGTAACTCACTATATATGCTGCAGAGTATATACCAGTATTTTTTTTTTTAATAAAAATTACATATAAAAATTCATGGGCCAGTAATATTTTTTCCCATGTGTGTGGTTATTTTTTTATATATAGTTAAAATAAAAAAAAAAATAAAAAATTACACAATATTATATATTAAAATTTAAAATGATTTAATAATATAGTCTGTCAACCATTTAAAAATTCTGGTAACAATTTAATTACACCTTTAAAGACAACAGATATATACAATATAAATACATCTACTTTAAATATACATGATGTTTTGTATATATTTACTTATACTCAACATATTAACTACTAATATATACCTTTCAAATTATATCTATATATGTTATACACCTATATTTGTATATATGATATATACAAATATATAACGTTTGCATTATGTTTGTTGCTGTTATTTAATAATGGTCATAAATAATATCTACCTGCTATATATTGTATTGTATATTAATATACAATGTTTGAGGCAGGCAAGTAAAAGAATTATCTCTACATATATGAAGTTAATATGTGTATTTAATATGGAGATGATGAAGAATGTTGTCATAATGTGAAGATTTTACATATATTTATTCTATGCGTATGTATGTATGTATGGATACCATTTAACGATATGTCAGATTTGTTGATTTTATAAAAATGTTGCTTATTTTTTTCAAATTAACAAAAGGTTATTACATCATAATACTTTATATATGTATAAAATAAGTATATGTAACACAAAAGAAAAAAAAATAAATACATATAATTTATGAGTTGCGGTGAAACAATTTTAGTTTTTATAATTGAATTTAATATTATTAATAATAATAAAGTGTAAACATGTATTTACACATAAAAAAACAAACAATTGCCATTATTATTAATACAAATTGGAAGTTTGTAATATATAAATTTTTGAGTTGATAATTTATTTAGAGATATTTAATAGATTCAATAGTAGTGAAAACCGATTTCGCTTTACCGACTCGTCGCGATGACAAAACAGATATGAATTTGAAGGACAAATATTTTGATTAAATAATAATTTGTATAAATTTTAATGTCTTAAATATTTCAGTTTGAAATAATTAAAAATCCAGAAAATTTATCCACTATTGTGCCTCAATTTTTCCAATTATTTCATCAAGGTATATCATCTTTCGTATAAATTTATACACATTAATTTCTTTATACATTTACTCCCTTTGTTTATTATAAATATTTAATTTTATTTGAAATATGATAGTTTATTAGATATGTTTATATACATTTAAATTTTCCTTATATATAATTTTCATTTCTATACATACATTAAATATGTTTTCCTTTTTTCCGTTTTTTGTTTGTATATAATAAATTGTATGTATATATGTATTTTATATACGCGTATTAAACTTAAATATTTCACATTGTGTAGTACTACAAATACATATAAATACATATTCCAAATGATTTATTAATGATTTCTAATAATAATAATATATAAATACTGATAAGGTATTAGGAAATTTCATGTAATATATATTCATTAGAAAAGTATCTCTATATATAATATAAATCATTTGGTATATAATGTATATATACCATATAATATAAGTTACAATATATATACGTAAATAATAATAAAGACGATGTATCAATTTCCTTTTGAAATGATTCGACTCATTTAATTTTAATAATGAAATTTTATGGGTATCGTATCTTTAATTTTCTATGTTCCGCCGTATTTACAGATATATATACCCGAAATATTTATATATATTGTACAATTTATATATATAAAACATATTTAACTATTACAAATATATAGATAGATATAGTAAAATAGACTATACACATCTATAAAATTCATTTCTTATTATTAACATTTTTGATGCCAGCAAATATGCATGAATTTGTGTATGTTTAAGTATTGTATATATATGTGCCGACTAAATATTGTATGCGTCTATATAAAATATATATTCTATATTGTGACATATAATAATATAAATAATATAAATAAAAACCTATAAATCAGTAACGTTCATAATTTCTAAATCATTTTTTGTTAGTAAATTTTTAGTATAATTTTATTTAAAACTTTTCAATTTAATGTTTTCGGCATAAAGATTCCACTTAATTATACTGCGTCAAGTGCTGCATGTAATTGTGAGCCTTATTTAATATATATGGTATATAAAAAAAAAAAATGTGAATATATTAAAAGTTGAGGAACACCCAAATAACACGCCATTGTAATTATGTCATACATATAAAAACGGAAAACAATCTCTATTTATATTTATATATGGTGTCTTGTAAAAGTATATAATATAAATAGTTATATGACAGTGGCGTTGAGTTTCTGTAAAGAAGATATACCATGTTTACCATAACAAAACTGTTTTAAATCAATATTTTTTACACTGGCTCTATTTTATATACAACAGTTTTTTTCTATATATTTTATAAAATTATATAAAAAATAAAATATCGGAAATATACTTTCCATAAACAATTAGAGTCATAAAATATAGAATAAAATAATATAATTAATAATTGAATTAATAATTAAAATGTAATGACAAAAAAAAATGGTACTCACCAATTAAATTTTCCCATATCAGCCGCATTAGAAGAGCCGATAACAGATTCATTTCACAATTAACAAAATCAAAATCTTATTCTATAATTAAAAAGAAAACAAAAAATTAAATTATTTAATTATTATAATATTATTAAGACAATGATTATTTAATTTAAATAAATGTTGTATCAAATCAAATTAAATATTTTTTTCGAAATAATTTGGTACAATAATAAACATAAATACAATAAATGCTGTTTACAAATTTCTGCTAACAATCGCACCATTTAGGAAAAATTCAAAATTCTTATCAATACATAGTGTTTTTCAATAAAATTATTTATTGAATAAATTGATAATTGTGATGTGAAAGAAATGTAATAAAATTAAATTTTAAGGATAACACTATTTTTTATGCATAATGCATAAATGAAAATAGAATTTGTTTGTCTATTCGAAAAATTTGCGCGACACCGCTGGTCATATATGTATATAAAATTAAAGGATGTTTGATATATATAGTACCATATTATATAGTTATATTAGTTATACTTTATTGTAGATATACAAATTTTATAATAAATATATATATTATAATAGTATATTTGGTATATGATGGTATTTAATTGCGAATTCGGGATTAATTTGCGGTTTTAAGTAAAGATGATTCCATGGTAACTATGGTTGTTGTACATAATAAAAGATAATTAAATTCATCAAATGGAAAGGTTTTATGTATATTGTATTATGTATGTAGTTATATATACATTATATATACATACCATATAATATATAAACAAAAATATATATATATAAAGTTCAGGAAACCCAATGTATACATAGAGTAAAATAGAAACCCCCATATATCACACAGCGTATATATTATGTATTGTGTATAAATATATATATGTAATACTACAAAATTTGTCTGGATAATTTTAAAATCACAATATTATATAAAATGACATTGAAATATTAAATTTGTGTATCCCATACAAAAACATAATGTGTAATACATAAATTATATGTGTGTATAACATAAAATTTTGCTTCACTGAATTTTTAATATAAATAAACATAGACATTTATTTAATTAAATATATTTCCTTTTTATGTGTATGTATTTTTATGTATGGTATATTAAAATTTTTGATATGAAAGTAGAAATTATTTCATTTTAATTAATTAATTATATATAAATATACTCTTTCTATGGTGCGTATATTTATGAAAAACCATATATATATGTATATGTTGTACATAAATAATATAATTTATATCAAATAATAATTGTATACCGATGCTATATAATGGTTATATAATATCTCTCTATAAAATATATACAATAATAAGATTTTTCATTTAGAAATATTTTAACATTAAATTATTTTAAAGTAAATTTTATTATCAATATAAAACAAAAAAAATGTGTTATTTATATTTAAAAACAAATTATGCAAAATTGTTTGAAATCTTTTGAAATAATTATTATAAATATTTTTAAAATTGTTATACGATTTTTCATTACAGATCCGATACATAGTTTTATTTCTTACACATATATTAATTTCCAATTATACATGTCATACAGGAGGACTCTTTAGAAAAATATAACCTATTTCCCATATTGATTGATATTCTTATTTAAATACGTGCATAGATGGCAAACAATATACTGTAACACTGCACTATATGCTCTCCGGTACTTGCAAATAACATATAAATTGATAATGGTAATTGTATAAATACATTCGAAATGAATATAAAACAATGGTAATAAAATACTTTTTAAACAAAATGAATACAATACGTATATGTAAAATAAATGTTTGAAATCATTTTATATAAAATACAATTTCTATTTTGTAAAAAAAAAAAAAAAAAAGACAGACGACGAAAAAGTAAAAAAAAACTTTTAACATCAATAATTTTATTTTATTTTATTTCACTTTTTATATTTATATGCATTTATTTATTATTTTATTTCTGAGTAATCAAATTGAATAGAAATATATACGAATATATAAGAAGAAAAACTTTTTAATCGTTTGTCAATAAATGTACAAACAAGTTTTCCAAAAGCTTCTTTTGTATATTTTATGTGTGTGTGTGTGTGTTTGTATGCATTGTGTATTAATATAACATATATAGATAAATATTGTATTATATTTAAAAAAAAATAATGCTTGTTTTTGTTATAATCAATGCTGCCAATTGTTATTTATTATATCTAATAGAAGGTCTACTATTATCTCTTCATTTACTAGGAACTTATTTAACAATATATATTTAAAATATACATTAGTCGTCGCAGACTGTAAATTTGTGAAATTACTGTAAAACTACTACTTCATGATAAAAGCTATTTGACAGTATATCATGATAATTTACATGTCCACTTTATCACACCGCACCAATGCACATCGAAATCTTATTTAGTGTTTGGGATGTAAAATTAACTTCGAATATAAATAAGATTTAGTTTTTTTTTACATTTGTGCGATAATTTCACTAAAATATATAGATTTTTTTAATGTTTCGTATATACATATATTAAATATTACTATATAATTAGATATACAATTATGTTTCTACTAACTAAATTTTAAATTTTGAATATACATATTATATATGGTATAGTACTGCTCCAGACAAAGATAAAATATAAAAGTAGTAAATAAATTGGAGAAAATAAATCTAATTTATTATAAATACATAATTTATGTATTTATTTTGAATATGAAATTATTATTATAATTTTTGTACAAGATAATAACAAAAAATTATAATATTATTTATTAAATTTATTATTCAATTTTCTTATATCTCTTCTTATTTTTATTATTAAAGGCATAATTTTGCATATATTTAATATAAATATAAAAAGAATATAAAAAAATTGAAACAAAACCAAAATATATAATTATTATATTACAATTATGTTATATTATTTTATGCCTAAATTATTCTATCTAAAAAAAAAGTTATTTTAACACATTTGTGAACGCATGTTTAATCTATGGATAGAAAATAAATTATGGTCACATAGAGCTTAATTATATAATAAAAATTATTATTATTAGTAAAATATGAGGAGTCTCTATATTAAAACTCTATATAAAAGAAATGTTATATTTGTGATAATTTCTCAGTTATTGTTTATGCATTATTGAAAATATTCAGTTTGGCAATGGACACAATCATAAATGAACTTTAATGTGTTAATTAAAAAAATAAATAGATAATATAAAATAAGGTAAATGTAATGTATAAAGGAACAAAACTGTTAGGCATTGAAAAATTGAAAAATGTAAATTGAAAATAATTAAAATGCAAATAACAAGATTATGTTTTATATTTATATAACTATAAACACGCAATTTTATACACACAGAACAAAAATAACGATGATTATGTTTAAATTTATGATGTATTTTTTTTATTTTTTTTTATCATCCATCTTATCTATAATATACCATTTAATTAAAAAGCAGATAATTATTTTGGATTAACTTTGAATAATTTATGCATAAAAAAAATAAACAAAATATTATTTAAGATGAGCGATCTTTCGCTATGTGTATATAGACAGAATACAACGACGTGCGTATGAAGAACGAAAGAACCAAATAAAAAAAAAATAAATTGTTAAAATTTAAATAATATGATGATGAATATTTTTATTTTTATTGATTCTATTTGTTTTTAGTTACCGAAAAAATATTTATGTTAATAAAGGCATTCAATTAATTGGATATTTTGAAAACCAATCATTGAATTATAAAATATTCTATATAAAAATATATTTACATAAATATAATAATAAAATTAATAATATTATAATAATAATAATAATAATAATAATATGTAAAAAAAAGAAATGTTTTTTTTATTAGGAAAAATTTAAAGAAAATTAAATAATAATTAATCGATATGTATTCATTTACAAATGTAATTGAATTTTCACCTTTTTATAATATTATAATATAATATAATTAATTTTATAAATATATTAGGTGAATGAAAGCGTTGTTAATGGTACAACAAATCTGTATACAAAAAAAAATTGGTTTAGTTGATAAACAGGAATAAATGGTACCCAATACTTTGTGAAAAATTGTTTAATTATTTTTAATAAAAATTAATTAAACACATCCACTAGACACTAGGTTTGATGAACATGATATTTATATTCCACGATTGTTCTGTGGTTTTAAGGTATACATAATTGTTTGCCATATAGATATGGCAGCGTGTTTACACTATTACCACAAATATGATAAAAACATCAATCACAAACGTTTTACCATAGATTATTATTGTATTGGTAGTAATAGTTAATGGTAATAATTTTATTTAATCAATTTAATTATAATTTATTTATTTTGATAAAAGAACTAAATGTTTGTTTATTGACATAATGTTTTTATTTTAATGGTAATTAATTGTAATTGAAGGAGGTTTTAGTTTTTGAAAAAAAAATGTTCTGTTTAGAAATTCATTGTCTCATAAATTTACGTATATATATAACATAATTAAATTATAAAAACGGAACAAATACTTTAGATTTTCGAACGAAAGGTACTCCGTGGCATATTTGGTCCGCTGTCAAAGAACAGAATGGTTGGAGGCGAAGATACAATTCTGAATTAGACAAGTTGTACGGTCAACCAAATATTGTCAAAACGATCAAAATCAATAGATTGAGATGGCTTGGGCACGTAGAAGCGTGTGCCGAAAAAATTGTTAAATGGTAAACCAGAAGGTAGAAGGAGAGCCGAAAGACCTAAGGCGAGATGGCTAAATGCAGTAAACTGTTATATAATGATTCTTAAAATTCGGGCTTGGAAGACATTGACTGTCAGGTTTTAAAAACGTGTTGGAGAAGGCTAAAACCGCACCTGAATTATAACGCCATGGAGTAAGTAAGTAAGTAAATTATAAAAACATTACAATGAAAATAAGAGCTTTAATCATATATTGAAAGCTGAGATGAAATATACATCTCCCATATATAATTTAAAAACTCAAATTCATCTAAAGCATATTTCATTTTATATTTAAATATTATTCAAATTCTTCTGTGTTGTATTTTTTATTTTATTTTCAAAAAATTTTACTGAACTATTATTACCCAAATATATATATTAATATAATAATAGTATATATAGTTAGCTATAAGCTATTGAATAAATTCAAGACTTTAATAATAAACACAAATGAATATATAGGTAATACAAAAATATATATATAAATATACCAATAAATTATTTGTATTGTTGTGCACCTGTTTAGTAGCGCAAAGCAACATATAGACAGATGGATGATATTTTTCAAATATATTATTTTGAATGAATATGTATTTAGATATAGATCTCATATCTTTATATACAATATATTAGATAATAGGCACAGACATATATAAAAGATTGCTAATAATAAAAGTATGATATTTTATTTTTATATATATTAGAAAAAAAGAAAAAATAAATGCAAAATAATATCAATCAATAAATATATAATTTATATAATGGACATGTAAAATAATTATGAGATAAACATGTTTTAAATAGATATCGTGAAAATTAATTATGAAATAAGTTATATATTATGTACAATAACATTTAGGTATTTGTTAGAAAAAACAATAATATAAATACGCGGAAAAAAAATATTCTTTTATAGATATATTTTTTTTTTTATGTGGATAATTAATTTTTTTTTTAATATTTTTTTGTTCCACAAATTGTTCTATATCTATCTATCTATCCAATCCTTCATATTATAATATATACACGCATAACATAATAATAATAATAATAATAATAATAATAATAATAATATAAATATAAATGTAAATATATAAGAATTTTAAAGTTTTGTAACAATAGAAAATTGTATAATAACAACATTTTAATATGAAAAAGAGCGAAAAAAAAGAAATAATACGAAAATATTCTTTATTTAATATTTTATGATTAATTTAATATGTGTCCGCATGTTTTGGTACATAATAAAATAATTCTATATATTTTTAAAGTTATGTGTTATATTTCTATTTGTTATATATGTATATTTTATGTATATATTATATTTAGAAAGACAGACATATAATATACATACATTACATATACATATACATACGAGTATATAGTGTATTTAATGTATATAAATGATGATAGAATGAAGTGTGTTTTGTATGTTATACAATAATTTGCATTCACGGTATATAGTTATACTGTATTACATATATACCATATATATACAATTAACAAACCGTAACGAATTCACAGCTTGTTTCGGACATACTAATTTAAAATTTATTAATTTTAATTTTAATTTCATATTTTTTTTATTTATTTCATATCTTATGTTTACTTCTATATTCCATACAAAATAAAACTTCTTCACATTCTCCAATTTAATTTTACATAGGTGTTCTCATAGCCGATACACAAACACACACATATATTTAATATTTTGTTAATTAATAATTGTTTCGTTGATGTTTAATTGTTGTAAATTTTATATAAATACAAATGCATACACAAAAATATGTGTAAAATTCAAGTAAACTGAATTAAATAAATATATTTTTTCTCATTGAATGAATTTATATATAACCATTAAATTGTGTAATATGGAAAATATTTAAAATTAAATATAATACAACATAAATTTAATTATTTTAAATTAATATCATTATTATGACTTGTACCACTACCACTGGACAATGTTAAAGTTGAACATGAACATAAATCAATACCACCACCATCATCATTATTAGTATTTTGTTTTTTTAAAATAATATACGGATTTAATTGAGATTTATATTTTTCATAATTCGTAATTTCTTTGGAACGACATTCATTTTTAAATTTATCAAATTTATATTTATAAAATTGTTTACGTTTATCGTTGATCAACGGATTTGATATTAATAAATAAAATGCACAAAACATTATAGCCGATTGTTTAAAATTTAATGATGGATGTTTTGGTCTGTTAAAACCCACTTCTAACAGTGTTGATATCAGTAAATCATTTGTTAAATGATTAAATTCATATTTCATGTCATGCCAATCCCAATCTATTGATTTAGTTTCTGCATCATTAATATTTATAATTATTTTATAGTATTTTTGTGGTTCTTCTAAAAATAATAAGGCTGTTTCTTCTGTTGCACATAGAAAAATCTATACATACACGTATAATTAATATATTAATATAGTAAAAGTTACATTTAATTGCATTACCTTCCATTTATAATAAATAGCAAAATTATCATTTCCTTTAACAAGCACAATTTTTGGTAAATTTTCAACATATGTTGGTAGACAATAACCATTTTGTACAATTAAATCGGCCGGATAATAATTTACTAACATTGGTTTATAATTATATTGAAGACTAATGGGTGCCGGTAAATATTTGTTTGTATTAAATAATACTTCTGTTAAATGTTTATCACAAGTCCAATAATAATTTGATTTAAATTGTAATAAATTTAAGTTATAAAAATCTTTTCGATGTACTGTAAATAGACCAGAACGTGTTGGTACACTATGAAATGATAAAATTGGATTTATTGTTGCGATAACATCCGGAAGAGTTCTATAGTAAAATTTATGATCAACATTTTTTAAACTATGTTTATATTGAACTAAACGATTGTTTAACACAAAACAACCGGGACAACGAAATTTATAAATTGGATCCAAACGATATCGAAATTCTGATGAAGACATTGGTATGTTATAAATTCGTGTACATTTTCGATTTTGTAAATTAATTTCAAAATTATCAAAAATATCTATAGTTTTTAATATTTCTAAATTTATGGTATACCATAATTTCCATTTCGTTACCATCACTTTATCACCGGATATTATTTGTATGTTTTTATATTGAAATTCTTTATGTAATTTTAAATCATTTATATAATTGCCATATTCTTCATAATTTTGATATAATTCTAAAAGTTTATGCAATCCAAATAATTTTACAGGTCGACCAGTAAAATACATTGTCCGCCAATTTTTCCATATCATTGGAAATGATGGTGACAAACAAATTATTAAATTTGGCATTAAATTATTTTTATTCATTACTTCCATCATTGGATATGTCATTTTTAATCCATCAATAATCCAACCATTTGGTGCAAAATTTATTTGCGTTAATAAACAATCGATTAGTATGTAATCAGGTAATTTATTTATATCATTATCATTATTATTATTATTATTATTATTATTAATAATTAATTTATAGATCTCTGTCCATTTTAATGTATTTTTTATAAATTCTATAATGTCTTTAAAATTGATTAATTTTAAATTATATTCTTTAGCAATACGTTCACATAATGTTGAAACACCCGAATATTGTGGTCCAGACACACATATTTTTAATGGTATAATTGATTTATAGCTTTCAATTATATGTTCATTATTATCATCATCATCACATTTTAGAGATGCAGTGGATTTTATCAATTCACATGTTGTATATTTCCATGGTTTTTGTTGAAATAATTTTAAATTTTTCAATCCATATATAAAATATATTTTATTTAAATATATACAAGAATATATTTTCTTATCATAATTATAGATATTATTTTGATTGGTAAAGTTCGATACAGGACATCTTTTATAGAACATACTGTAAAAATAATATCCTTCATTTAACAATCGTTTACCTATGGATATATCAATTGGTATGGGTTGATTTAAAGAATTATAAAGTTTTTCGTAATTCCATAATTGTTGAATTTCGGTAACAATTTTATTACAAGTAGATTGTTGATCGGATTGATCGTTTTTTAATTTAAAATATTTAATGTTATATTCTGCTGAAAAGTTTACTATTTTCGTAAATTCTTCGTTTTCTTCGCGATAGCAATTTATTATATTATCGTTAATATCTTCCTTAATTAACTGAATTTGAATTGTATCATTTGTATCAATTAAAAATTCATCATCTTCTTCTAATGGATACTTTGGTTGTGGAAAATTTTTCTTTAAAAATTCTTCAACTTCAATTTGTTCGATTTCATCTTGTAAATCAATTTCAGAACAACTACATTCATTTTCATTTGTTTCATTATTACTGACATCATGAACACCATCATTATCATTCACGTTTATAATTTTACCTTCTTCCTTCACTGTATTTAAATTTGGCTGTATTGAATATTTTCTTATTGAATTTGTTAAAATTATTTCTTTTTCTGTTATATGATCAAGTGAATATGATCGTATAAAAACAAAATTTACGAATGAATAATATTGATACATATTAACTTTTATTTTATTGGTGCTAAAATATACTTACGTTGTTTTTCCTTATTTATATTACGCATTTCATTACGTTTGGTAATCTTTCGTTGAATACGTTTAATATTTAATAATTGTTGAAATTTTTTTTCACGATTTTTTAACCATTCATTATAAATTTCCGCTTTTACCTGATTGAATAGTATCCGTTGTTCAGTTTGTTTTAACATCCATTCATTAAATAATAAATTTTGAGTACTTTCTAAAATTTCATCACATGTTTCAGATTGTGTAATAATTAAAATATTTGGCATAATATGTAATTTTAACATTTTTTCATAATCAATTTGGCGTAATGGAAAACCATCGAATATAAATCCATCATTTTTAAATATTGGTACAATTAAATCATGAAAAATTTCCTCATTCATTTCATTTAACAATGAATTCCGATTTTCAATTGTGAGCAATGGTAAGTTTTTACTTTGTAAATAATCATTTAATATTTTATCAAATTGATAACATGGCAATTTAAATGTATTTATAAGATTTTGTCGAAGTGGCATTACATTACAACCAATGGAATTTATTATGCAAATACGTAAATTTGGTATTTTTAATATTGATGTTATTATTTTCGTATATTTTTCTGGTAATTCAATAAAGCGATTCATTGCATCTCTGTTAATAAATGAATATATTTTATTTTTATATTCAACCATAAATTCTTCTTGTCCTAAATATTTAAATATATGACAAAAGCATATATAAAAGATTTAAATACAGAAATTAAGAAGGGTACTATATTCAACAAGAAATCTAAAATTTACCTCTAATTAATACATTAGTATCATAAAATGCAATTGGACAATAATCTAATGTGCATCCGAATATTACAGATTTTGCATTACAATTTAATTGAATAGAATTAAGCTCCGTTTCATCGTCGGTGGTGGTGGTGGAAAATTGTGATTGATTTGATATAGACGATATATCTGAATTATTATTTAATTCAATATTTGTATATTGATCGTGCATGGATATTGATTTGGTAAGAAATTCTTGCCGTTTAATACCATTAATTTTACCATTATTTTGTTCACGTAATGATTTTTCAATTAATTTCATTTTATTTTTATCGTCTGCAGACAAAATTTCAACATTTTCTTTAAATATATTCATGTATTTTTGTAAAATTTCTAATATGACATTGGTCAATGTTTTATTCATAATGTCACATTGAATTTGTTGACATTCGGGATAATTATTTAAATAATTTATTTGTTCATTCGTATCGTCTGAATATTGTTCATACATTTCTTTAATCAACTTTATATCATCGGTTTGAAAATTTAGCAAAACATTTATTGTTTGTTTAGTTAATTTTTCTTTAAAACTCAATGTTGAACGTGTAATTAATTGCTGTTGTAAATCTTTATTTATGCTTATTGATGGAAATAATATTGGGTAATCATTTTGAATTTTATCAATAATAAATTTTGTGTCACGAAAGTCTTTATAAAAATCAATTTCATTAATTGCATTTAATTTATTACCACCACTTGAATCATATAATGATATAATGACATCAGGTAAATAATTATTATTGTATAGTCCTTTTAAAAATTCAAAATCACACGGTATTCCATCTAATATCCAATTTCCATATTTTTGATTTGTATCACTACGTTCTTCAATCTCTTTTAATCTTTGGATAATATTTGTAATTTTCATATCGTTTGTTAATTGAAAATTGGCATGCAATTCATTTAAACGTTCAGCCACATATTTTTGAACTTGATAATCATCGTTTTTCGGTTCATAAATCTTATAAATTTGACGTAAATGTACTGGTCCATATTTTTCATTATCAACTAATATATTTGGATTATTTAATATGTTTTCATATTCATCTGTATTGATAAATGATTCGATTAAATTTAATTTATGCCGTTTATAATTGTCTTGTAAAGTTTTCAACTCTTCGGATATGTTTTCGTCAGTATCATCAATAACACTAGGTAATGATAATATTGAATTTGTATTATCTTGTATAAAATTTATTGATTCTACAATTTATATAAATATATTATTCATAAATTGTACGAAAGATTAAAGATTATAATAATTCCAATAACTATATATATTCCATATAACATTAATACCTATTATTTCATTTTTCCATTTTTCAATTTTTTGTAATCTTAAATTTTCATGTGTTTGAAATTTCTCCAATTCCATTTGTCGTACTTGATCGATTGCATAGATCAAAGCTTCTGGATAATGTTTTTGTTTGGCATCAAAATCCATCATATTAAAACGAACATTACAATCTAATATTGTAGCATCATTAAATAATATTGAAATAATATTTGCTAAAGTACTTTTACCACAAGATTTTGGTGGACCACAAATAGCAACGCGACATGTTGGCTTACAAAAAAAATATTTTATGGGATTTTTAATAAATTTTTTCATAGCACTGCGCGACGATAACATAATTATATGGCTAAAATATTTTACGCAATAATTTGGTTTACCAATTACAATTTTACCTTCACATAATTTTACAGGGCATTTAGTTTGAAAATTTGTTTGAAACCATTTTAAATTCGGTTGTATTAATTGATGGTCATAACGTATCGATTTTAATGTTTCGGTCATGTTATTTACATTATTATTCGTATATTTATTTAATTGTTTATTAATTTTATAGTTAATGGCATCGTCGTCATTGTCGCTGTCATCAGTATTTTTATTTGAATTGAGTAAAAATAATGGTTTCACTTTATAAACTTTTTTAATACATATATTTTTCATATAATTTTTAATCGATTGAAAAATTATATCAACTGAATATCTGCCATCTAATTTAATAACATTTTTTTGATCATAATATAATATAAATTTTTGTATAAATTCAAATGAATTCTTATATCTTTGTAATTGTATTAAAAGTGATTTCTTATTAAATTTATTGTTCAGTTTATCATAAATTTTCCGAATATCAATGTAACTGATTTCTTTAATATCAGTTGATAATTTTACATATTTTCGACTTGATGGTCTCTTTTCTTTAACATCACTGTCTTTATGATCATTAGCATTTGACAATAAAATTGGTTTTAAAATACTTTTTTTTATTTCCAAATTATCATTATTGTTATTATTATTACTATTATTATTATTATTATTATTATTATTAGTATCGTTGCCTACATCGTTATTATAATCATCCAGATTAAAATTTTCATTATACAATGCACAATGTCTTAAAATAACATCTTCATCACAACAATTTATATAAATTATAATATTTGGTTTTAATTTTAAATTAAATATAAATTTCATTTGATTTTCAACACTTTTTCGAATATCATTCTCACTTTGACATGTACCAAATGTTGGTATATTATTTTCTGTTTTACTGTCATTATCAAAATCCAGTGTAACATTACTATCAAATTTTTTATTCTACATAATGTTGGAATATTGATTTTAGTTTCAAAAGTGTTTAAATATCAAAGGAAATTAATTTTATTCTCAATAACTAACCTTATGCTCAATGTTTTCACTATTATTAACAGCGTTACTACTATTTTTATCCTCTGTATCGGTTGTTAGACTAAGATCGGAATATGATTGACAATTAATTTCATTAATAATTTCATTGGTAATATTATTAAAAAAATGTATTTCCGATGTGGTATATGGTACACCATTATTATTAATCGATGAGAATTCATAATCTGGTATAATTGGTATACCAGTTAATACATAACCATGATATTTTATTAAACCATTATCATTTATTTCTTTAGCCAATAAATGCAGTGCCAAATCAACTGGAATTTTTTTGGATAAACTTAAATTTATAATAATCCATTGACCGATTTTTGTATACAATTTAATTTCACGTTTAATTAAACCATTTATACTAATAAATTTACAATTATATTTTCGAGAAAATTTTCGTGCAATTTTTTCTTGGTCTAAATGTGGTTTACCAATTACAATGTAACATGTTGGTGTTGATTTTATAAAATCCATAACATTTTGACTATTATTTTTCATATAACCATTTGAATCACTTACAATTAAATTTGCATTAATATTATTTACATAATTTAATGCAAATTTTTTATCAATTTGTTCAACAAATGGTTGTAAACTTATAGGTTTTGGATATACATTTTTATTATGAAATAAATCACGTTTAAATATTCTATTTTCTATAACATCATTACAAATAATATCTTGAATTAATTTTTTTGAATCAAAATCAAAATCCGACCGTATTGAATCTAATACATGTTCTATTATCGGTGTACATATTGAATTGGAATCTAAATGATCACACATTTTTTTTATTATTTGGTTTATTAATATATATATATATTTGTATCAATAAAATATATTAATAATATACGAAAAATGACACAATATTTATTTATATTATTTTTTATTATAATTGGTGTACTTAGAATGAATTTAAATAAATAAATAAATAAACGTGTTGTTTGGTGGAATACATTTGGTTCACAATGTTCACATTCATTGTATTTATATGTTGTATAACCTAATTTGCACATGTCAAAAGCTATTATTTTTTTTTCTTAAATAAATAATAAGTACATATTTATATACGAAGTATAATTTTAAGTGGACAACATCTTTTGACATTATAATATATATGAAGATGGTTTTTATTTTAACCAGTATGATTATATTTTAAAAGTTTATTTCTATATAGATTATTGTTTCCTTTCCTTATTTCTTTTTAATATGCTAAGGTTTTCGTATATATATTCTATGTTTTGTAAATACATACACATATGCATATGCATATGGTAGAGTATTTGCAAAGTAGAAAACCATACAATTATTTTAAATTATAGTTTTGCATGTTCGTATAAAAGTAATTGCATATAGCTGTATTTATACAAAATGTTAAGATAAATACAAGCAAATAAAATCGTAAATCATTTTGTTATTTTGTATATATATTTGTATTTAATGATTTGTTTGATTTTATATATATGTTTACATAACACATAATACAACAAATACAGAGTTTTTTATATATATATATAAATTGTATTTTATATATAATAATCAATTCAATTAGAGATAATTAGATTCTTTAGTGCTTATACGATTTAAAAATCTTCTGAAAATAATTACTATATGCATCTTTTGGAAATATCACTAGAAAAATAAAAAAAAAATAATTAAATTACATTGTTTTGCGTATGGGGATAGTAACATTTTTTTTGAATTTTTAAATATTTTTGAAATATTTGTTATTCAGTGCAACGGAGTTCAAGGTATATAAATAAAAAAATACAATGATATTATGTACTTAATGCCACGTGTGGATTTAAAAGAATGTTAAATTCATGAGCTATTCCTTATGGTAGTAAATAATCAATCTCAAGGTGTGTGTACATATATATTTAAAATATTTTGATATAATCACAAATTTATTATATAATAACATTAAAATTCTTTATAAATATATATATTGTATATATCTATAATAGTTAATCAACACCTCTTTAAAATACATAATAATATTTAATTGCATATATGTGTATTAAAACTATTAATTTTATTATATATGCCACATATATATTTTCCTATAATATCAAATAATTTTCAATATGTATAGGTAAAGTATATAAATATATTAAATTGAGTCTATATACCTGTATACATGTAAGGTTAAACAATTAATAGCGATTCTAATCAGAAATCTGTGAAAGTTGACTGAAGTTAGGTATGTAACATTGAAATAATATTTATTATTATATTATAAGTTTATGTTAAAATTATATATATATATATATATATTATAAATGTATATAAACGGGGGTTTTATATACAGAATTATACATAATTCTATATATATCATATTATATATATATATATATATATATATTAACTAAACCCAACTATGTACATGAACATTCAATATTATTATATATATATATCAAACAATATTTAAATATATTCCATTTATATATACCATACAATATTATAATAATAAACATTAAATTATATATAATTTTCTATGTAAACATATAGAATATACATACTGCTTTTGTGGTTTTTCATGTTTAATGTAAATAAATATCTAATTAGTACTATTTACATTGTCATGTAATCTTGCTATTATATCTATTTATTTATACATGAATATATATATATATACTAAAGTTAAATTTACATAGTCGTCATATATAATTTATATTTATAGTACATACAGGGTGTATTAATAAGTTACAAAATTTAATTTATTAAATTATACCAATCACACAATATTTAGATTTTATTTATCTCGTATAATAAAATACAACAGAAAAATCACACATAAATATTAAATTGTAAAAAAAATAATTATTGAACGTTAAAATAATATCAAAGTATAAATAAATGTTTAATTAAATAATTGTATATACAAAAATGTCAAGATTTTAAAGCATCGAAAAAAATTCTCATGCAAATTTTCGAAATAGAACTGTATGAGCAAAATATTAGCGGTTGAATGTTACAAAAGAGAACAGAACCTTTAACATTCGGTGTATATGGGGGGTAATTTTAAAAGAATAAATATATTTTTTGTTTGGATGGTGCCTTGTAAAACATTCAGTATATAGAATAATTATAATTATGTGTGAGTTTGAATTATAATATATATGTATTGGCATAATCATATAATGCGCGCACTATATATATATATATATATAATATAAGATATATATATTTAAAATTATAAAATATCATATTATATTTACTATAGAATATTAACAATCAATTAAATTGGTAAATACAAATAAATATATAAATAAACAAAAATCTTGTCATGCCATTAAATAATTAATAATATATTAATATTATAATTTTTTCTGTGTAAACTGAAAACTTTGACACACATAGTTATGTTATTGACAATCCAAAAAATGGCTATAATAAATTCTTGAAATTTTTTACAATAAATACTTTTTGGTATAATAGTTGTATTGTTAAAATTTTTTAAACAAAATTATTATTTTTAAAAGTGAGTCAATATGATATAAAAGTTTGATCATCAACATCATATAAGACTATATGTAACAGATGCATATCGATTTTAATAATTGTTATATATTATATGCACAAACATATATTACATTCATATATTACATAAATTATTAGAATTTTAATTAGTTTTCAAACATATATAATATTAATAAATATTCTTTCACATTAATATATTTTTTATATTTATACGAATATAGTTATATACAAATAGCGACTCTAATTATATGTATATATGCATTAAATTTTAAAATTTAAATAAATTATGGATAAAAAAAATGCTTTGTAACAGGATATGATAGTACACATATTATATATAATATATAACAATGTAAATACGATGTGTTATGCCTGCCAACATGTATAACAAATGAAGGAACAATAAAATTGAAAATGTAACAAATTTATATAGTTCTAGTTCTATCTACACATTGCGTTGTCTTTCTAATATATATAAACACAATTTTTTTACATAAATATGCATTGTAAATTTTATATATATATATATATATAAAAAGCTCAATATACCTATGTATATACAAAACATTTTACTATTAATGTTCTACTATATACCTACTACATTATATACATCTATTGTATATATGTATTAAAAAATGTTTTCTATTAAATGTGCTGCTGTTGTTGGTGTTATTTTTGTTGTTGTTTATGCACATAAATTTAACGGATGACATCAAACATAGCGGATGTAGTTAATGTTAGTTATAACTTATGTATAAGAACATTTATGTTATTGTTATATATATATATATATATAAAATAACAACGAAAGTATATATACATCAGTTTTTTTTTTTTTTAAATATACTGTCCAACGACATACTCACACAGTATATAAATAATACATAATATATATTATATATAAGTGGTATATTTAAGTTATATATACCATATATAAAGTCTCTTCATCGCATGTACTAAATACATATAATTTTATGTATACAAATATATATAGAGAAAAAGAAATAAAAGATTAGCATCTTGTTGGATATTGTTTTTCGGTTGGTTTTTAATAACACAACCATTTAAAGTGAACCAATGAAATAACTTTTAATTTGATATCTCTGTATATTATTATTTATTTTTTTTTAATTTTTTGACATGGTTAGTTGATTCTGGATTTTTTTTTACAATTCGAGTTAATGTGTGGAATAAAAATTTGTCTGTATAAAAATAATAAAAAAAAAAAAAAGAAACAATATATAAGCTCCACCCAATCATTGAAGATTTTGTATACATTTAGTAGTTTAGAGAAGATGTAATATTTTGTATTGTTTGTTTTTAATAATAATAACATTTTTATATAGTTTAAAAATATATCCTACATATTTATTTATTGTTTGGAAAATAATTTTTATATTTATGGATTTTAATTTCTCCATTTTTGTTTCTCGTTACACTAAACAAATTTTTCTTATTGTTTTTTTTAATATAAATTTTCACATCAAATATAATTTTATTCATTTTTTTTCCTTTGTGTATTTATTAAATGTTTTAATATTATATAATAATTATATATTCATAAATTTATATATTTGTTAAAAATTAAAAAATTTAAATTACAAATTTTAATTCATTAATATTTATTGTATTGTAAATTTTTACAATGTTGATGACAAAATATGATTACGATTATGTGGGTTACACGTACGCGTATGAAAAATAATGTAAAAATATGGATGGTTATATTGTATAATATTTATTTAGGTATATACATAAGCTGGGGAAATCATCGGATTTTTAATTTAGATTAAAATAATTATAAACATAGAAAGTTGAATTCATTAATGTGTGTATAGTGTGTAACAGCGGTGAATACGCATGTTTCTAAAATATAACCGAATTTTTAACGATTATATTAATACAATAATAAAGTGTAATTCAGTAAATATTTTGTTTAAGTAAATAATGATAATGATAATATATAGATTTAACTGAATCTTTAATAATCGTTAGAAATTTACACATACGATTTTCTTTAAATGAACAAAATATTTATATACAAATGTTCCATAACTGTTCAGATCCTAAATCACCACATACCATTGTCAAAATTAGTTTTAAGCATAGTCAGAGTCACAAATGATTTTATGAGCTTTTGCATAAGTCAATTTTATAAATGACAAAATAATAACGTATAACAGCAATATATCGAAAGTAATGATTATCTTGTACTCCATTTTCCATTCAACCGCCACTAAACAATATATTTATGAATAATTTCATGTGTCAATTTCACTTTCAGTGTATCGATAGCAGCGAATTGGTAAAATTTTAAATGGTTATAAAATATATTAAAAGAAAATGTTCTATTTGACTAATAAAATAATTAAATTATCCTTTAAAATTATCCAATAGATAAATATACTATATTTATAATATTATTAATCATGAAATATAGCGGGTTCAAATCCACTATTTTTCATAGGAAATTTTTCGGTATTTAGTTTTAATAGTAAAATTTTTCTGCTGGGTGACCATTTGTTGGTTTATGGAATAAAAAGAAAAAAACGGATATCTTTGAAAATATGGTGTTGGACACTATTCAAAGATTAACAATGTCTGCACACACACACACTTCACTATGGTCTAATCACCCATATAAATATAATAGTATTTTGAAAATATCTATCTTTCGTTAATTGCAGTACAATTGGTAAAATGTTATATACTTCCATGCGGCGTAATTTACCAACTTGGCGGTAATGAAAGGTTTATTAGATGACATAAAGCTCCACATGGAGCAAAATTTTTACTTAAGAAGAATATATATTGATAATTTCCAAATGTTATATTTTTTTATAAATTATTAAATAAATTATTTTCCAATTACCAATAAATTTTTTTTATAAATTCAACATAAAATAAAATTTGTATATTGTTTTTTTTTTTTGCATGGTTTTGATGCGGAAATAACGATAAAAAAATAATATTGGTAATAACATTAAATTTATAAAATAAACAAATAAACAAATTCATTCTTTTTCAATCGCGAAATTAACTAAATTTACAATATATACTCGGTATGTTTTTGTATTATCGGCATATATATACATGAAATATAACAAAATCCATTATCGAGTATTATTTGTATATATTATAATAAAATGCAATGCGTATATATTAACATATTATATATATATATGTAGATATTTACATATACAAACACATTGTACATATATTGTACATATATTTTATGAGCATATATAACAATAATTTTATTTAAATAAATTTATTTATGTTTCTCCATTAATTTGAATGAATGTTTTGTATTGTTTATAATAATATGTATAATAAAATATATATATATATTGTATAAGGTTAGTTATTAGGTTGTGTAATAATTATATTAATAATTTATATATGTACATGGATCTGTATCATTCTGTGCTATATATCTGTTTGTGCATGTTAAATACAATATTTATATATAGTATATTCATTTTGTGTGTTTATTAAGAGTAGAGTATATATAATACAAAGAGAGATGATATTCCCATATTTAATGTACATATGTATTACTTTAGTATATGGTTACAATATATACAATCTAATACATAATATTATACATAGAAATATATAGTGTTTAGATAGATATTCACACAAATATTACAAGTATAATATATAATGAATTAATGTTATAAATTTATATCATGAAATTTTGAACAATAATAATATATGGAACAGTGTTATATTATATTCACATACGACTAAATATAGGTAGGTGCTATAAATTACAATATATAGAATTTATATTTATTTAATATTTATAAGAGTTCTAAAAATAAAATGTATTCATTGTAAATAAATGTATGTGAATGTATTACCGACTTTTTAAAAATAATTTCCCATATATTGTACTTTATTTATGTAGGGTAGACCTATAAGAGAATGTGTAGACAATTTTCATTTATTATTCAAATCTATACATCCATTTAATGAGTATATACAATAAGGATTAATTTTCCAAAATAATAAAAAATTAATATAAATTTTATGTTTGTGATTTTGTGACTTTTCATTTTATAGTTGAAAAAATAATATGACATATTGTTTGCTAAAGAATTACATGGTGGTATTGTACAAACATATTAAAATAAATATTTTATATGAGACATTGAATGAAATAGTAGGAATATAAAAAGATCTTTATAACAACTGCACCTCTACATATATAGTTTATATATATATTTATATATATTATATAACAAATATATAGTTTAATTTAAATTTATTCCATCGTTATATAGTACACACAAAATATTCTTCTGCCATATTCCACACAAAGTATTGGTTTTATTTCTATATTATCTTATTTACTTTATATATATGTTGTATACATGATACGACTATACATAATACGCATAAGTTTATATACACCACATATATATATAGAGACAGAAAACTATTTTAAAGCCAATGTCTTACCACAAAAACCACCTCAAAATGTTACTTATATATAACATACTTTATATAATATGCAATGTTTTATAATGAAATGTAAAGAAATTAAGTAAATAGATGATGAATAAAGTCTGTGTATATATATATATACAGCGTTACAACTTAAACAACTTATCTTTGTATGAAAGATAAAGGCATTTACAACTTACATAATAAGACTATAGTAAATATATAGATGAAAATTTACTTTTATGTTCCATCCAATTTTATAATTATACAGATACAAATTCGTATATTGGTACATAAATATTTCATCATTTATGGCATTATAATAAGAATATATTGCGTAAATAAATGTATTGATATAATGTGTATCTATCTACAATATATATATGTTCATCATCATATTCATTCATTCTTTGCTTTTAATCACCAACTTTAATCTTATTAACGCTCTACATATAGCGTGTAATAATATACCGAGTATCATGTTTAAAACTTACAAATTTTATAACATATAATAAACTATTACTTTTACATTAAAGTTTTGGTAATGTCAGGTTTGGTTGGTATGAATCCGGAAATATATGTATTCTTGTAGTATAGTTAGGGTGTGTGTATATATGGCAACAAAATGTAAAATATTATTTCATTATTATATGCTTACGAAAAAATTGTTATATTATATGTTGATGCTGTAAAAATCTTAAGAATATATTTTTCCATTAAATATAATTTGAAAACTTATGTACGCCGCCGTCAAGTATACTTGAAAAGTAAAACCAAAAAATAATTTACTTAATTCAATTTATTAACTTTATTATTCTATTTTCATTCTCAAATTTTTTTTTCTTTTATTAATATAGAAAAGAACAGATTTAAAAGTAATTCTGTTATTTTTCTTTGAATACATTTTTTTTGTATGGTATTTTTTTTAATATTTTGGCTCATTTAATATTAGTTTGAAAAAAATTCAAAATACGTAAGTACGTGTACATATAATTTTATTCAATGTTATTAATAAATTAGTTGTATATACATAAACAGGATAAAAAAAAACCAACCGAACAACAAATTGAAAATATATATTCTTAAAATATTCATAATATGGAATATGGAAATAGAAATTGTATAATAAGAAAACGTGCAGTTAGTTGAAAAATTGTACAAGATAATATTTAACACATTTCTTTAATTTTTATTATTTTATATATTTTATTTAAAATATTTTTAAATAAATATAATTGAAAAAGTTAAATAGATTCTATATTTCGTTACAATTTCATACGAAATTTTTATTATTAGAATTATTTGATGCATTCAAAGGATATGATCGATTTTTCTATTTCATAGAAATTTGTGATACTCTGATTATATAATTTTTTTTGCAATATTTGGGTATTCACTTTATACACAGCATCATAAATTTCCATGGAGTTTTACTAACAACGAATTTTGGTAATATACATATAAACAAAAAAAAATATATCCGACAAAACACTTGTCTGTAATTTAAAAAGACAATAATTCATATATGTATGCGGTGCGCCAATGGTTATAATGTAAATTTACAAACTAGCATTATACGGGTGAGCCTCTGGAACTGCACCAGAAGAAATACTGGAAAGTATATAAATTGCAAAAATAAACTTTCTTTAGAGCGATTTATGGAATTATTATACAGACATATTTCATATTATTATTATTATTATTATTATTTTACAGATCATAATAATACTAATAATATTGTTGAAAATAAATGTATAAAATGGGAGTTGGAAAGAAAATATATAACTATTATACGCTGTACGAAGATATGTTTATTTTTTTTGAATTAAATATTTTTGATGTGTAACACGAAAATATATGATGTGTTTAATATAAATATTATATATGAATTTTCAAACATTATACGAAAAGATACATATATATAACACTATATAGGTGTATATATTCTATATCTTTACACAGAGATGACTTTTTCAATCCTGCAGTATATATCTGCATCATGCGAAAGGAAAATTTTATTTATACTAGTACATATCAAAAAATGTATTTCTGTAAAGTGAATTTACCATGAATGTATTCACAATCATACTGTATACATTTTATATGCGAGTCTTATATATGCACATCACAAAATATAAACGATATATATATATATATATACAAAACATTGATGTTATATATAATATATAAAAGATTGCCTGCAAGTGAAATAAAAATGTTGCATATAAATAAAATAAATAGCAAAACAAAATTTTCGTGTATATTGTGTCTACAACAAAGAAAAAATATTTTATACACTTTTACACTATATGCACAACATTGCATTATATTAACCCCTTACGGAAGAGAAATTGTACAAAACACCATACTAAACACCCGCAGGAAATCTTATTGTAAATTAAAATAATTTTCTTAATTATAGAATAATCCGTTCGCATACATAATATACGTGTAACGTTAATTTTTTTAAGAGATCACCTTTTAAAATTATTTTAATGATTTCCGTACTTCACTGCGAACGTAGTATATAAATGATGCGCAATATAAAAAAAAATGTTGCAGGTGAAGTTAAAACGAAAATGGAAAAAAAAAAAAAAAGAAAAGGATGTTGATTTAACTTATTCATGACATGCACATTTTGTTATTCAACCATAAACAGAATATATACTTAAAAGCATTCGAAATATAGATGAAAAATAAAATTACTTTATATAAATATGTTTATATTTATATACGACCATAATATAATTGTATTTTATAGATTTATAGATATACGTAATACACTTAAAAAATAAATATAAAGGAATTTTCAACTGACTTAATCTTAACTTTCACACAATCCAGCAATAAGATTAAAATGCATATTTAAAATAAGTGCGCAAAAATATTTTTTTATTATAAAAACGAAAAATTATTATAATACAACACTATTTTAAATAAAAACATGTTTTTTCCTATAACTCTCAAACAGTTTTGTGATTCATCATTTTTAAAAAATTTTACAATATTATATTTTATTATTAAATGTATCTATATTAATTAAGTACTAAAATAGAAGTTGATAAAGGGTTTTTTTGGAACTATATATGAATATATACAATGTGACTTTTAAAAATGATACATATTTTTATATATATAACTTAAATAAACATAGAAAAATTGTAATTATAATTTATATAACAAAATATCATTACATAATCATTAAACTAAGAGGTACCCTCACTGTCCGTAGTTTGTCCGCAAAATTTCCGCATTATAAGCGGTAGTCCATAGTTTCAATCCGAGGAAATATCCATGGATTTCTTACGGATGTCCGCTGGAATTTTATATGCGATAAGTGCAACTATGTCCATAGATTTTTATACAAAATGTCCTTGAATTATCCGTAAATTTCCGATAATAATTTCTACGGATTCTCCTTAGAATTATTTCGCGTTGCTATTATTCCACAGAATATCCATAGAATTTATATTTATATTTTTTGTGAGTAGATTTACGGATTTTGACAAAAATACATCATATGCGACAAGTGCACTCGCACAAACATTTTGTTATCAAAGATTGTAACTTATTGTTGAAACAAAATTAAATGTATAATAAATACGTAATAAATAAATAAAAATTATATGAAATTTATATTTTCTTATTTAACAAATAATTTAATTGTAAGATTAAATAAATAAATTCAAAGTATAAATAATTTTGTAGAAATTTGGCGGCGCAGATAAAACGTATACATAAATAAAAATCAAAAACCGCGGATAAAATCCATGAAAAATCTTACAAAATTCCTAGCAAATATATATAGATTTGTGTTGCTGGTTGTTTTAAAAATTATGAAAATAAATTAAAAAGAGTAAGGATTAAATGTAGATAGGCGAAATTACAAAATTTGAACCTACTGTTTTGGATAATTGGTAAAATAAATTGTGAATACAATACCGCAGATATATTACTCTGACAATCCAAAGATTTCAATTGACCTAAATAAAATACTATTATATTAAGTGGAAAATATGCGAATTTTTGCCACTGAAATTTTCCTCATTTTTCAAAGTGAGGACAAATTGTTATTAGGGTATTATCATACTCTACAATATAAATAAAACTAACAAATCATCCATAAATTTTAAATAGATGTAATATATAATTTATAAAATTAACGCCTTATATAAATATATAGAATAATTATACATTCTTTCAATATACACCGACATTTATTATATACACTTAAATAATAAATGTTAAAAAATATTTATTTATGTATATATATGAAACATAAAACATAAAACATTAAAATAAGTTTATAAAGCGAGCAGCATAATTTTAAGAAAATATGTGTCTTTGTTTTATATTATAATATATCATTTTCCATTATATATAAATATAATACCAAAAATAACTTATATATATTTTTTCCGGACCGAAGTGTATTTGTGTAAGGACAAATAAATGGTTTAAAATAATTTATATATAATAAATATACGCACCTACGCCTCTACCTATCTATTGTATAGTATCTAAATATAAATATATATTATACACCTTTAAATTATAAATTTTGGTGATGATAATGGGTGAGAATCATGTTGTTTTTCGCATCATGTATTGAAAATTATATAGCTAATTTTATTTGCGTATACATAACATTAAAAGTTATATATATATATAAAATTTATTTAAATATAAAACGATAACATTTTAACATTTATGCCATTATCAACAATTACCCTCAATTTGGCTATATATACATAATTTTTCCTATGGTGTTATATTATAATATAAATTATTTTATATTATTTGTGTACATTATGTACATTTCATATATAGTTTAGAATAGATTTAGTTAGTATAATAGATATATATATATATAGAGAATGAACAAATTATAGATAAGGAAGTAAGAAATTTTCATAGTAATTAAAATGTAATAATAATGAAATAAATTTTTATTATATATTAGGTTAAATATAAATTGTATATAGATAATTTTGAAGACAATTTTCCAAATATATAATTAGTATTTCGTGAATAAAATAATGAATTGCTATATATTGTAAATTCGTTTATATATAATTTTAAATTTAAATATTTTTGGTACACGAGCCGGTATGAATGGTTTTTGAAATTGAAACGCATTTACCATATTAATAATTTTTAGTGTTGATAAATTATAATAATATAATATTATAAATCCGGGTGAATAACCGAAATTTTACATATTATTTATATATAAATTAATAGTTTTTATATATAAATATATTTATTATTTTGTTTCAAATGTCTATATGATGTCCATAAAAAAAACTATATATCTCATATATAAAAATATATATGAGACAATCGTATTTTAATTTTTAACACATTCATTTATATATAAATTATATAAATTTTTTTCACATAAAAATATATGTTACAAAGATTATCTATATAAAATTGATTATGATTTATTTTTATTAATATATATTGTGTGTTAAACAGATGCATGAATGTGTATTAAATGATGTTGATGTGTCCTCCCACCTTTTTCTTATTTTTTTTTTCTTAAGAAGTTATAAACAAAACACCAATGCTCATATATTGTTTTTATTTATATATACCACTTGTATTTATACACAACCCTAGTAACACTGTCCGTAGTTTGTCCGCAAAATTTCCGCATTATATGTAGTAGTCCGTAGTTTCAATCCGATGGAATATCTATGAATTTCTTACGGATGTTCCCTGGGATTTTATATGCGATAAGTGCAACTATGTCCATGGATTTTTAATTAAAAATGTCTTTGAATTATCCGTATATTTCCGATGATAATTTCTACGAATTTTCCTAATATATATATTTCTCGTTGCTATTATTCCACAGAATATCCATAGAATTTATATTCATATTTTTTGTGAGCAGATCCACGGATTTTGACAAAAATACGTCATGTGACAAGTGCAATAGCACAAATATTTTGTTAAAACAGGTTGTAACTTGTTGAAACAAAATTTAATGTAATAAATACTTAAGAAATATTTATATTTTCTTATGCAAAAAATAATTTAATTGTAAAATTATAAAATTACTGTCTTGAATATTTGGTGAATAATGTTACGAATACAAAACTACGGATATATGTTGAAAATATTACCCTGACCATCCAAAGATTTCAATTGACTTAAATAAAATACTATTATATTAAGTGGAAAATCTATGGACATTCTATGGACAAATTCCAATATATATTTTCGATAGAAAATATGTCGATTTTTTCCACTTAAATTTTCCTCATTTTTCAAAGTACGGACAAATTGTTACTAGGGAAACAAATAAAATATGTACTAACTCTCTCGGTAAACAAAAACTATTGAAATTTATTAATTTATTTTCTTTTAAAATAATAATTTGAAACATTGTTTAGTTATTTTTGTCTGCCGATGTATTTAATAATAATCGGTATACAAATAAAGAAATTAATATAATATAAATATATAGAAAACAAAAACAATACAAAATATATTTGTTATTTGTCATTAGTTTTTGAATATAATAAGAGAAGACAACAAAAATCAAGAAATTAAGCAATTTATATTCAAAAACCGCATGTAATCTACATCTATAAAAATGAATCATTTATTATTATACAATATTTGGTGTGTGTATCATCCGAAAAAAACTATTTAAATTTTATTCTTTTTATAATAGTAATTTTTATTTTTGTTGTTGTATATTTTATGTTCGCATATATTTATTTGTCAGAAAACACCTTTATTATACAGAGGACATAATACATAATAATAGTATTATTCATAATCTAAAAATTTATCAATTAATTTGATAGATAAATAGATTAATAAAATTAAAAATAAAAATAAATTTTATATTTATATAAAGAACTGCAATATTTATTGATAAATTTATCCAAGATTAGACTACATTCGTTCGATTAACATGAAAAACCACAATTTATATAAATAAGGAAAAGGTAATAGTGATATGTGGCGATTAATTAAATATTTAATATAATATGCAAATAAACATTTATAAATATTAATACTGAAAATGCCATTTAAGTTGTTGCGTAGGGTGGTAAAATGTATAGATCACCAACCCTACACATCTATTGTTCATAAATGTTATACTATATAATTGAATGCATATAGAATATATATGAGATGGATAAAATATTTTATTATATTATACAGATGAAACATTATCTGAACATAACTTCTTGTTTATATATAACTAGTTATAGCTATACAGAAAATACAATTATTATTTTTATGTGTAGGTGGTGCAGTACATAAACAGTATTTTACATAATATTTATAGTAAAAATATAATAATAGTAATAATAATAATAATTATCATTATTATTATTATTATTATTATTATTATTATTATTATTATAAATATTATTATATTATATTTAAGAGACACTTTATTAACGATATTACATGTATATTAACATAAACTGTTAAATATTTTTTTAAAAAAAAAAGTGCAAATAACATGATAGAATTACATTATGAATGGATTTTATTTTCACTATTGTATTTTCTATATTGTGTTTATGTGAGTAACATTATATTATGCTATTGTCTTCATAAAAAAAAAAAGATAATAATGAGATAGGTGTAACAACACACTCCTTCCTTCAATCCATGCATTCTATATAGGAAAAAAATTAAATTCTATAGCTTAAATCACTTCTTAAAAAATATTACATACAGCTACATATATTTTAACAAAACCATATATGAAATAATATGAAAATAAAGTGACTATATTTATATATAATACATTAAATGGTATATATATAAGAAATGGATTATTATTATTGTTATTATAATATTATGTATATTATTATTATTATTATTATTATTATTATTATATTGTATGTAATTCAAAAGGAGCCCATTATTATTATTATTATTATATTATGAGAAAATATTCTGTTAGATTCCGCATTCATATATAATATGAATATTATAATAAGAAATTTACGTTGTTTTTATGACGCTATATTTATATTTGTTAAGAAAAATCGTACATGACCATTATAATAAAACGCAATTCATATAATATAATAAGAAATATATATTAAATATAAATATAGAAATGTTTATTGATATTTTTGAATTCAACAAACCTTGTATAATCGCTCGTGTAAATAGTTAAAATTGACAAAACAAAAAAATAAAATAAAAGAAAAGAAATAAACTATAAGGAAGAAATATTATTATTATTATTATTATTATTATATTGTGTGTAGGTGCGTGAACATAGTGTTTATGTTTAATTGAATTAATACATATAATTGAAAATTTAAAGGTGATATGTAATTCTGGTATTGTAAAAATAATAATATGAAACTGAAAACAAATGTACAAATACGTACATTCGTCTTCGGTCTTCGTATTTATATTTATTTTTAAATATTATTGCCATTTAAAGATTCGCATGATGTATATAAACAATTACCATTAGTAGAATATAAAAGCTGGATCAGTATAAAATCTTGTTTATAACATATTATATTAAGACTTATGTTTAATATAATGTCAATATGATGATTTGTCGGTAAATAAATATTTCTACATATTATGTATCGCATATATAAATATATTTTCATATTATGTGCATTGTATTAAAAAAAAACCCACTCAGTGTATATACATAGAATTAGAGAATACTAAGCCATTAAAAGTTTACAGTTTCTCATACCATATATTGTGTTTCCAGTTGTGTGCAATCAGTTTTTGTGTCAGTGTGCAGCTTACATTCATTTACAAAGTTTTATATGAAATTCATTAAAATATACATATAAAGTTAACATATGCGGAATATTTTAATTTAAATTGATATATAGAGAATATGAATATAGTAATGAAAACAAATATCGAACGATAGCATTTTGAATTTGTACATTAAATAAAAATTTTATGGAATCCAAAAAATATAGACGCAAATGTTTTAACTACTAATTTTAAAGCTACACATATAAAAAAATAAAATAACTTGACTGTTTTCAGAATTGATATAACGCAGATATGTATAGCAAAAAAAAAAAAAATCAGTGTTGAGATAGTGTCTTAACCTTTTGTAAATTTTTTAGCTCATATTTGAAGATAATTTCAAAACAATTTTGAGATATTTCAGACAATTTAGAAAATTCATTATGTAAGAATTTAATATAGTAAATTTAATGTACTTAAAAAATTGCAATTAATTGCAGAAATGCTGCACTGATTATAAACAATTTATAGAAATCTACCTATTACAAATGATCGATCACAATTAACATTTAAATATTTTATAACAATTTGTTATCACAAATACGGTAGTCCTATAGTTTTCAATTTTTATCAATTAGCCTCTACTATTATAAATATGAAAGCTAAATTTAATTTAATTTGTAATTATCCTATCTGGGCTATGTGTAAAATAACGATTTAGTAAAATAACAAAACTGCACAAGATGTGTCCGAAATTAGTATCCATTACTATATATGTGTAATACATTACAATAAATACATGTTATATCTGGAATTATTTTTAATAAGCCACATCTGACTTTTATTCACATTTGTATGAACATAAACAATTATATAAATTGTAAAAAATATATGAAAAAAGTTTTTATTTAATGCTAAATTTGTCTTTTTGGGAAAGTTTAACAACAAAAAAAAAACTTGCGCATATTCTGCAAATGTATTTTTCTATTCATATACAATATATTCATTATTATTAGCATTATAAATAAATATATTTATCTAAAAATTTTTATCACATATTTTTTATTTAAATCGCAACATAAATAAAATATAAATCATAAATTCAAAAATATGTGTCGAAATATCAGAAAATTATTTGTAAAATAAAAAAAATGTTGAAATGTATTTTATATTAAAACCGCAAATATTTAAGATGAAAATTTTATTTGAAGTTTAATGCTATATATATGGAGTACATTTTGTATATAACAAAAAAATACCAAAGTCTTTATCGATATACTTTGAAGTGGTGTTGTATATATGTTTAAATAAATATTTGTAAAAATTTACAAAATATCTATAAATAGATATTCTATATTTAAGCTTTATATATTATTATTATTATTATTATTATTATTATTATTATTATTATTGGTTATATAACATGTATTTTAGATTACGCGATATGTGCGATATGAATGAATGAATTTATATTAACCATATATGAATGAATGTATGTTTCGTGATCACTGAACCATATATATTTATAAAAATATTATTTGATTTCATATAAATATATATATATATATATGTTTACTTTCGTCTATTTCTATTCTACATAAACATACAACATAGATTATATTTAACACAGCGTATTATATGTTGATGTTTTATATATAAATAAATATCGTTAAGTCTTTCTTTCATAGCAAATTGTATCATCAAACATTATCTACTTTCTTAGTTATGCAGTTGTATATATATTTATATTTATTATATTAGATTTTTATACATTTTTGTATATATATTGTATGACAAAATGTCATCGTACAAACAAGAAAAATGTAAAAAATTTCAACATTAATAATTTATAAGAATATTTTCTTTAAATGAGATTTTAAAAATTGATGTCTAGAAAATTTATTTTAAAACAAAGAAAAATGTTATTTGTATATTTATTATATATTTGTTCACAATTATAATATATATTACATACATTTTTTCTATTTAACTGATGTCTCGTATTTCATATATATATTTATACAAAAAGGTTAAATCGAAATATATTATATATATGTTAAGTTTGAATTCGAATTCAGTCGTTGACTGTTAGTTTGCAGTTTACAACCTCTACTTATAGATTATTTGAAAAAATTTTCGTTGCTAAATGTTCTCTAACCACAATTTAATTATTTATGATTACAGTCGGCTCTGTCTGTAAAAAAATCACTATAGTCAATAAACTCTGTCTGTATTTAAACAATTTTTTCGATACCTTGAAAATACGCTGTATGTAATAAATTCTATTATACAAATTATTCGGACCCGTGAAAGTTTTGTTTCATAAATACGTTAGATTAAATTAGATAAGAATAATAGAATATTTATAATATTATAGAATATTAAGAATTTTTACATGGTCGACCTACTGATGTTATTACAGGATTTACTATATAATATTTTTAAAGTAATAAATTTGCTATTTTCAGAAACACAACGAAATCTATAATATTTTGAAGCAATGTTGAAGGCATCAATTAACCGCTGAGTTTATAATTTAAATTTCAGTGAATTTGCACAACTACTGTTTTCAAACAGTAAAGAAAGTGGTCTAATGAATTTATGCAACCACGTTGCACAAGTATTTTTTGGATGGATAATGAAAATACTTAGATAGGACTTAAATGTCATACACCATAAAAAAGATTTATTGCCATCGATCGAAACGATTTCTTACTACATTTATATTTTATTAAAACTATTAGTTTTTATAGAAGTTAAAACTACGATTAATATTTAATGTTGTTTACTGTTGAAACTCATACAAAATAACTATATATAAAATAATTTTCCATAAAAATAAGCATACAGCAATAATTTGTGAAAAAAAAACGAAATTGTCATAAAAATTTAAAATATTCATTCTAAATAATAACGAAAAACAGAATATATACCTGTATTAGTAAGGAAAAAAAAAACACAGAAATGTCTCCTGCAATAAAGTCAATAATTTGATCATAAAATTCATATCGATAAAAAACTTATATATATATATGTATTAATAAATAATATAATATAGAGTTAGAGGAGACACGAGTAGTCAACCATTACATGAAATATTGAAAATTTATTTAAGATAACAAATTTAACGTCTTCTTTATATTCTATATCATTATTATTTTATATATTGTATACATACGTTGTAATACATAAATATATATTATATAATGTGCGGCAATGCCAAGTCAATGCTACTTCTCTCATTATCTTTATTATTGTATTATATACAAAATTTTTCATCACGTTCCAGTTGATATAGTTTAATAGAAAATGAGTATACACAATTTTCAATATAATAACTGAGTACATACCACAAATAAAAAAAAAAGCCATTCACAATTTATTCTCATTAAGTTTATCAAAATAGAAAAATGTTATAAAAAGAAAAAAAAATCAAAGTCATTAATGAAACCAAAATATGCGGACTACAAAAAATAAAAAATATTCACAGAGTGAACAAAAATAATAAATTACATATATATTTTCTTACTAATATTATTTTTTTTATCATATTTAGAAAGTTTCTTTAAGATTCACTCATTTAATTGTTGGGCATTAAAGTTTTCACAAATGCATGGTGAAATTCATTGTTTCCACTGTTTAATGAAGTTTTTGTTTTAGATGCATTGTGTTACAACTAAATCAGATTGTGTGGGTATATCTTGTCCAAGAATAAATTTATTTTCGCATATGTGAATAAAGCCCAAATTACATTATTTGGAAATGCATGTAGAATGTGTTGCTACATTTTCAAAAATCCACCCTATATTATATATTGTATTATTATTATTATTATTATTATTACTATTATTGTAAGTTGGCACAAGAAAAGTAAAAAAAATTATGTATTTATGAACTGTAACGAGTTAATATATTATGTTACTACAATATTTTAGCGAATATAGAAAAAATTGTATATATAATATAACTAATATATAAAAGATTCACCCAAATTTACATTTTTCCAATATTTATTTTAACATGCGATAGTACATATAATAAATAATATACTTTTTAAACATTATATACATCTAATATTAAAAACAATTGACAAAGTTTTGTAATTTATATACTCGTATGAGAATGTACATAAGTATATTATATAGAAGATATTGTTTATATAGATAAAAAATACAAGGTGGTACAAAAATTAAACAAAATATATCCTCCTTAAATTGCTATACATTTCAAATTGATACAAGCCATAATAATAAATAAAGTTTGATGCTACATTTATTTTATTTAATTTTAATACATATTAAGCGAATATAACGAGCATCCTTCAATTATTTTTATTCATTTATTAATATTATAAAATTCAAATGCCTGCGTAATCTGTAACCGTATCAAACATGGAAAATGATAAAAATATTTTGTTGCTATTGCTATTGTATAATATTAGAATATTTACTTTTATCGTAAATATTTAGATTTTAATTAAGGTACAAAAACTTAATTGTTTATTGAATAAATTAATTTGAGGTATATTTATTTTAGTTATGTTGATGTTCCAATAAAAACACACTAGTTTAAATTTATTTATAGATAAATTGATTTATTTTTCAAAACATAAACATTTTCACGTAAATGTGGTTTTATTTTCATTAAAATATAAAATCGTTTAAAAATTCTGAATATTTTGTTTTAAAATAGTGCCCACAAAATAGTAAATCGAAAAAAAAAGGTTGGTGGGAAAATTAAATTACCATTTTTTATTGGCAAAATACATAACAATCAGGAAATTTAAAATATTATTACTATTTACATTGTAATATGTTGTGCCATTACTTTGTATAGTAACATATTTACTTTTACAAAATATAAATACAATATACTTGAACCAGAAATTATGTTTCGATGCACTATTTGACTATTTCAATTTTCATTTATAATATGTGTTATACTTAAATTGATTATAGTGATATTAAATTTTAATTAAAAAAAAATTACATATATTTCAAATAAATTTCTAAATCTCTTCCCTTATATTTACTGCAGAAATAAATAAATGCGTAAACAATCTGCTACTGTTTTATTATATACACGCGATAGTATATAACTAAATTCTTATTAAATTAAATTATATAATTATATGGCTGTTTTTGTTTGTAATATATGTAATGTACTATGTTTTTTTTTTTTTTGCTTTTATTGCTCTATAATCCTATAATCCTAAAATGTCAAATGTGTTGTTTTATATTGTATGAAAGACAAATAAAATATTTTTAATGCAAAAAAGTTGTTTTTCGTCATCACTGTGTGTTCTTCTGTTATATCCACAATAATAATAATAATAATAATAATAATAATAATAATATATAAATAAATAATAATAAAAAGGAAAACGTTATACGATATTATAAAACATTTCGTCATTGTGTTGTTTGTATTGTACAGCCGCCGCGGCACAAACCAATAAACATATTATATTTTTGTATTGGAAAAATTTATGTCATTTTTATGGGTAACACATAAAATTTATATTGTAAAAAGCATAAAAATGAAAAGCAATGTTATTACATATACATATGTATTTATTTATTATATATTTTATATATATATAGATAAGATGAGATAGAACAAAAATACAAAAACCTTTTATTTTATATAATACATATTTATCAACATATAGATAAATTTAGAAATATATATGGAGTTATATTTACAATTTTGAATAACATGATCCCAACAAATGTACCCAAACGAAAACAAAACATATATAACACAATTACGGGAAAAAATAAATAAATTAATATATAAATAAAATCAAGTTGCAGCAAAAATAACCACACACAGACACAATAACACAAGCCAATCAAACAATAATCGGAATATAGACCTAATATTTTTTAACTGAAATAACCATACACAAATACACAAAAATAGACACGACCATCGAAACAATAATCTAAAAATAGATCATACCGAACAGATAAGAATCAAATATTTTTTTTACAACGTTCTTTTGTACAACATTGTTTTGAATTTTTATTACAATTTTATAGTGTTTGTTGTCTTTTTTTTTACGATGGATTACATATTACAAGGTTTTTTTTTATTTCATATGGAGTTATAAAGAGTTAAAATAAAATATTTCGATTTTTTTAATTTAACAATCAAATATATCCGTTTTTCTATGTATAAATACGCAAATGGTTTTTTGTGTAAAGTTAGAATAATGAAATAACAATCAATATGTACTACATATTGGCGGGCGGATGGGGGTATAGATCAGGCAATCAAGTCTAATTTTTATTATTTTGGATCATATGTTAAATTTCTTTAAAACATATGTTCTTGGTCTTTAGAACACATTTTCTAATTGACAATTACAGAAAAATATCATGAACAATATATAACAAATTGGAAATTGTTGCCATATGTGCGGCACGGTAGTCTGTGCTGTGACTGGTTCTATACTACTTTAACGTATATTTTAAAAAAACATAAAAAAAAACATTCTAATGATCATTTTGGATTTTCATTCCATTGAAAATTTAATGTTTATTTGTATATTTTTGCGTTTTATATTCATTTCTTATATTATTAAATTTATATTTTATTGTATTATATTTTCGCAAATATAATGAAAGTTTATAATACGTTTAATGAATTATTGTGAATTTTTATTACAGCTTTATATACGCCATATGTTAAATTAATATTAGTATATGTTATTTATTTATATCCTAGTAACAATTTGTCTGTACTTTGAAAAATGAAGAAAATTTCCGTGGAAAAAATCTACATATTTCCCTTGGAAAAGATATATTGAAATTTGTAGCAAAGAATGTCCATAGATTTTCCACTTAATATAATAGTATTTAAGTCAATTGAAATCTTTGGATTGTCAGGCTATTATGTACAACATATATCCGTGCTGTATTATATTCATAATTTACTTCACCAATTATCCAAGACAGTTGTTCAACTTTTGTAAATTTCGCTTATCCATAGATATAATCCTCACTCCACTTTAATTTATTTTCATAATTTTTAAAACAACCAGCAACTCAAATCTATATATTTCCTAGGAATTTTGTAAGACTTTTCATGGATTTTATCTGCAGTTTATTTTTACTTGTTTATTACAAAAAAAAAAAAATGCACTATCGATGAATTGTTGTCATCGTTCAGCATCTTCATTCCGTGCTCAAAGGTAAAAAACTGAATCAAACCGCGATTTGGCATCATCGTCATAAGAAACATGGACGATCCCTAGATATTTTTGTCAAAATCCGTGGATCTGTTCACAAAAAAATATGAATATAAATTCTATGGATATTCTGTGGGATAATAGCAACGAGAAATACTTCTAAGGAGAATTCGTAGAAATTATCATCGGATATATACAGATAACCAAGGAAATTTTTTATAAAAATTGACACGGTTGCACTCATCATATAAAATTCCAGCGGACATCCGTAACAAAACCATAGATATTTCTTCGGATAGAAATTACGGACTACTACATATTATGCGGAAATTTGGCAGACAAACTATGGACAGTGTTACTAGGGTATAACCTTTTTACAATTAACTTATAATACATAATTACATTAAAATTTTAAAAATAAATAATTTTGTTCATAGCTCATAACTCATAATAACCGGATTTAATGCATACGCGTATGTTTTTAAAAAATTATGATACAATAAAATGTTTTCAAATCGTCGCTTTATATACACTCTATTAATTTAAATATCAGCTGTTTCGTTTTAATTACTATTAATTAATAGAATACATATATTCAGCTGTTTTACGATAACAATATTTTGATAAACTGATGTTGATGTTGAATTGAATAAAATATAGAAACTTTGTGAAAAAACAGTAAATTAAATAATTTTGGTTATATGCGTATTTCGGTGATTGTATTTCTGGAAGTAGTAGAGATTGTAACATATAATTTTTATGCTTTTAGATTAGTTCACTGCGTTTCATAATTGTGTATAAAATGTAATGTTTAAAAAACAATAGCAAGAAAGTCACAATACAATTTATAAATACACACTGCGGCGCATATATATAAGAACTATAATGTATTATATTTATTTATTTATAATTATACAGAAAATTAAGTTATAAAAATATCAGATAATATTTGTATTATGACATACTTTAGAAAAGAAAAGATATTAATAACGTATAATTTTATTATATACTAAAAGTTAAACAATAATATAAACAAAATTATAACAAAACAATAATAAAACACACTGCATGTGGTCACAAATTATTTCATTTTCATTAATTAAAATGTTTATGTATTACAAATGCAACTTGAAGAGGTTAGAAAGTTATTCTTAATAATTTATGTTATATTTTTTTTAATAGTAAACAATGTGTATGTGTATTTTTTTCTTTTTTGTAATATAATATTCATTTAAAATATTAATTATTATATGGTTTGAAAATAAAATAAAATAAAAAACGAAATTAAAAATAAAAATAAATAAATGAAAAATTCAATTTAATTTGGTCATCCTTTGTAACTTTTTCGGTCTATTGATTTAATTACATGAATTTTTATTGTAAATAATAAATTATATATATTTATATTTATTTATACACCTACGAGTATGATGTACGTAAATAATTAAAATAAAAAAGGTGTAAATAATTTATTGAATTTGTTTTGAACTGTTTTTTTCTTTTAATTGAGTGTATCTTATTAATAAAAAGTGTTAATTTAATATTCTATATACTATTAATTTGGTTAGTTCCGATAATATGTTATGGGGACATCAACCATCGACATAGAAAAAGGCCGGAAAAATATTAATACTTCACAAAAGATGATTGTTGGTAGAGGATAGCCAATAACATTAAAAACATATCAATCAAATTTCGTATTATCATTTGGATGTCAGAAAGCTTTTATCATCTCGTAAATGGAAAAACACAAACGATTTCGATAACTTACACAAGTTTTATTTATAATAATTTAATAATTGATTGTTTGTCTATCTGTAATAATATGCAAAATATGTGCGATAAATGTATCATATAAATTTTAACAATTGAATCCTGTATTTTACTATCAATTTATAAACATTGTGTCTGAATGTACTATAAATTGTTTTAAATAAGTTGCATTACATATAGATTCACTAGCGCATATCAATAATTATTTATATATAAAAGATAATGACTATAAGAAATTTTATAAAATTTGAATATATTTCTTAAGTAAAGGAAATGACAAACATAAAATGTTAAAATGGAAAAATATTCTATTAACATTTACATTATCTCGAAAGTAAATAAATCTAAACATCATCATGTAAACATTTGATATTGTATATATGCAATACTCAAATATATAATAGTAGGTATAATTGTTTATTGTATTATACTTATAGATCAATTATAGTTTCTACTAATCATTAGGATACTTAAAGCAAAGTGTTTATCATCAACGCTAATCAATAGTGAAGTATACCACCGGATAAAATTCTCGAAATTTACATGTGAAATTTATTTATTTATTAAAATACTTAAAATTTTTCAACTGAGTTACTATTTGTTCCTTTTTATGGAATGATATTCAGTGTAATCTTTGAAAACTATAGTGTTAGACCCTACTCAAAAATTATCAAATACGTGCACACACCATCTCGGGTTAATTATTTATCACTAATATCAAATTACTGAAAAAAAAAGTCAAATATCTGTTCTATTACATCCGAATTTTTATATATTCCCATGCAGAGTAATTTATCAAATTGAATTATTTAGTAGATTTCCCCCCACATTCGTTTAAATTCTAAATTAAATTTATAATTTTAACATCGTTTATTATTTTACAAGTACCATAATATTACCAATGTCGCAAACCATAATAATATTACAATAGTAATTAATTGTGTGTAGTTCAAAAACTGATGTTAGAAATAAACAGTTTTGTATTTATTTAATTTATGGTAGTAGTAACTAATAATTCAGAATTGATAAACAATAATCATTTTAAACATTTAATGATAATACCAAGACGACCTAATAATTATATAAGAAAATAAATTGCTATTTTTATTATTTACAACAGAATCACTACACACACATTCTTAAATTGCGTGGTATATACGATTCTTACAAAAAAAAAATTGATTGCCTGGTCTGTCTGGTATTGCCATTTAAATAGGGTAACGACATTATAGTTGTTTGTTTGATATATTCCTACATGTACCATAACAAGTTTGTACTTCATAGTATCCAAGTAAAAATATTAAATTGTTAAATTTATTAATTTGATAAAATGTATGAAAATTTAAGTTCATCTGCAAAGCATAATTCAATAGATAAATAAAAATATTAGTTCTAATTAATAATATTATCAGTTTTCAATATTATCAGTCTCCGTAATGTTATAATTTATAAATGTACAATTTATTTTGCTAAACTCACATTCTCATAAAATTATATACATACGAAAAAATTATATACATAAGAAAAAATAATCAAATAATTAAAAACGCAATTTTTTAAAAGCAATTTATTTTATTGCATTTACAAATATTTTTATTTGTAATAGTAAAATTTGTTGTGCAGACGCAGTACGCAGTACGCACACCACAAAATCATGAATTTAGTCATATGTATTAGTAATAAATTTTTTTTTATATTAAACCAAAAAAAAAACTTACCGAAAGGTTTTTATTTTTTCATTATCATCCTGTCTGATATACCATACTCATTAAATAAATAATGTATTTATTTTATATTTATCTAAAAAAAAAAAAAAAAAAACCGTATTTGCCGTGTAATAGAATTGAAATCTTAACTAAAAATTCTTTGGAAAAAAAGCACTGTACCAAATGAAAATTGTTTTTTTTTTAACACATGAAAATTTTTAATTTTAACACTTGAAAATTTTTAACAATTTATATTTATAAATTAACATTGGATTTTATCTTATTCTTTAATTACATAATGTAAAATTAAATATACGTACATATTCTAATTAATTAAATTTATTCGATTTCAATCCATTCACATTTACTATATAAAAAGAAAAGAATAAATAAAAACAATGGCTGACAAATGAGTATGAGTAATGACGATGTTTGATTAAATTTTTGCAGAAGAATAAAATAAATTAAAACAATATATGTAAAAAAAAAACACATACCAAGTTAACACAAGGATGACATACAATTGACATTTGACTGTATATAAATGGTTAGTGTGTTAAATTTGTCTTTTTTATCCGGCTACCGAAACCGTTATACATATGCGAAAATAAAATATTTGTCATATTGTTTCGATGTGAAGGCTAGTTTACAAGCGTGGTTGAGGTGCGACCATTATATTTCTTATGCAAAAACAACAACAAATTCAATTCAAATCTTCTGAGGGGATATTTCCTTGCCCGCGGATTTTTACAAAACAAAATATATACATTAATTTAGCTACATTTACACAATGTGGTATATATTATAATAACTTAATAAATTCTATATTATTTACATATTTGTACAACTTTGGAATTCAATAGTTTACTTAACAATAAATACTTCAATATTGTATTTCCAAAATTATATTAGTTCAATTCTTTATCTGTCTCTAAATTAAATCGTCTGGGACGAAATGTCTTAATATTTACGAATGTGCTTTTCCTAAATTAAATTTATATTATCCCTATATCAATAAAACATTTGCTGCATAGTAATCACTAACAAGTTAGCAAATTTATTTTATATATTCCACTTGCAAAATTGTGAATATATTATAGTTAATATTTATATATATTGTTCATTGGTATTTTTTATAGTATGTGCTTATCTACATCAGATATAAATTAGATATATTAAAATCAAATGAAAAACATATTCATTGCAGTATATTCTACACTATCTCTTTTAGAAATTTGAAGATTGGAACTTTAGATAACGTTTTTCTAATTTTGCAACAAGTTATGGAGTGCACTATGCAAGTTGGCGGTGGATATAATTACAAGCTGCGTCTAATGAAAAAAGGAACATTTCGTTTGGAACTCAAACTTCCACAATCCAGTACATGTGATGCAGAAACAATTAATGTAACGTGTAAGTTTATAATTCTAAATAAAAATAAAAAGTGTATTGTCTAAAACAATTACTGAAAAATATGATTTAGTCCTAAAAAAAGAGAAAAAATTAAATGAGACAATCATTTTGATACAAATAAAATGTGCAAATGGCACAATCCTTTCAATACCGAGGGAATATTAAATTATCTATATTAAAATAAAAACCGTACTAAAAATTCTTTAAAAAAATCACATTTACTAAATATATGTATATAAAAAGAAAAGGATAAAAAAGAAACGTAATCAATGGCTGACAAAATGAGTATGCGTAATGTCGATATTTGATTTGATTATTCCAGAAAAGTAAAACAAATGAAAACAATATATTTAAAAACAAAACACACACCAAGTTAACACAAGGTGCACCCCTTAACATTTATTTGACACTTGTTTATGTATATATGAGTAGACAGTTATCTATGTTTATTTTATCCGGCTTATGAAACCGTTATATTTTTTCGATTTGAGACGAAGTATGGAAAATTTAATTAAATTTCGTAATATATGTGTACATTTTAGATATGAAAACATAACCAAAAACATAAATTTAGCTAGATTTATACAATTTTGTGTATTTTGAAGACTGATTGTTGTTCAATTGAAATGTAATTTCAACAGTAATAACTTAATAATTAATGAATTTCGAATAAATAAAATTATTAATATTAGCTTTTCTTTTAATCCATTTCGGTTAAATTTCGGACAGAGGTTATAAAATTATATGTACATGTATAATATATGTAATACGTATATATGTATATAATAAATTTCTCTAGAGTATAATTACATAGTAATCACTAACAATTTACCAAATTTATTTTATATATTTCACTTGCAAAATTGTGAATATATTATAGTTTATATTAATATATATCGTTCATTGGTATGTTTATTTATAGAATGTGCTTACAGTTATAAAATAGCTATATATAAAAATCAAATGAAAAACATATTCATTGCAGTACATTCTACACACACATACACAAATATCCTGTTCATTTATTATATGGATAAACTTTATATTAAAAAAAAAGTTAGAAAAAGGAACGGAGGTTTTCTAATTTTCTGCCTAAGCATAAATAAACACAACAAAAAAATAAATATTCGCATACAGGCATTTTCCTCATATACCATATATAATATAATTGCAGGCATTCGAAAAAATTTATATTATTTCTCAATAGAACTGAAATAGTTGATATATTATGATAAGTTATATATTATTTTCATTCAAATAACTATAATATACATATATATGAAAATAATGTATTTTCATTATTTTGTGTGGAAACAAAGTTTTCCGGGAGTAATCAAAAGCTAAACGAACAAAAAAAAGAAAAAAAAAGACTCATCCATTTATCTATTTCAGTATTTATGTATAATGTACATAGATTTACGTAACATATAGTTTTCATATCAAAAAATGCAGATAATATAAACTCCATATATTCAAATCTATACAATGTATAGTTTGTGTATAAAACTATTCTTCCAATTTATTTATTTTCGAGGATGATTTATTTTATATGTAAATAGTAATATTATATGTTTAGGTATAATAAATATAAATATCACTATCTATTATGCAATCAGTTGAATTTGATAAATCTAACCATACAGTATATGTTTCGTAATGACACAACATATTTTATGTTTATGCATATGGATTTCGTTTGATTTCAGAAATTAATTTATTAAAATATGAATTCATATAACTAATATTTAGCTTAACGATAACGATACTAAAATGTGTCCACTATTGCGAATTTTAATTTGATTTTCCAAACAAATAACTAATTCAATAACGCGATTTTATAATTTACGCCTTTACGGCCTACATACGAAGAAACTATACCTTATTTGCATTAAAATTAAGTGCATATGTACCGTGTGCTACGTAAATGTGAACGGCCCGCTTTTATTTTTTTTTGACAATCATTAAATGCACTCAGAATATGTGCGAATTTTGTTTTGACACCACTCTACCACCCATCTTTCAATTTCGTTTTATTATGTACAAGTACAATATTCATTCTCTTCTCCTCCATTCAACAATCAACGTCATCATGAATCAATTCAAAGTTGTCTTGTTTCTTATCTGTGATTTTTATTTGCATATTTTTAATTTTTACTTTTATTAATATCTAATCAATCCGTAATCTAAATTTAAATATTATTTTATTTTATCTTACTCATTATAATTATAGTTAAACTTTTTGATTTATTTGGTATTTATTTATTAAATTTACTTGAGAAAAATGAAGAAAAAAAAACCAATGTAAAAAGTTAAGAAATTTGTTAGTTAAAAAAAGTAATGAGTATTAATTAAAGTAAAACCTATTGTAAATGATAAACTAAATATTTTTTTTTATGTGTTAAAATAGCACTTTTTTTTTTTTTTTAATTTTCTTTCGATGCGATTAACTTCTAATTTGGTAAGTTTATTTTCATTTTACAAAATAAAAATATAAAATAATTAGATGTTAAGTAGATTAATCTATGTCTCAAAAATTTTTAATAAAAAAATAAAAAAGGAGAAAAAAAAAATTGTTTATTGCGCATAAATTTTATTGGCCCAATGGTCGATGTATTCGTATTGCTTTTGTTTTATATTTATAGAATGTGCGATGTGTGGTGTGTGTGTATGCGCGTGTGGTGTCGTTCCACCTATTTTTTTATGTTACTATATAATTTTTTTTTTCTATAAATAATTCTATACAAACATAATTTTTTACGGTCAAGGCTACAACTCAACTCTATATTCAGTACACAAAACTAACACAATGCCATTTTCACATATGTACATGGTAATTAAAAACGTAGCGGTATTTTTGATTTATTATTTATTTTATTGTTGTGAATCGGAGAATTAACATTATATTTTAATTACCATTGATAATAATAGATAGATACTATGAATTGTATGAATGTAGTAGTAATAAATGTATTATAAATTTTTTGAAAAATATTTCTTTTATAAATTAAAATAACATATGATAAATATATTAAGCGAATTTACTAAACAAAATATTACCATTTACCATTATCAAAAATAATATATCATATGTTTAACAACAACAACACATCAACAACATTATTTAAGAAATATATTTAAATACCATATAATAATAATAATAATAGTTTTGGTCACAGGGTGTATATTTTTAAAAAAATTTAAGTTTATTTACATTATACTTTTTTATATATTACTTTATAAGAACCAATTTTTTTTTTTTTTAAATTAGAGGCAGACCATTTAAATGTAGGGTTACCAATTATAAAGTCATGTGTACATCTTCAATAGGGTGTTCCGTATCAATGATATTTTAAAATTTAAAAGGTTAAATTTTCATTACAATAAGTACGATACGCAAAATCCCGAAAATGATATCAATATTAGTTTATCCGTTGTGTGGCAAAAATACAGGCTGACCTAAAAAAACCAACTCTAGTAAATATCAACACAGAATGTATTGGAGCTATTGTATACGATGAATCTAAATAATGATGTTAACTAATCAATTAACATGCACAAAAACACGGAAATACAGTGTGGCCTAAAACAAACCAACACATTTATGAATATAATATAATTATTGAAATGAAAATTTGATCATTTTTAAAATTATCATGTATACGAAAGACTCTGTGCGTTACATTCTTATAATTTCTTAACACCATTGTTTAAATCACAATGCGATTTAACTATTTTTCTACAATAAAATAACAGCTGTGTTGCTATTTGATTTTATATTTTAGCTGTGTTTCAGAATTATTGTAAATACGGCGGGTGGGTGGATGGGTGGTTGATGACTATGTAAATTATATATATAATATTATATGTAGCGGTTTATATATTTCTATAACTAAATTAATTTTTGATTGTTTTGTAATAAATTTTAAATTCATATTTATTTTATGAATAAAATTTGACTTTAACAAATCTATCATTTATATTGAATATTTATTTTATATGTACATGTACTCGTACATATAAACAACATCATCAAAACATAACTAAATATATACATACCTATAAATATAACAACACATAAATCAACATTTACAACAATACAATAATAATATTATACAAAAGAATATGAAATTATGTGAAAATGTCATATAATTTACCAGATATAAATATGTACTACCTATGTTTTTATATTATTATTATTATTATTATATGAAATTCACATTAGTATATAAATATATATATTTATATATTTTAAAAAATATAAGTCAAATATATTATATGAAATTCTATAATAATAACTCAATACATATATTATTGTATAATTTGATTTACTTCCTTTTTGTCAGAAGAAAAATAAAATATGAATTGTTCAATCGCGGGTTGTTGTATTCCGCTTATATAAAAGAAAACAATGTACCAGAAAATCACTCTATCAATTCTGAATGAATGTAAAATTGTACATTTTATTATTCATAATAAAGATATGTATACATAAATGTAGATTTGTAGATATATGGTACACACATGTATTATAATACCTAATATATTATTATAATATAATAATGTACGATTGTATACTTTAATAATATATTAAGTATTATATACTCCTTGTACATTTAATGCTCATATATAATATAAAATATGTAATATATATATATATATAAATTATATATTATGTTATAAGAATAACAATATATTGTATGTATATATAATAATTTAACATAAATGTATAATAGAAGCACGTTATACAGTCACTAAGATTATATACGAACATATAAATAATTCAAAAAGTTACAATAATAATAATAATAAGTCATCATAAATCTTATATAGAAGATAATAAAATATGAATTAATTTCGTCAAATCCATTTCCAACATTTTCATAAAATATTTCTTCTTAACATCTACTTCACATATATTATATTAAATAATATACTTGCAAATTCATACATCGTATAAGTAAATATTATTATGAATTGAGAAACCCATAGTATATTGTATTTAAATCTTGAAAAATTAATATTTTGTGCAATTTAACATACGCAAAATAAAATATTTTTGACATTTACTTTTTTATATTATAATATATTTAGTATCCATATGCTATAAATTAGTCGTAATTTGTTTATTACATTTGAAATTGAGTGAATACTTGTTAGTTGGTGTTTATGCGTATCATTGTTTTATCGATTTGTTGATATTTTCATACTTATTTTATTATTAATTCATTTGCGTTATGATTTCTTTGTACTATTTATTTATCTCTAAACTAAACATATTGTTATGCTATAGTTAAAGATTAGAAAACCCATAATACTTATTATGAATCTATACTAACAACATATAACCACTTTATATAGTAGCACACGTATGTGTTCAAACTGTTGTGGCAAAATTAATGGTGCGTATGTGGTATGGTTAAATCGGTTTGTTTACAAAACGTACCAGTTGCCAGGACATTCACATTAAGCCTTTCCTCTATATACAATATGTCTAAAAAATTATATCCAACACCATATTTTATTTTCTCTAAATATTTATGTGAGAATAAATAAAAATAGAAATTTCAAATAAATTTTATTTATTTTTAATAATAACTTAATGTGAAAAAAAAATAAATAAATAAATACAAAAAATTGTAATTATAACAAGCAGAAAAATTATTATTTGATTATATCTTATTGGATTTATGTATTAAAAATATATTGCGATTAATGTTTACTGTTTCTTTGTCCCTTAAACATTGATTCAACACAATCATGTGCAAAGTCTTCACACTTCTTTCTCCCAAACATGCATTTTATCATGGTGGTACATCCTTTTTGCTTTTTTCCCGATCATCATATCATCCCCTTTGAATGTTTATATCTTTAAAAGCGTCGTCCAACAGTCACAACCGAGAGAATCGATTAAAAACATAAGAAATTTAGTTCAACATGACAACATACATAATAACTCTTCGAAATAAACAAAATTAACTGAACGTAACATTTTCACGAGATGCAGTTTAAGTTGAAGATTACAAGAATTTAGTTTCACTAAAAATGCCTTACTGTTCAAAAGTTAATTTGAAAAAAGGAAAGAAATTTTATGTAAATTAATGCTTTTAAAGATATAAATTATTCGAAAATGATATTATGGTCGAACGAAATCAATTGAATTGAGTACCACCGTAGTAAAATGTATGTGTTTGGCTACATATGGCTGAAGAGTTTGCATATGATTGTGTAGAACCAACATTTAAGGGGTAAAAACGGGGAGTCATGGTGTCATATGCATGGCAACTAGTGGTGCAGATAGCATAACAACTGTTGAAGGAAATTACAACGCAAATATGTACCTATACAAATTATACTAAATAACGTAGTACAAGATGCTCATAATTGAGGATAATATCATCTTACAACAAGATGTATCCATTCATACGGTAGCAATAATTAAAAAATATATAAACGATATTAATTTAGAGATGTAAGAGTTGCATCCACAAAGCACCGATTTGTTACTGCAATCGAGAATTTTGACCAGTGAGCTACTGATTCAAAGTACTATTGGGATTTATTGGAAAGCATGACATGCTGAACTAGTATATTGGCCGCAATATCTTGTCGTATATTTAACTTTAATTGCAATATATTTTTGATACATGAATTAATAATAAGATTTAATCAAATAATAATTTCTCTACAGGCTATAACATGCATAAAATTGTTGTTTTTATTTATTTTTTCGTTACATTAAGAGATTAATAAAAATAAATAAAATTATTTGAAATTTCTATTTTTATGTAAATATTTTGAAAAAATAAAATAATACTTTTACTTGGTGCATAAAAATTACGATAAATAATTGTTATTCGAACTGAAATTTAAAAAAAAAACTATTTATTAAGCTACCCTAAATAAACGTATTCTACCCTGAAATTTAATTTTCAAGAACTCTAAATTTAATGTAAATTAATCAAGAATATTACCATGAGTATCGATAGTACACAAATTTTCATTGACATATAAACAAATAAAATCAATTAATTAATTATTGTGATGTTTGTTTGTTAAACATACTATACAACGGGAGATTTCACCAGGCCTATATAGTATAGAAAAAATATATATGTGTATTTGCTAATTTAACGTTAGTTAGTTTAGATTAACTAGTTTGTGCACCACATCTCATTGCGGTCATTTACCAAATCGAATGTCTATGTGTAATTTGTATTTTTTAAATTTCGCTTGCTGAAAATAAATTTCGCTTGCTGTTTTGAAGATTTCGAGCGTATGATACTCTGAATAATTTGTGGACCAATAATGTAAACAGAACTAATTGGAGAATCAGAACCAATGCTGATCGGAATAATCGATAATGTTGGAACAAAAACTATTGTTCCACCGCGGCGACATTGAAAAAATAAAATTATAGCTGAAATTTTATATAATAATCGATGTATCGATATCATTTGATCACAGCCATACCATGTATATTTTAAATTATATTGCAAATATAATTTTATATATAATTTTCTTTATCAACATATTTGTTTTACCAAATATTATTTCGCATCATTACATTTTATATAATATTTATACTCTCATATATATGAAAAAAAATGTATTAAAAATATATAAATATGATGAAATAAAATATGTATATAAAAACGCAACATATCATAATTGAAATCAAATTTTCAATGTGTATTATTAAATTGATTTTTTTTTTCTTTTTGTTGTTGTTGTATTTTTTCATATTTATTTTTCTTTTGAGTATATGACCGTATTAAATAATATCAAAAAATAATATATAAATTTCTATACATATATTTTATGTTCTCTTCGCGCAACGATATATCTCCAATATATTTGGTATAAAAAATATTATTATTATATGTACGTAATGTTGTTGTATACATTTTATATATACGAGTACGTATGGCGTAAAACTTTCAACCGAAACCATTAAGTTTATTATCTGTAAATGTTAAAGCTAATAATTCAAAAATAAATGGCAATTTTTTTTTTTTTTATGCTCTTGATATTATAAAAATTATAAAAAAAAAACAGATTCTTATGAACATCACAATATTATTTTGAAAATATAAAATAAAATACCCCTCTCACACATTTCGTATACGATATATATACAACAAACATAAATTAAATAGTTTATATCTTTCGGAAAAAAAATTGTAATGTTTAAAGAAGTCGAGAAAAAATTATGTACATAATATAATTTATAAATATATACAAAATATATAGATACAAAATAATATTTATAGATGGTATATGTGTAGTCTGAGTGAGTACGTATTATATTTATATACAGAGCCACAACAATATTGTTCATTTTGACCCATAAAATAATGTAAAAAATTTAATATAATAATGATTTTGTTAATATGTATTTATAATGAAAAATTTTCTATAATGATATTATATTTTTATAAAATATCTATCGCCCCATTCCAAGCAATCAAATGTCAACAAACGCATTTAAACGTGGTGCTTTATGTGTATACAAATAAATATAGAATATCAATGTATATTAAAAATGTATATATTTATAGACATTAAAAATAGTTTGATACAATAAAATATATTGGTTTTACATTAATGTGCACTTAAAAAATTGTGTACAAGAAACATTTCGTTTTTATTTTTGCCTTTTTTCCAAATATATTGTATATATATTGATATTTCAAAAAATAAAAGAAAAACCTTATCAAATATGTACACATTTTACACAATACCTTACATTGCAAATACTCGTCTACATAACATTCAAATTATATGTATTTTATACATTAAAGGGTCTTCACATAGTTAAGTTAACTTATTAAATTAAACAATAATGTTTATAGTGATGATGTTCATTTTGAATTTGATGGAATTTGGTAAACAAATAAAATTGTGATGAAGAAATTCCACGAATAATATTACAACAACAGCACGAAAAGATAAAAACAAAACATTATTGGATAGCAAATCATTTAAATTAAACTACAAATTATGTGTGAACACGTGTTTTTCTTAAAAGATTAAAGGTGCAAGGGGTGTTGGTTAATTAACTGCGACATTCATTTCAAAAATTAAAAAGCTAACTAAAATTTGAAGACCCTTTAGTATATTTAAAAAAAATAAATCCAGAGTGCAGCAAAAGTCAAAAGCTTTCTTTCCACATGAGTGCGCCAATAACGAACATTGTATTAACAAAATTGGAATAACTATAAAGATTGTAAAGATATATATATTTATATATAATAAATATCATATATTATATATTTGTATATGTACTCTGATATGTTTGTCTTAAAATTGATCATAAAAAACACTTTAGTTTATAGATATATTATGTATATAATATAAGTTTATATACTATCTTGTCTGTTTTCATCTTTTAGTACACTCTTTGCGTATACCATATATATATATATATATATTTATTTGTTATGTATATTTATTGCTGGTTAGGTACACCACATAGTCTGAGTCTTTATATTTATTACATTGGCGAAAAATTTTAAGAATGTCCTTGTGTGGTCGTATAATACTGATCGTAATAAAATTCATGTGCTGGATTTTATTACAAGAGTTTTTAGATTTTTTTTTTTTTTTTTTTTACGTTATAGAATATTATAAGGGCAAGTATAAAAATGGATTCACTTTACATTATTATACTAATCTTAAGATACATTATTTATATATGGTGAAGGATATTTTTTTTTTTTTTTGTTGGTAATAACTATCAATAATAATAAAATTGATGGTGGCGTCTATATGATTATTGCTTTTTTCGTATATACCAACTAACTGCAATACATGTATACAATAAGTATGTAATTGTAAATGTTGCATAAGTCGGTCATTCACATGCCATCACCATTGCTCTGCGAATTTGTAGCCAAATTCAATTTCTGGAGATGATATAGTTTAGCTTGCAATGGCACACCCAGCCGGCAAAAAAACGAAACTTTTCAATATCCAATGGTTAGTCTATTATGTGAATAACACTAATATTTTAATTTGAATATGTATGTAATGTATTTATATATATTTGAGTAATAACATGTATCCGTTACCAATTGCATATATTTTTAGACATGTTATGTTGATATTGGAACATGTCATTACAATATGCGTTAATAATGTGCTAAATGCAATTTAATTATGCAACATAAATGATAGTATCGTTCCATTTAAAGTATACATAGATGCATCTGAATGCATGTACATAAATTAATATTGTATACATATACAATATTATTATTATTATTATTATTATAATTACGAAAATTTAATTGCAGATAAAATTTTTGTACACTTAAAAAAATACATGAAATTAAATCACTTTCAATTTTTCAAACACCTCCTGTTTTATATGTACCGCTTCATTTTTTTCCAACGACCACTTATTGCTTATTAGAAAATTATACCAACAAATTTTAATGTTAAATACTTTTCAGTGTGTGTGTGTGTGTTTATTTATGCGCAAAATTTATAATCATAAATTATTACGCTTGGTTATTAATTTATATGAGAAAGTCTCTCTAAAAGCCTATTAATTTATATAAATGACGTAAATGCATATAATGTATAATTAGAAAATATATATGTTTGTTTATATTATTATTATATTGTATAATGAAACTTCTGTTAAAATTGCATAAATTTTCATATATATTTGAAATTTATGTTAATTAATATATACATTCACACAATATATTGTCAACTATCTTTTGGGTATATACAATACATAAATAAATTGTTGTTAATTTATTACAGTACAGTATATATATAGCAAATATATGGTATATTTGTGTAATTTATCATACATATATTTAATATTGATCTTCTTAAATCATTCGTATATAAATTATTATTATTGATGAAAAATATTTTAATTCAAGTTTATTGAAATTTATACTTGCATGTAAAATTGTATTGACAAATTTTAATAAACTTATAGAAATTTATACTAATGCCATTATCTTTGGGGTTGCATTGAGTGTACATCAATGTATAAAGTTTGCACCAAATATAGCTACACACGCTTATGGAAATTCTCAAAAGAATGACTGCACTACACTTACACATTGTGTGTGTTCACCCCGAAATTTACTAAATACGATTACACCACATTGGTGCACAATCAGTGCATCCCAAAAGATATTGGCATAAGTTTTTCATGTAAAAAAGTTTAAGAAAATTGAATCAGTTACGAATACTGTTAAAGAAAATTGTATTTTACAAACTGCAACTTTCACCTATATATTCAATCATAATAAAAGAAAATATATAAGATGTTGAATTGCAAAAGACCCAAACATAGGTGATCTACATTTATACAAATTTACTACACAAAGCTTTAATTTTCAATTTATATATAATATACAATAGGTACAAAATACATATAGTTAGATCTGTGTACCAAATTCACAATATATTGTATTTTATATAAACAAAAGGTTTATTATTATTGTAAAATTGTTCACAGATGACCTATATATTTTCATGTTTAAACGTATCCAAAATTATAATATTTATAAGATAATCAATTTTTATAACCATTATATACATCCTTAATATTTTTTTTTCATCTGTGTTTCATCATTTTGGAGTTCCCCTTAAACAAAATAATTTCTTTTGTATGTGTATTTGTAAACGTGTACAGCAGAAATTTGCTCGTATATTAAAATATAATATATATTTTAATAAGGAAAAAACATTATACCCTTAAACTTATACCAAAGGAAAATTAATTAATATAATTAATTTACTTCTTTTACGCATAACATTTTTTGGTACTTTTGTTAAACAATTCTTAATTTGGAATTAATTGTGAATATAATTAACAAAATATTTATTTATATTTATATAAAAACACAAAAGATATTAAATACTAAATTATTCATTAATTGTATTTTAATTTATATATAGAAGGTATAATTAAAAATATTTAAGGATTAATTTAAAGTGTGTGTGGGTGTGTATCTTATATAGTTTTCATTACTTTGCTTTAAAATAATTTCTATTCACAAAAATATTTAAGTTTTATTAAATTTTAAATTCTTATAATAGTGCCAATTTAATTATTTAATTAAATTGTCATATAATTTAATAAATTCAATAATTTATAATTCACACATAATTTTACTTAATTGATTTTTTTTTTTTTATTTAAATGTATCAAAACAAAAATACATCGCAAGAGAAAAATAATTTAGAATTGTATAATGAAAAAAATGTTAACAATTTTTTGTTGTCGCCCATTTACCATCACCTACCCGCATCAGCGGCCAACAATGACAACAATAAAAAACAAAAAAAAATAAGGACCAAACAACAAAAAAAAAAAACAAAACAAATCTATTCAAAAACCAAAATCTATATGGCATGCGGGAGTTTGTTTAATCAATGAATAATTGCCAAACAGAGCGTTAATATCGGACTCGTATACTTTTTTTTTATATAACATTTTTTTATATATCGGTTTATTTTATATTACATAAAAAAAAATAAATTTTAGAATACAAAACATTAAAATATGGTTAGATGTGCGTGATGGACTTCTGCTCTGTACGTACATAAAATACAAATACATAGTTCAAGAATAAATAAAGCTTTTTGCTATATACATATTTATTTATATACTCTATTTTTGTGTATGTGTGTGGACTATGTATACAACAGGGTATGTTCTTTTGACCCTGATTACATTCGAATGAAACATAAATTGTTTAATATAATTTTTAATTTAAACATTGATGGATTAAATATTTCTGGTAAATGTGCACCACAATTAGCTAGCTTCGGCTTATCAACTTTGTAACCACAAAAAACAAATTAAAATTCATTCTATAAGTTTGGCGAAGGTATCATTGATTTTAACAGAAAAACTCCACCATTTTGGAAGCGTGGTTGAAGTATTATAAATGTTACTCGATGATTTGTCAGAGAATACTGACAATTTTTTTTAATTTTTATTATATCAAATGGTTTGCGTTTAATACAAATTTAAAGTTCTGTCACGTTTAAAAAAACACCCTGTGTTTATAACAATTATATACTCGGTATTTATACCTATAAAATGAATGTTTTGAGTTTTGAATTCATTTTGCAGAAAAATGCTTTTAAAAATTTCATTGTTTAAAATATTTGTTAAAAGGAAATGTAAATGTATATGAATCCTGCACATTTTTATATATTTAAATGATTTTTTTTTTACCAACAATCCGTCAGTCAGGTATTGAATTTGAAATATTTTAATCTATTTTTATTTTATTTTATCACAATCGCGAGTCAATTTATTTGTAATATACAGTGTTTCGCAAAATTATATTCAAAAACCCATATTTTATTTTTTCATATTATTTATGTGATAATAAATAAAACTGGAAATTTCAATTAATTTTATATAAATTTTTATTAATCTCTTACTGTAACAAAATAAAATAAAAAGTAAAAATATTATTCATGTTATAACCGGTAGAAAAATTATAATTTAATTATATCTTATTGGTTTATGCATCAAAAATATATCAATTTTGAAAATAATGTTAAAAATACCATCAGATATTGATGCATATATACTAATTCTGCGTGTCATTCTTTCCAATAAATCCAAACAGTGCTTTGAATCAGTAGCTCGTCAACAAAATCATATACAAAGTCGTCACCTTTCTTTCGCAAAAACATACATTTTACCATGCTGGTGTGGTACATCATTTTAATTTTGCTTTCGTCCGATCATAATATCCCCTTTAAATTGTTTATATCTTTAAAAGCGTCGTCCAAGCGCCGGAACCTACAGAATTAATAGAAAAATAAGAAATTTGCTTTAGCATGTCAACAACAAAATATACAAAATCAACTAAACGTGAAAATTACTCGAAATGTAATAAGTGGAAGATTACATGAATTTAATTACATCAAAAAAAACGTTACTTATAAAGTTAATTTGAATAAAGATATAAACTGTTGGAAAAGGATAGTATGTTCGGACGAAAGCAAAATTGAAATGAGGACAACCATAGTAAAATGTATGTTTGGCGAAAGAAGATGTATCCATTCATACAGCAACTATAATTATAATTATATATCTAAACGATATTAATTTGGAGATGTTAGATTTGTCCCCAATCGAGCGAATTTGTGGAGCGAATTGAAAACCCGCATAGCTTCAAAAAAAATCATGGACCTCCTGCTGTTATCAATCAGGTGTGTTGAGCTGCTGCTGTGATTAAGTGGAAAGCATTACAAGCATAATTAGTATATTGGCCTCAAGATCTTGTGGTATACTTGACATTAATCGCAATATATTAATAATAAAATAATAATTATAGGTGTACCGAAAAAACAGTAAATTTGATGAAAGGAAATTAATATCCGGTACATGAACATACTAAAATTTAATTAACTAACACTAATTCTTATTTGTCATTTCTTTTGATCTGTTTTTATATAGTACAGAAAAAGTTACGTAGACACAATTTAAATTTTTTAAATGTCGCAATTCCTCCCTTGATAATAAATGGGGAGAAATATATACTCGTTTTTTCTTATGTATTGTACATTTATTATAAAACTTTCCTTATTCAATTTCTAATTATTACTAAAACTTTCGGAAATTAAATAAATAAATTTATATATATTTAATTGTCATAGGTCACATGCAATTATCATTATTATTATTATTATTATTATTATTATTATTAAATTTTTATTTCCATTTCTTAAATAGAAAGAAAATTACATACAATTTTTTTAATCAAATTTATCATAAATAATAAAAGAAAAAAAACAAAAATGTTAAAAAATTTAAGTTCATTCATATATAATAAGAAAATATTTCTTACAAATGAAATGAAAAAAGAAAACTCTTTTTTTTTTAAATGAAGAAACTAAACTTTATTTTATTGTATAAAAGAAATGGAAAAACAAACTTAACTTTTCCTTTCTTCTCAATGCGACTGTATATATGTACATACGAGTATAAATAATATATTTGTAGTAAAGTATATACATTTTCATTTCGACATCAATATATACTCGTATATTCATGTTTTTCTTATTGTTAGTACAATATTGTATTACAAAATTCTATAACTATCCCTGTCTTATTTACAAATGTTATATATACAATATATATTTTTGTGAAAATATTTATAAAAGGATTTAATGGAAAAGTTAGTGCATTTGTTCAGCTTTGATTTCAGCAATTAGTTTCTCTTTTATTGTAGATGCTGTTAAAATAATTAAATTTCATTGTTTGAATTTTATATATATTATATTATATACTCATACATACTATATACATACAATATATAACTATATATAATACCCATAAAAATAATAGAGTTATATATTATTTATATATTACATAATATGCTACATATATTCTTACATAACATTGATATACATATACATATTTTAGATGAAAAGTTAATATACATAACAAAATATATATATATATGCACATTTTTATATAGTGTAGCTGTAGCTGTGTTGCATATATATACAGTTTTTAGTAAATGTCTAAAATAAATAATAGCCAAATGTTTTTCATAGTTGAAATAGTTTATTGTGATTTCTAAATTAAAAAGTTTTCTGTATAAATATATGAGAAAATAATTTAATAATATAAAAGCGAAAGAAAAAACAAAAAAAAAGGAGAAATTTTATTTTCCTTTCTAACAAATAACAATTCAAAAGTTTTTCAAAATAAATCCTGAGAGTCCTCGTCAATATCTCATCGTATAACGTAAATTGAACTATATTATGTATATTTGTATATTATATATAAATAGATGTATTATATTAATCTATCTATATATATTATATTATATTATATTTTGTGCGTTTTAGTTTGATAAGGATATAAATACACTGTATGCAAATGGTAAATCACAAATCATTGAATGTCTATAATTAACTATTTTTTTTTTTTTAATTCTATTCATAATACTGTTGTTGTATTACATTATGCACAATTAGTTCGAAAATTACTATATAGATTTATTAATTATCAATACATTTCATCTGCGAAACGAAACACTGCGTCATCCACTAGACTCAATCTTATATTAATTTTCGCAGTCCAAACAAAATTGCAATTATACTGTAATCATTGTTTATATCAATATTAGCAAATACCAGTAGTTTTTAATCAACCGTGTATTATAATATAATAAATATATGATATATATGTATGTATAGATGGATTATTATTTTTAACATTGTGTATTATACATATAATCAACAAACAAATTTAGAATGCATAATATAATATTTCAAATTGTTTATATACAATAGATAGAAAAAGGTTTCCCATTATAATATAATATAAACAAACAATATTATATATATATTTTGTATATTGGTTTATTATTATACATACAATAAAATATAATAACAACAAAACATTGACTAAATTATTATTCATACCTCATTAATTAGTTGTTGTAAAGTTGTTAATTTGTTGTGTTTAACTATAAAATTTTCATAAAATATATAAAATAGATGGAATAATAAATTCACAATGTGTGTGGTGTTGTGTATCTGTATCATATAGTTATATATTGTAATATAAAATTTGTTTAATCGATGTTTCTCTGAATATTTTAAATATATGTAACATTTATATTATATATTCATATTATGTATTTTTGTTATGGAATATATTGTACATATAAAATAATATACTAGAAAACTATAAATTAGGTAAAATTAATTTTGCTTTAAGGTATTAGAAATTATATACACCTTAAAATTGTGTGTATAATTTTGCATAAATATATAATTTATGTACATTTATCTGATATATAGACACACAATTTATCTGCTGATTTATATGAAATAATGTTAGGTTACATTTAGATTTTGTTTGAATTTCATTGTAATTGTTTGTAAATAATTAAAAAAAAACATCATGACAATGCCGATTATTATATTAAACAGTGTTATATTATCCTGTCAGATTGGCCTTACATTTAAAATAAATAAAATTTAATAATTTTTATTACCAAAACGTACATATAATAATAATCCAGATTATTATTTAATAAAATTTATATATTCTAATTTTGTAATAAATATGGAACAATAAAGAAAATGAATTGTTATAATAATCAGTTCAATGTATATTTATATATATAAATATATAATAAATATGATAATCCTGTATAAAAACATTATTATATATAGTGTTTCCATTTAATGTATTGTATATATATATATAATATTTATAATACATGTTTTTAATGGTAATTTAATTAATTTATTTTCATATGTCTTTCATAATAAATTTTTTGGTATTGCATGTATATTGTGTAATTTAAGTTTGTTGAATACATAGAATAAACTCTATAATACTAGTATACATTTTATATATATATATATATATATATATATATATATATATATATATAGAGAGAGAAAAGCATGTGTCACAACTTACATATAAAATATCCTTAATCTGCACAGGGAAAGGTATTATATTATTTCACTGAATTATATAACAATGTACACCTGTGTGTGTGTGTGTGTGTAACATTGTAACATAAATATACATTAAAATATATTATAATACATTTCATATATATTATATATTTATATATTGTATATAGAAAATTTAATTTCAAAACTTAATATAAATGTCAAACTGTCGCTATATGTTTAAATTTAGACCAAAAATTCAAAGTGAATTGCATCGTATTAATCAAGAATGTATATAAATGTATATAGACACTATGTCTATATATAATTGAAATATATATATATATAGGCTTTATATATAAAATATATATTGTACAATATATATATAGAATATAATACATTAACTTAAATCTAAATTTAATATAGTGGATTTATATGTGTTCGTACATATATATTCACCTATAACAAATGTGCGAAAATAACATTTAATATTAATTTAGTCTTACCACAGTTTGTCAAAGAATTTTTAAGACTGACGATCATTCAAAATGAATGGAGGTTGCCGAGTGCTAAATAATTCAATTTAATATACAGACGTTATTTTTTCCAAAATTTTATACAAACGCAATAAGAAGATTGTTACATCAACAAAAAAAATTGTACATCTCTAATCAATAACCGTATATCATTTGAATTGGTTAGAACAAATACACAGAATACTTTTTATTGAATTGATTCGCATACGATTAATGTTTATCATGCATGTCTGATTACACTCTGATGGACAGACATCTGACGTCAGTCTTTAAAATTAATTGACACACTATGTATTTATATTATAACATATTGTTTTCGCAGTACAGTACTTTTACATATAGTGTAATATATCAACTGATGATTTAAAATTTATTATTATTAGTGAAGAATAGGTATAAATAATTCCCGGTATATATCTGCGTATATAATATTGTTCTTTAATATATATATTATATTTATATATATTAATTAAATTTTATCAATAAATCAATATATAAGGTGGTGCTTATGTTATAAAATAGTTTTAGTTATCAAAATTAAGAAGATAATAAATTTAACTCATGTAATGGTATCATTAAATTTCATACATGTGCAGACAAAAATAATATAATAGATTGATATGATTTTATACTATTATTAATAAATTTAATATTCGTTCTGAACAATGTCTTACATTTTATCACTTTCTTTTTAATACTTAAATTTTTGCCGATATAAGAATATAAAATTTCATATAATTTTAAAAGTGAAAATATTCTTTTATAACTTTTGACAAATTTTGTAATCAATTTTTACTTTACTTGTTTTTTTACAAAAAAAAGAAAATGTATTCTTCTTATTGTGTAATTTTACACGATTTTTCAATTTTATCAAATAACACAATTTATATTAAACATATCATTAAATAAAATTTAATTATATAAATATCAATAGAAATTTGTTCGAAAATTTTTCTAAACAAAATAAATGTATACAAAATATTTATATTAATTGATATATTTATAAAATAAATGATAATTATTATCATTAATTATTATCGTTATCATTAACAGTCGGGCCCATATAACCATTAAATATAACATACAACAAATTACATATTAATTTCATTCAACTTCACCAAATTCAATGGAAGAAAATTAAATAATATTATAATGATAAAAATTATATTTCATTAGCGCCATAAATTATATAAATTCTCATTCAACGAATTTATTCGTCCTATATACGCAGACAAAGGTACATTTATATAAATTTATGTATTTGTTATATTATATTGTTCAACACAATAATAAACAAATGCCCTTGAATATATTTATTCTTTGATTTTATTTATCTTTTAACCTATACTTCAACCGTTTTACAACTCATCCATCTATCCATTCATTTAGTCTTTTATATACCATCATCATTATTATTAACATCTCTACAAAGTCTACACACAACAACAATCTATTACTTTTTTTTTTATAAAGCGAAATATATTTTCTTGTTTATTTTGTTGTTCTGATATAATTCTTAATTCTTGTTCGAGTTGGTGTTGTTGTTTTTTTTTTATTATATAAAGAATATTTAATCTTTTTGCTAAACATAAAATACTTATAGTTATATACTTTTATAAAATATATAGGTATATGAACTAGATATAGCTTTGCGTAAATTATTGTGTGCCTTTTTGTATATACTTGTGTATAGTTTATATATTTTATTATTCATATAGAATATCTCTTTTGTTATAATATTCAAGGTGTGTATACAATTTATACATCCATACATAAAGTAGATAAATTTTTATACGGGAACATAAAAGGTTATATGATAAAATATAATTCATTATATAAAAAATAAAAAATTGAAGTAGGAAATTAATGAGAAACAACTAAATAAAAAAAATAATATATTGTATATGATGAATGTATAGATTGTACGTAATCAGAGTTATAATTGTCATTGTCATCAATATTTATATTAATTTGATACAAGTGCATATAAAAATATAAGTTTTTGCAGTGAAATTAAATTCAATTATTTAATAATTATTTTCTGCATAACTTTTTATATAACATCTGCAGAAATCATATATGAAATGATTGAAAATAAACACATATCGTTATTGTGACTGTAATATTATGATGGCGCGCTGACTTAACTATATAATAAAAAGAAATACTATATAAGAAGAAAAAAGGTTACAAAAGGTTGAAATTGTACAAAACGCCAACATTGATGCTCATACAAATTAATTTCAATTCATTATTTTCGTTCTTTATATCTTATATGCGTATTTTTTTGTTGTTATACCTCTGTTGTTTTGGTATACAAGATGATGATGGTTTTTTACCTGACTAATGAATGACTGATTAAGAGAGCTAAAGAAATAAATAAAAGCACATTTTTATTTTCTATTTTGTTATATAGTTGAAAAAATAATAATTACAATTATTTGCCATACAAATATTATTCACAATAAATTTAAAATTATATTATTTTTATTTGATTTTAAATTAATCTATATACATTTGTGCAAATAACAATATACACTGTAAATTTCATACATTTCTATGAACCAATACCAATAAATTTAGACTTTGATTATTAATATGATGTAGTCGTTTTAAAGATAAACGATATAAAAAAAAACAATTCATTGTAATTTGTAACAAATATTATAGATAATAATGCTTGTGTAGAGGTGTATAGAAAAATTCTGTTAAACAGAAGAAACTTACAAGCTTACTTAAAGTAAAACTTATTTGTTATACTTATTTTTACTAAAAAAAAAAAAGGAAGAAGTTTTCTTATTTTGGAACAGTTTGTATTTTTTATTTTACGGGTTTCGTTCTTGTTTTTCTTATTATTATATATGTTTTTTTGCTTCTCTCGATATCGTTCCCGTGTTTTCATATGAGTCAAGAAGTCATCTTATACATGGCAAAACAAGACAAGAAAAAAAGAATTGTTTTTTTTTTTTTTTTAGAAGTATCCAAAAATAAAAAGAAGAAAAAACTTTTCGACAGCATAAGAAAATTAATTCAGTAGATATAATTGATAAGATATTACTTTCTTTTGCTCTATTCGCATCCATTCTGTTCCATTCGATAAACTTGTACATTCTACAATACAATATCTTTTCCATACATATATTGTACAATATATAAATAGATAGATACGGATTTTTTAAAAGAAGAAACAAAAATGAAAAAGTTTGCACAAAAAATAGGAAAAAAAAAAAACGAAAGGTTATGCAACAGGAAAATTTTACTTCTGATAAGAGTGTTTTTATTTCATTAATAAAAGTTTTTGAAATGTTATATTTTCTTCTCATAAGGATCACATAAAAAAAAACCCCTATACTCTCTGTATATATAAATTATGATAATATTTGTTTTGAAGATGATTGATATGCAACAGGTTTTTTTTTATGTATAAGGATAATTTTAAACTTTTCGGTTGGTTTCCTTTCTTTTTATTTTTTTTTTTTTTTATTCTCATTTATGATTTATAAGTGCGATGATAAACTTAAATTTATCTCTTATAATAATCTATATATATCCCATATATACAAATATTTTTGTTAATTTACAATTTTATTATCTTTTATTATTTTTATGAAATCAGCAATTAAATTTACTTATGGTATATACCTTTCATTCATAAATGTAATATATTTTATTAATTATTATTAAATAATATTAACGAAAATTTAATTTAATATAGAATATATTTTGTGTATTGTTCTGGGTAAATTTTTTCTATCGATGAATTGTGAAGATGGCTGTATGTGGTCGAAAAGTGTTTATATTTCGTTACTCGTTACAGTATTTTGGATCATTTTTGTAATGTACAATTATCTACGTATAATTTTTTATTGTTTTAACTGGTTCAGAATTTTTCGTTAAAATAACGCCAAAGCTTTTCTACATCAAACAAACATATTTTTATGATGATGATTGTGATTCCATTTAACCATTGTTTTATATGGAAATCAAAAATGACAATTATTTTCTCTGTAACCCCATTATTATAACATTAACAAAATAAACAACAAAAAAATGGAAATGAAAAACTTCGCTGTATATAATAACTATAACTAATTTTTAATAAATAAACAACCACACATGCAATAAATAATTAATCCATTTTCACTTTAATATTGTATATAACATATATTAAATTATGTATAGAAACATTGATTAGTATTTTGATGTTATGTATTTTTTTATATTTAAGTAAAATAAAAACTATAGAAAAATATTTTGGAAACAAAATAATAATATGGGTCATGCATTATTTTTATTTCTCATATAGATAGAAACATAAAATTAGGGAAAACAATATTATTGCGTGTGCATTGAATAATTCATGTGTATACAATAATTTTTGTAGATTCTCTCGTTGCTTTTCTATATTTTATATGGACTGTGTTGTAACAATCGATTTTTATTTAATATATTATAGAAATAAAGAAATGAATATATATATGAATTTATATAGCAATTTTCGATTATATACATTATAATAATAATAATAAAAATAATACTTTCTTATATATCTAATTTACTTTAAAAAATCTTATATAATGCTAAAATACGGAACTTGGTCGGCATTTACCTTTTCATTTCTTGTATTGTAAAAAAAAAAGAATAAAATTTGTTATTTTGTTTATAAACAATTCATATATAATATATTGTATGTTGTGTAGGTGCCATCGACCATAATATTTTTGTACACCCCCATTATAAATATATGCATATAACCACTATACATACTTTCATAGGGTATATAACATATATATGATATATATTTTATATATAGACACACACACACACACACGCCGTATAATACACCCAATTTTTTTTTGTTTTCCTTTTATTTTCTACTAATAAATTAACCTCAAACTTTTTTTCCTTTTTGTATATGTATATAAATTTCTATTTTTGTACTACATGTATACCATACATACTTTTGACATTTAAAAATAGGAAAAAGTTTTGTTTGTCAGCTTACATCTTTTGTTGTTTTCCGAAAGCTTTTATACATTTAAAAAATAAAAATAAAAAACAAAAAAATGTTATATTATAATGTTGAAGAAAAAAAAAAGCAAAAACTTTTGTTTTGTTGTGGAACACAGAACCGCAACATACACACGGGGCACCAAAAAAAAAAAAATGGATAAAAAAAATTAAGTTTTTGTACTTTTTCACTTTTTTTATTTTTTTTGTTTTCTTTTTATTGTTGTTTTGGTATTTTCTTTAAAAGGGTTAAAGGACAATAAAAAAAAATTGGTGATTTTCCTTCTTTTCCTTTTTTTTTTTTTTTTTTTTATATATGCATTAGCGTCTATACCTAATCTAATAAGTTTATTTCCTTATTTCATTATTCAGTCATTCTTTTTAATTCTTTAATTTTATTATTTTTTCACATAAAATACTTAAAAATCAAGAGAATTAATGAGTTAACCTTTTGAATAATCTCTATTTATTAATATATAAATATATAAATATATATATAATTAGTAAACACACCCTTATTTAACATACATTTAATTTTACTTTAAAATTTTAATAAATAACCCCAAACAATAATAAATATATAGTAAAAGTAATAAAAATAATAATAATAATAATGAAAGAATAAGTTACGAGGTGTCACTTAAATTTAAAATATTTTATATGTAACAAGCAAAAAAATATAATTGATTTTTATTATTATCAAAGTCTCTGTAGAATTTCAATTGAACATCTGCGTCACATTTACATTGCGTTATTGTATTTTGTTATTTTTTTTATTAGAATGAAATTTCAAAAATCAAATATATAAATTTATATAACAATGGAATAAATTATTTTGAAAATATTGTTGGGTTATTTTTTTTTTTTAATATTAATATCCAGTTATTCAAATTTACATATTCCAAATTATTAAGATCCATCTGATTACCAATTTCTTATAATAAATATATTTTATAATATTTATGTATATATCATTAATAAATTGTATATATTCCACCCTAAACAAATTCAATGACATATCAAAAAATTAAGTTTTTTTACATAATGTCTTCGAAATATTCAATCATTAATATAGAAAAAAATTTGCCTTTCTAGAAAACCAAATAATTGAATTAATAACATTCAATTTGTGCAAATGCGTACTGGCTTGCATGTTTTTGGTGATAATAATTGTTTTAAACTATATATATATAATATTGAGTTAAGTAAAAATTTTCAATATTTAAAAATTTATTAAATAAATACAAACGCAGATATAATTATTTTTGTATGTCAACAATTACCATAAATAAAAGAAATATTTTATATTTATGACGACGAATCACAAATTACAAAATATATAATAAATATAAATAAAAGAAGTGAAATTTTAACTAAATCGAATAATAAAAATGAATATTACGACATTCACATAAAAAATATATATGAAACAACTAATTTATATAAACACATTGAAATTTACGTACATTATATTAATGGAAATGTTTAGTACATATTTTATATATAAATTCTAGATACATTAAATAAAATTTATTTTACTTCTCTTATGAATACAAATTTTTTATTAACATTTCTATAAATACTTATGTACCATATACAGCATCATATTTATATAATACACTTTCATAACACATTATATATTCAAATCAATATAATACCAAAAAGTATAAGAAGTATAAGTTGTCAAAAGATGCCTATCATTTTATCAGTGTAATGACGACATCATCTATATCTATATATATGTAATAGATATATATACATGTAACCATATGAATTATCGTTTGTCGTTACCATCCACATATAGATAGATAGATATACTATCAAAAATTATTCTCAAAAATACAAGAAAAAAGTAAAGAAATAAAAAATAACACAGAAAAAAAAAGAAAAAAAAAGACCTTTCAACATTCACATACATTTTCTTTATTCGACAGATATAGAGTCGATTAGTAATCTCACGTACACATCATATCATGTATAAAGAATTTAAAAAGAAAGACTGTATCTGTATATGCAGGCAAAAAAATAAAAAAAAAAAAAAAGTGGCTGACGAAATATTTTTCCCACATTGAGGGATTAAATTTATTCTAAAAATACAAAAAAAAAAAATAAAAAATCCCTATGAAAACATAATTTTCATTCAATTTTTTTTTTTTTCTTTGAAAATGTGTAACACGTATTTAAAAAAATAAAATAAAAAAAATAGCAAAAATACGCATAGAGACAGGCTTTTTTTTCTTTTTCCCGCACATATTTTCTTTTCCCTTAAAAATAATACTAATCATCTTAATACTGTGACAAATAAAATTGTATTTATTTCGAATCAAATGAAAAAAAAAAAAATACATGAATTCTAAATAGAAAGAGTCTTTGCGGCTATGTAAAACGTTTACATGTTCTTTTTTTTTTTTTTTATTATTTTTACAACTGATGCCTTTGAAGTTTTTCTTTTATACATTTTTTTTTTTTTTTAAAGTGAATATATATGAAAAATATAAATAAAAAAAAAGCACAAACAAAATAAAATGGGCTGCCTGTACAAATATGAAGAGGAATATCTTATGAAAATATAAAAATTTTAAAATTAAATTAAAATCAACAAGGAAAAAAGGTATACAATAATTTTCTTTTCTATTATATATGAGTATTTTTTATATGCGAAAAGGATTGACAATTTTTTTTTTTAAACTTAAATAGAATATAATAAAAAAATTATATTGTTTACTTTTATATTTAATAAATAATTGATGAAATACCAATTATTATTATTGTTATATGCAATTGGAAATATGTTAGTTATATTTTAATTATAGAAATGAGGTGTTAATAAATAATAAATTATATCGTTTATGAATTATATAACACATACCATTATGTGTCATGTATAATATGACATTTGATACTCAGAGTTACATGTCATAACGTTTTACCATATATATATATATATATATATATATATATACACGAACTCGAACACGTATATATAAATGTTTTGTATTTAGTATATATGGTATAGATTGAATACTTACAAATCAAATGTGATATATCATTAATTATTATATAATGTGTCATAATTAATAATAATTTTTTTTGAATGATAATTTGTATTTATTGTGATAAATTAAATGTTATATATATGATTTTCATATTAACTCAATTATTTGTCAGAATTTAACTATAATGTGTGTATATATTAAAATGTAACGCCAGTCAACGATCTAATCTACAGATACTTTTTTATTTTATTATTGTTTACTTTGATTTTGTATATTTTTTTTTATCATTTTCTTTGATATTTTTATGTTTATGGATCACCCACCAAAACATTAAATATGGCTCAACCACTACACCATCTCTTTTTAACCAACCAACCATACAAATCAAAAACATTTGCTCTGCTATAACCGTATTATATTTTACTGAATGCTTTTTTGAGGTATTTTTAACGTTTTTATTATATAAAAAAAAAATAAAGTGACGCCAAAAATAAACTAATGCGTGTGACTAATCAATATACCATATATTATATATATAATATTGGAGGGAATGTCAAAAACAGTTTTACTAATAAAAATGAAATTTATCGTGTACTGCAATGTCATATATATATATATATAGCCAAGTGAACCATACTCATTATATATTATAGGCCCATGTATTATTTCACGTAGATATTGTATTATATTGCACATATAAACATTGTGTGTATTAGTATAACAAATATAAAATATATTACAAATAATATATAATAATTTTTGTGACCACATAATATGAGAGAATATAACGTCATTGCCTATAAATTGCCTTTGCAATCATTTTATTTTATATAATAATGTTATATAATACAACATCACTTTATATCATTATATAACATTTTATATACAAATATATATATTTTTCGGAATTTGTGTATCACTCGTTGTGTTGTATATATATATACATTTATATTTTCTATATATGTTATGTATTATAGTTTAGTATATGAATATTTTATGAGTACAAAACGTTCCTGTAATAAAGTACCCTAAAACTGTTTTAATTGAAATTATTTAATATGCAAGAGATTTTAATTATGCATCATATGTTTTGTGTTATTCTCTTATATATATATATTGTATACATATATATGTTTCCCAAAATGTATATTAACATTGAACAAAGTGTTACCAATATAAATAGAGAGATTAGTTTTGTATAATTTTTTTTGAATGTACATCCAATTTGTATTCAATAATGTTCAAATTATAATTTTAATACAAATAATGTTTCTTTATTTTTATAATACGTTTACGTTTTGAAATTGAATTTAAAAAAAAATTACAACATAAAAAAGAGTTTCTGATTTAAATTTTTACAAAAATTCTCCATTTTATATATGCAATGGCAAAAATTTTGTATATTAAATACAAAATTTTAGTTAGTTTTCTCATATATATTTATATAACAAAATATATATAATATAATACTTTGAGTTTTGTTTCGGTTGGATTAGTTTTTGTTAGTTTCAATTATATACAATGAATTAATACATGTATTTTCATTTATTTATTTATTTATTTATTTATTTATTACATAAATATTACAATATGTATATTTATTTTTGTGTTCATCTTAATATTTTATGTAATATTAATATTGTACACATTTACTTATAACATACAATATAGATATATAATAAATATGATTTTCTGATTCTTTTTGTACATATAACAAAAAAATCTATAGGGAATATAATATTTGATGACGGTGTAATTATATACATGATATTTTTTCTTTATATTTATTTTATTTTTGAATAAATTTATACGAATATACAATACACATTGAACAAAACAAAAAAAAAATAATATTTAAAGTGAATTTTTTTCCATTTCAATTAATTGTAAATGTGTATAAATAAATACCAAATGAATTTTATATCATATTGATATAATAATATTATTTTTATTTCATAAAAATGGTAATAAATAAGTATGTTTATTTTTTATTCGTTCTACTCGTACGCGTACTGTACTATACCAATATATCATAGAAAATAAATATTTATTTTAAATTTACATAAGTTTAATTTTATTAACAAAAACAAAAGATAAAAAAATAAAAAAAATAACAAATATAATTTATAAAATTAGAATTATATAAATTTGTGTATGTAAATTATTTATGATTATGAAAAACGTTCAAAAAAATAGAAAAATTGAGCGTTATTATTTGGTATTTATTACAAATTCATAAATTTCAATTACAAATACAATTCGATTTTATATATTATTAATATATATTTAAATTATAAGACTATATGAAATCGAATATTTAGTTAACCTATATTATTGAAAGGGTAAAATTGAAGGATAATTGTTTTTTTAAAATAGAGTTATGTGATGATTTATCTATAATTTTCTTGAAGTCCCATTTAACTTGCGTTTTTATTTTCTATTATATACATTTATTTATTTCATGTTTTATATTTATTTCAATACTATTCAAATATATGGTAATCAGTGTTACGCTTCAAGAAAATATGAATAAATAACAATTATTCTAAGATAATCTTAAAGTTGCCCGTAAACTGACGCTTCTACCATCTAGATCCTCTAACTATATACATGTTTATATATATATATATACAATTTAGAAATGTAACTATAACAATTTTGTTTATATTTTATTATTTATAATAACATTTCATTAATATTCTATGCAAATATTGTCTCTGTATAAATTGTAAATGTGTAAAATTTCAAATTTACTTTTGCACATTTGACAACTTCAAAAGGAAAGTCATTATAAATAAAAATATATTATATATACAATATATATGTGTGTGTGTGTGTGTGTGTCTCTACATATAACCAATAGCATAATCAATAAACATATTTTATATATATATTACATGTATATTGTATATACCAGAAGCCAACAACCCTTTTTGTTTTATAGTGTAATTATGTATATAGAATATATAGATAGATAGATATTCCTTATATTTGTATTTATACAAATTTGTATTCGGGCATTAACAAAAGTATAAGATAGAATTAGCTGAAACAATGACTTTAAATTAGCACCCATAAGAAAATAAAACTAATCCTTTTGAAGAAATTTTCCAAATTCATTGTAGTACTTTCATACGTGATTGTATTCACAAATGAACATAAAATTCTTTTATCTCAATTGATATAATACGTATAGATATCTGTACTCTATATATATAAGACAATATAAACAATATAATTTATATACAAATACAAATATATTAGATAGATAATATGTATTATATACGCAATATATATATATATATATGCGTCTATCTTTTGAGATAATTTCATCTATATATAAATTTATATTTCTTTGGCTGTATAAAAGAAAGTAAAAAAAATACCATGAACGAATGATGTACAGAATTTTTCTTATATATATATACAATATATTTAAGATAAAGGACAATTATATTATATCAGTTAGGGAATCTATTGTAAAAATGTTTGTGTAGATAAATAATTTTCAGACTGATCATCGTACCAAAATTCGCTTTAACATTCATTAAATTATATATACAGTTAATTTAATTAATTTTATATTATTTGTGTGTTGTCGTCTAATTGTTTAAATGAAATTATTATTTTATTTCTTTTTATTTTATGATTTATCTTAATTTTTTTTTTCTATTTACTTTAACAAACAACAAGCTATAGCTCACAATAATAAAAACAAATGCATCAACAAATTATTTCCGTAATCTTATCTATTATTGTATGGGTGTTTAAATTGAATAGCAAAATATTTATTTTTATTTTTACAAGAAAGAAGGGGTGTAATATGTCTGTTGAAATCAAATAAAACTGCAGACTATACTGTCAATAACTACACTTCAATTCATACTAAAATATGAAAAAATGAATTGATGACTGCGAATCGCTTCTAATAAAATAAACATTTTCTTATCTTAATTAAAATTAATGTCATTACACAAAAAAAAAGTTGTTTTCAATTTAAACACCCAATATTAATATGAATGTGTCTGTATAAGGGAAAAAAATTAGGAACAAGATGGTATATTATATAGAACCACGTATTTTTATTTAAGACTCAACTACCAGTTAAACTCAATTTTTTTAAATTAAATTTATCAAAATTTAATATTTATTGTATATATTTTTTATTTAAATATTATGTAATTTAGGCTATTAATTTACTATATTTTATATTACATTGAAATACACAAATCGTTGACATTTAATACTGAATAAATAACATATTTTTCACATTACATTATTTTATATCTACAAATTTTAAGATTCTCCATACATACATTGGGCGGTTTACCTTATTTGGAATTTATATTATATCTTGCTTATACAAATAAATACAATATAAAAACCAAGAAATTGTGTATATAGCAATTAATTTAGTTAAAATAATGATGATGGTTCATTTGATATAATTAATTTTCATTTTAAAGTAATTTATAGAGTAAATGGAAAAATAAGTTTTGCAAAAAAATGTTATCAATTATATGGGATTTTTTTTTTTATATTCCCTTTCTTTTTTTATATCACTGAGTTAATATACTAGATTTAGTTAATAAATAAAAAAAACTCGTAAATTAAAGATTTATTATATATATATTATTATAATGAGTGAACACCAAAGTTCGTTTTTCTTTTACACTTCAGTTTAGACGAAGTTTTCCATATCTAATTAAACTGTAAAAATAATAATAACTTTGAATATTTCATTTCGGTATGTTATAGTTTCTTTAAAAAACAAATTACCGACATTATTAAATATGTATAGAAAGATTAATAAATAAATATATAGTGAAATTAAATATGAGCTGTACGATAATAATAATTGATTCATCATATCTTTTATAAATAACTGTGTATACATTTAATGAACATTTGTTAAATACATATTTTGTATATATAAATACAAGAACACTAGCACGTGCTATGTCATACATTAGTTTGACAAGCATTGATAATAATATAATATCAAATATATATTATTTCATAATCAAAAAAAGAAAAAATCAGAAAAAAAACCACATGTACTCGTACAATATACAAGCACACACCCTATAAAAAAGCCAAAATAATTATAAAAGTAAATAAAATATATTCAATTTAGTCACATATTCAATATATAATAGACATGTATATGTAGTTATTTTCTATATATATCAGAAATTCGGAAGTAATGTAAAAAATGGATATAATGATTGTATTCGTCGTAGAAGTTATCCCATATATGTATAAGGACTAAAATGAAAAGATATAAATTGTTTATGTATATATTTGTGCATTATAACTATTGAATTGTAAAGAGAGAGGGTATATATATATATTTGTTATATTGCTACAATCAATTTTAGAAAGTTTTATATATTATATAACTATATTTGAAATCCGGAAATTGAACTAATAATTAGAATTTGTTATGTACGCAGTTAGGGTGTGAAATGACAGCATGGGGTACATGAAATGATATGGTGGAGAAAACGGAAACAAAATCAAACCACATCTTATATATATTTATATTATCATACTGTGAGTGAATACGTTTATACTAACTATACAAGTAATATAAATATTTATTATATATATTTAAAGTATATATATACAAGAGTATATAAAAACCACAAAATTTAATCAACTATATTTATATTACATATATTTTTGATATACTCAATATAAAATGTCATTTCCATTGTATGTATATAAATAAATAAATAAATAATATATCCATTTTTTCATGTGTGGATGTATGGAATACAAAAACGCATATGAAACATATAATATAATCATATTTTCATATACCTCTAATCTATATATATATATATATAATATTATATATACATAAACATATATATAGGTATATGACGTTATCACACGTTATTATAGAAAATTTACGAAATATACGAATTGAATGAAAGGAAATTTATAAGATTTATCAAATGAATCAATTTATATTTTTATAGTGAAAAAGTAATTTAATAAAATTATGTATTGGTGCAAAAAATGAAGCAACTTTCAATGGAAATTGATTAGATGCTTTACCTTTTATTATCATTATATTTTATATATATTTTTATGCTATTATTATTTTTTTCTTTCGTTTCTCCTCTCCTCACATCACATAAAATATAAAATATATATTTATTTTTTTTATCCTTATACTTATCATTATTATAAAAATGTTTATATATATATATATATTTTTCATTCATTTTATATATACGACGGCGTACGTCTACGAATGTGTAGGTACATTAAAATAATGCGTTTTTTCGCAGATATAGTGCTGGTAAATTTATATCGCATTTCATAATATTAACGAAAATAATGTAAAAATTTGAAGCGTGTGTTCGTTCATAGGTATTCATATTATAAACGTTAAGTTTTCATTCTCTCTCTATATATATATATATATGGTATACATGTGTACGAACGTATGCTATATATGTAAATAAAAGTATATATATATATAAATATATTATAAAGTATAGACCATTATTGAAATTACCTTGTATATGAAGAATAATTAAAATTTATTATCATATTCCTTGTAAAGCTTGAGAATTTGGATTATATTATATACATATGGTATATATAATACAATCCATAATTTCCCATTTGCATTTTCCTCGCATTAAAATACAAATTATTACCTAAACAAAAATAAATTCACGTGTTTTCATATATTTATATATATTATTTTTTCTAAATTTTTATGCAAGAACTACAAGCATAAAGAAAATAAGGATATATTAAAGTAATTTTCATAAGATACAATATATAAAAACATGTTTAAAATACATTTTTATATTTTCTTTTTTTATACTTACATACATATATTGTTTTTTCTACAATATATATAATATGGTGTAGGTATTAATGTTATACCCATTTATATACTTGTACTTATATTATATAAAAAAAAAAGTAAATATCGTAAGCCTCTTTTTTATATTTTTTTTTTTTTTTTTTTGGTTATACACATCTTTTCTGCTCCGACATATATACACTAACGTATAGTATGTGGACAAATGTGTAAATGAAAAACCTTTAGACGCATATAAAAGTATAACAAAATAATGTTTTATATTGTATATACATGTGTATATAAGTGAATGTTTCAACTGAGAAAACTTATATACATTTTATTATACTTAAATACAATATATATAATAGATAATAAATATGTACTAGAAAAAGAAAAAAGGCCGGAAAATGTATAAGAAAAACCAATATGTTGTTTAAAAAACATAACTATATAGATATACTTGCACAAGTAATATATGAATTTTTATGAAAGCTTATTAATATTTTTATTTAAATGTACAGATAATATCCAAATAAAGAACTTTCACAACATGTATATTGTATTATGATATATATTATGTTCAATTATAGTTTCAAAATACAATACCTAAGTATAATATATATCCGAGACGAAGTTACGTGTTTAATTTAATTATTGTTGTTATGCTAAATTCATTGTTTTCTTTTGGTCAAGCTGCTAAAATGTAATTTTCCAAATCAAATCAAAAAATTTTCTAACATTTATATAATAATTCTGTAAAAACATTAATATATATATATGTATATATTAGATTGTAGTACAAGAAATAATGATGAAAAATTATATGAAAATTTTTATATTATGTGCGTAAATATATAAAATAAAATTTGATGAAATGTGAACTGTTAGTAAGTTATAAAAATTCAAATGTTTTCAACAAAAATTAATGAAAGAAATGTTATATACGCAAAAGGCAAAAAAAAAAACCTAACATTTTATTTTGTTAAATAACTTATATACACCAAATGTATACGAATGTATTTTTCAATGTATAACATTTATATATATATATATGTGTATTTTGTATATAATGAAAATGAAGACTACCAAAATAGCAAAAAATAGATATTTCATTTGATACACAAAATGAAAAGTATATTACTCATGGAATGCCATATATAGTTATTTGTCTATATTTTATACAATATATATATATATATATTGTATATATAATATAAAATATACATATAATAAATATTTGTTACCGAAGCGACGTTTTACGTTCACAGTTTTACAATATTTTCAGTTCCTTTGTTACACAATGTCAAAAGTTGTAAATATCTTCTTTATTTAAATATGTCCTCGTATATTTTTTACTTTTTCTTCTACACAATATGTATACGATTGAATTGAACATGATGTAAATTCATCATATATATATATATATATAATACACGAATGTTGACATAGATAACAGAATGCAACACGATATGTGATGTCAATGATGATATAATAATAATAATAATATGATAAAAGAAAAAAATAAATATACGTGAATTTTCAAAAATTTACATTTTTGTTATTTTGTATTTTATGAAAATGAAAATTTTCAAATATTAAAATTTATTTTTGATTGTCGAAAATGTAACTATACCATTGGAGGAGCGAGCTATATATGACATAATGGCATTTTACTTGGAATAATTTTAAAATAATATATTTCCATTGTGCATGCATTCATTTTTTATGTCTGTAATTTTTTTTTTGATCTCACGTTGAGCGTTGCACATGTTTATACTTTAACTAAAAAAAAAACTAAAGCTATATGAGATTGCACTATATTTATGAGCTCTTCGAAAAAATATTAATAACATTTTCGAAAATTTATTAATATAATTAGCATAAAAATAAAAGTATTTATATTTAGAATATAAATTATCTGCAATTACAAATGTTTAAAAAATGAATTCCGTCAAAATATTGAACATTTAAAAACTTATATGTACAAAGTCTACGCAATTAATATAAAATATCTATTTATAATTATGCAAATTTTATGTACATAATAAATTATATTACATCAATATAATTAGTTTTATTTTAATTAAATATTAAAAAGGAGTATATACAATATAAAATAAATAAAATATAATGTATAGAGTTTATAAAAATATTTATCGATACTTGTGTTCAGCACAAAAAATTTAATAAAATTTAAGTATCATCTCACATCATATATGTATATATTATGTACAGATATAGTACACACATACCATAACATAAAATAAAATATATAAATATAAAATATTATAAATTGGATATTTCCAATGGGAAAATTGAAAAAAACCGGATGTTGAAAATGTACTTTATAAAAAAATATTATATGGATATATATAATAATATTGTTATGGTATATGGTGTAATGTCAGGAATTCCACATCAATGAAAACGATGTGATAATGTTATTTATAAATTTAAATAAAGAACATATAAATACCGCAAAGTATATAAGTTTTATTGAACATTGATCACCAGCATTATAACATATATATCTTCTTTTTACATAACATAGACACCATTTTTAAGTTGGTTTCATTTGTTTACAAAATTATTATATAAAAAAGCACATTATGTCCGCATACAAATTAATAAGTGCCTATTTGTAGCTGCTACAAAAGGATATTTGAATAAATATTCATCTAATGTATGTATACAACAGTATATAAACGATGAATAAAGTATTTGTAGAAATACTTATATATATTTAATATTTAGATTTTTTATATAAGAAAATGAATCTGATTTTGGTTTTTTTTTCTTATACATTAATATAGAGATTTTATATACTCGAATTTATTTGAATTATTACCAAAAAAAAAAAAATATGAAGTATACTACAGAGTTCATATTAACATGTTATCATGTAAGAGCAATTATAGATCAACTTATAATACATTATATATATATATATATGATGTCCATAATATAAAAAGAACTTTAAGTATAGTTATTTATATTTAAAACATAAAATCTAAATATTTTATATTATTAGATTATATAATACTAAACATTTATTCTGCCAAATTTTTATAAATTTCAATTGGTTCTAGAATGTATTCTATATACATTATAGTTATAATATATAGGAAAAAATCCTCTATTTTATTTATTTAAAATTATACTATAAAAAAAGAGGAGATTTAAAACTATATAATACACGTATATAGTTATTAACGAATATGCATTAATGTCGGTTGCATATATTGTATAGTCGTTGCAGAATCAACGTTAAACTAGATTTAAGTTAATTCGTATGCATGTAGAGGTGTATATATAAATATGAACACTTTAATAGTATATATTGTAATTAAATTCTCTATATATTTTTTTTTTAAACGTTTTTATATATATAAAGGACCTCATATATAAAAAAAATATATATATATATACATATTTATACTTTATACTATATGTAACATATAAAATGAAAATCCTATGAAATGCAAATTTATAAGCTCATACAATAAACCAATTTTTTTATTTTATGTAAATTTATGTTTTCAATGGTTTTGTTCACTTATGGTACATATATATACATTATGTACATATATGAGGAGACACATATATATATATATATATAATATAATTTATTGTTCACATATATATACCATTATATAGGATATATTTAAAATGATGTATATAAATGAGAATCAATCGATATACATTTATATAGAGATTTACATGCACAAATGAATTATTTGATTATAAATTTTGTTTAAATTTAATTCGTATAAATATGACCAATAGCAATAATATGATCATTTATATATAGTTGATGCTAATAATGATGATATAGAGATGGTTCAGAAGTTTTAATAATATGCAATAATATGATCATTTATATATAGTCGATGCTAATAATGATGATATAGAGATGGTTCAGAAGTTTTATTAATCATTTTATAAATACACATTTAGCTAACAAAAGACATAAACAATAAACTAATTGCTAACGTCGTTTTATTATAAAAAAAACGTATATCGAAAATTTTAATTTAACCATAATTTCAATTTTAAATTATCATTATCAGTATTGCTGAAATGAAATTTAAAATATTTTATTCTACATATTCATGTATATGTATATTATATACTTTAAATAATCATATATGTTATATCCTCATTTTCGAATAACATTAATTTTGTTGTGACACATTATTCAAGAAAAATTTAAATATTTACATAACTTAAATTTTAAACTATATACATATAAAATATATTTTATAATATTATTTGTTCTATAATTTATATTTATAAATATGCAAAATCACGTACAGTAAATAAAAGTTAAAATACAATATATAACAAACATATATGTATTGTAATTTCTCGATGACATATATCACAAAACCACCTGAAATGAAATAAATAGTATATAATACAAATAGTAGGCGTACTTATGTATACATTTTACACACAACTCTGCGTGTTTGTGGTCATCAAATAATATATAGAAATATTATATTGTTATAAATTTACCATGTAAGAGATTTTTTTCCATTATAATTTCAAATAACTGATTGGGCAGGATAAATTCACAATTAGATAACATTTCTTCTATTTTTTATAGTTACTATCATTGCATATAAATTTAATTCAAAATATTTTGTAAAATCATTAATTATATTATATAAATTACTTGTATTAATTTATTTTACCATGGCGCACGTATGTTTTGTGTTTATAAAATTATGTGTATACAAAATATTTGCATTATTTAATGTTCTGTGAAATTATTATTATTATTATATTATTATTATTATTAATATTATGTTGTATGCCTGTTATTTCATTATAAATTTTATGTATAATGTTATGTTAATATACATAAATTACATAAATATTATTACGTATAGCTTCCATTACATTTGTTATTATATGGTTGGTATTTATATTTACATATACATATATATATATAATATATAAACTAAATTATGATTGTGAATGTGGTTTTTATCTGTTCATATAACATTATATAAACGTATAACGTAATGCATTCATTTATTTATAAATACATGTAATGTATTTGTATATAATATTCTCATATATATACATAAAAAACATTTAAACATAATAAATTATATAAGGGAAAATGAAAAACACTTAATTTAAATTATATATATATATATATGTATTATATAATGCACTGCAAATCGTATTATATAATGTGACAAATTTTCCATTAATATATTTCTATGGTATTTAAAAGTGTTAGGAATGTGTAAACATATATATAAATATATTTTAATAGTTTTTATTAACCACACGCACACAAATATGTATTCTATACATATTTTTCATATTTATCAAATTGATGATTGTTTATGGAAATGAAAAATCTGTCAAAAATTGTTTTTAACTTATTTTATTATTTATTTACAAAACACATTTTTGATAATTAATCAATATATTCGTAATGAATTTCAATTAACTTATAATTTATATATAAATATTATATAACATATTCTTTTATTGTCTATAGATGTTCAATTAAAATTTATATATACATTTATAAAATGTGGTTTTTATTTCCAAAATTTGATATGAATTATGAAAGAAAATATTTGATAGAAAATTTGACAAAAGTTATGGTATTAAAAATATATTTTCATCATTTACAAATTCAAAAAAATTAATAATATTTTCATAATAACAATTATATTGAATAAATTAATATATTCATTATTATTTTTATATAAATTTGAATTCATTATATATTGAAATATTACATAAATGCAAACCTATTTATATTTAATTATGGAAAAATGTATGATATATACTGGGTGCGTATAAAATACTCAACAACGACTCAATTTATGCATTATGCATTTTATAAAAAGCACAACATTTTTCAATCGTTGCATATGTTATTAATATCCAAAATATATATACGTGGTATTTTTTAAACTATGCCCCTCATATATTATTTACTGATATATTATGTTTCTTATTTCAATTTTAAAGTTGGAATAATTTTCCAGTTTGGTGGGCTATACGGAATAATTTAAACACCAGGTGGAATATTTTGAAACTCCCTATATATTTAATATTAATTAAAATTTGTAATTAATAATAATTGTATTTTTTATTGTTACTCTATTAAATTAACGACATATTTAAAAATTTATATTTAAATTGCTCAAATATGTATGTTTAATGTGCAAATTGCATATGTTACATTTACAAAATTTATTTCTTCAATTTAATTATATAATTCGTATATGAGTTAAATATCTATATTTTTTTGATATATAATAGACTGATTATTTTAATTTATTTAGGAAAATAATATTCATTCATTTATTTATATAATATTGGTTTTATAAAATAAAAGATTTTACTATTACAATAAAGTACAGAAATGTTAATGTATACAATTACTGATGATGATTTCGTATACAAAACAGCTATTACCATCATATTTGTATGTTAAAAAAAATATGTGTAAATTAATATGGGACTTACACAATAAATTTAAAGTCATATATAGAATATTTGTTCGCATAATATATATTTTAGTTGGATATCTCTGAACTACATGTATATGTACACTGCAATATAAAACAAATATATGGTAAAATAAAAATATTAATCTGAAATAATTTGCATATCAAAGAGATATATAATATAATACACACTATATCCAATAGAAAAACTTATTAAAAATTATAATGGATTTTATTTATTCATTTCATATATGTTTTTTTGCTCGCGTGGTAAATAGGTATACATACAAAATATTATTATAATGAAAATTTTACTTTGAGAATGGTGTACGTTAATTACATTACTCGTGTATATGTAAATTGATTTGCTATCGTTTTTATTTCCATCATATTTAGTTATTCATATATGCAATTTCATATTTTTATTTGTTAAATTAACAATAATGTAATATATATTTTAATTTCTTTCAAACATACACACACACACCCACACCCACACCCACAAAATGAAACCTCTATTAGCATATATTATTATTTTCTCTCTTGCGGTACCATCCCAATTATTAGCCAATTAGTTGAGTTGGAATAATTAATAATTGTATTTCATGAGAATAAAATTGAAAGTTATCGAATAAAATATATAATTATACAATAGTTAAATTACAAAGTATGTAAATATGTTAGTCATGTATTTAAAATAATTTTTAGTTTAATTACTTATAATTTTTGTTCACTATAAAACATTCATTTACACTAATTTTCTTGAATTCATTTATTCTTCTTTTACACTCTATAGTAATCCACATCTATATATATATATATATATATATTGTAATTATAGATAAAATTACAGAATATTTCGTTGTGAAAAATTTCAAGATATCAATTAAATTAAGTTGAAAAATTAAAGTAATATATAAATTAAGAATAAAACTTCATGTACATATAATAAAAATTAACTTTTGTCAAAGAAAAAGCATCGCTCTTTGTGATATCATTAAAAATATTTCTGCATGAAATATTTTCTAAATGTTATATCTTTGCAGAAGAAAGAATATCCACTATATTATTATATATAATAGTATAAATGTTAAATGAATGAATTATATATATATAGGATATAATAATACATAAAGCTTTATATAGGTAGTATATATAGTGATAAATGAACAAAAAAAAAAAAACTAAAGTAAAATTATATGACCTGAGAGTAATTTTATGAATTTTTTACCACACTTTTTTTCTCCGCTCATATATATAAAAGTACAAAGCCAGAAAAATATATATTCAACTATTTCAAATAATAAAAAAACATGTACATGTATGTGTATACGCATAGAGATACCTTTCTTTATACAATTTAATATGACTAACTCTATATAATAATAATCATTCACTCAACTAATAATGCCAGAAACGTAAGAAAAACAATCCCTTTATTGCAGTACTACTCTCAAATATATATATATATTATATAGACGTACAGAGTCGTACATATATAAATACTTGTGATGTTTTAATACTCTGACAAGGAAAATTACTATAAATTTTCTTTTTCATATTCTCAGTGTACTTGTACATCCTAATAATCCCTTATTATATAATATAAGAGTGGCATGTTTATATATGAGGATATATATAATATAGCCATACACACACATATATATATATATATATATATTGTATATACAATAACAATATTATATATATTGTAGTATAATATTAAAGTTCTCGCTTTTGGGTGTAAGTCTCTTATAATATAATATATATTTTTTTTATATTCTATCTCGAAAAGCTACAGCTATATAGAAAACCATTATGTATCCCATATTTATTTTATTTTTTATTTTTTTTTTTTTTTTATTTTATAAATAATTTGTATGTAGTAAGAAAGCGCGTTTACATATAATTTTCATATTATATTATATTAATATATACAAAGAAAATATAATATAAACAGAAATTATATAACAAATTGTATATAATACATACAGTAGAAACTTCAAACTTGATCCGAATATATTTATTTCGAGAAATTTTGTTACTAATTATTCTGTAAACTAAAAAGTAATTATTAAGTGATGTTATATCGCTTAAAATTATTGTAAATTGTTCATATATAAGTAGGCATTACTGTATTTATTATTTTATTTCAAACAAATAGAATCATAGAATAACTTTATATACATAATATAATAAAAGACACATAAGTTTTATGTATAATATATTTATATTTATGTATATATTTGTTTATCCATGCGGAGGTTGAATGTCCTTATTGCTTTTTACACAACTCTGAGCAATGTAATTACGAAAAAATTTCATCTGTTTTTTTTTTCTTGTTGTGTTGTGTTACTATGTGGTGTTGCTGCCAACATACAGGGCATATATACATTTTATTCTTTGTTTTATATACTCGCATGTATTATATATTTTCTATTTAATTTCCATTTTTTTTTTTTTGGCTTTCATATATACCATTTATATATGGTTTTTTTTTACCACCCACATACAGCCAAACATATTACAGATGCACACACACACACACACACACATATAGACAAAAATAATATGCTACTGTGTCTCACACATATAAATTGGAATACAACAAATTTAAAAAATAAAATTTTCGTGGTTTTTTTTTTTTTCCTCGTCTGTACTGTGGGATTTATTATATTATCAGAATGGATTTTTTTACATTTTTTAATCATAGAAATACAAAATATTCCAGACAATTTAATTTTATATATATAAGTACTCTTTAAAATCTTAAGAGAATTGGATTTGGTTTAAAAGATGGTTAGTAATTTGTATATATTATAATATAATGTAATTATTTATATATGGATCTTGTTGTTGAGTACATAAATCTTTTTTTTTTTTTTTTTAGGTCGGTTATTGTATGTATTTTATTATATTATATTCCAAAATATACGTAATATCAATTTTTTTTAGATTGGGAAAATATATTGTGAAACTTGTGCGTATATATATATATATATATATATATTAGTATATAAGTATAGGATTTGTAATAAATGCAGAAGATTGATGAGTTCATTTTTTTTTATTTAACAAATAAAATCTTAAAATAATATTTACCAAACGAGTAATTATCATGTGACCAGAACCGAAAAAAAAAAAATAATAAAAAAAAGAAGAAATTATGTATATGCAGATGCTGTTAAAGAATTTCATTGCTTTCGCAATGGTAAATAAATAATTAATTATAGATTATTATAATTATAGACTGAAAATTAGTTTTACGGATTGTAATATTATGTAAATGTATAAGTTTACAAGTAAAAAATGATGTAAGTTTGTCAATATTTTCTTTGAAAAAATGTAATTAATTTTTTTCTAATTGCGGTGCATAAACATTAGCGACTAAACATTTATAAATATTTCAACTTATTTCATTTTTTTTCATCATCATCATTAATATTTCTTTATACAAAATATCTTTATATATAAATGAATAACAATTTTTTTTTTATAAGTTTGTACTTTAATAACCATGTAATTTTTTCGCAGTTTTATAACAAGAAAAGAAAAACGTTAAATATTATATAATCATTTATACTTTGATAAAGAAAACAAAAAAAAAAAAAAAAGTCAATTTTTATTATATTGGAATTTATTTTTCCATTTAGCAAATTCTCTTACAAACAGAAAATTACTTTTCACTCACATTTCTGTCCAACTAAATATAGTATATATAGTATATATAGTAATATAGTATATTAGTTCTTTTTCTCGTGTTATATAATAAATAATAATTCTGTAATATTCGAGAGAAATATATACATATATATATTGGATATGTTATAAGACGATATAGTGTCACAGGTGGTTCTAATTGATGAAGAATTGCAATTTTGCGTATTTTCTATTTTCTTTTTGGCAAGTAATTTTCTCAATATAATGTTATTTCATACTGTTTTTTTTTTTCTTTTTTATATATATATTGTAATAAAAATGAAATCATTTAAAGTTAAATGAGGCGAATACATTGTGGAATGAAATGATATATTATAGTATACATGTACATAACAACATATATATATATATATGTATCTATATACCATACACTGAATTTTATAATTGAATGATTTTTCATTTTCATCGCTTTTATAATAATGTACGAGAATGAGTAGGATTATCGAAAGATGGTTTTTGGTATATAGAAAAGTATTTAAAGAATTTTATTTAACAACAACAAACAGCATTCATTGTTGACATTATATATACAAATAAATATGTAGCTGTTTGTCAAAAATATTACAATATATTATTTATAAAAAAATATATGTACATGAGACTTAAATGAAGATGCTTTAATTGAATTAAATAAGTCTTTTTATTACTCTTACATAATTATATATAGTTAGATTTACCTTATTTATTTGTGTATATTTATACACATAAATAGTTTTTCTATATTTAATAATGATTTATACCGGAAAATATGATGTATTTTTTTCCAAAATATTCATATTTTTACACTACATGAATATTTTAGTCATTATATTAAATTTTCATATATTTTTCACGAGCCAATTAGTTTTTATATTAAATGTAATTTGCAAAATATTTATACATATTACCGGAATACTTGTTTATTCTTTTAAATGTACATATAATTCAATAAGTTGAAAATTCAGAGAAAGATGTTTATTAATACACACATATTTAAAAATCAAACCAAACTTATATAAATTCATGTAATTGTATATAGAATAAATAAAAAACCAATGTGCGCACCTCTTTTTATTATATACGTTGGTAGATAATATATTTAAAAATATGCAATATAATAAATAAGATAATATAATTTCCTTTTTATATTTTTCATTTTGCAATAAAAGATAAAAGTATATACTTAAAATATACTATTACATTTCTATATGCTTATACTAAATATATAATACATAATATAAAATGTAAGTTTCAACACAAATCATAACACTATACTATACGCTATAGATATATTATAGTATTATAGTATAAAACCACACTAAACATTATCGTATACTCGTCGTATACCCATTTTCACCCTTTTTTTTTTATTATTATCTCACCCTTTTTAGTTGAAAAATTTTATTGCACTCAAGAATTTTCCACTTCAGTAACTTAAAAGAATGTCATTTTATATACGAGCAAATTTTTAATTTTTCTTTTCTCTTAATGTTTTTGCACATTCATATACCGTTAAGAAGCGAGCGAATAAAAAGAAAATTGAAATATATTTAATATTGAATTTTCCAATTTTCTTTATTAACAGAAAATCGTATTACTATATAATAGATAACTATATAGATAACTATATAGATAACTCTATAGATAACTCTATAGATAACTATATAACCAAACTAAATACTAATAATGGTATTTCCATTTAACGAATCATTTATATTATTATTATTATTATTATTATTAAATAGGGAGTTTTCAACCAAAATCATTTTGTTTTAAATGAAGGTTATATTGTTAAAGGGTATATAAAAAAGGTATATAATAATAATATCTATATATGATTTTAATTATAATTAATAATATAAATTAAACAGAAAATAGTTTTTGAATATTATTGTATTACATTTTTTTGTTATGTCTATAAAATATTAAATATTAATATTATATTAATGAATTCTTCACAGATTATTTATTCCTATATATTAATCTATAATAATATTTATATCTGTTTTAAAAACGATTTAAATATTTCTGGGTCTATATCGAATCAGTTCACCATTCTGGCCCTTTTTGTTCCCCTATATCAAATTAGCTATAAGATAAAATTTAATTATAATTTATATGTGTACAATAAAAGTTGATAACATTGTATTATGCTTTGTCTACTCGGTATAGTATGTGTGTGTGTGTGTATCTATATAATGTAAAATCGAAAGGATAAATTTGTCCTGTGCGTTTGTTCTATTGATTCTATATACATATACTAAATATTTAACATTATAATCATATTATGTTGTATTGCTTGTATATAACAAAAGATTTCATTTCTGATAATTGTTCATGTTTTATTTTGACAAAAGAATCGATTAAATTTTGATTGGATTTCAAATTGATTTAACTATATATATATGGTAGTATAACTTGTAAAACATATATGCGTTATATATGTTATCTACCATATCATCCATATTTCAATATATAAAGTCACATGTAATGTAAAATGTAAAATTTTTGAATATTTATAGTGTAATTTAGTGCAATTTATTTTTTAGTGAAATTCCGCAATAATTTTGACTATACTTATTTCTATATAAATACATAATCACTGGTGGTAAGTGAAAAAGTGCTACGTCCTTTTATTCGTTGCATCCTCTGGTTCCATTTTATAATAATTGTTTACTTTCCGATAATAATACAACTCCTAGTTTATTTATTCGTATGTGTGACTGGATAGGGTTATTTATAAGTATATCATCAGACAATTGAATTTATTGTAAATTATAAATGAAGTATTTATTATTTTATAAAATACACCGCTACAAATGTATATATAAATATAATAATATAAACCGAATCAATAAATAAACTATAGATAGAGGAGCATATATATAGTCAGTCAGACACATTAAATTTATGAACAAAATTATATACTCGTAGATTTATTATTGAATTGAAAATTATTTTTTCTAATAAGTTTTAAAATTTTTATGTTACACAAGCAAGTCCACAGCATTAAAAATAGTTTTTTTTAATATGCAATATATTATACTTTTTTTTTTGTTAAGTATACGAATTGCTTTCATTTTAATTTGATTTTTACTAATTTGATACCAAATTGACGAAACAAGAAAAAATGCAATCACGATTTTAATTCCAGTAATTTTTAATGATGTGAATCTTCTTCTCGCATTGGTGTGATTCATTAAATTGATTAAAGCATCTATGCATATAGTTTTTTTTTTATGGTTTAAAATTTTTCAAATTGTTGAATCTCCAATAATCCGCAGACATTTTCGCTGTATTCACTATATATAAATTTTTATTGTAATTCCAGTATATTGTTATATTTCTATATAAAAATACTCTTAATATACCAAAAACTGTGTCTGCATAAATTTCTATTCTTATTTGTGTTTGCAGAAAAAACCCTTAAGGACATATAAACTAACAAACGAAAATGACTAAATATTCTTAGCTTAATAGTTTGATAATAAAAATTGCTATTTTATAAAATTCTTTATTCTCGCATATATACACACCATACCATGCAATAAGTTTAAAATGAATATAATGGATATATATTTTAGAATGTATAAATATATATACATAGAATTGATATTGTACTAAACAGAACTATTTCGTCTTTGTATACATATGCACAAATATTTCAAGTCTGTACCCGTACACCAACTACAATATACATTTTCATATTATATTTTATATACATATAATGTATTTGTGAATACCTTTAGGCAATTGATGCAAAAACAAATTGAAATCTAATATAAAGTTTAACCGTATAGAAACTTTTATTTCAAAATAATTTCAAAGCATACGCTTTTTACATACATAATATACATGTATGCAAAATTTATAGTACATATACATATACAATATATAAATTTATTCTTATTTAAAATACGTAACATTTTATTTATATATGTGATTATATGTATAATATAAATTATAAAGTATGCAATCATTGTATAAAAATACAATTTTGAAGGCATATGCAATCAAAATTTATCATATAATACATATATGGGAATGCATTAGTTATAAAATAGCCAAAAAGGATAACCATAGTCTATCTATATATTTAGTTCAAGTATATATATAGATATAGCTTTATATATAGTTCTTTGAGTTATCGGTCTCCTTATTTTATATTAAATGCAAATGGAAAACTAAATCAGTTTTACGGTTCTATAAATAATATTAATAATAATATAATAAAGTATATTTTAACGAATATTATAAAGAAAAATTCTTGAGATGTAACAATTTACTAAATTCAATAATTTTTATATGGGTGATGTGTTCGCATTTTACATATTGACATATTACTATAATTATTATTTTAATTAATGAATATCGAATCTCGATACATATAAACCTTTACAATGCAATACATGTAATTCCGATAATTAGTACAAACATGATAATTTTTAGTATTTAATTATATATTTAGTCAATTATTTTAGAATATATATACATACAATTAAAAAGGGAAATACACTTGATTATATCAAATTTTCATAATGAACATAAACATATAAGAAGGTGTTATAATTGGATATGTAATATACTCGTACAATTTCGTATAACACACACTTATGAGAAAATCCAAGTAAATATAAAAAGTGGTAACCATATAATTTTTTTGCTATATTTAAATCCATATTTTCAGAATTTAAATTATGAATTAATTTTATAAAATATATCTAATTATACTATATGCTAAAAATATATTTACCTTAAAGTAAATTACACACTTGAAAGTTTTTGAAAAATATGAAAAGCCACTCTAAAGTTACCCTGATTTTCTCGTATACATTTACATGTGTTTTTTTTATAAGTTATAAAAGTTTAACATAAAAATCATACGCATATACAAATACATTTGTTTTATTTAAATGCTTTTGATTAATTCTATATATGTGCACTATAGTGTATGATTGCAAAAATATGTGAATTATAAATATTACAATATAATAAAAATCACATGCAGGTATATACGATTTTTTTTTATTTCCATATGTGTTATGTGTAAAAACTTCTTGAGCAAAACTAAACAGAATATCGAAAATGGAAAATGAAAAATACAAATAAAATAGAAAATATTATAAAAATTTACAGGAAAATCATTTTCTATGTTTACACTGCGTTTCATTTATTTTGAGACACGTGAAATTTAATAATAAGTAATCAAATAAAACAATAATGGCAAAAAAATATGTATGGATCGAGCTGTGCTAGCAGGGACAACAAAAATTCAATTGTACCAAAACAAGTGAATCGAATTGTATATCACATATAACTTATATGCTATTATAAATTCTAACTTGAAATAAACTATACATTGGAACTGTGCAACCGGTGTTTATATAATACATATAACTATTGTATAATAACACGATTCTTTACATGTTGGCTATATGTTGACTATGCATATAACATATACTCGCATATATATAAAAAACTAACTAAAGTGCAATATTTTATTGTACTCGTATATATATAACATTAAGAAGATAAATTCTTTTTACGGAAGTTAAAAATTTTCCTGTCAATAATTTTCCTTTATTTTCTTTAACATTTTCTACATAACATACATATAAACATATATATATATATTGCAGTTTTCTTTCAATTTATTTTGAATACTTTCATTTATTTCAAGTTAATTTTTATAATATCAATTTGTGATATAAAATAATCATAATTTTTTATTTTACATTGTATGCGGTTTTTCTTTACTTATATTAAATTCATTATACGAAATGTTGTTAATGGCGACCGGGATTGTACTGACGTATTTTATTATAGGGTATTTATATGTAATATATTTTTGTTGTTATATTGAATATAAAAGGAATATTATTCTCTATCGGCACCCATCATCATAAAATAAGTTCACATTTTTTAATGGAATCCTAAGCTTTTTTTTTTTTTTTAGGTATATTTTATTTTATTTCTATATTATTTTCAATATCATATATTGTGTATAGATGATTTTGCTAATATATATATAGATATACGTAGGACATCACCTAGGTATATATATATAGTTATGAAATATGTTTATAGAAACAGTGCACGAATGAATAGTATAATAAGAAATATAACTTTGAGCTATGTATACAATATTTTACAATATAATAGATTTTTATTGATAAAACCACTTTGGTTATTTATATGGCTATCATCAACATTGTACAACGTAACACCTATATATGTATATATGTAAACATATAAACAACTCAACAACAAGACACGATTGCGATATGAACGAGATACGGAAGTGAACAAAAAAATTATTATTACCAAATATCTAATAACTTATTCATATAATGATGATATTATAAGGATATAATATTATTATTATATACATCATAAAATATATAACTTTTGTATATATATATATATATTTATGAGAAAAAAACGAGGATATTCAACCATTTTTTATATATTATTGACAAAGGCAAAAAAAAATGACTTCATCCATGTCATCTTTAACTTATCTTATCGGAACATTATTTTATTTATTTTTTCGTGAATATGCCATTCAGATATATGTATTTTTGTGCTGTATGGTAGAGAAAGCCTATTTATCAGAAAAATTCTAGATACGATTATGAAAGTAATCCCGAGAATTGCTATTTATTACATTAATTTTGTCATACATTTGATACAACACACATATCTTTATATGTTGATTTTTATATAATTTTTATATATATTTACATGAAAAATGTATTTCAATAAAAATATTTTCCTATACACTTAAATATTGATAAAAATCAAATTTTTAAATAAGTTTATTGATTTCTTTTAAATAGATTTTCAGTTATTTAATTACCACCACTACTCATTCTTTTTTCTATGAATAATTTTATCAACTAATATATATATGTTAAATTTCAACTTATGTGATTGTATAATTTTTTGTTAATAATGTCGTAATTATGTTTAATGCTAAACTACGCAAACGCATAGAATAACAAAAAACATATAAAATGATGCTTAAAAAGTTTATACAAGTATAAATTTTGAAAGATTATAATCTGTATAATTACTAAATCCACTAATAACATTCAAAACTCTTTCAATTTATTTATATTATAATATATTTAAGTACATAAATACGTTTTCTGTGAATAATTAAATAATAATAATTCAATTAAATAGATGTTTTCTATATATATATATTGTACATAGAAGTGTTCTATTTTCCATATACAGATATAGAATTCAAAGAAAAAAAAAAAACTGAAATGAATGAAATATTTTTAAACAAAGAAAAACAAATTAATACTTAAACTGTGTAAAAATTAATATTTTTTTCTCTAGAAAAAAAAAATGGAAAATTTTCTTTTAATTCTCTGTCAAATACAATAACAAATGATAGCAAAAATATAAATGTATATGAATGTATAAATATAGTTATATGGGAAAAAACAAAACCATTTCGTCCTTATAGGATATAGATCTTTTAGTATATGTATATGATAAACACACGGTTAGGTTATGTGACACAGAAAATTATGCTTATATATATTTTGTCATAATATAAAAAAGATCAAAAACTCATTTAAATTTTTTTTTTTTTTTTCTCTATCCATGAAGATGATTGATTATTAAACGATAATGTTAATAATATTTAAAGGTTTTATCGTATATTCTTTCTCGTACATAGCCGTCGTACATTATCTATCGTATATAAAGCGATAAAGTACAAAAAAAAGGATGTATATTTTGCAGCTGGTTATGATAAATAACTTTTTTATAGCATTACGAAATTTTTACACTAAATGAAATTTATTGAATATTATATAATTCGTTTTCATCATTACCATATATTTAACAGAAAATACATAAAATAATATTATATTATAATTTATTTTTATGCATACACATATCCATATAAGTTTGTGTATAATGAGGTTATGTGTGTAACTTATATTATCTTTGTATAGAACAAAATACAATAAAGAAATAAATGATAAGTCTTTAACTATAAAATATATAAGCTATAAAATAAAAAGAAAAAAAAAAATGAACAACTTTTCTCATATTATTTATACATGTGAAGAGAAGTCAGTTCATAAATATTATAATTTTAACTTTTTTTGTGGTTACACATGCACTAAAAAAAAAAAAAAAAAAACTTTAAAAACATTTAGAGATAATACTAAAAAAAAAAAAAAGGATTTTATTATTTACATGTTTCATAACTAAATCATAATAATAATAATAATAACAGAAAAAAAAAAAAACAACAAAAATATGCAATCTAAAATTTTATATATTACAATATTCTGTAGAGAGAGACTTATTCACATTATATTTTAAGTAATAAATTAAAATTTATTTCTACATACAAAACATTAAAACTACAAAACTTCCTATATTATTTTGTGTATGCGAAATGTACATACATATAACGACAACGGGAAGACAACGTTGTTCTATATATATTCTTTTATATATGCACATCTATGATCTACTGCGTGATGTATATATAGTCACATATGTTTCACTTATTGTTGCAGTATGTATATTGCAGCTACATGCAATATTATATATATATATATGGATATGACTAACATTTACATTATAATGTATATATGAAGAAAGTTATCTCATATATATATATAATATATAGTGAAGAAAATTGCATATATTGTCATATAAACTAGATGAAAAGTAAACTCGTATATTTTTCTCTTATCCTATATATTTATAATATAAATATATTTCTAAATATAATAATAAAAGTTTTTCATAAAATTATCTTATGGTTTTTTATTTCTTCAAGGTATATAATATATACGTTAATATTTCATAGCTTATTTTAAGAACGTTCTTATATACATATATATAATATACATAATATACAACTATAACATTTAATGACATAAGTAAACAAATAAACATAAAATTGTTTTTATTTAATCGTTTCTACTTATATATGTTTTTTTTTTTTTTTTATCTTTAAATATATTTTCTTTCATTTAATTATACAATATATTCTAAAAGTTTAATAAACTTATGCGGTTAAGAAATGTTGATAAAATGTTATTAAACAACTCGTATATGTATTCAGCTTTTTTGAATGTTTTATTATAAACAATACAAATCAAGTCATGTTTATACTTCCAAGTAGAGCATATGTGATATTTAACAAACATTCCGCACTGTCCATTATTGATTAGTTACATACAGCATAATAAGGGATGTATATATAAATTACAATATACCAATTGACTGTGATAAATGATAAATGAATGAACTTTACAATCCAAATTAAACTTAAATAACATGAGAAAATTTTACCAAGTTTCATGAAAGAATATGCACAACACCCACCCCACCTTTAATTTTCTCTCACAATAAATTTTTCATTTAAATGAGAAAGTTTATATTTAGAAATTTTTTCAATAATAATAATAATAATAAATATATAATTGTTATATTGAGAACATTTATAAAAAGGATAATTTCATTATAATCTAAACTGAATTTAATTATCTATTTATATATATATTATATATAGTATATAGTATATAGTATATATAAACTAATCCTTTATTTACATATATATGTTCATTAATTTCAATTTGATTATTATATACTTTATTTATATATTTTATTATATATAATATGTATTGTATTAAAAGAAATCTAAATTTTTTATGTATTTGCTATATATATATATATATAATTTAATTTTATTAGATTTACGTGTATGATGATGTATACAAAAAAAAATACTATATATAAAATAATGAAAATATTTATGTACGTCGACGAACTATGCCTTTTATTGTTTTATTTTTATAACCTTTTTTTTATCTATATATAAATATATATATATATATATGTAGATATAATCAACTCTTAGCCTATCACTGTAAAAACCTTATACATATGTGTATATAAAATCATAATAAAATATGTAAATCCTTAAAAAATCCATCATATAATATACTTTAATAACATATACACATATGTGCGTTTATTTATTTTCACATATATATATTTATATATATAACAATGCATAGGTTTATTTTATATGTTTCGTATTTTGTTGTTATTGGTATACATAAATTTACCCAAAATAAACAAATTTTCATGTTTAAATATTATACTTGTTTGTATATAAATGTTATTACGAGTATATATATATATTTCATTATATTATGGAATCAGTCAGTCAGTATATATATATATAAAATAATTTATGTACAATTCATATATGTATTATATAATATATATTAAATATAAGGTAAAATGTTGTATATATAACAAATATAATATATATATGCGATGATAAAGGATGCGTGTCTAATCAAATTCAGGTTTTCATAATAACAACAAAAACAACAACGCAAAATTTAATGTTCCAATAAAATTCTATTGATGACTTGGTTAAAATTTATATAAAACGTGCTTCAATTTTTATTATATTCTATGTAAATATATGCTGTTTGAACTCAATATCTATATATATATATATATATTTACAAATACTCGATACCATTTTGTATCATATTCAAATTTCTTCAATATTTCTGAATAATTGATATATTGCATATATATATACAATATCGTCCTTCTCTCTATGTATATACATACATTATGCAAATATTATGTATATAGCATGAAAAATACCTATAAAATTAGATTTCAAAAATATACACACATATATAATAATAATAATAATAAAAATATAGTCCTTTATTTTATTGCGATTGAGATAAAAAAAAAAGAAAAAATCTTATTAAAATTGCTTTACATATACCTTTTCGTACACAAGCTATTAAAGTCAAACGACAGTCTGGAAGGATAAAAAAAAAATGAAATAAAGAATCACATAAATTTGTATCCCTTTTTATTTATATATTTATTTATAAAGTTATATATATTCCTTTCTTTATACTTTCTACTTTTTTTAGCCTGATTATTTTTAATTAAATTGATTACTATTTAGAAAATACAAGCAACACACACATACACGCGCGCGCGCACATAAAGATATTTTTTTTTTTTTCCAAATATAATACACAAATTTTCTAAAATAATGGTCATCGCAAAACAATGTGAAAATAATTTGCAATATTAACATAATAAAAGGAAAAATTATGTATACGCACGCACATTTATATATAATATTAATATTAAGGGATAAATATATATAAGGAAATGAAAAAAAAAAAGGTTAATTTTATTTATTTATTTATTTATTTTTAATACCCAATTAATTCTCACAAAAAAATTATTTTGATGTAATTTTTGTTTTTACTACGTCGTATTTTTTATTGTATAATGTTAGATAATTATATTCGTTTCAATCGATATTGTATACGTATAGAATAAAATAATATTTACAAAATTATTGATATACTATTTGAAGTAGTTTACATGATAATTCAAAAATCAATAAATAATTCAACACATTTTTTCTACAAACTATATATATAAAATATTTAATAAATTATGAAAATCTATATCACATCACATATTGTGCAAAAAAAAATCAAACGAGAACAATTTCAAATTCACATAATTTGTTTGTTCTTTCCTTTCAAACCGGATATCAAAAATATAATCATATAATTAAATTTATATCAAAAGACAAGATAAAAGTCATTATGCTCGTAATGAAATCTTTGATACATATAATATAAATATTGATTCAGTCAAGCATCGTTGCTTGATGCTATATATATATATATATATATATATATATATATATTATATATCACATTTTACTATAAGCATATCATATTTTAATGATAAAATAAACATTAGTTAAAAATTCTGTTTGTATCTTTTAATTTTAAAATTTCAAGTAGCAGTACTCAACGCCTTTCGCACGTTTTGTAAACGAAACATTTAATATGTGTATTATCAAAATGGTATATATACAAATAAATACAACATTTATTATTGTCAATTGAACAAATGCAAATATAATTAAAAAATTAATGTATGTGCAGACTTTTTAAACCGCGTACGCATAAGTTTCTATTGAAAATCTGTGTTTAATTTAAAATTTCCCTATAACAAGCTTTAACCATATTACATATATAGCTTCAAAGTTTATATGTTTATAATGAAAATTTTTGTATTAATATAGAATTATTAATATTAAATTATAAAGTAAAATCTCAAATGTACATTGGAAAATAGTTTTCGTTTTTACATAAAAAAACAGCATCATTAAAATATTAGTGGAATGATGACAAATTCATCAACAGTATATTTTTATTTTTTTTTTTTTCATGTTCATGTCCAATGTACTTGTAAACATAAATATGATGTTTATAACGACATAAATCATATATTTACAATATAATATATAAAACTTATATATGTATGTCATGTGTACTTGGAATATAAATAAAGATGATATACATTTCTATTCTATAACTTTGAAAACCACATGAAAGGAAAATATCATATATACCTGTACCTACCTATTATATATACCATATAATATCACATTATTTTAACTTCCTGCTGCGAGTTTGGTTATCTTGTTTTTATTATTTTTACGCTTTCCTCATTTTATTTTTTTTTTGTTCATTTCTGACTTTTATAATATTGTGTGTTTTTTTTTTTCCTCTCAAATTTTGTGGTTTTTCTTTTGTAATGTTATGCGATTTGGATAAATATGTTATATGATGTTCGTTTTCCACATAACAATTTTTTTTTTTCTATGATTTAACATTATATATGTTGTAGTAGTTAGTTAAACACTATATGTATTAGGAATGTGTCAGTATTTATAGTCTGTATAACAATAACAGCATGGAATAAACTGAATAACAATTACATTTATATAATACGGAGATTATAAAAAATAAAATAAATGAAAATAAAAATAAAAATGACATAACAAAATGTGGTTGGTTTTTTTTTTACTTCTTTTAAGAGCGTTAAAGAATTTTCCATTAAAAATAATATGTAATATACAATAATTTGTAATACCCTCGCTACCATATTTTCTTATATAAGTGTACAATAATTTTCTGTCTTTTGTTTTAGTGTGTTTCATATTCCTCTTTATAATACATACATATTATAATATTTTTACCCTTCGTCCTTAAACTATATACATATACATACATTCATACACATATATATATATATATATATAATCTTTAAGGATATATATATGTATACATAAAAATATATTATATAATAATAATAACAATATAATAATAATAACAATAATAATAACAATTCCATTTAACCGTTGGAAGGTATAACGTTAAATTTTCCATTGTTATACCTTAATATAACCCATTTATATTTACATTTATATTTACGGGCATCTGTTAACAATATGACACTTATGAAAAAATATCATGCAATTGGTTAATTGGAGATTTTTTTTTATATTATATTATTTTTATTATTATTATTTATTTAATTTGTTACTATAATATATATAAAATATAAATGTTGTTTTGTTACGCTCTCGTATATAGCGTAATTTATTGTATATAGCGATTTTTTCTTATGGGGAAAATTATGAATAAACATTGTAGATTATTATATGGTAAGGGATTATCAAAGGTTTTACGATTATTTGTTTTATTTTTATTATTTTTATTCTGTAATTATATATATAGCGTTATATATGTAGTAATTAAAATGAAAATATTTACCTGACATCAATAATAATATAAATGTACAAAACATAACTATAACATATAGTTATAGTGATATAGGATAAAAAAAAATATGTTTTTATATGTTATGTTCATATACAACTATATAATTGTGTATATAAAAAAATATCAACATATTACCTTTACCTATACAATCTATCTATTGTATATAACAAAAACGGAAAATGGTTTTTCACATTTTCTTTTGTTGAATTACATTTTTTATTTTATTTTATTTTACATATTATATGCTTAAACATATTTTTTAATGATAAAATAAATTTTATTTCATTTTTTAATTGGTATCTCAGAGGGGATACGATACTATCTTTTATCTATTATTGCGTAAAATTTATGCTATTTACTAAATAATCATTTTTATTTTATTATTAAATTGTATAAATTTTATTTATATCTTTTACATTAAAATCAATTGAGATATAGCGATATCGACAGTCAGCCATATGCGATATGAATATTTTGATATTAATTACTACAATTGACTTAATTCAACGGTATAAAAGGATCTGCATGCATGGTATAAACACTTTCATGTTCTAGCAAAATATCCTATCATAAAAAAAATAATATGTTTTATTATATATTCTCCTATACTCCTATACTATACTCAACAATTTTTATTACAATTTTTACAATATAAAAATTATAGTAAAATGTTTAACACTGATTTACTAAATAACTAATAATTTATCGACTTTCAATAAATGTCTATTAAAACTTTATTGTTATATAATGATATATATATAAATATATTTGAATGACTGAAATCACACATAATATTAGGTTGTCAACTATCTCCCTTCCGCCTTTTTGCTCTTTATTCAATGCTTTATAAAAAGTGTTACAGTAATCGAATTTAGTTCAAATATGCGCCGTTTTGTTCGATAATCTGTTTCCATCTAGACTGCAACTTCATAATACCTCCCTCGTAGAAGCCCCCCTCCTTATTTGCGAAGAACTCGGACAGCCACTTTTCACAAGCCTCTTTTGAGATCAACTTTACACCACCAAGGGCGTTCGCCATGGACAGGAACAGGTGGTAATCACTTGGCGCTATGTCCGGGCTATATGGTGGATGCGATAAAACCTCCCATCCGAGCTCCCGTAGCTTCTGACGAGTCATCAACGAAGTGTGTGGTCTGGCGTTGTCCTGGTGGAACACTACACCCTTCCTTTTGGCCAATTCTGGACGCTTCTGGTCGATCGCCTGCTTCAAGCGGTCCAGTTGTTCGCAGTAGATGGTAGAATTAAGCGTCTGGCCATATGGGAGCAGCTCATAGTGGATGATTCCCTTCCAATCCCACCAAACACACAGCAAAACCTTCCTGGCCGTCAATCCCGGCTTGGCCACTGTTTGGGACGATTCACCGGCCTGCGACCACGACCGTTTTCGCTTGATATTGTCGTATGTGATCCATTTTTCGTCGCCAGTCACCATCCGCTTCAAGAATGGGTCGAGTTCGTTCCGTTTCAGCAGCATTTCGCAAATGGAAATTCGGTCCATTAGATTTTTCACTGTTAATTCATGTGGCACCCAAACATCAAGCTTTTTTTTGTATCCAGCCTTCTGCAGATGGTTTAAAATGGTTTGGTGACTAACTCCCATCTCCTGGGCGATGTCACGAGATGCCACATGCCGGTCTAACTCGATGTATTCCATGATTTGATCGGTATTTGTCGTCACAGGTCTTCCGCCGGCTGGCTTATCCATGGTGTCGTTTTCACCGGCTCTGAATCGTCGAAACCATTCCTCCGCGGTTCGAAGTGATAGAGTACCATCCCCCAAAACACCATTAATCTCACGAAACGTTTCTCTAGCGGATTTGCCTTTAACGAAGGAAAACTTTAAAATAGCGCGAATTTCGGCGTTAGTGAACTCCATGTTTACACGTCTATAACTGTTGAACGCAATATCCAAACTAATCATACATAGCGTCGTTTTGTTTGTTATGTCAAGAGCTTTCAAATTATGTACAGTGTTGCCAGATACGAGCTCTGTAGCGCTTTGTACATAGCCGCGAAATTAAAAAGACAAAAAGGCGGAAGGGAGATATTTGACAACCTTATATAATGTATATTATTATTAATTTAGAATATTAATTAAGTATTTTTTGTAAATTTTTAATTACCCTTAACATTTATTGAAATTATTGATTTTTAATATAGATAACAAGATATAATATTAATTTCACTATATAGATAGATATATCATATTTGATTTTATATATGCATGATACTATTCGAATCATAATTGTACATAATTTTGTAGGACAAATGGCCATTCTATATTTATGTTCAATAAATACATCATGTATACTATTATTATTTCATATTGATAAATATATGGTGATGTAAACCTTTATAAACATATACCGAAATAAAGTGAAATGATAATGATTAAATTAAAAATGTTATTTTTAAAATATCAAAACACAAAGAAAATTTGTATAACATAACGTTTCACTATTTCCTATATTGGATACAGAAATACAAATGGTTTTACAACTCTGTTCTATATATGCAAAATATAGTATATATGTAAGGTTTATTCATATAAATAAATGTATATATAAGTTAAAATATTCAAAATTATTCTAATTATATAATAATAATAATAATAATAATAATAATAATAATAATAATAATAATAATAATAATAATAATAACAATAATGTTATTATAAAATGTAGTTATACAATGTGCTGCCACATTTGTTATGGGTTTATATTTTACCAATTTATATATACCATATATGATATACATGTTTAGAATATATAGTCATTATTCAATGCAAAATTTATAATTGTTGCATTATATAAATTTGTATGTTATGTGTATTTTATCTATATAATAATTATAAAAATTTATAATTGCATATAGCAATGTGCATTTATCATTAATTATAAAATTTTGACAAGAGAATAGTTTCAACTGTTCATATATACGATCATATTGTAAAATAATTAGTGGTTTATAATATTTGCAGAATTGTCAAAGTTTATCCATAATCATTTCATATATAGTATTTTGGAAAAATTAAACTATTTCATTCAATTAAAATGAATGAAATGATTTCATATTATCCGAAAATATATTTGTTATATGTTATATGTATATAAAATTAATTAATGTAGATTTATTAAATTCTTGAACATAATTTTCAATCTAATTTAATGTTTGACCATTTTTCCCTTATATTAAATATATATGTCCTGCCTTCAGACATACACACACTGATATAACCTTATTAGAGTAACATTTATTGTTATTGATATTTTCAATATAATACATATTATGTAAAGATTGACTAAATGAATTTTGAAATTTTCTTAATCAAAATTAATTGCTGTTAGCTGTACCGATACTATATACATATATCTTAAATGCATACATTTTACATTCACATGTTTAATGTATTTTCTATCAATTGTTAATTGAGAAAAATCAGACACCCCCAATAAATTGAAACTCATCATCAATATGTTTTTTTATACCATATATTGTATATAAGTTTGTCTTATTTATGTATTTTTTCCACCCTTAGCTTAATGTATACATTTTATTTTCTTATATTTATATTTCTTATTGTTTCACATATTACATACATGTTTTTCATGCAATTGGTTATCTTGTAAGGAAAGAAAAAAAAAATTTCCTAAAATAAGGTTTGTGTCAGGTTAAATTTCTCATATATTTAATACAATTACCTATACTTATACCCTACCTATCTATACATATAATATAGTATTATGTTTATTGTACATATATAATGCAAAACATATATATATATATATAAAATATACAACAATGTATTAAATTACCAACAATATAAAAGTCAATTGATTTACTGGTTAATTCGGTATTACTTATTTGCAACGATATTATAAGAACATCAATATAATATATAAGAATATATACATAACATAGTATTATACTATTGTATATAGCAAAGCAATAACAAAATCATGCACAACTGAAACCAAAAAGGAAGAACAATTAACAAGAACAACAAAATAGTACCTATATATATATATATATTATATATGTATTTATCTGATGTGTGTACGTGTATATATGTGTTTATGTAGAAAGGATAGTTATTTAACCTCTTGCGATATTTGGAACGATACATGGTATATATTTTGTCATACCTCATTTTATATATACCTTATATCCTTGTAAATATATCCTGTATAGATTTCTTATAATATAGGTGTATATGAATTGTACAATATTACCTCGTATTACATAATCTGTTTATATACACTATATGAGGAGTAGACAAGCAAGAGTTCACTAAAAATATTATTTGAGTCATTATATGGAAAAATTAGTAATAATTATATTTAATTATGTATTTATAATGTTGATACTGAAAAACAATATTTTACGAATGTCTTCAAATAGTAACAATACCCAAAAACTACAAAGCTGGATTTTGAATTTATGAATATTTCATCATATTTTCATTGTATTTGGCTATTTAAGACGTAAACTGAGGCATTAGTGTTGTAATAATACGAGTACATTCTATTGTTGTGTACGGTTTTATATATAAAATATATTATGTGGTGTAAATAATCAATGCGTTTCTGGTACTATAATTCTATTCTATATTTATATATTAAATATATATATATATGTTTCTCATATTGTATAATATACATATAAAATTCATTCATATACACATATACCCCATTCTATATATTTGTTATATACATATTATATAATATACATTATATAATATCTTCTTTATGCTATACATATATATATATATACGCTGCAAAGATTTCTATAAATGTATATGTTTACATTTATATATATATATAAAGAATATCCTTTCTCATGTTCTTCCTATAAGCTTTATACATTATTTTATATATATATTTTTATGTGTATATCTTCGTACATGCATTTGCAATATACATATACAAAAGTTCTTGTTTTTGGTGTCTTGACTAATAGGATTTCCTTTTGAAAGATTTATAAAGGAAACTAGCTTAGCGCCATCATGCTTGTTGTTTATCTTTTGGTGGACGGATATTTTAACGGAAAGGGCGAATGTCTCAATATACGTATAATAATAATAGTATATAATATAATATTATATTATATACAGTTGTATGTATATGTAAGTATAGGAGTATATATGGTATACATTATATTAAGAATTGTTTTGTATATTTTATTTATACATTTACAATACATTATTGTGTATTATTTAGGTACAGACAGATAGATGTACATACATTGCATACCATATACATACATATTATATATTATATGATGATATTATATAATGATAAAAGAATATTAAATAATAGCTGGTTGTAGCAAATAATTGGATTATAGAATTTGATTGGTCGTAAATATTGACTTTTTAATTGGGGAAGCAATTATAAAAATAAATGCGAGTTTTTTTTTATTTTTATCAGAATTTTTATTTTGATACATATATGCACTAACTTTTATTTTATATATATACTATATGACTAACATCAGTAGCGTTCATGGCAAACGACTATGAACTACATTATTCCATTTGGTTTGCATTAACAATTTCGATACTGACTGAACTGTAATGAAAAATATCAAGAAATTATTTACATGAATTTAACTTCAGGTCGTCGTTGATCTACCTAGATCAAAAAAATGATAATGATGATGATGATAATGACGCTACATTGTTATGACTTTTATTGCTTTTAGCAGATTATTATTTATTTATATTATATTTATAAATATAATAAACTCAAAATCTATAACAATAATTTCTGTTTTTATATAAAATATCAATAACAACCCTCTGGCGTATTTATAAGTTCCGGCTCTAAAAATATCATATTGTATTTATTTTCAGTTTAATTTCCTGTGATTTTACGTTATGCTTATACAAGTTACATTATATGACATTCATTTATATAAATAATAATTTTTTCAAACATTATTGTCTTATGTGGTTTTTCAAACGAATTACGGGTATATTGTGTATATGATGCTATATGCTAACATGTCATATATACGATTATATATACTTTACTATATATATCTCTTGTATATAAATTCAATTATTTTAGTTTGTTTAATCAGAGAATATAGATAATTAGAGAAATTCTCCAAACCAAATATTATCTAATATAGATTTTTTTTTTGTCATTAACACCATCTAATGTATGGCAAATAATACAATAGAAACTATATATACATAATATTTAATAAACAAATATCGTAACAAAACAATAAAGTCGGGAAATTGAGAAATATTTATGTAGTAAATTGTATTAGTATACAAACAATACACATCATATATATTGTGTATGGAATTTGGTACAGTATATACAATATATTCTATAAAGAATGAGATATTTATGATTTTTCTACATTGGTTCAGTCGTACCGAGTTTCTATATATAATGTGATTTTGTTGCTTCCGTTGCATATATTCATATATAATAAAAATATTTAGAAAAATATGCATTAACCATACCACAATATTTTCATGATTATATATAGCATGAGAAATGAATTGATTCATAATATTGTACATTGTTCATATATAATATATATGAAGATACAAAATTAAAATCATATATACATTAACAGAGGAAATGATACAACATATATATTTCACATATTTATATTAAAGCTATTGTTTATTTATATTGTCAACATGCATATTGGAAAAAATATGAATGAATATTATGAATAGACTCATCAAAATGAATGAAATGAAAATATTAATATTTTTTATATACATGGAATAGCATATATATATATATAGGAAAAGTTCGTATATATTTTTAAAGCACCAAAGTTTTTTTGTCTATGAGTTTTTGTGTTTTTGATTATACACATATACGTTATATGAATATTGAATTATTATTTTGATTATTATGCAAGATTTGTTAGACGACGCAGTGCCGCCTCTGTTCGAGAAATAACCGGAATGGATTAAAAAGAAGCAAACAATTAATTTAATGTTTCCAAATAGTAGAAATTTAATTCACAATTATTTTACTTCACTATACTGTATAATATTATGTCACATTTAATATCGTGCCATATTTAAATCTAAATAATTTCCTTGCAGTATCTATTGATCCTTGAATGGACAGTATTTCTTATACGAGGTTGCCAATGCCTAAATGCAAACAAACATTTCTGTAACATCCAAAAATGTTCTAATCGATTTTGCTCAATTTTCTGTTATAGCAAAATTAAACATAGAAATTACCATTGTTAGTTTCTGGAAATGATCACATTTTACTTAATTTCCTGTTTAATAATTTTTTCATGTCATGGGATGGGGTACATATCACATGAATATATACATAGTTGTAAAAACTATCCTTTTGTGTTTTTATAATAAATCTTATTGATCTTGTATCTTATGGATATGTCTATATATAATTTAGGAAAAATTAAAAGAAAAAACAGTTTTTTTTTTTTTTTTATTTATTTATTTTGAAATAGTTTTGGGTGTGTGTGTGTGTGTGTGTTTTTTTTTATTTTTTCATTTTCATTTTTTTTTTTAAATAATACATATAAATGTTGATTTTAAAAATTATTTCAATTTTTTTCTTAAATACTATTATAATTAAAAACAAAAAAGAATAAAAAGGCTTTAATTTTCAATATATTTTTTAATTATAATATACAGCAAAAAAAATAATTTTTTATTATAATTGTAAATTATTTTATATTTCATTTTTTCTATTGTATATTATTTACATATATTTTTATATACGATCATTTTTTCACTACATAATAAATTTGATATTAAAAGTATATATTTAATTAATTTAATAATATTTTTTTATTTTAATTTTATTTACAATAATTTACAATATATTTTTATTAATATTTAATTAAGTATAAATGTCAATTATTATTTCGGAATGTGAATGAAAATGTGAAAATCCTTTTAATTACAATATTAACAATGAATTTAATATTATTATTTGAATATGAGCACTTTAAAAATTTACCAATTCTAAAGAGCAATGAAAATTTCTTATATAGTCTTTTTGTTAAACATTGATGAAGTGTTAATGCTTCAATTTAAGTTGTGAATCTGAAAATTAGAAATAAAAATTTTTGTATTAATATTGTATTTGTTATTGTATACATAATTAAAGAAATATAACTATATCAAATAATAATAAATAGATAATATTTATTTATTTTATATTAACAATCAAATTACCAGAGGGTTTTATGTGGAATTGTATAATATAGTTATATATACTAGATTTATATAGTTATTAATATGTTGCAATCATTGGTTATGGATGAAGGCGGAAATGGATTATTTAAAAATAATCATCATCAAAAAAAAAAAGCAATTGTTTATTATAATACACTCTGTTACTTAAGTTTCACATTGAAATTCTTCAATTGTAATTTATATTTGGTATAATCATATTTTATTCTATATACAATAGATTACCACTAAATTTTTTTCAGAAAGGTACTCCTTTTATCCAATATATAATTTGAATATAACATATTAATTGTGCTTTGCAAATTTTATGTATGGTATATCAAAATTAAAAAAAAAATTAATATAATCTACGATTATTTTTTCTGATCACTGCTCTTTTATAATATATTACTACGCACATTTTATTTATATTCTCAATGATAGAACCAATTATCACAATAACAATTTTATAATTTTGATTAACAGAAAGATCAAATATTTTATATATACAGAGCCAATAATAATAATTTTCTCATCACAGGTGATCCATCAATTCTCAAACGTCTATATATATATATATATACATATGTATATTATTTATATATATATAACATTAAAAATATATCCGCATATATATTTAATATATACATTTATATACACACGTACGTAAATAAATTATTCTTAATAAATAACTAGATATACTTGTATAATAATACGTAAAATAATGAAAAAAAAAATTATCACCTTTTTAAAATCAATGATAGATGATGATTGATCTCTTTCAAATTCAATAATAATTATAACACTCCGCTTGAATATAATAAGAAATTCTTATGAATGGGATATGAAAATAAAGAAAAAATAAATTATAAGAAAGCCGCAAGAAACGAAACTCGCTCGCAATCAAAAAGGTGAATTTAATATATATTGTATCGCGTATAATATTCCATGTATATATTATTAAATAAAAATCTTTCGTTTTTCTGTTTTTAATATCACAACGTATTTTGTTTTTTTTTTTTCTGGTTTAGGGATCTTTTCAAACATATAATTATAATAGTTACTTTGCACATATAATTATTTTCTATAGATTATACGATGCCTATATATTGTATATCGACTAAACAATAAAATATATATATATAACGTATACACTCAGCTTGATACTATATTTTATGACATTGAAATTGGTCAATTATTAAATATATATTACTATGTGTTTTTTTTTTCTTATATTCAGGACGGTTTTTTTTTTCCCAGCTTTCATAACAAGAACATATACACGAGTATATTTATAAACAGCAGAAACTATAATATGTATGACAATAATATATTATAAATTATTATTCACGCATTCAGAACATGTAATTCACTCAATGAATGAAATGGTAATAGTAAAATAATTGAGGAAAAAATTCAATAAATTCATATAAATTCATATAATATGAAAAAAGGAAAAAAAAAAAAAACAATAACAAGCACAAGCCAAAAACCAATTATTTAATGTCCCTATGTAATAAAAAAATAAAAATGTATCCCTAATGTTATTTTATTATATTTTAGTTTTTCAAAATATATATATGAATAAAAAATTAAATATATAATAAATATTATGGATGTGAATCAATCGCGTACACGGATTGTAACATTGTTAAATTATATAAATATTACTATATACAAAAGTCCTTTTTTATTATTATTGTTATAATATCGTGTCGTAATATTTATTACGCATCATGTTGCTCTGATTATAGGTATATATATGTCAATAATTTATTGCTTAAATTTGCAAATGTAAATAGAAATGATGCATTCATTTTAAGAACGGAATTATTTACCAAAATATTTAAGAATATTATTTATAATTTAAGAAAAAACTGAAACGTTGCGAGAATACGGAAATCAACTATACTATTTTTTTTGTTGGTCAATCCTTCAGTGCTAAATAAAAATCACACTGCGATTAGATTACAAAAGTAATTATAAAGAGTTTGTTATTTTCTTTTGTATTATATCGTAATGTTTTAATTTTCAAGAAATTGTTATACTGCAATGTATTAAATACATACATAATTTGTGTATCACTATACAAAATGACATTCATGATTGATTCGTGGTATAAACTGTATTTATAACAATATATTATTAATGTAATACCGGCCTACATATGGTCAAAAAACAAAAACATATATAGCATATGTTACTATTACAAACTGTATATATAATTGCAAAATTTGTAAAAATCAAAACATTTGTAAATGAATATGAATATCATATAATATCATCTCATCATCATCATCTATAAATAATAATAAATAATAATAATAAAATATATTTAATAATTTTTAAAATTAACTTTTTCACTGACACATTGTCATAAAAAAATTATTACTACAATATACCCACTAAAATTATATAGCCTATATTTATACAATGTTATTACTTTATAACATATCGTAAAGTATGTGGTTTAACAGTTGGTTGATGGTTATAATCGATTGTAATACAATATACCATATAAAAAATACCACTCTTTTTAATAAAATGCACTCACATATGCCCATTGACATTATAAATATAACTCTATATAAAAATAATGCTCGAATATATTCTATATATATAAATATAAAATTGATAATAATAAATATTTAATGTTATTTATTGTATTTATTGTTAACATTTTGAAATTCAATTAAATTATATATATATATCGAAATAGAAGTGATACAAAAAAAAAACGAAACGAAAATAGGTATTCCATTTTATAATACACATTATATCAAAAAGGTTGGATATTTTTTTTTCTCCAAACAATTATATTATGTGTTATAAATTGTATTATATATACTTAGATTTATAAATATATTTATATATAGTTATTCAATTTATGCGTATAGAAGTGATGCACAATAAAACAGGATATTAAATTCTTTTATAAAGGAATATACGTCTATAAATTTGTGTGAGCGTGCCTAAGTGTGTGTATGAGTGTGTGCGTGTAGTATAGCGTTAAAACTTAATAGAAAGATTTTTTTTTTTGTTGTTGTTCGAGTTCACCTGTTTAAAAAATTCAATTTTTTAACTTTTATATTCTTCTTTACAAATAAAAAATTAAATTAAAATTATTTAAATTTTGTTAGTTCATTTATTATTATATAACTTTTTTTTAAAATTATAATAAAATAGAAAATGAATGTACAACAATTTTCAATTTAATTTTCTATATATATTTTAATTTTTAATTTATAAAGGAAATATAATCAAATAATTTATATATATTATATTATTTAATTTACTATTATTCATTATAAAATATTCATTTTCATTCCTATATATAGTTCAAATAGCTATGCACATTTATTTTTTCTTTTGTATAAATGTTAAATTATTAATTATATATTGACAATGGCATACCGCATCAGAGAGCGCATATAATTTTTATAATTAAATTAATCATTTTATTTCTGTTATACGTAACACACTTGAAATGTAAATGAAAGACGTTAAAAAAAATTGAATTATAATATTTGTTGTTTGGTTACGTGTACGTATGTATGTTTAAATTAAAGGATATTCATAGCAGTAAAATTTTATTTTATTATTAAGTTTTTGTATTTCGATGGTTCGTAATAGACATATAAAATTTCGGAATATAACTACAGAACTATATATAATTGCAAAAGTCGAAGCTCACCTTAGAAACTGACGAGATTTGAATAATTTGGTTCAAAATAGAACAAGGCGACAATTGTTTGATTGATATTAAAATTGTAACATACTAATGTAGATAAAAAAAAAGACTAATGTAGATAAAACCACAAAAAATATTGTGAACGTTAAATATGTAACAATGATTGAATTGAAAAAAATTAAATTTATATACATTTTTAATGCCGTCAGTTATTGAAAGTGGAATAAATTAATGCATAATTTAAAAATACATTTGTAATAATATATACAAAAACTATAAAACGTTTCATTTATTTTCATAATTACATTACAAAAAGAGGAAAAAATAATATATAATCATATCTTTTTTTTTATTGGTTGAATTATAATACCCATACATTTAATTTAATTATCCATGACAATTTATATATATATTTATATATTTTATTTGTGATAATAACAAAAAATTTCCCCATTTTAAATAAGTTTAAAATTTTCATAACTATTATATATAGTTTCACTGTATCAAAATTTACTGCTCATTCATACACACCTAAAATACTGTCATCGTGTATGGTAAATATATATATATAACCACTTATTGTGTTTACGCGTACTCAATAATTTTAAATTTATATTTTTTTAAGTTATACTATAAAAATTTATAACAATTCTATTTTTATTTATTATAATAAATACCCTTTTATAATTTATTTTATACTATCTATTCTTTCTTAATAAATGTAATAATAAACTACTCTGTATTATTATTTTAATTTATTTTGTAGTTTGCATATAGGGACAGCAGTTACTGAAGCTGTGAGAGAAATTTCACCGCATGTACCGCATATATGATATATGTTCATGTGTTATGGTATGATAAATTAATTTATTTGCTAAAGAAAACTTCATTCTTCTCAGTGAATTTTTATTTTGTTTATACATATTCAGAAAATACATTAATAGTTCTAATATGTGTATAAGATTAAGAAATATTTTCACACGACATGACCTGTTAAAAATAATAGATAAATATTCTATTGGGAAATTTTAAAATTTCTATATTTGAAACATAACTACATCCATAATCTGTGTACTATAAAATATAATCACAATATTTGTGAGGTTAATAAATTTATATATATGCAATAAATAATAATAAATTCTTTTTCATAATTATGTGGCAAATATTATACAAAAAAAAAAAAAATCATATATGGACTATATTAGCTGCGTCACAGTTAACAGTTAAATAGCTATAAAAAAATAAGTTACCATTTTAATATAAGTGTATATGTTATATATTATTTATAAAGTATGTACCAAAGACTCTGGATAATAATGGTAATAATAAATATCAAAACAATTCGAGTATAAATAATTTTAAATAATATATATATATAGATGTGTGTTGCTATATACGGCATATTAAAAAAAAAACAACAAAAAACTAAGGGAAAAATCTGTTAAAAATATTAGGGTCGTATTTCCATATTACAATGAATATCAAACTCAAACAATATTATATATTTCTCTGTATATAATGTACGTGTATATTTATATATCGTATACATATTACATATATGGTATAGTACAAAAAAATACCCTATATATTATATATATATATTCTCATTATAATGAGTTATAATTCATATATTGTATATATATAAGTCATTTTTTTTTTATCATACACACATTGTCCATAAATATTATGCATTCAATGTATATAATGCGCGTACAAACATGTTCTTTTTGTAGTATGTACACAAAATTTTCAATAAATTTACATATAAAAAGCAAATTTAGGGTTGGGCACAGTTTAACATATTTATACATTGTTTATTTGTATGTATAAATATATTGTATATAACAAGTATTGCTGCATATACATAGGTAATTCAATTTTATTGTAACAACAATATTATATTATTTATGCTATTTACATATTATACCTGCACTCAAATATGAAGATACACGACACACACACACACACACACACATAAATGCATTTTGTGTGGTCATTTGAATATTTATATGTACTTTTTAGTGACAACGTAATAAATAATTAATAATAAATGCGATTATATATAGAAAATCGATTGAAATTTTTTTTCTCTATATAAACTACATTCATATAAAGTAGAATAATTATCAAATGTATTGATAAATTAAGAAAATAAATTGTTTAACAATAATATTACATTTGCAACAATAATAAAAAATTAAATCTATTTAAAAATTCGTTTATATTTTTCTTCAACTTTTTTCATAAAATTTGAGTGAAAATATTTTTTAATGTTTATTAAATTGATGCGGGTTGTATTTTATCTGTTTCTATATATATTGTACATATGTATATATTAAATATTTGTAAAGGTATATATACCTACCACCTCACTGAATTTATAATAAATATGTCATATTTCTATTCTTATAATAATAAATCATATCATATATGCATAAATATAATAATATATTAATATATACACGGTATATCTATCAATAAATTATAATGTTTTGGTTGTAATAATTATTACAATATTTGATAGCTATATATGTTTCAAAATTTGACACTTGAATGACATATTAACATCCGTTTGGCATAATAATATTTGCACCAAATGTATTTATTTATGTATACGATGTATACGTATTTAAGTATAAATTTAATCATATTATGAATAATTAAACATAAAATAACAATATATGAGAGAATTTAATATTATAATTATCAAAGCAATTGTTTAATTTGTAATATCATTATTTTATTGAGTTTTTTTTATTGTCATAGAAAAAATATTCATATAAATAAATATGTCAAATATGATAAAATATAATTTGTATATTTTAAGCTATTCTAGACATATTTGTTAAATAATTTAATACCGCATATAGAATTATATTCACTTACTTGTAACTCTATATATATATATATATATATATATAAAAGTATATTATGTATTAGTAATAAATTATATTTTAATATGTACTTGTAGTAGCAAACTCCTATATATTTATATTAGGTTGTCAACTATCTCCCTTCCGCCTTTTTGCTCTTTATTCAATGCTTTATAAAAAGTGTTACAGTAATCGGATTTAGTTCAAATATGCGCCGTTTTGTTCGATAATCTGTTTCCATCTAGACTGCAACTTCATAATACCTCCCTCGTAGAAGCCCCCCTCCTTATTTGCGAAGAACTCGGACAGCCACTTTTCACAAGCCTCTTTTGAGATCAACTTTACACCACCAAGGGCGTTCGCCATGGACAGGAACAGGTGGTAATCACTTGGCGCTATGTCCGGGCTATATGGTGGATGCGATAAAACCTCCCATCCGAGCTCCCGTAGCTTCTGACGAGTCATCAACGAAGTGTGTGGTCTGGCGTTGTCCTGGTGGAACACTACACCCTTCCTTTTGGCCAATTCTGGACGCTTCTGGTCGATCGCCTGCTTCAAGCGGTCCAGTTGTTCGCAGTAGATGGTAGAATTAAGCGTCTGGCCATATGGGAGCAGCTCATAGTGGATGATTCCCTTCCAATCCCACCAAACACACAGCAAAACCTTCCTGGCCGTCAATCCCGGCTTGGCCACTGTTTGGGACGATTCACCGGCCTGCGACCACGACCGTTTTCGCTTGATATTGTCGTATGTGATCCATTTTTCGTCGCCAGTCACCATCCGCTTCAAGAATGGGTCGAGTTCGTTCCGTTTCAGCAGCATTTCGCAAATGGAAATTCGGTGCATTAGATTTTTCACTGTTAATTCATGTGGCACCCAAACATCAAGCTTTTTTTTGTATCCAGCCTTCTGCAGATGGTTTAAAATGGTTTGGTGACTAACTCCCATCTCCTGGGCGATGTCACGAGATGCCACATGCCGGTCTAACTCGATGTATTCCATGATTTGATCGGTATTTGTCGTCACAGGTCTTCCGCCGGCTGGCTTATCCATGGTGTCGTTTTCACCGGCTCTGAATCGTCGAAACCATTCCTCCGCGGTTCGAAGTGATAGAGTACCATCCCCCAAAACACCATTAATCTCACGGAACGTTTCTCTAGCGGATTTGCCTTTAACGAAGGAAAACTTTAAAATAGCGCGAATTTCGGCGTTAGTGAACTCCATGTTTACACGTCTATAACTGTTGAACGCAATATCCAAACTAATCATACATAGCGTCGTTTTGTTTGTTATGTCAAGAGCTTTCAAATTATGTACAGTGTTGCCAGATACGAGCTCTGTAGCGCTTTGTACATAGCCGCGAAATTAAAAAGACAAAAAGGCGGAAGGGAGATATTTGACAACCTTATATATAGCAGCGTCTAATAAAATACTCATATTTTATGCATTCATATTGTAATAATTCATGTGTGAATGGGAGTAAAACACAAGTTTGATATATATATATATGTGCACAATCTATATATACATGATATATGATATGTTATTATATAAAGTTATTCATATTATATATTATATACATTGTAATTAATTCATCTTTCTTTATTGCATATATGTTATATATCTATAGAAACAATATACATATATATTATATTTGATATGATGGTGCATTTAATCTATTTAGTGATTATTAAGTATAATAATAAATTTATATGATTTATTATCAAGACATAAATTAAATGATAATGAATTTGATGACAATATATTATTTTAATTATTTTACGTACGTATCTCTATCTATTTACCTAATATCGTATTATATAATTTTTAAGATTAATTTATAATATACATAAAATTGGATTTAATTCAAAAGTTCTTACTCACAAATCAGCTGAAATTTTTCACATTTATATATTTACATTAATATTTTTTCTAAATAAAACTTAACAATAATTTTTTTCATACTATTTTCGATCTAAAAAATTGAATCCTATTTTATCGTAACATAATCGAATGCAGATTATGTAATTAAAATATCTGTGAAATAAATTTTATGTATTATGGTGGTAATGAACTGTTTTTTATATTTTTCACTTCATAAATATTTTATTTATTTTTATGTGTCAAATTATAATTTATATAGGTAATAAAAATAATACTAATCATTTTACATATCTCTTTCCATCACAAAAATATTAGAGCATTGTCAATCATCAGTTGTACACATCATTTGTATTTATAATTTCATTAACATACATCCATATGTAAATGTGGTTGTTTATGGTCTAACTATCTATCTATAGTATGTATCAGAAATAAAATAATATTTCATATATAGAAGAACAAACAAATCACTGAAATAGAGGAAATTTCAATGTATATTTTTTGACACAATTTGTGAACAAATAATAATGTCACATTGTCATTTTTATACATGTTATACATGAATTATATTATATGAATTCTTTATACACATATTCATATACAATACATAAATATAGAAATGTAATTTAAATGTATATACCATCATAAATGAAAAGATATTGTGGTGGGTCACAAACATTCAATTTGCACAATAAAATAAACGACACCCCCGGAAATGCACACTTTTTGTTTTTTTTTTGCTATATATACATTTTTCATTTTATTTTTACATGTTGTAAATCTATACATGTGTATATGCAGGACGTGTATAGTATAACTAAGCTTGTAAAAAAAAAAGGGCAAAGTTCATAAAAATTTCCATTTGCCAGCTGAAATTGAAATACGGCGAGACAAAATACGTACCGTATATAACAGCGTACAGTGATGAGGACACATATAAAAATCATAATAATAAAAATAATATAATTTTATTGGGATAAAACAAGGAATTCCGAATGGTATGAGAAAATTGTCGCACGTGGCAAATCAAATTATTTTTAGATTCAAACGATTTACTGTAGTAATGTGATATTAATTCGGTTATATTATTATTTTGCTTATATAGCTATTGTTGTGCGTATTTAGTTATGTGTCGTCTATATCTACATATATATATATATAAATCTTTCTTTTGGTTTGTTTATATGCGAATATAATTTGAGTAATTTTTAGTAGTACAAATCTATTGTTAAATATATTAATATATATATAAAATAAAAATCAGAGGGTTTGTAAACATTCATTATTATTATTATTATTATTATTATTATTATTACCATTATTACTATTATTATAAATACCAAGTATTATACAAAATTTATATTGTACGGACAACAGTCAGTGAACAGTGAAAGAAATCGAAAAATAATATTTAGGTTAAAATTTCAATATATAATAAAAATAAATACAATTCCCAAATGGTTTTTGTATAAAATAAAATATATAGTAATTAGGCAGATTTTTAATATTCCATATTTTATTTCAATATATTACACGAATATGTTGTATGGATGGATATAATTCAATATTTTTTATGCAAATATATTATATATAATTTAATTCAAATTATTTGTCCTCCCTTTGTACAAATATCGAATTAAATAATTTATTCTATCTAACAAATTCTCTGTGTATAATATGTTATATATTTATTTATAAATGCTTTCAATTGATATAAGAATATATATAAAAATACATCACTATCCTTAATAGCAAATCAAAAACCAATAATGGTATTAGCGAAATGAAAGAAAAATAAAAAAAAAAAAAACAACACCCAAATTTAATTTAGAAACATTTCTTTTTAGCTCATCCTTGACTATATATATAGGATTTAATTTTTTCCAATTCATATAATATACAATCTTTTTTTTTTTTATCCATAAATTTTCCTATATATATATATATATAATACATACATGTATAAACAGATATTTATATCCTCTGCATAAGATCCTCATGGTTCATACCGTGAATTAATGCTTATATATAATATTGTAAAAGCGGTAAAAAAATGTTTAACTAAATACTAGACATTATGAAAAAGAAAAAACGAAACAGGAAATAAAATACAATAATCCATAATCGCTAAACAAGAAAATGTAATTAAAATGAAAGGATCTGGCATGTTAATTTGATTAGAAAGGAAAGCGGAAAAAACATTTTTTTTTTGAGGATATTCTTTTTTTTGTTTTTTTTTCCAATACTTATTCTTTCTTTTTGCAATTCAGCGCAGTTTCATTTGTTTGTTTTGTAATATGTAATTTAAAAGAATACAAATTTTTAGGTATTATATTCAACAGATTATTAGTAAATAAAATACATTAAATTTGTAGATTTTCTATACCTATATTTGTTTTTGTTTAAATTGATTGTATAATTTGGAAAATTTATTTACAAAGCAATTTAAAAAATAACATCCATTATATGAAAATATATTGAAAAATAAATAATATTCATAAAATATGTACTAGTTTTATTTGGAAATTTCTCAGAACTTGTGTCTATATGATTTACAATATTTTTAATCATAGAAAATATGATGTTATTAAATAATTTGGTACCACAAACGTACTCATATCAAAAGGATTAAACAATAATTATACGTATGCCTAACAAGATAATATAACTATATATATATTGTAATGTAATGCATTGGAAATATTTTTGAATAAATATCGGAAGGTAATCAAATGTGTATAGCTTTTTTTTTTTTTTTTTTTTATTCAGTCACAACTTCAATGATTTCAAATTATTAATACATATGTGTATAATCAAAAATCAATTTATTCTATTCTATATTTTGTATATTATTTTATTATATATTATTTTATTTATTTATATATGATAAACCAATTGAACAAAATAAATATATAAAAATAATAAATATATTATCACATAATATTTGTCTCTGTAGACAAATATTTTCTTTCCTTGTGAGAATCGAAAAAATAAAACAATTATGTTGTTGGTAAATTGGTTTACAATAGAAATATTCTATTATTATATGTTATAATAATGTATAAGTAATGTACGAGTACGAGTTTATATGAAATGTATTATCAAAAGTAAAAGAAATATATATAGCACATCAACGAAAAAATAATTCTCAAATGGGAATTCAATCTACTATAAAGAAATCTAACATAAAATGATGATGTAATACGAGTAAATTTTCTTTTTGAAATCGAATGTACAATATACATTACATTACATATTGGAACAAATATATTATATGAGAAATTGAAATACAAACCTTTATAAACAATATATAATATTTACCACATTATTCTATAGTAAAATTGACTTTCTTATCAGGTTTCTATATTTATATATATATTGTATATTATAAAAATATTTCATTCATTTCATATATAATATTATATTCACTGTTGTATATTTATGGTAATACATTTTACAAATACATACGTTGATTCGTATACAAAAAAAAAAAAAAAAAACATACCCATCTCGTAAAACAAGATAGAAATAAGTCTTGGTTCAATAATATATTTTTGAAATTTTTATTTCCATTTCTATGTACTACTTATGTGCAAAAAAATATATATACCAATAATAAAATATATAGCCTTGTTTTCTATGTGAACTTTATATATAGGTGAATTGAAAAGTTATTTACTTTAGTCATGTTTATTTAATTTACTGTGTATATTTTTTCCAGCAAAACATGTGGAAAACATTAAATATTAAAAATGTTTTTGAAAACATAAATTAATTATATTTACATATAAAAATTATTATACTATGGAAACTATCTAACGCAGTGAGCAAAAGCACAGAAAAAATATGTCTAAAAGTGAAATAAAATTAAAATTCAACAAAACGGTGTGAGTAACAATTCAAATGATATAAAATATAAACAATATATATACTTCAACTCTATTTAAATAAAATTCACATATTTCTTTAAAATCGATTTCGATATTATCATTTTTTATTGTTTTCGTCCTTTAAAATTTCTATAAACTTTACTATACTCTGTCATTAAATCAGGATCATATATAAATTAATTAAATTTATATTCAGTATCAATTTGAATTACAAATTCTTTTCCAGAAGACATTACTATTAAATTCAAAGTTTTGCATTCATTAAAAAAATATTAAAGAAATATTATCTTTGTTATTCGAAGTTGTTATTAAAAGGGTTTGTTATATTTAAATATATGTTTAAAAATTTTATTTTATTAATTAAGTGGTATAAGTAATAAAAATGTAATGTCTTAATTTAATTTTGGGGTATTGTATATACGATAAATATTTATATTTATATATAATACAAGTGTGAATCGTCGTCGACGGTTTACTCAATATATATTCTAGTGTACTGTATAAATGGGTGAGTGAGTGAATGAAAATTTACTATATAATATATCAATTTTATATGAATACCTTTTCAATATAAATCTATGAAAATCTACTTATATTTGTATATTGTTTTGTGTATATATATACTCGTACAACTTTTGGTTCACCGAATGAAATTCAATATTTAAAGAAATCTATATAGTAAAATTTCTTTAATAAGTTTTTTTTTTTTTTTATTTCATTTTAAATTTGTGGAAATCGTAGTTTTCTTTTGCGGGCATTTTTTTTTTTGTATAAAAGAAAATTTTCATTGTATTAAAATATAAATATAAAATTTTTGTTTAACTAGGTGTATATGTTTTTGAAACAGTAGTTGATTTTGGTGTAACATATAACTGCAGTTGCAGCACAATAACCAAAAAAGTTTTAAAATTTTATTCAGCAAAAGTTTTTCAAAACATTATATAAATAAAATCTTAAATATATAGGAAAATATTCAAAAAGTATATATGCATAATTTATATAATAATTCTATGTATGCATATATTGTTTTATATACGTATGATATACATATAGAATAAAAATTGACTGAATTACATTTTATTTTATTATATATTGTACAAAATTTATATTGTAATATACAATTGAGAATTTTTATGTGAGTAAATATATGAAAATTGATTGTATTATTAAAGTTACAGATGCACCGCATATATATATATTTGTATGTTATATATTATAAAGTAAATCTATATATAGTATTCTTTTTTTTAACATAATATACCTATATAAAAATATTAATTTTCGTATATAAGTTTGACATTCCAATAATAGAAGAATAAATGTTTTTAAATATATATCACAGATGGTGAACAATCAGAACAATATATGAAAAAAAATATATTAAAAAATATCGTTGTCATCGAAAATCTCAAAAATTAACATTTCTATTTGGATTTTTTGGTGACGGTAGTCAAATTGATTAACACTGTTTGCACATTAATATGAGCAAAAGTTTGCAATATTATTCTTATTAAATTACGGCACTTGTCTTTGAAAATGTATTACGTTGTACGGACGCTATATTCAAAACAGCTATACAGCAAGTTTAATTGTTATACAAAAAAAATTTATCTTCATAATTATTTGATATATGTCTTCGGCATACGATCTTAAAGGTACTGCATTTGTAAATTTTTACTGATTTATTGATTTAAAGTTACTATAGAAATATGTTAAATTTTCACAATATGTTGGAAAAATAAAAATCGGTAATAAATAAATTTTAAGTAAAATTGTCCTTATCCAGAAAGAAACTGTTGCAGTAAATTTGTTTATTTTATTTATATGTTTAACAAAATTTTTATTTTAACAATTTGCCAACATAAAATGTTAAGCTTTGTGACCTTTTTAACACAAATTTCAAATATTTCTCGCATGTATTAAAAATGATACTGAAATTTATATCTTTGTTAATAATTTTAATGTAATTTTGATATTATATAACAAAATACGCACGTATATTTTAACATCAAAATTTATACATTAAATAAAAATTGTAAAAATATTCAAATTTAAATTGCCACAACAACATAATATAAATTGATGTGGAATTTTTTACAATATTATTATTTTATACTATATATTGATATTTTTATAATTACAACTATTTTATATATTGTATTCAATAGATTATTATATGCATATTTATATTTTTTGAGTTTTGATATTGTTATATGTGAATTAATGGTATATTCATATATTCAAAATAATAATAATAATAATAAAAACATTTTAATTTGTGTGAATGAACAAATGAGAAAAGATCAATTAATTTGTATAATTATATATGGAAAAAAAATGTGTATGTACATCATATAATTACAATTTAAAATTGATTGCTTTTATTATATGTTATTTATATATATATATATACAATATATTTGCATAAACACATTTATAATTACATTTATATTATATTTAAATATACGTATAAATATTGTTGGTATACAATCGGTATATTTAAATATATTGTTTATCAAATTCACATTATTATAAAATGAGTTTTATCTCGACGCATATAAATATGTATACGATTTTAAGAGTTAAAGGATCTGTTTGGTTATTTTAGATCACTTTTATTATATATTATATTATATTATATGTACTAATATTGTATACAAGTTGAAATATATATAAACCCTCTAAAATATAAATATAATGCATTAAAATTATGCTTGACAGTGCATATGACATAAAGACACCGCCTTTATCATGTTTTAATATATGTATAGAAATGTGTGTACATGTGTGTGTGTGTGTGTGTAAAGGACGATAATTCCTTTGTCTCTCTTATTATATTACTAAATATATTATTATTTTTGATAATAATATATTATATTTTGTAAAAATACATATCTATATTATAATGTATAGAAAAACTATATTATATAATGACATAAAAAATAGGGGACAAACTTTTAAAAATTGATTATATCATATTTATTGTATAAAAATATACTATTGGTCCTATTGTTTATTGTTTGTATTGTTTGTATATATCCTTGACATTTATATCATCATTTTCCCTTTTTTTTTTTTTTTTGCCTTGTTTTGCATATGTACGATCAATTATCTGGATATATTTTTACAAAATGAAAATCACTCACTTTTCATTATATAATTAACTATTATATGAACAAAACTATATGTACATACATTTCATAAAACTATATATTTATCATAAATCATTTTTACTTTGTTGCTGCAGCGTATTTGTTATTGATGAAAAAAAATAAATATCAATTCAGGTTTGCATACAATTTTATAATTCTAAATATCATATCAATATAAATTTTGTTATAAAAATGGTTGAAAGTGAATTGCCGAATCTTTCAGTTGGAGAGAGATTGTAATGATTCGAAAAATACTAACAAAACATAATTGTTAAAAAGATATATTGTATTTTACTTTTTATTAAAATTTTATTGTAATACATTTCATAATTTCTTATTTTTTTGTAAATAAATATATAGTCAACTCATTATCCCAAAAATAACCCAACATTCTTGTCGTCAATGTAATCTGATTGTTGACGTCTTCAGATGTTATTATGCCAGGATAATAATAAGTTAATTAGATAATTGACAAATAATCTTGTTAAATCAAACGAAAGTTTTAATTTCATTGAGAAATAAATAAAAATAGAATGTGTAAAACTTAAAAATATGATAAACGTGATCTAATTCCACATGTATACAATATATATATGTAAAAATACAGCATCATATTAATGGTTACAAAGATAAAATAAAATAACAAAATAATGAATTACTAACCTATAAATCACTAAATTATACGTACTATACTATACGTATATGGTTTAATTAATTATTGTGTCACATATATAATTGAAATTAATTGTAATTGTTGTGTTGTTATTGTGGTAGTTGTTTATTATTTCATCATACTTTATGTTTTCAAAATATATATCTATAAAAAAATATATATACAAAAAGTATTAATTGATTACAAGAAATTGTGACAATGAATGCAATTATTATATTTTATTGTAATGTATAACAATCTGTCTACGTATCTATATATATATGTGTATTTATTCGTATTATATTATATTCTCTAAATTATATATTTGTTAAGAATACACAGTATATATGGCGACAATTATAATTATAATGATCCAATTAATATATATGTATAAAACTAATCGATATAAATATACAATTTAATGCGTTCATCGAACCTTTTATGTACTATTTTCAATTGTATATAAATTAATTCATGTAGTATTTAAGATAACGAAGAAAATTTACAATCTTACAATAAATATATAATTTTAATTTTTGTTAGATCATTAAATATTTTTATAATTAAAAAAAATATATATGTTTTTAAATACAAAAAAAAATATATATATATATATTTTCTGTATAAATAGGCTTCATTTAAGAAATTATCATTTATAAAATAACCTTTTAACAGTTTTATCTCTGATTAGTATAAATTATATAATGTACAATATTTACAGAGTTATATAACTTGATTAAAAAAGCCTATTATATGTAAAATCAACCCACATTTATGCTATATATATATAGATATATTTTTTTTAATGACATCATTTATCGCATTTGAAATACATTGGTATATGTTGGATACACAACACATTTTTAATATATTGTGAATTTACACTTATTCTCATATTACTTAATAATGTTGTTATATATATATATTATGTACTTCATCCTTCTCATGTATTATATGGTATATTATTATTGCATTATCACAAATTATGTTAATATATGAATTTTGTGCGGGTAATTATACATAATAAACTGTGTGTTTATACGATTATTCTATAATGGATATTAATATGCATATACAATAATAATAATAATAATAATAATAAATTCATAATCATTAAAGAAAGAATGACGACGACAGCGATATTATTTTAGATAATTTTGATAAAAAAAAAATTATATATTGTATGAAATAACGAAATTTCTTTACAACACTTTCTATTATCGTATAAATTTCATAACATTATTTTGAAACAAAAAAAAAACTATATATACGATTTTAAAAGCGAAACAGAAAAAAATGTACCATATAGCTATGAAAAAGAATAAATAATCGACAAATTACATAAATAATAATAAATTATACTGTTCAAATTAATTGCATTGTCTGATTATCAATATTAATAGATAAAATGAGACAAAAACGGATCGTAAAAATATATTAGCAGCGATCATTAACAAAATATTTATAAAAAACAAAAAAATCGTTTTTAATTTATATTTTATGACACGATAATAATTATAATAATAATAATAATAATAGCAACAACAGAATCATAAAAGAAGAACCGTAAAAACTGACTAATTAAATAACATAAACTTTTAATCAAATGATAAAATCTTATATTATACGAGTTATACGATTATTATTATGTATTAGGTATTAAATATTAGTATATAACAATATATTCTGTGTGTTTGTATCATATTTACAATATATAATATAGAAATTAGTTATATTTATTAATAATATAGAATATAGTATTTTGTCTGTTATAAAATACCAGCAACTGTGTATACATTTCTGACACTTCATTTTTATTATTATTATTATTATTATTATAATTATTATAATTATTATAATTATTATTATTATTATTATTATTATATAATAGTCATTTCATTATATTCAGTTATATGCTTAATGACTTTTTGAGTAGAAATGATTAATAGTCTATCGTTATTAAACATGCAAGCGTAAAAGAGCTACCGCAAAACCATCACTTGTATGTATCAGCAGCTTTTAACACTTATATATGTATGTTTATATACGATATGGTATACTAATAACATACATACATATTCTATCTAAATAGATACCTCTTTATAATACAATATAATAAATTTATAATATTAATATACTCATATTATATAATAAATCTTTAGATATTGTTTAAAGACTAATCATATCATAAGTTTTTCATTTTGTGAATTTTGTATAGAATTAATGACTTTTGTTGTTTGTTGTTTTACTTTCATTAAGAATGGAGTATACCACTGCATAGAAAAATCAATTATTTCTAAGAATTTAAAAAATAAATCATAAATTTATGTAATATTTTTACTATTCTCAAAATTATTATATTTAAATTTTTATTAAATCATGTAAAAAAAAACGACAGGTGGTACAATAGTTTATTGCATTAATTAAATATTTATTTTTCGAGGTTTTTCTGTATCAGACAGATCTATACACAGATTGAACCGATTTAAATGGTGTTGATTTTAAATGAATTTGGACTACACAATTTAATTTTTTTTTCTACGGGAAGTTCTATTTAGTACCACAAACATTCATTATATTTAAACTATACAATGCAAAATATATATTATATTCATATCCATCTGTTCGTTTAATTGTAAATAACTATAATTTATTTATTATTATTATACATATTTTCTAAATTTAATATTAACTTTATATCATAAATCTGTTGAAAATAAAAAAAAAAATTGGAAATGCACCCGTAATTTTGTTGAGATAATTAAAAATTGTACTGTCAAAAATGTTTATAAATAAATGTCTTATGTGCAAAATACTTAATAAAATTATATCGTATAAATAAACATAAATATATATATATAATATACCCTAAAATAGAATAAAATTAATTAAATTTATTTACTATAAATTGTATATGTGTATTATACAAACATGCAGACAATATTTCTCAAACTGAAAATCATCATGTTTGTTTGTGTATACTATAATATATTCACTTTGAAATATATTATTATATGTTTGCATGAAATTAATTTTATATATTAAACTAAATAAATATATAATAAGAACTTAATAAATAATTTTGATATGTTTCAACTATATAATTGTTTGCTATATTGTATGTATACACACACATACACTATATACACAATTTAAATATACATAAATTTAAATAAAATGAAATTTATAACGCTCATCAAAATTCATATTTTATAAAATAATATAAAATATATATACATATAATCAAATACAACAACTAAACACCACCCATTCATTCTCGCTCTCTAATTAACAAAACACAAAATTTTAATAAGAAATCATATGTCAAAAACTATATATATTTATATAGTTTATTTTATTATAACATAAATACAATATATATACAATATATATATATATAACATGTGTGTGATGTATAATGAGAATATATTATATAATTTTCTATCTTATCTGCCTAACAAAACAATATATTTATGTGTACTGTTCACATTATATTATAAATATATGTTATATGAAAATATATTTTTCATTAAATTTTTATTAACAGTTGAACATCTTTAAAATGAATTCTACTTGATCACACTATATTATATTGTTATTTATAATATATTGTAAGTCAAAATTAATTAATTATGAAATTTAAATAATTAATAATATAATATAATGAAATAGAAACTTTAGAGTTAACTATTGTTATTTCTAATGATCAATCATTCAATAATATGACTATAATTTTCGGTTTTCATTACTCATAATATCTTTAATATTTAATGAATTAAATACCAAAATGGGTATATTCTGTTTGATGGAAAGTTATAATTGTAAGTGATTTGACTGTAAATATTCTTTGACAAGTATATAATTTGTACAAAATAAATATATATCTAACTAAATTGAATACCGCATATTATATATTCAAATATATAATATATACTCTTCGTATATGAGGTGGCAAAAATGAAGAAGCCTTTATTCAATATATATATATAATATAAAATGTTATACATCAAATACGTATACGCACACACATTGAGTTTTACTTTTATAAATAATTTATTATGAAGATGTTTGTTAAATTTATATAATATATAGACGCACATAACTATTTATTGTATATATAAAATATTATATAAATATTCTTATTGTAATAATTATACGTATTTTACATAAGAAAACTAATAATAATAATAATAATTATTATTATTATTATTATTATTACAATATTAAATGCTATATATATATATATATAAGTAATATATTTTTGAATATGGTGCCATCATGGAAATGATGGTGCAGAAATTAATACTCACATAATGATATATAATACAAAACGAGTTCATTATCTGATGTACTTTCTTATACAATATATGTTTTATATATTTACATTTACATACAGAAAAAAAAATTCCTAAACATATCAAAAGAAAACCATTTCATAACATAAAAAAAATAAGAATGTAATACAAATTATGTTGAAAAGATAATTCTATCTTATACTTATTGAAGAGAAGTTTCACATTGTATAGAAATTTATGAAAAAAATAAACAATTAACTTTTGGACATTTGTTAATTTAGATGAAAATTAAATATTAAAAAGTTGTGAAACAATTAACAAATTACACATTTTAAGAAATTCATTAAATTTGTGTTATATACCGGTAAAAATACACAATAGAAATTCAATTGTCCTTATATGTTTACATTTTTTTGCGGTGCGTATTATGTGATAGTCATGCATATAGGTAAAGGTGAAGTTAAAAAATGTAACAAAAAGAAATAAGTGTTATATAACGAAAAAAAAAAAAAATAAAAAAAATTGAAGTTTTAAATTGTTAATTAATCAAAAACTTCAACACTCTATACATCCAGATAATTAATCTTTTATTGATGAAAATCTAAATTATAATTATTATCTATAAATAATTTATTTTTTTTTACAGTACCTAATATACGACGCCTATATAGTGCATATATGAGAAATATTCTTTTGGGAATTTTTATAATATTGTATTAATATACTTGAGTATATAACAAAATCTATTGTCATTAGGTAATTTTTAAGTTCAACAAATTTTAAAGTAAAATTTTAATGTTTATTTTTCCGCCAACATTTGTTATTTAAGAAGCTGCCATTTGAAGTATTGCGAACTAGAAAAGGGTGGGAACGTAATTTTGTTCAGAATTGACCTTGAACAAAGTCGTTGTTTAGTGATCGAAAAATTATATTTACCCTTCTATATATTGTTGATTCATTATGATCCCACGATTATCATATATTCATAATCTAAAATATTTATCGCTCCCACATATATACAAATTTTAAATTTTTAATATTACATAATCCCCAAGCATGGTTTTTATTTATTTATTATAATTCATATGTACTCACTCACTCGTATATAGTGAACTGTTATCTATATATCTATTGATGATGAAACCAAATCGATAATAATATCATTCCCTAATTTTATTTATAGGCACGACATTTATTATTATACAATATTTTTTATTGTATCGATAATGAATGATAGGACTTTGTCTATATAAATAAATTATAATATAATACAAAAATATAAATATATAAATCAACTCTATATATGTACAATAAATATAACGTCCCTTAAAAATATATTACATATTTTTAATCATCTAAGCTAATAATCCATTTAAATTTATTTGTTTGGGTGGTATTTTTTTTTTTTTTTTTATTTATATTTTAAAACGAAAAAAAAAAAGAAAGTATTGCCGAATATAGACTTTAAAATTTTGTGATTTTATATTTATCATTTATAATGTGATGACTGTACGATTTTTGAGTTACTTAAATATCCAATGAGGGTTTCAAAAATAAAAAAAAAAAAATGTCTATATAAATGTTATGGTGTAGATGTATTTTACATATATGCATTATACTTGTATATAATCATTTCCACCGTCGCCGTCAGCAATTTTATTTATTTTTTTTTTTCTACTTATATAGAACACCCTTTTTTTTCACATTTTGTTTACTTAAAGATTTAACAGATTAGCACAGTTTATTTGCTAAAGAAAAAAAAAAAAAATTGTTTAAATCCTTTCAAAAATTATATATATTTTTTTTTATATTGTGAATATAAAAAAATACGGTAAACTTAAATTTTTTTTTATTACTTATACTTATATGTATAAACTATGATGTATATAATGGTAATGATGATGATGATGAATTGTATAATTTATCTGAAGAAATTTATATTATATACAAAAAAGGATTTTTTTAAATTGTATATATGAAAAAAAAAATATAAAAAATAAATAAATAAATAAATAAATAAATAAAATAATAATAATAAGTAATAGAAGAAAAAAGTGTTATATAAGTGGATTAATCAGAAATAGATTAAAAATTTTAATCCTTGAAAATGTGTTTACTTTATTTTTATATACTATACGAGTACAATTATATAAATTTAAAAATTAAGTACATATAGAATTAACTAAATCTTTATTTATATTTTTTACATATAACTGCACTGTGAAAATATATGTGAAATGCACTTATGTATTATTAAAACATTACATTCTATATACTGCGTATATTTGTATTTGTTCATGTTCATATTATATATTACCTTTATAAAATTGTTACCTTTTTCAACTTTAACAACTAAATCCTTTAAGTATATAATATATAATTGAATTTAAAATAAATTTTCTAACCGAAACATATGCAGTTTTGTTATTTTCTTTTCTATCCTTATAGTATATTTATATATACTATTTCGTATAGTTCTGTATATATGCGCTTAAAATCCTTAACCATATATACTTTATGCTTTTCAATATAATACATAATTCCATTCAATTGTTAACTCTTTTTTTTTTTTTTTTTTTGTATTAATGTAATCTTACGAAATACCTTGTTGTCCTTATTTTTTTTTTTTTTTTTTTATCTGTATAACACTATGTATTGTACAATATTTATACATTTTTTAAATCTATTGTATATATATTATATGTGTAACTTGGCAAGCTGCTTGCGTTTTAAAAAGATACAATACATAAAATGCAATATGGAGTAAATTTCACTGAATTTATAAATTATTTATTTATATTACAATGTAATAGAGAAATTATAAATCTTTAAATTTTTATTTCTTTATAATATGTACATTTATTATAATTTTAATATTTTGTTTGTATATAATAGAACATTTTTATAATCTATTTGTTCAGTGTACACTGTACATGTATATATAATTTTCACTAATCCTTGAATTTCATTTTTAATCTACAAGTATATTTACAACATTATGTACACATAAATATATACAATAGTTAGTTGTATAAAGAGCGAAAAACTTTATTTTACATTATGTACATAATTAAGTGTATGTGTTTGTATGTGCAAAATTTGAAACAATTTGAATTTACTTTTGTTTAAAAAAAACATATACTAAAAACAATGAACAATATTAGCAAACAAACATGTAACAATAACAATAAAATATATAAAATGTTTGTACTTCATCAACATAATAACATGAATGAATATAAAGTTTATCGAAAACATTGTAAATCCTCTTATTATATATATATATGTGTAATTTAGTGACACAAAGGCTCCTCATACAGTTTAGTTATTATATATATATATATTTTATGCCAAATTATTTATTACAGGAAAGTTTTTTAACATATACATGTATTTATAAACAAAGAACTTAACTCAACTCGTAAAAATGGACAATATAATCGACATACTTTTATTTACATGAAAATCATAAAAAAAATAATACAATTTGATAATAGCATTAGTATTAGTTGTTATATATTATTTTTGGGTAATTAATATGTATTAGTCTACGCAAAATAGTTGTAAGATATATAATTTGTGTTTTTTAATACAGTATTTTATAGGAATTTTATGCGTTTGTTCAATGAGCCAACGCTTTATTTTTACGAACATTTATTATATTTGAAATATACATTTTTTTTAGTAAATATTTCATTTTCTTGATTTTGTGTAAAAGTAGCAGATTTCGACTACTAATAGACTACACAACACACACACACACCCAAACAACCTCATGCATCAAATTCAGATGGGTTCTCAATGTCGTTAAACTTTATGTTTTTATATATAGATATTTTAAAAAATATTACATTAATATAAAACATTCAACATTTATTTATTATATAGATAAATTTATAAAAACATCTAAATTAATTAAACTATTTCTCAAAATTTATTGTGTATATAAATTATTGTCACTTAAAATAAATGCTATATATAAAAAATGCATAATATCATAAAAATTGAGTTATTATATGTTATTTTTTTTCAAATATTTTTCATATTTATGTTCGTATATTATAATGTAAACAACACATATAACATTGAACTCTTAGATAAAAAACAATCATGTAATTATTATTTATTACTAAAAATTGTTATCAGAAACTTATTTTTTATTGTATATATATATATATATGAAAATGTAGACGTTAATTCATTTTTATTTACATATCTTTTACCACTCATAAAAATTTATATTCATCATAATATCACCATTCAACCATTCGTGTAACACATATATAGCAGCAATATATAGCATTTATATTTTATTCACCATATATAATTTATGTATAAACTCGTATAATATATATACAATATAACAAAAACAATATAAATAATACAACGAAAATTAACCTTTTGTAACCCTTTTCATGTATATTGTATATACATATTAATAAATACATGTAGTTAAGTGAAATATATATATATATATATGAAATATGGTGTTTAGATTAGAAATAAAAAAAGAATTGAAACTATAAATGCAATAAAATTAATATTTTATGTATAAATGAAAAAATTCTTTTAATAAAATAGTTCGTATATGGTGTTAGTAGTAATATATATATATATAGATTTGAACGAGTTTACCAACAAAATATATAATATATGTGCGTTTAAATATAGTATTTTTTTTTTTATAGTATTCTTCGATAGATAAAATAATAAATAAATTCCTCAATTTATCAAAAAATCATAAATTTTCAATAATATCATAACAAAATCATGGAAAAAAAAACCGAAACAATTTTTAGAAAAAAAATAAAAATAATATAAAATTTAAAGAAATGTATATGAAAAACTTAGTCTAGAAAAATGAATATTTTTGTATATGAAATGGTACTTAAATTTTATATGTATTATTATTATTCGACGATATGGTTTTTTTTTTTTTTTTGGAAATATACATGCATTCAATTTTTTTTTCCACTTTTATTATAAGCCATATTTCTGAAATATATATAAATATATATATAAGTATCTTCCTAACCTATATATATATATATATTGTTGAAGGAAAATATAAAAAAATATTATTGGTATTGTTGTTGGTTATAATATATATCATATATATGTTATATATGTCTATTGAATATATAAAAAAATATTGTATACTATTGAGTTGCAGAATAATTTAATGGTTATGAAAATTATTCTATATGAGTATATATTGTTTAGAATCGTATACCAAAGGTCGGAATTAATTTTCAATGAATAATCTAATGCAATTATCTCTGTAAAATATGATTAATAAACAATATATGTATTTTACAACGTAATTCTGTGGCATATAATAAATATTAAAATTTCAAATATACACATTTATGCGATAATATATTAACGAATTTATTTGAAAATGTGTAGTAGATTAACGAAATAATATACAATTGAGTGTGTATATATATACACAAGCGAGACTATTTTTTTAAAACATTTTATTTATATAAAGATTATAATATCATAAGAACTGCTGCTATATATATATATATATATACATAAATTATATAGGTACTTATTTAGGATTCTTATGTGTTTATCAGCATATAGCTATATATATATATATATAACTTATTATTCGTTCATTATACTCTCTGAAAATGTATATATACAATACATAACATGTACGTATATATTTAATATAAAATACAATTCGAAAATTCATATAAGCATCGCCTTGAGACTTGAGATGTTGTTGTTCTTTATATACTGTTTTACTATATGTACTATATTATAAACGTATTCATATATATATTTGTAACAAATACGTGTATGTGTATACATACAATATATAAAACGTAAACTATAATATATTGTAGATCTTTAGTTTGCCCGTATTATTATTATTTATTATTATTATTATTATTATTATTATTATTATATTTTTTCTGCAGTTATATACGTATTATTAATAATATGAATTGAAATTTAAGAGTACTCTCAAATAATCATAATAACAATCATATATGTGATAATATATTTTATTATAACCACCACATAACATATATAGAAATATTAAAAATAATAAATATAATATACATTTCTATATTCTATACATTGTATATATAAAATACGTATATATGATCGAGTATAATAAATATATATGTAGAAGCTGAAGAATTATTTTAATAGCATTCAGTTGAATGTACATATTATGTTTTTAATGATTAACCCCTTTTCAACACTTTACATACATATAGTAAATAATATTATAAATAATATATATGTTTATGAATATTTACATTTAAAAAGTTAAATGTTTAGGCTGGGTTGTTAATTTATTATTACAAGACATGCCTTATATATTTTATATATTGTTATTGTATTTTATAAAAAATAATTTAAATATCACGTTCTCTCTCTGTAAAATTAAATACAGTAATTTGAGACATTTGTTCATTTCTTATTTAACTTCATATACAACTATATAACATATAATATTTTATTTATTTATTTAAATAATAATGAAATTCTTAAAACTACATTTTTATAACACACTCGTGTTATATTAAATAGTTAATGTAGTGTGCGTACAAATATAATATGTTTTTGTAAATATTTTTGCGTTACATTGTTATAAATATATTAATTATAGAATATAATAAAATTCTAAAGTATTTTTATTTATATAAAAAAATATATATATAAATATTTTATTATAATTAATATATATTTTTTTTTATTTCTTTCAGTAATTTACGTAGTGTTTCCATATACGAAAAATGTTGCGGAATAATTAGTTGCATCTTTGGTGAGTTCAATTTTTAATGTTATACTATTTTATATCATATTTACAATATATTAATTTTTATCATATATACCAAAAACAAATTTATTATTTATGTGCTGTGTTGGAATTTATGCTTATTCCATTATGAAATTAGAAATGTTCAATTAATTTTAAATATATATTTTGAGTTGTTGTAAAATATTTAAAATGTGCAATTTTATTTTAATAATTGATATACACTTTAGTTGTTAGAAGAAAAAAAATATTGGAAAAAACCATTAAAATCAACCAACTATCGATATACATTATTTTGATATATTTGCTTTATATACGTAATTTGTTAAAAATCTATAATTGCGTATAGTTAAAATTAAATATTATAACCGGTACTGTATATAAATTGGATTGCAAACGTGTATAAAATATTTTATTTGCGATTGTTACTATAAAATGTTCTATGGAGTATTTCAATTATTAAAAATATATGTAATAAAATGAATATATGAAACCATATTTAACTCATTTTTTATTATTACATTCATTCATACATTTTTTTTTTTCGCATTTATTTTATGAAAAATAGTAATATGTATTTAACTTTTTTATTATATAAAATTCCCTATATGGACAATTTCACCTCAGTAAAAGGAAAAACAAAAAATTCATATCCTGAATACAAAATACTGTATAATAATTCTCTTGTGTGGTACGATACTCATATGACATCATATAGGTATAAAATAAAATAGGAAAAACTAAATATAAAAATAGGCTATATAGTGGAATAAAAATCCCAATTCAATTAATGTCATATTTTATATTCCCAATAGTTTATAAATATGTTGACTTTTATATATATTTAATTTAAACACATTCAAGTACTTGCACATATACACAAAAATATACCATGGCATATATAACACATGTATTTATATAAAATAAAAAATGAAAATAAACATCATTTATCTCAATTTTATAAAATATATGGAATAGAAAAAAAAAAAAGAAAATTATATCATTCATAAAATAAACGCCTCACCCATGTCTAATATCTGCCAATCTTCATTTAATATCTCTTATACAATCTATTATTATTATATGATAGACAACAAAACAATAAATCCCTATGGCCATAACTACCCTTTAACTTTTAGTATATATAACATTATATTTATAGTATAAAAATTATTATATTATAAGCTATTGTATATCTATTATTTTATATAATCCAAGAAGAGTAACATTTAATAACAACAACATCAACAAAACGTATCCTAATTAGTTCAACATATATAAAATGAAATAACGTAATGGTATATATATATACGCGAACACCACACACACACACACACACACATATGACTCATATTCCATTGAAATTTAATTAAAAACCTATAAATATTTTATTATTGCATAATAAATGAAATAAAATGTGACATATAATTGACAGTAAATTATATATTAAATATTTTAGCTGAATCGGTTCGGGAGGTAGTGTGTGCGTATATATTTACACTACACGTAAATATAAAACCTTCTGTTTGCGCGCGTTGCCTTTTTAAATTATTATTTCTAATATTTGTATATATATTTACAATTAGTGGTTAATAATATTATAATAATATTTTCTATTTATAATGTCATAAGCAGCAGCAGTAACATTTCTTTCTATTATATTGTACATAGACATTTACCATTTAGTTTTTATATAAAAAAAAAAAATAGGGTGCTTAAAAAATTGTTTCTGGTTATTGATAATAAAACGCATATATATATTTATAATATATAAAACATTCAATGACACATTCAATTGTGTACGCATATAGCAATTTATTCAATTTAAAAATTTTATTATATAAAATTAAATTATAGAGTATATACAATGACACTTTTTCGATGTTAATACATGTAAAAAAAATGTATACTGTCTATTGAATTGAAATGAATTCGAAAAAAGAAACATCCCCATTTTAATTTATATTTTAATCAATGTATATATGTGCAGTATTATTTTTTACTCATTCGCATTTGTATATATTTTAATATAATCAACTGATATTGAAGTTTTAAAATGATTGGTTTTTTAGAATAATAATATATAATATATTGAAAATGTTTGGTACATTTTTGGTGCCTATGTTATAAAACATAAACTTATAATTAAAATAATTTTTTTTTTTTTACATAAATTGCTACTTTATATAAATGTACATAAAACTATGATGTGTAATTTCATTTCAAATATACGGTAATATTTAGATTAATAGGCAATAAATTTTTTTATATATTATCAACAAATGATTGGTATCCGTTCTAGATAAACAAATACATTTTATCTATAAAAAAAAATTAAACTTTTGCAGTTTGTTTTTTTTTTATTTACTAAATTGATGTTCAAAAATAATATCAATTGACGAATAATATAATTCTCTCTTATACACTTTCTATGTATAATAAGTAATAATAAAATAAATAAATAAATAAATATATATTATTTACTTATGGGTTATTAAAATAAAATGTGAAAATTTATTTACGGATTTTATAACATATTCTTCTCGTCATTGAACCACATAATTTGAAATGATAACAAAATTGTATATCATACAATACAACTTTAACAAAAATATACACAATAAATTTATATAACTTAATCTTATACATTTTAAAAATATATAAAAGAATGTAATTGTACATACAAAAAAAAAACAAAAAAATTGTCCTTTGATCATCACACACATAAAAAAATATAGCACAAATCCGAAAAAAAAACATCTGAACAATGTAACCGATTCACAATTCTATATAAATAAGATGACAGTATTAATAATACAAAGAGAACAAACCCTTTCACCGATTTAATACTTATAAATGTATACGATATATACCATATATATATAAATAGATACAGATTGACATGTATTTTATTTATTTATATATATAATATTTATCTGTGTATCACAAAAAATATATACCATTTTTACCGAGAAATATAAAAAAATTGTTAAAAGTTTTATTGTCAATATTATTTGTACATTGTTCCTATATGATGACAGTACAGTATATGTAACAAACACCTGGGCTATTATATTATAAAGAGATGCCTGCACATCATATTACACACATATTCTATATTGGAGTATATATGTCATTCTAATACGTTTATATATAAAATGTTTACCTTTTCATTCGATACTCATATATGAATACGAATAATTTTATTATAATAACGATTTTTATTGTTATTGTTGTTCTAATTATTTTCTATATATGGTATATACAACTCTGGTTTGCAATTCAAATGCTATTGTATGAGCAATAAAATATGAAATTGAAATTTCATTATTCATATGTTCAAATAAATGGTATGTCTGTCTATCAGTGGTGCGCCTGGTTCACCGCATCAGTAAGAGCACTGTTGCCCAAACATTTTTATAATTTATATATAAAAAATTCAACAATTATATATTTTGTATTTATGTTAAAAAAAAAAAACAAACACATATTTGCTTCAATTCATAAAAAAAAACCAACTCTTTATATCCACTATAAGCGGCTATCAAAATTAATATAAAATGTTATCTATTTATAAATGTTTTAATTTAAAATATCCATATATATGATATCATCGTTATGTATTCTATTCAATATATAAAATATACGATTCTAAAATTAACAGTTCAATAATTTAATTACTAAAACCATAAACCGATTTATATGTTATATTGTATTTAAAGTAGAAATAATATACATACCATTATGATAACGTATACGTTATCTATACAGATGCTTGTATATAACAATGTATTTGAAATTTCAATAAAATCTATTTGAATACTCAAAATTGTTCATTGAGTATTAAGTATTACTTTGAATAGTTATTTTGGAATTTTTATTTTTAATGTAAAATATTTCGTATCTATATGGTTTTTAATATTAATTATAATTCAATAACGCCAATACTCAAATATGCCTTTCTATTATATTCAATATAATATACAAAGGCATGTTTTTGTGTTGTGAATAGTTTTACCAAATCATATCATTTATATAAAATTTTTAAATGGATATTATGCACTTTAGAATAATTTACCATTGAATAAATTCACATTGAAGTAAATTCTTAAATTTTAAATATCCACAATAGAATATTATCAATTTTATATTATATAACAAATCATATATGACATAATCCTCATCATCTTGTAATACATCATAGCACAATGATAAACTATCATATATTTATTGTTTGGCTGGTTACATTCACGATATTTATATATATGGTATGGTTAACAAAAAAATGTTTTATGTTTTTGTTTCCGGTGAGAGTTGGGTAGAGTATTTCGATTTCTTTTTGTTTGTATGGATATTGTATTTATATATAGTCCTTTATTTCTTTTATTTTATATACTTGATATCTGTATACTATAATACTAAAAATATATAAAAGTTATATGCAAATAAATCGTCGTTGTTTATTTATGTGACATTACCGACCTCTACCAACATATACATAACTTATTTATCCATATATAACTATGTTATATTCCATTTTTTTTATCATTCTATCGTATGTATATACCATATACCAGATTCTCTATTCATAACATTGTAACACACATAAATATATGCCTATACAAAAGCAATAGTTTTGTATATATATATATATGCGGTATACTATAATATATACAGTATTTTAGGACTAGGTAGCACATCCATATTTTACATAAAAAACATACGTCTGTATCTTTTCTAATATTTATATATACAATATATAGTTACATAAGTAATAAAGAAAAAAGGTATATATATATATATTATTGTATCTCTGTACTAATGTATACAACATGTATAAAATTATATATACAATATGTAGATATAGGTGTAATAATATATATAGTAGTTATATATGCAATGCGAATGCGATGGTATTGTTTGTAATATAATAAAATACAGGTGTGTTTTCTCTCGCAAACTCAACATATTTATTTTTAGTTTGTTGTTTTCGTTGTTTGGAAGGTTATGTATTTTTCCTTTCCTTTCCTTTTTTTTTTTTTTTTTTTTCGTTCTAGTCTTTTTAGTCTTTTTATATATTCTCTCCGGTGCGGTGTATCTCACATCTGTAACATTATTTTTGTATGTATGTAATGTATACATACATCGATAAATGTTTTTTGTACCAAACGGGAATGTATACATTCTATATATACCATATATACTAGATAAAATGTGGAATGTAACAAAGTGGAAAGAAAAGATAATGGTTATTCCTTTTTTTCGCTTTCTATTATTCTCTTTGACTACACAAATACTTACGTATTGTATTGTATAATATACTTTGGTTTGTCAAGCTGGAAGAAAATAATGTTAAAAGTTGACCCACTGACGTATGTGTTTTTTTTTTTTTTTTGTATTTTATCCATCATCATGCGTATGTGTGTCTCTACATACAGAGATATAATTATTATATATTTAAATATATTATATACCATAGTTATGTATATTTTAGTTTTACTATGTTATAAATATATATATATATATTAAGGTTTAACTATAATATATTACTATAAAATGGTTTATAATCAATCAATCATTTATTTTATTTGACAAATTTATTTTTAAATGGATTATTATTATATTAATAAAATATATATATATATACAGAAATGTACATAAAGATGAAATTTATTATTAATATAAAATAGAGTTTTACATATCTCAGAATAGTCAGAATATATACAAATATAATACTTTAATAAAACGATGGTTCATTTTTTTTTTCCTTAAGCAAGTTTACTAATTTAATAAATTAAAAAATCATTTAAAACTCTATTGTTGATGAAGTGATGATAAATATTTTTATAATATCAAATCAGTCACATATACATAGCGTAAAGATATGGGTTTGACATATCTTATATATATATATTTATATCGTATACATGTACAATGCACATTGATATAAATATATTCGTTTTTAAAAATTTTAATTAATTTATATTTATTGATTTATTTTAATAAATTTAATATATAGTTTGATTTAGTTTTCTCCCTTTTTCTTTTTATAATAATTTCAAATCAATATTTATTATACATTTTGAAAATAAGATCAATTGCAAATGGAATATTGTATATAAAGGAGAGAAAAAAAAACAGCCACTTCAAATTAATGTTATATAAAAATTTCGTTATAGTTATGGTTTCAATTATTTATAATATATACGAATATAAATCATTATTCTTTAATATTATTTCACATTTGCAATTTATTTGAAATTGTATATGGTGCAGCGGTGAGGGTGGTCATATTGTGTATATCCCTTTTGTATCCATATATAAATAATAAATAATAATTCGATAAAGTTAATTTTATTCAAACTGCTATATATACTCGTATGTACACGTTTATATAAAAATTAGATTTGGTAGGTTTACAAATTTATAGCAAATAATAAAATTTATTATTACACTATTTAAATAAAATTGTAATAAAATCGTAACGTTATTTTTTTATTCTTTTTATAATAAATTTTCTTATACTAGAGTATATTTAATAAAAAAAAAAAGGAAGACTTTATATTTATTTCATAATATATAGAAGAGTTTCTTTCTGGACTCTATATAAGCATAGAAATTTCATACATATTATTTCAGTGATTTTTATATTTTTATTTGTTTTACACAATATAACGCCATAGTGTTATTATTTCGATAATATGCTTACAGAAAAATTTAACTACTCTATATTTTAGCTACAAAATTTCAATCTGTGCAGACAATTATAGACAAATTATACAAGGAGACACCGTCGCTATAATGTCAATGTAATGTAAAACTAAAGGCTTTTCAATAATGTCTTTGCTATTATTTATTGTCCAAAATAAAAGGGTGATATTTTTCTTTATCCATGTATATTTTATATATTGCATCTTTTATTTGATCAACAAAAAATCAATAGTATATGTAGAAAATGCAATAATAAACATCAATTTGCACTTATCGTATGCGCGTCATATTAATGTAATCTTTTTCCTTCTTTTATCCATATCCCCAAAAAAAATATATAAAAAATAAAATAATAAAATTAAGTTCATGACTTTCTATATATTTTTATACCGCCTGCTATGCAACCAATGCGTTAAAAATACTAATGTAAACATACATTTATACTCAACATTACATATACCGTATATATATAGATATACATAGAATAGAAAGATTATAGTGTATATTCAAAATTAGATTATTTTTAAGCGATTTTCGCTATATTATAGTCTACCAACTATACCATTCCGTTCTAATTTATTTATATACCGAATAAAAAATATAAAATCCACTAACATTACATGAAAAAAAAAAGAAGAATTCATTTACACCAATATCAGCTGGATATCATATCATCACATTTTATAACTATAAATCAACTTTTTTTTTACTTTCATTTATTTTCATTTAATTAATTTATACGTTTATTGTAAATCCTCTTGTACAATATATATATAAAATTGTATAGAACAGAAAACATATAGTTTTACAAATAGTTCATAAATTACACAAATAATAATGTACTATATATATAAGCGCAATAACCTTTTCATCGTATACATATATTTTAAGGTTAAATAGAAAGTGATATTCAGTGTCAACAAACATATATTTAAAAAAAAAAATACCGTTTGCGTGTTTAAATTTAATAAATAAATAATGAAAAATTACATATTTTATACACCCACCCGCACACACAACATTTTTTTTTTAATAAAACCATATGACAACTTTTATGTACCATATATATATATCTGTAAATTTTAAGGGATGAATACAAAAAAAAAAATACTTTAATTAACTAAATCATAAATATTTGTTTTTTTCTAATATTTGATTTAAAGAATTTTATTTCAATAAATTTACTGTCATCATCCCGCCGCCACAATAAAACCAAAGATTTACAGAAGTCAATTTCCGGATATAATTTTATTTTATATATTTTTATATAACTAACATTACGCATTCCAAAATTTCTACTACATATTATTATTATTATTATATAGTTAAATCACTCTAACATACGCTTATTATATTTATTTTTTATGTTATACATATATTAGTAGACATATTATAAATCTGACGGCAGCGTAACAAATTCCCTTAACTATAATGTTATGTGAAATAATGAATTTGGTAGAAGGAATTATTTTCAATAAAAGTTTTTTTTTAATAATATATGTGTTTACGTTGCTTACATTTGTATATATGTATATGATTATGTATGTATTTATATATATATTAAATGTAATGTTTTAATAAATCCTTTTTTTTATATATTCTCTGTAACTAATATCCTTTAATTCTAGTTACCATTAACAATAACAAATTTCTTTTTGGTACCGTTTCAAATTGTTAAAATTAAATATATAGCCCCTATATGTTAATGGTTAGTGTATCTACATATATATATATATATAATATGTGTGTGGAAAAATAAGCGTCGAGGTGTCTAATATATTGTATAATATATAAATATATATTATATTATAATACGCATTTTATACATTATAATATAATATTTAACCTTTATCATTATTCGTTATCTATATATAATATGGAATATGTATATAGATTTTTGATGTATACACACAATTATTAATTTTTTTTTCTGATTCATTTATGACAAGGTAATTTTTTTTCCATTCACATATTCACAAATATTTATTAAAGGATTTTTGTTAACATCATATTTATATTATATTCCTATCCTATATTAAACATAATAATATAAAATTACAAATATTATACCAGTATATAATATGGATGAAGAAGGCGATGATTGGTTATTCGTATATTGAACGACGGATGGTTATATGTGAAAAATAGTATATATATATATATACAATAAATATAATAAATATCTATATGTAATTTTGTATCGGGGATTTTATTTATAAAAACGAATCTATGCAGAAAAAAAAACCAAATTCTATTTAGAAAAGGTTACGTTTAAATTTATATATAATAAGTATAACTGAAAAAGGTGTGAACTGTTGTCAGGTGATGATATAATAAAATTATTTCCAAAAAATTAGTATATAACTAGAAAATAAAATTAGATAATTTTTATATATATTTATTATTATATTTGTATGTAAAATGGTCACGTTTAATTATAAAGGATATAACCATAAAATTTATAGTACGAGTGTTAGTATTATAATTTATTAATATTATTACTTTAATATGTTATATGTTAAAATGTTTTATGTGTATATTTTATTATGTATATTATGGCTAATATATATAACTGTCTGTATATAATGTAAATAATTTTATCACATTATATAAATTAATAATTCGAAGGTGCGGACAAAAGTTTTTTTTAAATATTGGTACTTCATCATTCTCTTATTTTGTTATGAAATTATGAATCAATATTAACATATATGTTTTGGCTAATTATATTCTTTCAAATTTGATGGTGTCAGGTCATCCATACGAAATGAACTGAATTAGATAATCATAGAATAATAAATATAATTATAATAAATAATTGTAACCACAAATGACATATAAAATGAATATAAGGTTCATAATAAAAAAAAAAAACCGAAAACACAATGCAAAGGAAACATTAAATGAAATGAAATACGAATATAATATTAAATTATATAATATAATATAGAAATACAAAATAACTATAATCAAATAACTAAATATAAAAGGAAACGAACATCAAACAAATTTTTTTTTCTTCTTTTTTTTACTGAAAATATAATTAACTCGCTATCAACACACATCCACAATAGAGATAAAAATACAAGCCAAATGATTATATAAAAAAATTCTTTTGTGTATAGCATTAAATTTTGTAAATTATATATATTTTATATATAGTATATATTGTTTATGGTGTTAATTTTTGAAACATCAAAAATATATATATACATTTGTATGTTATAAATAAAGAAAACAAAGAAGCCCAAATTGATAAGCCCATTAGCTTTTTGAAAGATGAGAAACGTATACATAATAATTATATAAAAATATATAATGGAACAACAACATAATGCTCACGTATACGATGCGTTTTATATATTATATGCAATTATCACCACATCAGTTTTGTATTTTGCCATAAAAACATCCCTATATGTGGATATATTGTAAATAGATATATTATTATAACACGATTATTTTGGTAATTTTTATATATAATGTACATGGTAATGGTTTTCATTGTCGACCGTATTTTATTTTTGGTATATTCGACTACCTTTAATTTAAACGATTTTTTTCTTTTTTATTCAGCAAGATAATATTGCAAATTGGTATATAGTTTATTTTTTGTATTTTGTATTTTGCTCCCAAATGTATGATTTTTTTTTTTTTTTTTGGTTTGCATCAAAATCAATAGAAAAATTACCGGAACTCTGTGAAGATAGAATCATGTTAGTTAGAATATAAATAAAAAATGTTAAATTTCTCCTATTTTAAATGCTTGAAAGTCCGTACAGAGTGGCGATAGAGATCTGATATTTTACCAGTGTACATGATTGGGTTTAACATGCTCCGAAAATGGAAACCTTTTTTTTTTTTTTATTTTATTATACTAAATTGATTTACCCTATATAAGAATGCTTAATTTCTGAGAGTGTATAGATAAAAATTATGATTTAAAATATTATATTAAAATTATCTTATATTTTATATTTTTGTTGTCCATCTTTTAATTGGAATAAAGCAACTTTAATGTAGGTGTATATATAATTCTTCTTCTTAAATATAGTTTTTATTATATTTTATTTGTGACAATCGTTCCATCTTTACTATAAATATCAAATATCATTATATAATTAAATCTTCTGTAGTGCATATATATAGTCGGTAAATATACACCTATAATATATTTATGTGTGTATTAGTATGCACATATATTGTCCAAGAAATATACATATATTGCTTTAAAATTAAGAAAAGGACAATTTTATAAAATCTGTTTTAATTTCATCCATATGTGATTTTTAATTTAAAATAAACATTTTTATATGAAAACAGAGAACGAACAAAGAATGATATAGAAAAATCAATCGAAAAAATAAATAATAATTGATTTTCGTTTTATGAATTCTTTTATTATTATTATTATTATAGTTTTTTGTTGTTGTGATAATGTAAAGAATTCTTTAATATATACGAATAAAAAAAAAAAAAAAAAGTTAATACATATTTTTCAAGTGTTTCCAGACATAAATGCAGCAGACATATAAAGAATTGTATATTTTTATATGTATAATATAGTTATGATGGGGTTATTTTTTTAAGATTGAAAAATAGACAAAAATATATATATTAAACATGGTGTAGTTTTAAAAACAGAACGAGATTGATTTTTAGAATAATTTGTCAATAGTAATGCAATTCGAAAGCTAACAATAATTTGTATTTGAACTTTTTATGTTATATACCATATATATTGAATTTAATTTAAAGTTAATCGACAAGGTTTACAACAGAGGAACTTTCACCATAACAGTGCCCATCGCACACAGTTTACATGTTTTGGATTGATTTTTGAAGGAAAAAGTGTACGTACTAACAAATTTTAACAATTATGACTTGACATAAAAGAAAACTCTCTTGGACAAATCTTATTATAATTACCTATATGAACTATAGCAAATACATACTAAAAAATGACATTAAAAAATCATGTCTTTGTGTATAATGTCTCTATTGGCAACCATTTTTTTTTATTATTATTAACTAAATTTGGTGGTTATTTAAAAAATTACCCTGTATAAAATAGATAAATATATATATTTATAAATAGAATTTTTCAAAAACTGTTTTAATAATAAAGGAAAGGGTTTTTATTTTTTTATTTATTTACTCGTTGTGTATTTAAGTACCACTATCTCTAATAACTTATATATAATATAATATAAAAATTGATTAAATCATGATTTAAAAAATTATTATTGAATTGGACGTATTGAATTTAGATGTTGATGTGTATATATATACAATAAATAAAAGAGACATAACAAAAGGCATATTGGAGGACGACGTATGTAAAGAGAAATTTCAAATACCTAGAGTTCTGAATTTTTTTTTCTTTATGAATCCTTTATTTATTTTTTTTTTTATTCTAATGCGATCTGTGTTAAAGATTAAAAATAATATATATTATATGATGCATATCATATTCTTTTTAAATAAAATATAATGTGAATGCGATAAAATTTAGTTTGAAAAAAAAAATAATAATAATACAATATATAAAATGTGACCCAATACAAAAGGGAGTTTCTATAATTTTTAAGTAGCTAACTTTTCGTATATATATAATTTTATGTACATAAATTAATTTCAGTTCATGAAATGATTTATTCTTTTGTATAACATATTATTTATATAAGAAAGAATATTTATAAATTTAATTGTTAAATATATAACAAACATAAATCTATTTTTATTAATTTTATAATTTTTTGTATTATTATTATTATGTGTATTAGGAAACAGGTTTTTTTTTATTATTTGTATTTTTCTATATCTGAAAAAATACTGCCGGTAATATTAAGTATGGATAAAAATATAAAATTTTACATTTTATGGAGAAATAAAATATATATTTATAGATATAAAACAAGAAAAAAGAAATAAAAAAAACCAACCGTGTGAAATTGTTTGTTAAAATATATTCATTTTATATTTATTTCATTTCTTTAAAATTTAAATTTTGATAAAGAAATTTTTAATTCGTTCCACACTTCTGTTATTTGTACAAAAAAAAAAATTAAAATAAGCATCGGTAAATGAATTTATACAAAACTATTGTATTTAAAATATATATGAGGTTAAGGATTACCTTATTTTTAATTATTGGTGGTCATTTTAAAATACATTTATTATTGAATAGTTTTGTTGTGCGGAGCGGCGACATATACCAAAAAACGATATATAGCTCTATAAAGTTGTGCTGATGCAATATTATATGAATATTTCATATATATACGTTTTATATTGGCGATGAATAAAATAAAATAATACTAGTATTTTAAATCGACAAACTTAAACTTTTTCAAATTAACTCTGTGTGAACTTCTGCTCTGTCACTCATTATTTGTGTACAAATAATGTTTAAAATTTACTATTTCCTAATAGTTTCTCTTTATGTTTTGTATAATTTAAATTCATTTCTTAAATCATGCGGTTAACAAAAGTTGGCTACTCGCTCAATCAATCTCATTAAATAAATAAAAATATTTTTTTAATTTAATTTGTTTATACTTTGGATTTAAAAATATTACATAATTTAATAAATATATCATAGTTTTTGAAATTTAAAGAATTTATATATGTCTATACATTTAAATACATGTGCCACTTAGTTGAATTACAGTTTTCTATATAAACTATTTAATTATATATTATATAGCGTGATGAAATGTAATAATATATATATACATTATATAAAATCAACAAATAAAATGCAAATATATTACAATCAAAATCTGCAAATCAACATAATATTTTCATTAACCTTATTTTATAATTAATTTTATATTACACTAGAATATACTTTAATTTATTATGCAATTATGTGCAATATCCGTTTATATATTGTATATATTTAATATATATATGTATTAAATGCAAAATTTATATACTTATGCCTTATATTCCTTTTATTATACGTATAAAAATTGTATAAAATTGAAATAGGAAAATTATCTAACGTATACACAGGTGTATAATATAGTCCATATTTTCATAAAATGAACTAAATTATTTCTATTTCTTATATATTATATAATGTACTTATTGAATATATACATATTATACGATATACAAATACGATACTATATTTTATTTATATATATATATTAAATATAAGCTCTATTAATAACATGAATATAGCCTTTTGTTTAGGAAAATACATATTAATTGTTTCAATTTTTTTATATATGTATTAAAAATATTAGGTATATAACTTTTTATCCATTGTATTCGTAGTCCTAGTATATATAGAAAGTTTAATTTTTAAAATATGTTATAACTTTTCCTTCCTCTGTATATCTATGGTATAGTTATTTTTTTGGTTTATTTATGATATTCTAACTAATATATGTATACATGAAAATATATTCATATGTGTTATTTAAATATAAAACTATATAACATATAATTATAGAGTAATGAATTATAAATTAATACATGTAGTTTATATTAGTAAGTGTGCGTACAGTTTTTTATATATCCATAATAATTATATAATAGAATTTCTATATATCTATAGTATCAAATATACATATAATTATAACTCTATTGAAAATTTACGAATGTTACAGTTAAACCGTAAGTGACAAAAACTATATTGTAAAATTCATGTATAGCATAAACTCGTACATGTATATATAATATATATGTTATAGTTGAAATTTTGCATCAATTAAATTTTCACATATTGTTTATAATATACATTATTATATATTGTGTAAATGTAATATTCTACATTAAATGTATATATATTATTGTGCATATGGCATGTAATTTTATGACTGAATAATTTTCGACATTTTGAATATTAATTAGTACATCAAATAAACCTGTATACGATTTACATTAATAATGTTATGCACATATATATATATACCATATATATCATACGTACATATATTGCATTAGATATTATATGAATGACTACATATATTATATGGTATGTATACGTTTACATATTATACGTTCACATTATATATACAATTTATTATATTGAAATTTAATTCAAAATCTATGATAAAATATACACCTGCATTTTACCTGCAATCATTATTTAGACTTATGATAAATGAAGGTATATATAACGTATATTTATATATATGACATTATTAGATTTATATTTGGTATATATGGTATATTATATTTTACAATAAATAATTTATTGACACACTATGTAATTTTTTAAAATTTCTTTCAAAATTTCATATCTACTATTCTAATGATTAATTAAACAGTGAAATTTTATGATTTTTAAAACTATATTCTTCATCAATTTGTTAATTTCATGCGATTTATTCCTATTATATATTTATTTAAAAATTTATAAATGGCCAGTTCTTTTCAAAAATTGTGCTAGTCTTGTGTTACTGTTTTATAATATGAAAACTGTTAATTTTACTATTTCAAAATTATCTAATTAATCTGTAAAGAATCACTATAATGCAGCGCGGTATCTGTTTTAAAAATAAAATTTAATGCATATGCTGTTATTAGCAATTATTTTCAAGCCCTTTGTTGGCATTATGTTTATAAACTTATATAGTGTAGATCTCGACAAATTATACTTATTATTATTATTTATACATATACAATATTTTCATTTAAATAATATATAAAATATATCAAATTCTATGAAAAGAAAAAGAAATAATAATAAAACGTTTCTTATAATAATAATAATAATAATAATAATAATATTAAAACTTCCATCAGATATATATTGTATGGATATTGTAGATATATGACATTATTCTATCTGCGTATAATAAACGGTGCAACTAATTCACATATAAACTGTAAAAAAAAAAAAAGAATGTCATTCTTTTTTCGGCATCCTCAGCAAAAAAAAAATGCATAACAATAGAATATTATGAGAAGATTTACTTTAGTATAATAGCAAATTTCAAAATTAAAAACCAAAGATAAACAAATTACCCGAAAATAAAATGAAAAATCTCTTCTTTTATAATTTATACAATATATATAAGTATCGTCTTCATCAAAATATTATGTTTACCCTTCGCATACTTTTTTTTGTTTTCAAGTATTTTTCCTGTTTTTTCTATATTTTTTTTACTGGTTGAGCCTTAAAATAACAAAAGCAAAATAATAATAATAATAATAATAATAATAATAATAATAATAATAATCATCCCATTTAAAGTACTTTAGGTATTGGGATATAAATATACAGTCTCTCAGTCTCTGTGTACATATAATAAAATAATACCTTATGTATATAATTTTTTATTTTCCTATTATATATATTGAGTAAACAACAAGTAGATGGGATCAAAAACTGAAATGATTGAATGTGGATGGATGGTATAATAAATAAGAGTGCAGACAAAAAAAAAATCATAAATGCAAACAACATTCACAACGAATTCATTTATTTGTATCTCTAATCTATATATATATATATATATATCTTTGCAATTACTTATAGGCATATCCCTTTATATAAAATATAGAAAAATATCGTTAAATTAAACTATATTATAAATAAATATTCATCGGAAAAAATATCCGAAGAAGTTATTTAATTAATTTAAAACATGTTCCTTATTTACAAATATCTATCCTATATACAATACATAAATATAAATTATATTATATTATATAATAAAAAAATATATAACTAATTCGATTGAAAGTTCTTTTCATATCAAATTATTATTATCTTATATATTTACATAATTGATTTGTAGGAATTTTCAATCACATTATCATCACATATATTTTATCTATATAAAGTAACGTATAAATATGCGCGAATAAAGACATATTGCGTTCGTTTCACTTATATAAAAATTTAAAAAATAAATATCATCAGCATCTTCTTCTTTTCAATCTATTATAAATTAAAATTTATTCTATATTTTACATATATAACATATATAGTATTATATGCAATATATAACACGCTTCATCTTATTACGATGAGTTTCACTTTGCATCTGCTTCTGCAAATAAAGTTTAAAGTTGTAATAGAATTATTTTCTCTTTGAATATGTATATAATAATATATAACTATATAGATAATAGAGTTAATATATGAAAACTATTATATCATTGTACTTATATATTATGTATACAGCGTGTGTTAAAGGTATTAGTCAACATTACACAATACTGATTTTGGCTGCGTTATATTTTTTGTTAACCATATTTACATAACTACATACGTATATATAAAAATATGCGATTCTTATATAAAACAGAAGAAAATTGAAATCACCTATATTTTCGCTGTTTCGCTGAACAACTGAAATTGTGCACGTATGCTAATATTTTTGCAGATAAGAAAACATAACAAAATAATAATTATTATAGAATTTATCATATAACAGCATGCAGCATCTCTTCCAACTGTTACTATAAATAGCTAAGCGGGTACACTTTAACACATCCTGTATAAATAAAAATATATTTTGAATATTTTAAAATTAAATGCATTAAATGCAGTATATATTGTAGTAGTACTATAACTATAATAATATAATGTAAATTTTAAATTTATATTTTATTATAAAATTATTGATGAATAAGAATATAAATAATAAATTGATGTCGAATGCATAAAATATATTTCAATTATTTAATTTTGTGCAAATATTAATATTATATGCTTCAAAACATGTAAATCTAATTTAATACTCTATGCATATTAAGAAAAGTTTTCCAAATCTTTGTTATATTATTAATACAATATAATAGAAATTTAAAAGTTCTACTAAGAAATTGCATATTTATTTTTTTATTTTATATATTACATTTTTAAAATTATACAAATACATATATTATAGAATACACAAAGTATTTAAGAAATGTAACCGGTCATAATTTTCAATGAAAATTTATTCAATAAATCAAATCATAAAAAAAAAAAACCAAAGTTCAAAAATATATTTATACATTAAAAATGTCCATATTTATTTTTCTATTTTGTGCATGAATACCATTCTCGCATTCTCACTCTAATCATATATCGTATAACAAATATAAAAATTTAAATATTACTACAATTTATATAGAAATATTATTATATATAAAATATAAAACATAAATTAAATTTATTGCATACCATTTAATTGAATGAATAAATTTTTCTAAATAATTTAAAGTTTTTTAACCTATCATTATAATTTATTATTTATTAAATATTAAAATGTTAATAATAATAATAATAATAATAAAAATAAAAATAATAATGATAATGACTTTAATTTTTAATGATTTTTATATGAACGTCGGTATTTAACCCTATGTTAATCAATCATTACCATATAATAATAAAAATAATAATAATAATAATAATTATTATTATTATTATTATTATTAATATAATATTACGTCTATTCAAAACAAATATATAATCGAAAAAAAAATGCAGAAATTCTATTCTAGTTATATATATTAACTATAAAATTTATGTACTCATATATTTTAACACAACAACAACAACAACAACAACAACAAAAAAAGAACAACAAACACGTATTGGTATATCGAACAGAATTAAAAAGACGAAAAAATGCTGATGTATTTAATAAGAAACATTCTTTTTTTAATCAGTTAATGATGAAGTATTTAATTTATGATGTGTATAAATATATATTAGCAACCATACACATATACAGTATAATCTATCAAAGCCCATTCTATATATACAATATATATAATAATAATAAAACAAAAGTGAAAATTTTATCAACTCTTCATCTTTCCTATATATATATTTTTAATAGCTATAGTAAAAATTCGCATAAAAAATAATAAAGTTTTGATCATAAAAAATGTTATTCTTTTTTTTTCTTTCCATCATAAAACTTAATTATTATATGTATTCATATATAAATATTGTACTGTAAATAATATATAGGTATGGTATATATATAATATATAGTCATAACTAAATATATTGTCTAAAAATTCTTTAAAAATGTAATGTCTATAAAATGAATATTAATACTTCAAAATTTAATATTAATAGCTATATTACGCGTATATATATAAACCAAATCACTACATCTATATAAAAATATATAGAATTTATATATTTAACTCTACCATATATATATATATTATATATATGGTATATGAGTGTACATACATAGAAATATATATAGCTTGTCGTATATAATAAACATTTATATATATATGCTTAATAATAATTAAGTTGAATGTTGTAAAATATATATATATATGTATACCATCATATATATAATAACAAAAATAACAACAACAAAATCAGGAACAAAAAAATTAGAAGAAGAAAAATTCTATAATTAATAAGACAAGAAATTTAACGATGAGTAAAACACATTTTGTGGTAACACCTTTTAATTAACTTCATATATAATGTTATATATATTTTATACATATTATTATATATAGGTGTATTTGAGTTATATAATGTAAAAGCGGTATACTATATATATATATATATGTGAAGCAACAGCCAGAGCTAAGAAGAACAGAAGTAACTATGTAATATGTTTACGTGTATATACACATACACCTAGTTAGTATAATTTTGAAAAGAAAATATGACACTTTTAATGTTACAGATTTAGGTAAAGTGTTATATGTTCATATTATGAACAATATAATAATATGTTCCTGAGTTAATGTTGTTGTTTTTGTAGTTACCATATATATATATATATACTGTGTTGTTGTATGTATTTATGTATGTACATTTATATTTTTTTTTCTACTTTTGGAGGGTATATACACCTACATTATAACATATTACACATATATGTTATGTACGTAATACATTGGAATAGATAATGGAGATTTATGAGATTTTTATATATATATTTATGTTTGGTTTTTGGGTTTATATATAATATTTTACATCACGTAGAGTTACAGTCAACTGTAATAAAGTGGTGAATAGTATATATTATATATTATGTGGTATTTATAAATAAATGTATGTATATGCATATATTGTATATGGTATAGGTTATTTATATAGTTATGTTTGAGAACAACAAAAATATTATATGTATATAGTTTTATTTTTCTATTTTTTTTTGGGATCGACAAAACACAAAATATATATATAATATCTACATATATCTTTATTTATTTATATATACCTCTCTGCGTGTATATAAATATACCATTTATACATTTATATATATATATATACAATATATAATGCGGATAAGTTATAGTCGATTTGTGTCCTTGTGTGGTTTATCATCCATATTTATATATAGATATTTACTTGACTATATATATATTATATATAAAATAAAATAATCTTCTACTTTTTTTTTCTTATTTTTGACTTTTATACTGTTGTTATCTCAAAGTTTTGGGGTTAAAATATATTGATTTGTATTTTTATTAGTTTTGTATTCAATATATACATATATATATATTTGTAATATGTATTAATTTTTCATATACTCATAAAATATAAATATAGCACAGATGCTACTTGGGAAACATTATCTCTGTGTTTTTATATATATTGTGTATACGCGTATTTTATATATACAATATGTTAAAATGAAAATTTTGGAAAGCCAAAAACACAAAGGATATTAGAATTTTGCCCGATGTAAGGAATTTTTTGTTGCCGATTTCGTTTGGCGTAAAAATATATTAATGTTAGATGGAAGTGGATTATACATAACTGAAATGTTTAACGTATTTTTATTTCTGAACCCAACATTTTTCTAATTTTTAAATTTCACATCCATTCAATAGCAGAACTGATGTTTAGACATTTTAAATAATATATATTATATAATATAATATTGCATACAAGTTCTTTGTATTTTTATTTAATGAAACTTACCTTAACTTATATGTACAATTGTTTCCATATTTTTATATATATATATATATAATCCACAAAACGTACAGGTTTTATCAGTAAATTCAGTATAATATGATACATTTCTGATTAAATTTCGTTGCTATCTGTTTCTGTAGTTTTACTGAAATGAAAATAGAAAAATGATTACTATTATAGTATAATTTTTTCACTATTCAAATATATACCATATGTTATAATAATGCAAGAATAAATAATAATAATAATAATTTTATTAAAATAATACGTTGCACAGAAACAACATTAGTTTATACATATCTAATATAATGTACAAAAGGAAATTTATATTCCATTGAGAATTACCATATAATATATTCATATACTATATATATATATATATATATATATATTATATATACGATATATATTGTGTATTGTATATAACATATGTATTATATAAAATCTATTGTTGCATTTCATTGATTATTCATTTCTTATCATATTAAAAGATTAATTAGCATGCAGATTAAATATTAAATAAATATTGCATAATAAATATAAATAATGTTAAAGATAATTATCCATATCATCAAAATGGTTTTACTTTTATTTAATTGAAAATAATTATAAATTAAAAATTTTCAATTTAAATACTTTTGGGAATATTGGATCAGACCACAATTTGCTTACCGTTTCGTGTGAGTTTATAACGAGTATATATAGTATACGAGTTGATTAGTCAGACATGCACCATATCATCCTTCACAATATTGCCGTCAACTTGGTATATTACAAGTATATGAATATATGATAGTTATGAGTGAATCGTGGGTTTGTTTATATAGATATTTTTTATATCTAAATAATGTACAACAGTGAATATATTTTCTAAGATGTTTGTTATTTGATTCCCTGCTAAACGAACGAATTGTAATTAAATTGCGTTATTTTTATTATGAAATATTTACTGAAACCTTTTTCTAATGTCTATACTGAAATTGAAATCATAACCTTCTGATTGACTAACATATGCTAGCTTTAACCCTCCTATTTTAATAATAATATTAATATTATTACAATATATAAATTTCGTTTTAAATTTCTCATTTATTTTATATTAAATATATATTTGTTACCGTTTAACTAAATACAACGCATTCATATGAATATATCTTATTCCATATATTATATATAAAATAAATAAACGCAATATACATAATTCATAATCATAATCAGTCATTTTATAAATTTAATTATATGTTTGTATAAATTATTTGAAAATAAAAAAAGATATGTAATGTATATCTACATACTCTACATACAATATATGTATAAAGTATAAACGTTTGTCTATAAATTTTAATAATAACCTCAGCAAGCAGTATTTCAATTTAATTTTTCCACATATACGAGGTGTGACTATATAAAATAACGAGATTGATGGTTCTGCACAAGAACTATGCATGCATCAGATTCGTATGTAAATATGTGGCACGTCGCTTCATGAATGAACCTCACAGACGAAAACTTTCAGCAGGAGTGTTTTGAACAACGGAAAATTTGCAAGGAGAGTTGTAGAGATAGAGCATTGGATGTACATTGAATGGAATAATAACTAAATATTATATAAATAAATAAATAAAAATGTTTTAATACAACATTATATAGGCTTGTTATTTTATAGCCACACTTTGTTTTGCGTAAATAAGTATACACACAATTTAATGCGGTAAGAATTGTACACATAAAAATATTTTAAATTCCATTTTAAAATTTATTTCTCGGAAAATTATATGTTTTTGTTATATGAACCGCATATATATAGATATACCTTATGTTAATGTGTATATTCTGTAACATTTTAGGTTACTTTAAGAAAATTCAAGGGATTGATATAATGATGGTGTTGGTTTATGTATGAGATTTACAAATAATTTATATTTATACATATATATTTTATACGAGTAACATACAACAAATCAACGTTTTTCTTTTAACATGTATATTTATTATTATTATTATTATTATTATTATTATTATTATTATTTTTTCTTTGTTTTACTTATTTGTTTTTTGGAAAATTTTAGGGTTTCAAAACGTATAAATTATTATATACACACACACATATTTAATATGTATAATTATTTATAATTATATGTATATGTAAAATAAATATGTATATATTATAATATATTGTTATACAGAGAAAGTATACATGGCCTAAAGCAATTCTTAATTTTACTTTATCATGCGTTCTTTATCTTATGATGTATTATATAATATATTGTATTATATATATACATATATTATATAAATTTAAATATGCTATATAACTATATAAATTTCCATATATATATATTATCATACATTAAAATATAAATTTATATTACCATTTTTATATATTATTTTACAGAGATAGTATCATAGAAATGTTGTTTATATACAAAATATATATGTTTAACAAAATTTCTATGTACATAGTAATATTAATTTTTTTAATATATTATATATATATATGTATATGTATATAAGCAGAAGAAATGTATATAACTACAAATACCATGTATGTCTAAAAAAAAAGTATATAGATAAATTAAACTTTGACTTTTCTCGCAGATATACAAATTTATATGTATATTGGATGTATGGGAAAACCTTTTCCATGCTATTTAACTTTAGCCCATTCATTATTTTACATATGTATATAAATATATATATATTTTAAACTTGTATATATGTACGAATATATCTTATATATTTATACTTGTATGGCTATATATATATAGTTAGTTATATTATGTTGCTATCAATATATATATGTATATTTGTATATATAAATATATATATAACATATGTGACAACAATGATAATATACTAAATAAAAATACTAAAAAGAAAAAAAAAAATATCTAAGATGACAATAAAATTTTTCAATTCCATTATTATTTATTCGGTTGGTTTCCGTTTGAAACCGTCAGCATGTCTCTTTTATATCATTCAATATATATTTTTGTTCATATTTGTATAATATGTGTACTCTATATATAGATACAAATTTTGTATATTTTATATATATGTATAAGAGTTGAACTTTTTCCATTACAAATTTAACAAATTTAAGGAGTTTCATTTTTTATTTTCCAAATAATATATTTATATATATATTTGTAAAACTCATGCTATTTACACCCCAACATCACACACACAACATCACATGTATAAATTTACATTCTAACAGCTTATATATTATATAAAAAATGTGCGAGTATATAGTATATAATAAAAGAAAATTCACACACACAAACATGTGCAATTTTCTTTCGTTCGTTTTTTATTTTTTTTTTTCTTAAAACGGAAGATACTTCTATATTTATTTATATGTTCTCGTAAAAAAAAATAAATCGAAATGAAAAAAATAAATCATTTCAATAAGAAAATATATATATATATATGGAGAATATTATTCCTTTTTCATGGTTTTGAATTTATTTAGCATGTTGAATATAATATCAAAAATTATTATATATACAATATGTTATTAATATCACAGGTTTTTATTTGTTATTTATTTAGTAGAGCGAATCGAGGCAATTTCGTATATAGGCTTATTAAATGTAGACATAGTCAATTTTATTTGTAGTTTATGAAAGTTTTCGATTAGAATGCAGAAAAAATGTATTTTATATAAATGAGTGCTTGTAATAATATACGTTGCATATTCGCAGAGCATCCATTCCGAGTTCTCAGTAGTTTTCTTATTAAATGTATGCGGATAAGAATTTGATTTATTGACACCATTTATAACCTTCTACCCATAGTCGTATAGGATATCAGTTAGTCTTTTCCTTAGAAATAATTGCTTCACACATTTTTTTTTTTCCGATATGTACCAGGGTTTAATCAACACAGTCAAAATTAGTAATTACTAATTATTGTTTCATCAATCGATTTAAATGTGTGTATTGCATTGGTAATTATATTTTATTGTAATCTTCATATATGATTTGTTGACTTATTTAAAGAATGATTATTATGGATAATTATATGTATTATTTATCAAAATTTTAACTGTGTGAAATACGAAAAAATATTTCATAATAAAATTATATTAATATATAATTAAAGATTTCACTATATTTGTTAATCCATTTGTATATATATTTATTTCTTCTTTTTAATTGATTTCGACTTTGCAATAATATATATTCTAAACAGATCAAAAGTTAATATTTAGTTGGAAATTAAAAAAGTTTTCTATTAGTAATATATTTGAAAATATATATGGAAAACTTTTTATCCATTTCTGTTTTTTTTTTTTTTTTTTTATTTTAAGCAATTTAAGTCTCTATTTATATTAAATATGTTTATGTATGAAAAGAAAAAGAGATTATATATACTTTAATCAATGTACATTGTTCATATATATATAATACAACCAAAAATTTTGTTTCTTATAAATTTTGTTGTTTCAATTTATAGGTGCGCGTAGATGTTATTTTATGAAATTATTATATATTTATATATTTTTTCTTATATCTATATTAAATAATTCATAGGTTTTACTATTATATATATATAATTCTTATATATTTATATGTATATTAAAGTTAATTCTCTTAGGAATTTAAAAGCTACCGAAACAATGAGTACTCTTGTATATATATTATATTGTATATATATATATATATATATATTACCCCCATCAACAAAACATATTTCCATATTAATAAAGATTTAATAACATATAATGCACATAATAATAATAATAATAATAATAATAATAATATATAAATATAATATATGCAAAGTTCGGTTGGGTTTTTGTGTATATGGAAAAAATGTCGGTGTAAAATATATACCTATATAACATTATACATTTTTCAAGTATAAAAAATATATAAAAAATGAAAGAAAATTGATCAACACAGCGGAAAATATTTGGTTTATGAACAAATTTTCTCTATACATATATATTTTACTTTATATGCCTACGTGTACGATAATATAATATAATAATAATAATAATAATAATAATAATAATAATAATAAATAATAATAATAAATAATATAGTATAATAACATGACTTAAATATATATTTTAGCATTACATATTAAACATATATATATATATATGTATTCAATGAAAATATATATACGATGAGATTGTTTTCATCGTCATATATGTGAATTGTAGATATACGCCGCCGATGATGACGATGTGTTACGTAAAAAGTATATGTTGTTAGTTAGCTATAGATATATGTTTTTGTACATATAAACTTATATAGAATAAAAATTGTAAAAGAAAAAGTAGCAATATTTTTTTTCTTCTTATTTTGAATATATATGGTATAAATGTATGAAGGGGGAAAAGTGCCATATAATAATTTTATATAAGACATAAGATTGATTACTTATATAAGCTGGGATTTGTCTAATTCATTTATTTTATGTAAAAAATTTTCTTCATCGTTTCCACATATTCGTATATTTATAGTTGATACAATACCAAAAAAATATATTCATACATATATATTAATATTTATGTCCCTATTCGATTGTATACAATATTTTTGTACAGGGTATTTTAAGAGGTACCCATCAACGATAGAACGCTGCTATTATATACGTTGAAATTACCCAAAGAACATTTTTATATTTATTATATGCGAAATATACTGTAATTTATTAATATTATTAATATTACGAGAAAATTTCGTTGAGGTTGTATTTCGATACAGTAATTAATACTTAATATTCATTAGACTCAGTACTACGGTTTCATTGGTTAGTAGCTTTTAATACAACCTGAATATAATTTTCACTTCACTTTTATGCTATCTACTTATACTGTTTTGTTATAAATACTGCGGCTATATTTATTTGTATGTATTTTACATATATGAATGTGTGCATAAAAGCTTAATTTTTTTATGTTCTCAAAACAGAAAGCTTAATAGAATATTAAATAATAAAGTTGATAAAAATTTTTGGTTCTAGTTAATTTTAATAATAAATAATTTTTTTATGGTAAATAAATTTAAAATACAATTTTTGATGCGGTTTATTTTTTCATAAATATAATTTACTCAAAAATATTTAAATTGAAAACAACAATTTTCGATTGTAATTTTTATTTGATTCCCTGCAATCTGAATAATCGTTAAGACATTTTAATAACTTAATAATTACAAATTAAAATTGTTATACAGAAATATCGAATGATTACTTTCAAATCAATTTTCAGCGTACATTTTAATATAGACAAAACAAATATTACATTTAATATCGATATGTTATCGATTCAATCAAATTAATTTAAATTTAATTATTATACTATATAGGGTAATTATAACCATTGGATATATTGCGGGGTACTATGGAAATAGTTTACGAAAAATATTATTATTAATGCCCGGCATTAAATAATCAACACAGTTTTTTTTTTATAATATATAATTCAAATTTCAATTTGATTAAATAAGAAATTATTTTATGTCATCGCATATGTTAATTTTATTACTATACTGTATTTTATGTAGTTCATCATCATTTTCTTTTAAATTTGTATTTTGAAATTATTTCATTTATACCGAAACATTTTTATATAAATGTAAATAATATTTACTTTTTAATATACATTTACATTTTATTATGTAAATAAATTTGAAAAATAAACTGACAACATAAAACTCGCTTCGTTAGCATATATAATATATAAATGTAATTCAATAAGTGAGGGAAAAAATATCACACAAAAAAAATACCATAATGATAATGTTGATGTTGAGATGTGTGGCACCTATTATATACATCATCTAACACTATTTTACACTTACATTTCAATTCAATATTATTCAATAATAATGTTAAAATTCTTTGATTTTTATTTTTCTTCATTTTGTTGTACCATTTACACAAATCAAATCAAATGCGATTATTTTCGATAAAAATTTATATAAAATATATAAAATAATACAATAAATTTTCTATACATTCAATATATTGTTGTATAAATTATTAATAAATATTTTGTAAAAATAAAATATGAAATAAAAAAATGAAAATTTGGTATTGAAAAGAATGACATAAAATTTGTCAAAAATATGTATATAAGAAATTGCATTTACATAAATTTGTATCACGTGAAAAAGTTACAATATTATGTATACCATATATAGAAAAATCACGCACACAAAGTGTATATATATATCGAAATTTTACATTAATTTTTGTGTTACATATGAATGATTGATGATGAAAAAAGTATGTATAGAATTTATATTTTCTGTTATATATTTTTATGTTGTCGTACTTCTTTTGTCGCATGTACTTCATATATACCTATATAACTTGCATGCATATTTATATATATACATGGAACAGCTGAACATCTTCATGTACAATGGGATGTTGGCTGCTGGTAACAAAACATCACTTATCTTTTCTGACATTATGTATAACCTTATAAAACGTATAGTCGTCGTCACTTTCGCCCTTTATCTATACATAATATATTATGTATATATTTGCTACTACCATATATTTATATATATATATTCTATTATTTATTCAGTAAAATTGCGAGAAAATGTGTAAAAATAAACAAAGGGAAATGCAAAAAAAAATATATAAAAATAAATAATTCGTAATAATCAAGTATATGAGTAGTATTATAAATAGAAAATATAGGATAAATAAATAATGTTCTATTCTATATTTATGCGCGTGTAATGCAAAAGAATATAAATGTGTATGCATCTATGTATATGCGTATTATTCTCTAGAGAGTTTGGAAGAATTTTTAAATTTACAAAAAAAAAAATGTATCTGAAAATTTAAGAAAATCGAAAATTTCAAAAAATTGCAACAAAACAATGTAGACATTATATTTATACTCGTATATATTTAAATCGTTTTATTTTTTCACCACTAAAAATGTCATTGGAATATTAAATCACTGACAGACATTTATAATATACATACAATATTAATTACTATGAAATATTTTAATGTGACCCATTACATAAATATATTAATTAATTTAGCTGTGGAAAATTTTCTGATGGACACACTATTAATATTATTATTTTAATACAATAATATACCGGTATAAACAATGATTATGATTACACATATAAATTCAACAAATTTATAGTCAATGAAAATAGTTATAAAATTCTAAAAACTTTTAATTGTTTTTCGTTTCATATAAAATTTAAATATATTGTAAATAATTAAAAGTTACATTATACAAATATAATACATTATTAATTATATGTAAAATATTTTAATTTACTAGAATAGTAAATCGCATTACTTATAGATATCAGAACATGGAAAATATATATATTTACTTATTTTCTATATCATATAATAATAAATATGTATCTATAGACAACATTAAATAAATATTACAAAATATAAAAACTTGTTTGTGAGCTTTGAAAAATTAGTCTATTCAATTATATATTTTTATATATTGGAGTACGTTCAAAGAAAACTTTTGTACACAATTTTAATAATTCTTTGTATTTATTTATTTAATATATAGGATATAGACTATTGTATATACAATATATTTATAAATAAAATGAGTTGCTTTTAAAAGAGCTTTAAAATTTTATATATTTATTTTGTGTTAATAATACGAATGTATATAGTAAAATAATTTTAAACGTCTGTATTTTCAAAGACATAGTATTTTATTTACAACCATTTAACTAAACTATATGTTATTTGTATATATTCTATACATATATGTAATGTACATGTACTTGAAGTATAAGTATAATGTGTATATAGAAATATATGTATTTGTTTGAATTAATTAGATGTCGTTTCTATAAAATAAATAAATAAATAAATAAATGTGTTGCAAATTCTATTTAAACAGAGTTTTAGGTAATTATTATATAGAATGTAAATTATTATTAAGTATATTTTCCTTTAATTAACTAATATGTTCATTGACATTTTTCATAGTACATCCTTAGCTGTATAGGTAAATTAGTTAAAACATCCTAAAAAAATTTAAATATATAACTATATAAATTATCACTCGCTGACTCTACAATCACATGATGTAATTTTTAAAACATATTTTTTTAAAGAATTTTTAATATAGAAATTGAAAAATTTATAATTTGAACGTTTACTTATGGGCCACATTTTAATAAATAGAAAATAACAAAAACCTATAATTTTTATTATTATTATATTACACCCTAAGTCAAATTATTTCTATAATGGATATTATTTTTTGGCTTTACAACTTTAATAAATTATAGGCCTAACCTTAAAAAAAAAACATCATTTATATAAACAAAAACAACAGTTTAATGTTTTCCTTTACGCGTAATGCTTCAGTTTTGTTATTATATTTATATAAATATATATTTATATTACACTGTTATCAAAATGGATTAGCCTTCTATATATATATTCGTATATCTTATAAATGTTAAAGTTACTTTCTCTCTATATATAATACAATATTATATATATAATATACTTTAATACACTATTATATATGGTATATATAGAATATTCGACAAAATAAAATGACTGACAAAATTGAATGGATATAAATGATGTGTCGATATATAATAATTCAAAATATATTCTAAACACATCACATAACGTTTATATAAATATTTACTATTATATTGTAGAGAATATTTAATATAGCTGATGGTAATACAACGTAGACCAATATATAGGCACATTAAACACTGCACATAAATGGGTAAAAAATTTTTTTATATTATACTTGGAAAAGTTTTCATATATTATATTTATATTTATACTTACTTGTATTGTACATATACATAACTCAATATATACATTTACTTTTCACAATCAAATTTTCTAAAAATATATTGTATATGCATCACGCAGTATTCGGGAAACAATAAATATAAAATTCAGGAAATAATAAATTTTACTTTCTATCCGTACACTCTCTCCACCCCTTGTTATTTTGCATTTTATACTCTTACGCATATAACATTGTTTTAGTCAAACAAATTTTATTTGTTTATGTCAAGTGCATCTATATATATATACTTGTACTTTAATGTATACTGCAATACGACAAACGAATAAATATTATTAGACTATATACAAAAAATATACAAATTATTTGCTTACAATATATATACGATGGCTAAGAAGGTGATGGATTTATAAATTATATAGAAATATAAGGTAAATAAAAAAAAATATACTTGTACGAAAACAAATAAATAACAAAATAAATATTTAAGCAACATATAATATTAATAATAAACAATATTGTCGAATCGAAATTTATACGATAAAATTAATTATATGTGTTTATCAAAATATTATCCATATTCTCACAACATTGTTTTGGAAATGTATTTTTGTGAAAACCGATGTAATAAAATACGATACGGCCTAATTCCTATTTATAGTTATATTTTTTTCAAGAATAAATTGATCGTAAAATACGTGCGTCAATAATTTTATTTACTAATAGTTTTATATTTTAAATGTGAATTTGTTGTAATCTTGTCAATCAAAAGTGATTTCCGTTCAACGAATTATTACACATAATATAGTTTAATATATTAAATTTATTTATACTCGTATTTCTATATATTATATATATATATATATGTATTAATAATAGTATATGTCAAAAACAAACAAACAAACCTACAATTATATATTAACCATAATATGTTTAATACATAATATAAATTATATGGAATGTCTGAAAGAGGAAATTGTATTAAACAATTTTGGAAATTTTTATCTAATCGAATAATAACTTGATAACAATAAATGAAACATAAGACCGATTTTATATGAAACAAAGAAAATTTACAAATATATACAATGAAAACCTAAAATATCCGTTTTCAATTTATTATATACGGGCAAAATTTATATAATATACAGACACATGCTATATATAAATATAATAGTGTATTATGTATTGTCTGTCTAGCCATAATGTTTAACAAAATAGAAAACCCAAAAAACATTGTCAACAATTAGATCTAAATGTATATACACTGTTTTATAAACATAAACCATATGACAATAATATAGGTATTGAGCTATAAGAATATTATATGCGAATGACAACTAGAAAGTTATATACATTTACTGTGCCTATATGTAAACCAATAAAATGTCCAAGCAAAATTAACTCATTTATTTCTATTGAAAGTCTATTTCATCATTATATAATAACCCAAAAACTAACAATTGATAATGACAAACATTACATCAATCCCTCCCATACCCATACACACAATCATATTATATATAGAATATCTAAATTCAAACTACGCACACATATAAACATTTTCAATATATAATATAATAATACTATAAAATCGTCATATATGTAGGGGGTGTTTTTGTTATATGTATATAGAATGGAGAACAAAAAGAATGAGTATAGGAAATGTGTAAACTTGTAATTTAAGGATTTTCTATATTACTAAAACAAACATGTTCGATCAATCATTTATATTCATTTCCTATACGTATTATATGGTATATATTATACGATATATGGTATATATTATATTATAATAATATTTTATATTCATACCGCATGTAATAGAACATATACCAAATATATATAAAGAATTTCAACACGCATACAAATAATATTTGTTAATGACTTATTTATTTATATGTATACAGTTAAATGTATATAATCAATAAATTTGCATGTTTCTAGGGTAATCGGTCATTCATATTCATTATATTATATATATATATAATATGGTGATTGTCCTACATATATGAAAACATTGTTTACACATATATACTAATATACTTTTTCTTTTAGCACTTTCGATAAACATTGTGTTTGCAGTAAATAATTATAAATACTCAAAATTAAAATTGATTGCTAACGATTTTTTTCATATTGGTTTTATTTACTTTTAAATATCATTACTACGTATATTAAAAATATGTTCAGTCAATGATACAGTTTCAATGCCCGAAGTAGTTAAAAGAAATTTTTCGAATTTTACATTTAATATATATAATTTAATATTAGTATATCGAAAATTCATTGTTTCATTCCAATGTTGTTGAATAATAAAAATAATACTATAATAATTTTATAATAATAATACAACTGCGGTTAATATTAGGTATAGATATAAATATACAGCAATCAATTAATGTCCTTTATATATATTGTATATACAATAGATAATTACATTTCTTGAAAATTTAATTTACAATTTAATTATCGAATACTATATAACCTTGTAGTGAATTGTTTCTGTGGTAAAATTATCTGAAAATTATTGACTAGCTCCAATATTACTATATATTTATATATATATATATATATATATATATAGTATATCCTTAATTAGATTGAATTGAATATAGTTTCTCCATATGATAATACTTGTGTATAATGATTCTGTGCATTATATTATACTATACATTATAATATATATCAAATTCCCTATATAAACATGATATAGAACAAGAAATATACATGCATTTTCGCAAATGTAATTAAGGTTTTGTTGTTATACTCATATATATGTGCATACAATGTACATATATAAATATAATGTTATGTACATGTGCTTATCTTATACATATATATATATATATATAATATGTACATAGAACGCTAAAACATAACTCTCTACATAAAATATTTAAACATTATACAGCCATAAATAATATACGGTATAATTGTCCTGCAAAGTGCAAACACAATGTCTCTCTGAGGTTATTTGTTGTAGCTAATTAACCATTAATTACTTTTATGGAGATCATAAACCAATTTCTGTAAATAATTATATCAATATATATGTTATATATTAGTGTAAACATACACATGTATGGAAATCATTATATGGTATATCTATATATATATGTTATATGTTATATATACCTAAACCATATACATATATAAAATAGATATATAAATATAAATAATTCTGATATGGAATTAAAACAGATAAAATTCATACCATATTCTGTATATAAACATATATGCATTTATACTAATATAGTCTATAATGTTTATAAAGGGAGATAAATTTTACCTTAGAGTTATGTATTGTATATATAATATTTTTGAAATGTAGAAAGGGTTCTATATAATATTGCTATTAATATTATTATGTATTATTAATTATATTTATATATATATATATATATATATCGCATATGTTACATTTTTATATATATTAGCTTTATCTATCCGTAATTGAAGGGCAGACATATTTGTCATAACTCAAACGGGTCCAGATTGGCCAGAAAAAATATATAAAAAGTTGAAAATGTAATTAAATTATTTAATTATATATGAATATATATGGGTTAACATATGTAATATAATATTTATAAATAAACTGCGAATTATATATTTATGTATATTATTGTATATGTTTTATAATTGTAATTATACTATAATAAAATTTAATATTATTATGTAATGTGACTGTGAATATATTTAAATAACGACAAAAATATGTATAAAATGTACACATGAAATACATACAATATACAAATAAATATAATTATATGTAAATTGTATGATCATTACATTTTACTTTACTATACGCACATACAATACATTTATTTAATTGTTGCGTATATATATTTATTTGATGGTTCATGTATTTTAATTTGTGGTATACAATATATTGGCATAAAATTATTATACAATATAAAATTAAAAATTTTTATAATGACTACGCTAGATATTTTTACCTAATCACATGGCATTACATATACAATTGCCATGATTATTAAACAAAATCGATAAGTTTAATTTTCAAATTATTTTATTATCGTGAACAAATATTTTTAAATTACACAAATTTTTCTAATTTTTAAATAATACTACTTCATTATATGTACTTCATATATAGAGATAACCAAAAATAATATATACCATATATAGAATTAATAATAATATTATAAAATTCATATAAATTGTTATCTTCTTTTTCATATTATTATATATTTTTTATATAAATTGTTATTTTCAATGAACAACCGCTCTTCGTATCCGTTCTATTATCTGATATTTCTATATATGCAATGTAATATATCAATATATGTGTATACAGATACAAATATTCATATACATTTTCAACGATATCATATCATTATTATATCATTGTAATAATCACAACCTTTATCCAAAACTATAAATCAAATCATTTATGAAAAATATATGTCAATTACATTCAAAATGAAATTTTTCTCAATTTTCTTCAAGATATAGTCATGTAAATGTTATATGTACAAAACTTATATATATATATAAATTACACTTATACCATACACTTATTGTATATTGCCTATAGCTACACCTAAATATATATATATGTGTTGATAAAAATAATAGAAAATGAGGAAAATCAATGACTGAAAATCACATGTATGTTCAATTGTATATATATATATATTGTATATATATCTACATTTCCTGAAACATATAGTTAAACATGAATTTTCTCTTCACATTTATAATAGTAATACAGTTCACTCTATACATGTAACATTACGTTTTTATATGGTATATTCACTATACTAATATGTATAACAAACGAATGCGGTATTGTGTGTGTATTAATATATCCATTATTATATATGTTTTATATGGAGGAGTATAAAGACAGTCACATAGTATAATATTATATATATACTATATATTACATTACATATATATGGTATATACTGATGTAATAATAGTTGAATTCACCTATTCAATAGTGCAAAGATATATTAAGATATGTATATGGTATATAATATATGTACTCTATATATACAAAGAACATTTAGTGTCATGTGTTTTGTATATATAAAGTCACATACAAATATGTATAGTATTAGTAGAGATATATGAGGCGACATCCGACTTTAGATTACTGTGTATATGGAAAACTGTATTGATATTCATATACATACTATATATATATATATATATATCACCATTCAATATTGACTTCAAATATATATATATATATATGTATAAATATATATATAGTCAGTACAGAATCATGTTGGGGCAAATGTCACCACCACATACCATGTGTGCGATGATACAGATATATTTATATATATTTTTAAGCAACGCGCGGGTTGTTTTCTATCACATGATATAGAAATATATGAATCCCCAACATAAATATATATATATATGTGTGTCTTTTTTTTTTCTATAAATTTATAAATATATGTATGGGAAACCTCAAACCCGATGAAATAAAATAAAAATAGTATAACTAAACCAAAACCGAAAAAAAAAACCGAAGAGGGATATAAAGATATTTCTTTTCTATATATATTTATAAAAGACTTGTAACTATTTTATAGATTCTTCTTTTCATTCTCTATATATATATATTTATTTTTTCTATATATCTATTTATATAAATATAATTTTTTATTTATTTTTTTCCAAAAAGATTTGTGTGATTTTTGTCTTTATATATAATCTTATATACGTATAACGCAAGGAAAAAAATTTATAAATAACTATGGTTCTTGTATTTGTTGTTATAATGCTATATATACCATATATATATATATTACCGTGGTTAGGGGTATACAATATTTATATATATATCAAGTGAAAATTAATGAGTCAGTAGAATTTTCTCTATATTAATTTTATACTATTGTACTGGCAATGTCTTTTACCTCTATATTTCTAAATTATACTGTATATCCATATATTTATAACATACATATATAGAGTTTAGGTACATGTTATATGCACATATTTTTATCAATGAAATTTTTCAGAAGAATATAAAATAGATAAATATATATATAGAATCTGATCATATACAAAAAAAAAATGTATAAATAGATAATAATTCGATCGTGACCTGCAAATTCTATTTCTATATGGATACAAAATATTCTATATACATATTCGTATATGTAATTTCATGAATTTTGATATAATCATTTTAAATATAACATATACGCATACTCTATATATATATATATATATATATATAGCGAATAATATTCAACGAAAGATATCACCGTCACATATATGGAAAGATTTGAGATTTCTCCACATTTATAAGGGAGAGAAATGTGCATAGTCACATTAAAATATACCATTTTTTTTATGTTTTTTTACAAAATATGTATGTGCATATAATATTTGTTCCTATGTGTGGAATGAAAAGAATAAAAAAATCAAATGCCTTTGATAAATATTATGTTTTGAGCACTATTCAATGATTAACAATGTATGTACACAAAATATTATATGGGCTGATAGTCATATCATATATATATAGAATATTATTTCCATTTACTATAATTATAAATTTCATAGGTGTAAATGTTCTTGGTAAAATAACTTATTGAATATATTTATACCAAATAAAATGGGTTGAAAAATTTAACATTGTTAGTGAGCCATGACACAATATATCAAAAATGAGGCAAGATAAACGAAAAAAAAAAAATTTCAAATAAATTTAATTTAAATTCCTTCTTTCATTTTACATTAAATTAATTTATACATTCACATAAACATATATACATGTAATACCCACCCTTGCGATATCCTCTTAAATTTCCTGTTTATACGCAACTATAAATCTATATATGTGCGTGTGTCTATTATACGAAATAAACCGTACATAAATTTACTTGAATATTATATATTTTGTATATCCAAGTTGTATACATAAAATTCATTTTAATTTAATATATCATCATTTCAATTAAATCAACATTAATTGTAATTTAAATTTATACTTTAGATTATCACAGAAAATCAAACATTTAAACAAGCTAAAACAAATTCCGGTTCTTATCTATATAATACATAGTTACACATATATTTACAATTATATATATTTATTCACTTTTTCTCATGTTTTTCCTTTTTGTATACAATAGACTGACTGACTGTATTTACATAATATATATAGGTATATATAAATTATTGTATTATGTAACAATATGTAAATAAAATAAAAACGATTCACTCACTCACCCATACTTTTTTAAATATTCGAATTGAACTTACTCTCTCGCATATACCATTTATATATATATATATGGAATTAAAAAATAAACAAACAAACCAGGAAAAAAGAAGTATTCAATAATAATGTAGAAAATAAGAAAAATAAATATGTTGATGGCAAAATATACAATAATATTAAATATAAGAAACTTGAAAATGTACGAGTAAATATATATTCGAAATATTTGAAAATGTAAAATGTATACATAAATAATACATAAATAAATCCATGTATGGATACGCCGGTATTCTCATTTTTCACCATCACAGTACAATGTTCATTATTGTATAAATAAATATAGTCTCACTTTAATTCCAATTTAACGAAAAAGTCAAAGCAAGTTCTCTAAATATATATATATATACATTTACTCTTGCTTCTATATCTTCATTACAAATCTAATCAAAATCTGACACTTTATCCCCTTTTTCTCGTATATATACCATATCTACAATATATACCATTTATATACTTGTTTATATATTTATAATACATATATACGTATCGAGGATATTTATACAATAACATTTATTATGTATATAATACTTTACACATGTATTCGTAATTTACATTTGTATATGTAGGTAATGATGAAAACAATAAAAACATTTTCCGTTTTCAAGGTTTTTCCTTCCTATATATGTATATAAACAAAATATATACATACATAGAATATTTGAAAAAAATTATATACGCAATATAGTTCATATACAAATTATAGTATATATATATATAAATACAACAAATCGATATATGAGTCCTTATATACTTTTCCCATTTTCCTCATTTTACATATATATATATATAGATACGCACATTTTCATGCGCCGATGTAATAACATCGTCATTTCTTATCGTTATTTTTCAAACGAGTATGTATATTTTTATATGGGAATTTCATATTTAGTAAATATTCGTATATCGCATGTTAGATAACGTATACGTAATTTTTGCGTGTATATAAACGAAAAAAACTGAACTGTTAAATAGAAATTAATGTATACATATTACTTGTATATTGATTTGATTATTAGATTATATATATTATTTTCATTATGTATATAATTAAACTTAAAAATGTATTGTTTTTTTTTTCATAGCATCTATATCATATTCTACAATTTAAAAACTTTTTATACAGTTTTAGGTCTGAAAGCTATAAAAATACTGAATAGTTTCATATTAAAAACTTCAATGTTAAAATTTAAGAGGTGACTTAATTTAACTGTCTAATTTTGGATCTGTATAGAACCATTTGTTATGGCCATAAACGATATCGTAAAGTAAAATAGCATGTGATATAATTTGTCTAAAATATATGAAGTATTTCCAAACGCACGAATCGAAAATAAACTAAATTAATTAACATAACAATAGAATATATTTAGTATAATTTTACAGTATTTGAAAAAAATACAAGAAAAAAAACTGTGGTTTCCCTGTGAATGAGTATAATTATAATATTAATATACATCTTATATATCGTTTATATGTATATATATTGTAACTATATTATATATAAAATATGTTCATTAAAATTTGTGGTTTAACTTTTTGTAAATTAATTAAAATGTGAAATTAAATTTTAAAATTATTATATACATTTTGTATACATATTTATTATATATTATAAGTATGTTGATAATTTATATATAATAAATCTAATAAAACATATATAACCATGTTGCCCACATACACGTACTTTATTATATATATATATTGTATATGTCTGTGCTGCAAAATATAAATAGGTCAAATTATATAATAACTTATTAATATACAAAATTGTTTTGTAATTGTTATTTATACAATATTTTACATTTTACTCATACATGTATTTATATTAAATAGTAAATTTAATTTGCTAAATATGCATTCACTATAGAATCACATTGACAAACCATGATATGAGACCTGGATTTATGCACATGATACAAAAACCATAGACATATAATTCAATGGAATAGCAAAACAGAATGGTATTAGATGGTATCATCACAAAGGGATTATTTATGAAGAAATTAATTGACAAATGACATCAAATTTAACAAAATATAAATGTTTCGCAAAGGACTAGTGTATGTTATGATATGCAAGAAATTCCCCCATTATAATGAGCCCTTGTAAATAGTAGCATTATTATTAGAACTTTCATTAAAATTCCTTTCATTTATAAAAACGCTATTGATTGAATTGCAATTACATTATTTTTAAAATGTATGTAAATCTTAAAAATAGAATTAAATATTGTATATGTAAATATGTATAATTAATTGTGATGCGAAGAAATCTTATTCACTTACTTACAACAAACATAATTTTAAAATACTATGGTAATAAAATTCTGTATATAATTATTATTATAATTAACTATATTATATCATTTATCATTTAATTTAAAAATGTATCGATACACAACATAAAGTAAATATAAAATATTATTAATGATTAAATTTAATGATATTTATCAGAGCCTCTCAGAGTGTTGTTTGTTAGATCAATTCAATCTTATAATTATATAAAAGAAGAATATATATTATTACATAAAATTAATAGTTAATAAGAATTCTATTTAGGTATATAATATATCAAATTCAAATATTATTAATTTATTAATTCCTGTACCACCGTATGATTTTCTGTGTATATATATACCATATAATGTATGTATATAGATTTGTAATACAAACGTTTAACAAGATATTAATTAAATCGATATATTTAAAAAAAAATAAATAATGTACTTAACACCATCAAATTAGGAGAGCATAGTGTTAAATAGAATATTTTTATTTTTACATTACATAAATTTTACAATGGATATGTGTTCTAATAAATTTTTACAATCTACAAATTCAAATCATATAAAATACTTCAATAATTTTGTTGGAATAGAAACTAGACACTATTTTAAATAATAAATTTGACATTACACAACGCATATATTCGAATTTATAACATAAAATTTAATATTTCAATTTAGGCAATTATGTTCTCTACACAATAACCCACATTACAAATAACGCCATCCAACCATATAAAAAATATAAACTATTCGAAAATTCTTTTATTTCTCTATATGCCAAATATAAAATAAATCAAATTTCTATAATAACTATATAAATATGATGTGATGCTGTCTATAATAACCGCATAATTTATTAAAGCTGTTTAGATTAGAATTTTTCGTTTATTTAATTTTTTTTTTCTTATTTATTTATTTATCATAAACCCAAAAAAAAAAGATAAAATATATATTGTATGCGTATTTGTACCTATTATACATATATATAAAATAAAATTCAATTCATGCATATGCTTGACTGACTGAATAAAATGTAAAAACAAATTGTTTTGGAACACACAAAATAAGAAGAAAAATAAATAAATAAATAAATAAAAAAATATTGAAAAAAAATTACTTATTATATAGCATCAGTAAAAATATCATCAATCAAATAGACGAATTTTAATATATGACACGTGAGTTTGCTAAGGTTATATGTGATGCGTCATGTTGATATATTGGTGGTGATAGGCAATGCTCTCTTTATGATATTATATATTATATATATTTATATATATATATATATATAGACATATATATTGAACTAACGAAGCTGACTTAAAAAAAAGCAACAGTATTTTACCATCAATGTATGCTATACGATATAGTCAAGCCAGCAGCAGCAGCAGCAGCAGCAACAACAGCAGCAACATCAGCAGCAAAAAACAGCAGCATCAATATTATAAATATATAAATGGCAATATTTTTGAAGCGGTCTTTTATTTATTATCATATATTTTTTATGTACTCGTATATATATACAATATATATTATATACTAAATAATATGATAATATATAACTACGTAATGGCTATGTGTTGATGATGATGATAATTATGATGATGAAGATAATAATGTGTAAACAACTTTACACCAAGTTTATAAAAATCAATGTGAAATATATACAATTATAATGTGGAAAAATATGATTAAAATATTTAAATTCCACATTTGAAGTAATATAAAGATTGTCTTACTTGAATATGCAATAATGATATTCTTATTATAAAGGTTGTATAAAATTGCATGAACTCTTTTAATATGTAAGAGTATATAATGTTATTTATTTACTCTTGCGCCTCATCATATAATTGAACATTCATTCTTATTATAATATTTTTAACAATTTATATATATATATATACGCATAATATATAATAATACAAAAAATTATAATGATGATACGTCTATAACTATACGCACATTTAAAAAATATTATAACGATCGTTAAATTGATGTATACAAAAATGATTTATGAAATTAATTGGTCTAGACTTTTATCTTATTTTAATGTATATACAAATCATTTATTAAAAAAAAACAATCTTCTATAATATACTTAAAACTTTAACATTTATAAATTAATTTCGGCATATATTGTACATATAGGAAAAGAATAATCGAAAATTCTTTAGAAAATTTATATATTATATTTTGATCAACGAAATATTTAATTAAATTTTATTTTCTTTAAATTTCAATTGATAATTTCATATATGTATACATGGATATTATATTGATATATATAAAGACACACACATATACATTATTTACATTATTTACAATATTACATATAACATAGTTATAAAACATATGAATTATAAATTAAAAGTTTTAAATTTTATATTGATTATAATTGAAATAAATTGTATTTAATTTATAAATAATATATACTACGACTATGGTAATACTAAATATATGTATATAGATAATGTCAATTTATCATCATATGTTCTATAGAAATATAGATAGTATTTTTAAAAAAATTATGAGTTTGTGTATTTTAAATGTTATACACATCATCTTTATAATATTTATGCTTAAATTATTTAATCAATTTATATTATTCGAAATTCTAATCTAAATTTTACATATATATACAATTTATATTTGTCATCATAAAATCTTAAATTTATTGTTAATTACTAATCATCATACCATATATTTATATGAGATTATACGAGAAAAATATAATCAATTAAATCCTGTAAAAATTGTCGCACACAAATGGTCAGATTGACAGAAATTCTTTGACCTATATATTACTTGTATTATATGTAATTTGTATATGATTAGCGTTAATGGTAAACAATTGTAAAAATGTCGGCTAAAATTTGTATGAGAAATTGTTTTCGATATTTTCATACAGAAATTTTTAATAACTAAATTTGAGTTGCATTTGTTTTTATATGTTTGTTTTTAAAAAAAATAAGACACATATTTAAAATATAGAATTAATAATTTATTTTTGGATTATTGCAGATGAAATTGTTGTTAATTGATATTTACCCACATGTAGATGCATATAAATAATTTTTATATTTCAAATAGAAACAATTGTAAAACTTTTCAATGTAAATCACTTTTTTTTATTTCCTTTGATGCAGTTTTTCTTTCTAATTTATATCTGTAATTTTTTTTTTTTTCAATTATATATACTTAAATCATTATTAAAAGCCATTACACCTTTTTACACGCATTTTTAATACCGATATACCGCAAACCAATTGCTATTTATATCAAGTATTCATTTTTATATATTTTATATTTATAAATAAAGAATCATCTTCTTCAAACAAAAAAAAAAAAAAAATTCTTGAAATGCATCATTTTATTAAATTTTATATAACAAAAAAAAATAAATAATAATAATAATAATAATAATAAGAAATATTTATGCACACACATATATATATATATAGGGGAGGGTGTTGCTAATGGTATTGTAATATTTCTATTATATAATAAAGAATTTATAAGCTTATTTTTATATAAAATAAATATAAACAAAGAAAATATTACAGATAATTTTCCTGCTTTCAATCTTTTTCTATTTTTTTTGTTGTCTTTCCCGTTGTTAATATTGTATACAATATTAAAGTGTGTAGGTATCTATATATATATATGGTATATATAGGAAAACAAGAAAATTTTAATTTAATCATTTTCTATATGCACGTAATAATAAGAACTCAAACAACGCAACAGAGCGCAACAAGAAGAAGCATCAATTTTATATGAACAAAGTACATATACTTTATTATATATACAATATATGAAAATGTATTATATGAAAAGCTGTATATATATATATGATATATGCAATATTTATAATGAAAGAAAATTGTTGTATTGTATATATGGTGGATGGTGGTGTATGTGTATATATTATAATATATTAGGGATATACAAAAAAGGAAGAGAATTTTTTTTTTCTCTTGTATATACTTCAAACAATTTGTACGTTGTTATATTATAATAAATAATTTGATTTCCTCAAAACACTACACCGTCGCCACACAATATGAACATTCATTGACACACATACATTTAAACATTTTTGTCTTATAACTTTTATTTTTATTCTATTTTTTTTTTCTTATTTTTTTTATTTCTTTCTTAAGTAAAACTATGAGCTCATCTATGGTAAAACTTTTCACTTGTTATCTTCAAAATTTCTACTTTATATGCTATGTATATATTGGTATATATAGTAAAAGTTTTAATAATTTTTTGTTGTTGTTATATAAATTTATACAATATAATTCGTATGTAATTCTATCATATTATTATTATATATAATATTATAACATATACACACACACACATATATATATATTGTATATAGTGTTAATATAATTATTTTTCATATTTACTGTTCTGTTCTTTTGTGGTAAATTTATTTTAAAGTTTATTCATTTGGAAAACATAAAATTAAAGATACAAATTTCTCTGTACTTATATAATATAATATTATAATATGTGTATACGGTAAAATTTAATATATATATAATCGATATATATATATTGTTATGTATATATAGAAAAAAAACTATACACATATTTGCAATAAATATATTTATATAAAAAATGTTTCTTAAAACAATTTTCCGAAAAGTTTTACATATATTATATATAATATGAAAATTCAGTATATGGTCTATATGTTTTGATAAAAAAATTATATATAATATTGAAAATATATGTATATTATTTAATCATAATCAAAAAATATTTTATACATGTACTGCTTAAAATTTAATTTAACGTAATGAAATACAAATTATCAATTAAATGGATAATGATTTTAAAGACATTTATTATAATACGTATTTTTAATGCTAATGTTTATGTGGAAGGAATGGTAAAAAAAAAAAACACAAATTTGAATGAAAATGACTATTTCAAGCTCGAAATCTAATGGTTAGTTTCATTTTGTGTTACTTGTTATTGATATATTTGTAATAATTTGATTTTCCCTTTTTTTTTTTTGATGTATTGTATTTAACACTGAAATAACTAAAAACGCGAAATTATTAATTATAGTTATAGTAAATTAAATATAAGCTATACTCGCTCAAATGTGCTCTGTATATGTTATATAAAATCAGTTGTTTTATTACATGTACATTAAATTTTAGATAAGAAAAGTTTAATTTTTTATTTTTCATAGATAATAATAAAAACTTTTGCGGTAACATTATGTTTGTTATCATCATGTGTCATGTTTTTTTGAGGTGTGTGTGTGTGTGTATATTTGTTTTTTTTTTTCAATTCATTTTTATAAAAGCTTTTGATTATTATATTTGTCATACAATATTCTTTTATTATTTTTAGTGTCGTCATCATCATGATTTCCATATTATAATGTGTTTATATACCATGAATAATGTTTAAATATATATATATATATCTGTGTATGTATATATAAATAAATAAAACAAATGAAAAATAATAATAATATAATATTTTATCATATCATATAGGTATGTGCATATATAATGTATATACATTTTCCCTGAACATATTTCTACTAATATATATTATATACTTATTTACTCGCGTATATATATATATATTAAATTTCATATAGTCAAAAATACTTATGCATATATATTTACAACAATAATAACTAGAACATCACATATTCCTCTTAAGTCTATTTTTGTTTTGTTCATGTTTATAAGATATAAAATAATAATATAATTTTGCTACACATATACTTTTATCACCGCACAACCACTTCTCATTTTTTTTTTATATACTATATATATACCATGTATTATATGCGACATTACTCTAGCTAGACATATATTACCATCATTTTTACCACCGAAAAAAAAAAAAAATTACATACCGTCACCAAAATATTGTCTATATATACTATATGGCATATATATTATATAACATATATATCTATAACATATACGTATGTGACCTATATAAAACATATATAATATATGTATTTATATGTTTGTTATGTATAATGTCAAAATATATACTAAATTTGTGTTATTATTGTTACTGGCTGTTGTTATTGTTTTTATCAAAGTATGTATCGAGATTCTGAGCGTATATGTATATATAAAAATAGACCCTCGTAAAAAGTATTGATAACAGAAGCTTTATTTTATATAATATGTATATTTATTTATATAATTTATATATGTGTGTAGATATATATATATATAAATTTATTTATTATCTATATATGCATGTATTGTACATAAAAATGCGATATGAATCTATACTGTTCATATATATTATTTGTATATACGAAACGTTTGACGATAAAAACCATAAACGCCAAACTTATTTTTACTATATCCACATAATTATATATAAATGTTCATATATATAGACTTGAATGTAGACTATATGGTGTATATATATATATATATATCTGTTTGGAGAATTATATGATGTGAATAACATTGAAAAGAAAATACGACGATATAAACAAATAAACACAAATATTTTGAATATAATTTGTAAATAAATTTTCTTTATACATATAATTAAGCAGAATTGTTAGTGTAGACTATTTTTTTCGTATTATGCATATACAAATACTTTTAGTATATATATATTATAATATGTTAACTCCACACATCACACAATGTTCATTATAATCATTTACAATAAAAAAATATAAATATGATGAACGAGGAAAATTTTCTTTTTCACAGTACACATAAACGATGATATATTTTATAAATATATATATAAATTTTATGTTTGGGAAACATTTTGAATATTTAATTATGTTTTTTTATTATTTCAAAAAAAAAAACCTAATATACTTATAGACACTTATACAGATACTTGCAAAAATAATTGGTATGTATACCAAAACAAAACATAAATGTGACACAACCTTGAAGTTTCTTGCGTTGGATATTCTCTTTATAAATTTTTATTATATATATATATAGAGTAAATTTATTTTACACTTATTTTCTCAATGACTTCTTCAGATAATTTATGGGAAAATAACTAAACGTATAAATAACAAATATACAATATTAAAAATATATATTTTATGTTAATTTGTTTGTTTATAACTGTGAAACCTCTAATATAAAAATATCATTATATATAAGGCATAGAAATAGATACATTAAAATAAAATGTTATGGTTATTGCATTTTTTTTTTACATAAATAAATTATAATTAACACAATCAAATAAAAAAAAAAAAAACATATATTTTGAATGAGCGTTATACCATAAGCGGGTGTTAATATAACAGGTGCATTTTTATGTATATTTATTAAGAAATTATATAGCAATAGATTTTTATTTCTCAGTTATATATATATATATATAGACTATGCACTACGAGCAATAAAAAAAGGGTTACATATATTTATATCTTTTAGTAGTGCTATGTTATGTTCCTAATATATATTTAGAAATTAACCTTATTATGATGTTAAATGCTATATGTATAGGAACAAGCATGTGTTTGCTATATTATTTGATTGAGTAATTATTCATGAAATATATAGTCATTTATAGTTTTATATTTATTTAAGTAGATTTAACAACATTTTGAACAATTTTTATTAAAATACTTGTAAACACAAAATTTATTGTCATTATTTATAATTTTATATAGTCTTAAAGACGCATTTTTGAAACTGTAAGTGATTATAATCAGTTCACAATATATTAATTATTATATGTTAATAAAATTAACTGTAACAGAGATGTAGGTCATTAGTAATTTAATATATATATATATAAATCTATATAAAATAAACTAATAATCGATAAAATCACAGAAATAGAAATATGGATATACAAATATTTAAAATATTGTATATAAATGAATTGCAAAATATTCTATTTAATCTTTTTTACACTCTTATAAGTTACAGCACAGATAAATATATACCATATTTATATAATATACATATATTTTAGTCGAATATACATATATAAATATGGTTTTACATTTTCTGATTTTATATCGTTTCGTTTACCTCGACCTTGCTTTATCATCATCATCATCATCATCATCATCATCATCATCATCATCATCAGCATCAACAATATGAAAAATGAAAAGGTTAAATCTCAAGAGTACTATGTATTATCGAAAATATATATATTCCGCGGTGCGGATAAACTTTTATTGTATTTGTACATTTAAAATATATATATAACTTTTATTTCTTCAAATTCTTTATATAAAATGCCTATATGAATATAACAATATCGATATTTATATATAAAATATATATATAACAATTTTCACCATTAAAATAAAATTTTTTCTGTATATTTTATATTTTTGATTTTTCATTTAACCTAGTTTTTTTTTCCCGTATATATACAATATATAAATTTTCGAATCGTTAAAAATGGAAGTTTAAATATATTGGAGAGAAACAGAAAGCACATTCAATTGTTAAATGAATAAGAAAATTATCATATTTTCAATGTTAATTGTATGGAAAAGAAAAACTGAATAAACGCCAAAAAATACCACCATCATGAAAACGTATAAAATAAATTTTCATTTCATATATAGACAATTTTCCATTTTGGCAATAAAATTCATATGTATACAATCAAATAAATTATTATCTATTATATTTACGCAGACTATATAAAATAAATGGTATATGTGTAGGTGTATGTACAATATATGATATAACTCTTTTATTATTTATTCCTTAATCTATAATTTTAAATCTAAATAATGGTTGACATTTTTTTTTTTTATTTATTATAAGAATAGGAAAAATAAAAAAAAAAGGAAGAAAATTTTTCATTTTTAATTAGAAATCTTGGGTCCATTGAGAACCATTACTTTATCATTACCACCACACCGCATGAACTAAAACTTTAATTTCGTTTCAGTCAGGTCCCTTATAAATATATATATATATTGTACTAATTAGTCAAATTTATCACCATACATAACATTTTATTTGTCATTTGGACTCAACAAAGGGTATGTGTATATGTATAATTATATGTATACTATATATTTGCATATTGCATACTATATGCCTTCACATATATAGTGATGTGTATCGCTATCAAATAAATGAACCAGTCGGCTATAGAGTTTGTGTCAGCTATATATGTTATATATATATTTGAAATAGTGTTTCTTGTTTGGTAATACCCATACATATTTTACGATTATATAATGAAATGAAAAATAAAACGTAAACCGTTGGGCAATATATACAAGATACAATATATTGACAATTCTGATGATGATGATGATGATGATGATGATGATGGTGTGTATAAAGAGAGGTTATGGTTAAATTTGATATATATATATATATATATAAAAGCATATGTACATAACTATATTCATAACATTGGCATACATTCTCCTTGTTTTGCGCTGCACAGCTGTTGGTAAAATTTTGCAAGCTATTTACAAACACTTAAATACATATATTATATTATAAGTTACACAATAAATGTAAAAGTATGAATTGAAGGGTTAGACTTTATATATAAATTTACTAATTATATAATATTATATATATATTCATTTGTATATAAATGAAATGTATATAATTAAATTATTTTGATATGTTTACACTTGATATTTATTATATTTTATAATAAAAAAAAATTATACCTATGTTTATATAATATATGTAGTTAGTTGCACAGTAATATATAACTACCATAAATTGACAAAATTCATTTCGCTTATTTTATGTCATTGGTTTTTACCATTTATTATACATTTGTTTAGATAATATTGTATATAATTTACTAAATTTTCAATATCTTTTTGTTTTGCAACATTACCGAGAATGTGACAATTCTGAAAGTCGGATCAGAAAACCATATATGTTTTTTTCAAAATAAATTTGTGATAAAAGTGTTGCGACCCAAAAATATTATGCACTGCACGTGTACACTATTAAATTTCATTTCATATTCTATTATTATATTGTACTGTATTAGGATATGATAAATATATAGTTGAAAGATATATATATATATATAATTTTTTAAAAAAATTTACAAAGATAAGAATTCTTTGAATTATTTCTTTACAAAATATTTGATTTATTTTATTCTATTTGTTGTACAATATATATGTAATATAATAATATACAAATACATATACACTCAACAATATAAGTGTTATTATAAGTATAAGTTTAAATATATTTGCAGGTAATATTGCGGTCAAAAATATAATATCGCAAGAATATATCTTTTGAAATAATACATGGAATATATGTTCATTTATATTAAAATGAAATCCAAAAAAGGAAATAAAACAATTCAAAAACTAAACAAAAAATAATAAATAATAAAACCATATAAAAAAATAATAATAATAATAATAATAATACGAATAAAAAATATGGTTATAAAATATAATCACAAAAAATATGTACATTTAACGATTTTTTTCTCTTCTTTTCTAACTTAAGCTTTGTTTTAACTCATCCGCATACAAAACATATATATAATATATATTTTACATATTTATTGTATAATATATAACATATTTTTTACACAACAAATATGTATATACTAAAAATATATATATATGGAACATGTGTTTTACATAATGCTAAAGCATTCCTTAAATTTTGTGGTAATATTCAAGAACCGCGTATTATATGCACAGAAGAAAGAACAAAAAAAAAAACCTACTTAAAATTCATGAATACTAAATTAGACGTATATTTTTTATATACAATATTATTATATAAATATTATATAGTATTTTTACGTGTATTATATAAATGAAAAGAAATGCCGAAATGTTATATTATTATTTTTTTACTTGGCTATATATATATGTTTTTCGTATTATTTGTATCATTTTATTATATGAAAGGCGAATAGGTTAATTTTTATAATAAATGCTTCACATATATTGTATATCAAATGAATATATAGACTTGTTATATATATATATCTATCTATTCTATACACAAACAAATGTGTAATAGAATAGCACGAAAATTTTGTAGTAGTCAATTTGAACGAATATAATAACATTATGTACATTGTAAACTCTATGCTATATATATAGTTAGTTATATGTATATACAAAAATATAGTTTATAACTAAATAATTCAATAATAATAAAAATATATATATAATATAGTAATTTGTCTAATTCATATGCATTTGTCTTTCTATTATATATCTATATATATATATATCAAACAAACAATTGTATATACCTTAGTTCATGATGTACCTGCGTGTATATACCATACATACATGTCATATATTTAACAGTCATGTTATATATTGCCATACATACATATATGCAAATATATATAACAATTTCTATAACATTTTAATTTAATATTCATTTTCATATACATAATATTAATAAAAATAAAATAGAAATTATTATATTGTTGTTATTTTCAATATAAAATATGCTATAATTTTTTAACATTTATTATATTATATACCTATTCGATATAATATATATATATAAATAATACAAATTACATAACATATACCATATAATAATATAAGCATTTAGATATATATATTATATAACAATTTCAATTTTTATTATATTTTGTATATGTGCCCCGGTGTGTGTGTGTGTGTGTGTATGTGATGTATATATTTGATGGGGGTGAGAAAATAATAAAGCATGACTATTTTTTTTTGATTGATTAATATATCAATTTAATTTGATGTTTAATTAATTTGATGATTAATAATAATAATTGATATGAATTACAATTAAATTAATTTGTTATTTCTATTATTATGTGTGTTTTTTTTTATCTATTATAACATATATTAAATTAATTTTTTTGTATCCGCATGAACGGATGTAAAAAGAAAAAAGAACAAATTTTTTCTATAGACAATTATTATATAGATAGATAAAATTTTATTAATTATTATTATGTAAATTTTATATTTAAAATTATAAAATATTTTGTGTTGTAACTATATTAATGACGGAAAAATTAAACAAATGTTTAAGAAATTATTATAATAGAAAATATACATTTGGGCATTTTAAAACGTATTGCATCAAACGATTTATGTGTTTTTTCTTTGGTTATACATAATTATATGAAATTTTACAATTTATTACGTCTCTGAAATTTTTATCTCATTCAATTCTATTATTTTTAGAATCACTGATTATAGTGTTTATCACGTGATAAAAATTCATATAACTTTATATATTACTATGTTCAGTACACAATACATTTATCAATATCCAATGTATATTGTAAATAAATAACAAACAATTGTGGCGACACTTTATATAGTACAAAATCAATAATATAAATATTATCTTGAAAACCTATTTTTCATTTTAATTTATTTATTAATTATTATATAATATTATTATAATGATGATAATAGATATGGTTATAAAAAAAATATATCAGATAATTTTTAACAAAATCGTATGTAAAATAAATTCAGGATAATTTAATTTAATGAATGTTAATTTTATTATCAAATCAAGTAAAAAAAAAACTTTTCTTTGGAAAATTTGCAATAACACATAAGGAATATAAAACTTTTTTTTCCATCTTCTTCTTCTTCTTCTTGTTGAATTTTATTGAAACCACTTTTATTAAAACTTAAATATATGCAAATGAATTCTGTCAACAAATGCTGTATGCATTATAACAAAACTACTCTTTTAATATATTCTCATACAATACTATATTATTATTGTATGTGGTGTGTTCCTGTGTATATATATACATTTCGATATTTGTTTTATCCTTATATTTTCATTTTCTTCATCATTTCATTCGTTTTCATTATTTTCAAGTTTGAGTAAGGAAAAACTAATTTCTTTTTCAGTTTTTTTTTCTATATATATATATATATGCAATATATTATGTGGTTGATGTGGAACATGCAACTATGAAGAAATGTGAAGATAAAAAAAAAAACAGTCGTACAAAATAAATAATGCAAGAAAAATAAGAAATGGGTCGAAATCAAAATAATATTACAACTTTATATATTATAATAATATTATAGATATATTTATATATATATATATAGGTATTTTATTTTTATAAAGCTCTCTGTTATAGATAATTATATAATATTAGTACGGCTATATTTATATATATAATATATAATATATTAAGTATACATTATATATATATGTACATGAAAAGAACATATGTCTCATAGTATTTGTAGACAAGTAGTTGACACTCAACCAAATGTTATTTAATATTATATGAATTAAGATTAGAATGCGTATATCTATTATATGCACATGTTGTTTTAAAGAGTATTACATTTATATATAAATATATATATATTTTTTTGATTTATACATATTCTATATATCTACGTAGGTTTAAGTGGAAAGTTGCTTATAGTTAACATTTCACACATATCTATTATAAAAGAATTACAGTGAAATCAATGCACTTAAGAAATTTAGAAATGGTATTGCATAATGGTATTCCATAAATTTATCTTTTACCATTACTTGATTACGTATACTCGTACATTTTTTTTGAGCAACCAAACATATTTAGTATACCATGCCAATATCATCAAAGTATATATGGAAATTAATTTTTTTCTAAATTATATTTATAATATCTTTTAATTCTTAACACACATTTAACTATATGTATTACAGTTTTTTAATAGTAACATTTTTAAAATGTTTTTTTTTTATTCATTTTAAAAGCTATACCCTAGTAACACTGTCCGTAGTTTGTCCGCAAAATTTCCGCATTATATGTAGTAGTTCGTAGTTTCAATCCGATGAAATATCTATGGATTTCTTATGGATGTCAGCTTGAATTTTACATGACCAGCGCTACCCTGCCCATGGATTTTTATAAAAAATGTCCTTGGATTATCCGTATATTTCCGATGATAATTTTTACAGATTTTCCTTAGAATTATTTTGTCGTTGCTATTATTCCACAGAATATCCATAGAATCTATATTCATAATTTTTGTAAACAGATCCACGGATTTTGACAAAAATACATCATATGCGACAAGTGCACTCGCACAAACATTTTGTTATCAAAGATTGTAACTTATTGTTGAAACAAAATTTAATGTAATAAATAGGTAAGAAATAAATAAAAAATATATTTATTTATTTTCTTATGCAAAAAATAATTTAATTGTAAAATTGTAAAACTCTACTGTCTTGAATAATTGCTAAAATAAATTATGAATACGGATATATATGTTGGAAATATTATACTGACCATCCAAAGATTTCAATTGACCTAAAATATTAAAATACTATTATATTAAGTGGAAAATCTATGGACATACTTTGGACAAATTCCAATATATTTTTTCCATGGAACATATGTGGATTTTTTCCGCGGCAATTTTTGCTCATTTTTCAAAGTACGAACAAATTGTTTACTAGCGTATTCTCATCGTCATTGTTTGTCACATCGAAACGAAATAAATATACTATATAAATTTATAAACATTTTATGAATAACAGAAAAATTTATAACATCCTCTTTTTTTTAAAAAAATCAAACATGAAAAATTGAATTTATATATTACGTAATTTTATATATCTTAAATAAAAAATATATTATTTTCAGCACGAAAATATAAATTATAATTAATATAATTTCAAATTATTAATAAACTAACGATATTTTTATCAAATAGAATTCCTCCATGTGAATTGAAAAGAGTAAAAGAAGTAAAAGAAGCAAAAAAAAAAAAAAAAAATTAAGAAAAGGATCAAACAGGAAAAATAATTTGATATAATACGAAAAGAAAATATAAATAAGAATAAAATAAATGATATGATAATTTCATAAAAATGTTCATACATATATGAACCTAATATAAAACTGTATAATATATAAATATATAGAGAATCAGAAAAGTTGAAATACGATGAATGAATGTTGAAAAAGGCCTCATTTCTATTTATACACAATATATGTATAATGCGCAAGAAGTATATAAAGGAAAATCTATATATATATAATATGTCCGAAAATTTTGTATTATACAATATTACACAATATGAATAGAAAAAAAGAAAAAAAATGGGAATAAAAACCGAGACAAGCATACACAAAAATATATATATATATATCTGTATCTGTATCGCTATATATATAACTAATATATATGTATATAATAAAATACATATCTTACAAGTTTGGAATACCAAATTTGTTTTGTGTGGAAAATGTACCCGAAAACTTGTTATATAATGATTATTGCCGTTGTTGTTGTTTTATATCCATGAAAAATATTACATAATCTATATAGGAAGTTTTTCTTATGTATTTATTATATACACATATACGGCTTGTTATATACACGTATAGTTAGTTGCGTTATATATATATATACATATTGTACGTACATATCTTCTGTATAAATATATATAATTTTTTGTCTATTTATTTCATGTTAAATTATATTGTACATTTCTATGACAGTTTATGACAGTAAGTATATTTGATATGCGTATATGTTATTTATATATATATATATATATATAGTGTATATAAAATTCTATATGTATAAAATGTATTATAGTTAGTTCTATTTATATATATATAAATAAAAAAGTTTTCATTCTTTCTTATTATATATACATTTCTTTTGATAAGAAGAAAAAAAAATTATGATGTATATAAATTTAGAAATATATGCAATTTTGTTAAGTGCAGTTTTATTTACATTACACGCACACACACATATATATATATATATTCCCTAAATAATATTTTGGACAAATAACAAATATTATATGCTATTTTATATATGACAGTGTCGGCATGTATATAATACATAGTAGTATCACACCCTAACTTCATTCAAACCAAAAAGTCTATATTACAACAAATTTGTGATTTACTTAATTTAAGATCAAAACGAATAAATAAAGATATATCAAACTTATTTACTAAATTATTTTTGTGATTTTTGAAGATTATACAAAAATACACTGTAAATATATTATAGACATTGGTATAAATAATAATAAAGTTTTGCTTTCTATTTATGGTATATACACACAACTTTTATCTATGAAGGAAATGATCGGAATGTTATCGATATATATATATGTATGGTATTTACTCATTCATTTAGAACCAACATCAGATTATATGACCTGTAAACAAACACATATAAAATTATCTATTTATACTCTATGTAAAATATACGTATTATGTTGAAATTCTATTTCATACCATGTACGACTACGACAGATAAAAAATGGTCGGTCTTTTTGGGTGCATTTATAGATTCCTTTGTATTGGTTTTTTTATTTTTTATAGGTAAATCTTTGTTATAACTCGAACATATACATACATCTAAGCATTTCTCTTTTTTTTTTCTATATATTCTTATTTTAATAGAAAAACTATATGCAGTTTTATTTTTGGTATATGGCTACATCAGTATTCCTTTTAATTAAAAATATTAGAAAGAGAAATAATGACCTGATATTGAAGTATATTATCAAAAACATTTAAATGTATTGATATTTCAGTTTGAAAGTATATATATTATATGAAATTTTAAAAGGACATTCTAAGAATATTATATACACGTAGTCTACCACAATAATAATAAAATAAAATCGCCGCAACATATTATATATTATCAAACTGAATATATGTATAAAAATTTCTTTTTGTATATGAGTATTTATGTGCACCACAAATAATAATGATAGTTATTGAGAGTCACGCATTATAACTTTCTTTATAATGATGTAATATTGTATTGGTGGTTTTTATGGTATTATAATGGTTTACTTTTATATTCTATATGGTATATATAAAGTGTTTTTAATGCTTGTGTTGTTATTGTAAATAAATTTATATTATTTGTTTGATTTATTACTCTGCGTATATATATAAATATAGGGTCGCTGTTGTGATTTTTAGGTATTTCGAATTTTGCCATTTTATCACTTTTTTACAACGTAGTCATTTTTTTTTTTTTTTCTTCGCATTCAACTTTGATGTCATTTCTTTTACCATATATTTTATATACACACACAGTATAGGTGAATAGAAATTCTTTTATTAAATACATATAAAAAAGACCTACTTATATTTATACAGCGGTGTGTTGCTTGAATTTTTTGATTAGGTAAACATAACCTATTTTCATCCCATTACCAAAAAAATATATTATCGTTAAAATTTAATACAATTACAATTTTAGAAAAAAATTTATCAAATCATATATTTATGTAACAGCTACAATGGTACCATATATGCGTATGCAATAATCGAAATAGTAAATGCCTGGTAAATACCATTACGAGAAGAGCGGTTCAATTATAGCAATGTAAAACTAAAAATTATCTAATGCTAAACATTTAAATAATATTAAATAATATCAAAATCGATAAATTTATATTGTAAGTAAATTTCATCACTATAAAATTACATCAAATTATTAAATTATCATAAAGTGTAAGTGACAACATCTATTGGAATAAATTTCAAAAACTGAATAAATTTCAAAAATGAGCAAATTTTTCAATTTGAAAATTTGAAAATTCGTTAAATTATTAATAAAATTACGATATTAATAAAAAATAAATTCGAATTTCTTATATAGTCGAAATAAATTCAATTGTTTTTTCTTTTCTCATGTGTCATCAATTTTTTATGTCACATTTTCAATTTCGATTTTTATTATTGCTGGTTTTTGTTTTTCTTGTGTCAGTCACGTTGTAGTAAATGAAAAAATAGGAAGAAAAAAAAAATTGCATATTAATCATTTAATTATTTTATATTTAATAATTAATGTAAGGTAAAGATAATCTATTATTTTAAATTTATAAACCAAATATTAATGTTTAATATTATTTAAGTTTTATTTGTTAAATATTATTACTTTATTTAGTTATTGGGTGTTTAAAAAATACCTGTACAATAAATTTTAAATTTCTTTTTCCCTTCGTTTGTTAATGATTTGTAAGTAAGTGGTGTTCATCATTTATTTATATTTTATACATTAAATATTGCAATTGTTTTAATTATTTTTACTTTATTTGTTTCCCAACAACTATCAATTTATTCAATAATTAATTTTATTGGAAAAGATGGTACAGATTTTTAGATTTTTATAATTAAATTTTCACTTTTTGCTATATGCGTACGCAAAAAAAAAAAAAAAATGCCATTGTGTCAGTGCGACGCCGCGGTGACAGAAATTTTTACATAGCATTTATTGTTGTTGTTCTTTTTGTTGTTCATGTTGTTCTTGTCGCTGTTGCTGTTGCTGTTCTTATTTTTATGTTTAAAAATGTACCAAATTATTTCGAAAAAAAAATGTAATAAAATAAATATATTTAAATTGATGTGGTACAACATTTATTAAATTTACCTAACAATTATAATATTAAAATTAATTTATTTCTTTCTTTCTCTTTTTAGCTATAGCAAATGTGTGTTGCAGTTCGATTTTGTTATTTGTGAAATGAATTGGATTGTATATGCAAAATATTCATTCTTCTGTTACCGGCTCTTCTATCGCGGCGGCTAATTTGGGGAAAAGTAAATTGGTGAGTACATTTTTATTTATTACATTTTAATTATCGTTTGATATAAATATTTTATTATATAATATATAAATATATGACTTTAATTGTTTATGGAAATTATATTTACGATATTTTACTTATATTTTAATTTATAACGCAAGAAAAACAATATTAAACTAAAAAATTACATTTATTATTTTTTATATGAAAATATTTATCTACAAAAATTCATTCTCTTTGATAATACTCACACACACATATAGAGCAATGTATACAAACCAAAATGTATATTCCTTACGTTCATTATAGTTTTATTTTTGTTTGTAAATGATATATATATATATTACATAATGTATACTTCCTTGTGTGATATTGCCAAAGTAATTCAATACGTGTGATTGTTTTCTAAAGATTTTTTGTGTGCCTTCTTTTAATATAGTACCAAACAACAAATAGAAAAATATAACAAAAAGCAAAACTAAAAAAAAAAGGCTATAAAAATAAAAATATATAAACTCTTGATATGGTTTGGGAGGACAAGTTTTTATTCTAATAAATTTAGTATGTGTTTTTTTTTTTTTTTTTTTCTAAATGACATATATAAAATTGGAAAGAATAATAATATATATAGAAAGATAAATAACGGCAACAACAATCAATAACAAATAAAAAAGGAACATTTTAACAGAACAATAAAAAAATAGATAATATATTAGAAAATTGTTGAGTGATGCTAAAATTCATCACTGGTATTTGCTTTTCATTTCGAAATAATTTCAAATTTAAAAATTGATTTCTATTCGACTTTAGTAAAATATTATATATACTTTTGCATAAGTATTTCTATTTATTTTTTTGAAATACTGAACGTGCCCACATATTTTAGTTTATAATTTTTGTTATTTTATATTTCGTTGTATAGTGTAACAACATTTTAAATTTATTTTCATACATAGAGATTGCTATCCAATCACAAAGCGGTTATGTGTTTTGTTGATAAATTTTCAACTATAGAAATCTTATTAGTATGTCAACAATTTACATAATTAACATACATGTAATTTTGAACGTTTTGAATCGAATTTATCTAGAATTGATTATGATGATACATTAATTTGTTCTGGCTAATATGAGCACATGGGATTCAAAATGGTATATATAAATAAATATATAAAAATCATATTGAATAAAATTATTATCATATATATTGACAATTCACATTAAAAAATATATTAAAAATTGTTGAGTGTACCAGTGCGTGTACTGTGTATATGCATACCCAAATTCATATGGAAAATAAATAAAGAAATTTAATTTAATTTAAAATAAAATAAAATAACCCTATATTTTTATGGTCTTAGTAAATTTCAATTTTTACCATTGTATACACATTGTGTCACGAGCTATAAAATGTAAAAAATATATATGTAATATTTTATGTATAAAATCGCATATAAAACCATATGGTAATGTTCTAAAAATACACCTAACGTATGTATAATATACACACCAATACACACCGTATACCACTAATATTGAAAATTACAATTTTCAAACAAACAAAATTCTCATCAAATAATATAAAATTCAATTCTTTTGCGTTTTGTTTTATAATACAATATATATATATGTACAATTGTATATAATAAATATAATATATGTATATATCCAGTACACACAAAGTACATATGGTATATAAATGTCATGAACATTGAGTTGGAAAATGATGTCGTTACCACGTTACCAATGTATATACATATCCCATTATATGCATATACCATATATATATATAAAAGTATATAATATGTATGTTTTTTATAGAAAAATATGTGTATTTTAGTTGAAATGTTCGCACACAAATTGTAAAAATGTTTATTCCGCCGGCTTATATATATATATTACATACATACAAGTATATATGCAGAAAATATAATATTGTGAAAGGAATAATAACCCTTTTATATATACAATATATAGAAATAAATTTATATATATATTTGTATATATATGGGATTGTGTATATTGAGCTGAGCATACTACATATATTTGTTTTTCGGTTACAATTCAGAATTCAATCGTTTCAAAAATGTATCCAAAACTTATATTTGTATATCATTTATAATAACATATATATATATATATAGAATAGATAATGCTATTGTTAAATATTTAGTTATATAACATAAGTATATAATATAGATATAATAAATACATCTGCATATACATATATGTATATGTACAGACAGAATCATTTCAATTATATGAAGCAATAAGGTACTTATTTTGCCATATATTCATATAATATACCAAATGTAAACGTATACTATACATTTATAGATAGATCAAATATTTTATAATATGATTCACATATCATATATTTAGTAACATGCGACATAATGAAAAAACCCCTAATACTATTCGTAAATAATGCATATATATATAATCTATATTCTATAGCATACTTCAAATATTCTATATCCATATATTAAATTTTAATCTGCGTACATATACCTCTGCTCGTCTCAGCAGTATTATATAAAATAACATATACGATATTGTATTTTGATAATAACATGAGTTAAATACTTGTACATTATATAATAAATATTAAATATAAATATGCGATTATATAATCACTATATTATTATAAAATATATCTATGTTATTAATATTATTGTATTTTCAATATTAATATTATTATTATTATTATTATTATTATTATTATTATGTCTTATATGAAAAATTGTAAATGATAATGTTAAAAGACTGATATAAATATATAGTATAACAAATGCATTATAGTTTTATTAAAATATGAAATCAAATTTCGGTTTTATAAGAATAGATGAACTTTAAATTCATTGCAGTAAAATATGTATTATAAGATCATCAAAATTTTGTCTATTCATATTATAGTAAATTTTAATAATATATAATAATAATAAAACTATATTATTGCATTTTTAACACATAATAGTTAATTCATATTTAACATGCAACAATGGAATTCAGGGAAAATAACAAAATTATACTATTAAGACAAGTGACTCAAATAAAGTTTATATATATTTATATTTACATAGGAAAAAATTCCCGATACAATACAAAAAATTATAATAAATTAAATACTTAAATATTTACAAAATAATAAATTGTTATCAACACCATAAAAAATCGGAGAAATTTTTTATTGATACAAATTATTATAAAGATTATATTGTATATATTTTCTTTAAAAATTTATAATATTTATATTTATTGGCCAAGTGTTGTACAGTGTCCATTGTATTTCGAAATAACCTATAACTACACCATATATTTATATATATATATATATATACAGACAAGGGGTACACACCACAATCCTATATAATCCTAAAATGATAAAAGGTTTAATTTTCGACAACTAAAATCCATTGTTTCTTAAACTAACTATATATATATTTGCGTGTGCATATCTCTTCATATACAATACATGCGTATATACTTTTTAAAGCCATTATAATATATTAATGTTTTCCCAAAAGAACTTTCAGTTTCCTTCTATATATACATTTGTATAAATAAACTCGAATATATATATATATATATAATGTTAAATAATATGTAATAATAATATGTGATTTTATTTTGCACACATTACATATTATATTGGAATATATAGAATTTATATTCAAAGACTTACGTGTATATATTGTATATGAAAAGGCTAGAAAAAATCCTTTTTATTTTCAAGGAAAGGAAAAACAAAACATTAGTCAGGTACCCGAAAAAACACAACAATCACAATAATATATAATATATGTGTATGTGTATATTATAAATATATAAAGATAAACTGGATGTCATGTTTAAAAATCCACAACCAACTGACTTAATCCTAACAAACAAAATCCACATAATATTTATATATTTTTTTTATGTACATATAAAAGTTATAATGTTTATATGCATTGTTTTACTTTTCCTTTCCGTACATCTCTTAAACATAATCAATCCTCATATACAGGTTTTGAATCTGAACATAAAAATCATAATGATTTATGATTTAAATGTATTTATAACAAAATAACTAAAAATTTGTCACTATGACTATAAATAATTTAACATTAAAATTGAAAAAAAAAATAAATGACAAATATATTTTATAGTTATCCGTCGGAATAAAAATAATATGAAATCGTATAAAGAATGAACCGATAAAATAGTTTTTATCAAATTTTTTGTTAGTAAAAGTATTTTCCTACAATAATTTATTAAAATATTATTTATAATTGCTTTCTAACAAGTGTGTGATACAAAACTATTATTAATCTAAAACTAATAAAACACATTTTAATTCTGTTCATCGTGTTACGCCTTACAATAATCCCGTCGCTATATTAATAATATATATAAAAATTGAAATAAGAATAGAATAGAATTAAGATTCTTATATATAATTTTCTAATGTTTAGGTTAATATAATTTATAATATTGTAGATATATTTAGAGATGAAATGAAATTATATAAGACTGCTTTAAGTTAATAGCTTCCCATTATAATTTCCAAGCAAGATACACTGATTATGATAATGTCAATATGAAATCTAAACAACAGCAAAATTATACTTTAACCCGCTTATTTAACGTAACACAGTACTCTTATAAAGCGCCATACAAAAATTCCTTTGAAAAATTACAAATTTTTATTGAATATGTTATTTAAAAATTAGATTTTGTTAGTAATTTCTATGAAATTTCTGCCTGAAATTGACATTTCGAGAATGTCTTTTCCATCAAGAAATTTATGTGATTTCTTTCGTATATATAGATCAGAGAACGTTTTTACTGTCTTTTGATATATATAGTATTTATTACAATAGTTACAAAGCAATTACACATACATAGCCAATGAATATAATATTATTTAGAAATAGAGCATGAAATTTAAAAAAAAAATGTTTTAAGTTTTTTTTTTTTAACTATGAAATTGTTTTTTATATAAATATTTATACTTTTGTCACAACGTAAAAAAAAAATGGATTTTTTTAAAAATTTTATTGTTTGACCACCCAAATGTTAATGATACTATATGATACCCATATGCGTATATATATATACAATAATACATATAGATGATTCTAAATATGCCATTCATTTTCGAAAATCATTGTTATAAGTAGTCGTCATTCATATAAGAAGAAAATATTTAATTATTGCAAATATAATGTATAATAATATATTGTATAATATTTCTGTTAAAAAATATCTTACACGACATATGCACAGCAGCAGCGTCTCATAAATTATCAAATAAGTATATATATACTCGTTGTCATTTATATATGTATTGTAGTTTTACTGCCTTTGAACTAAATCGAACATGTACACAATAGATAAAACCATTTTATTTTCTACCTGAATAATTGTCAATTGAAAATAATATCAATATGATTTTAATGTAATTTTGAGTACAATATATGGTCTATTTTATTGTTAAATTTTAGAAAATATTTATACCATATTCGATACCACCTATAATTGTAATATATTTTAGAAAGCTTTCACCATTTTATAATTTTACTTATTATTCACAAATTATTTTCTTTTCGACCATATAAATAAAATGACCAATAGTATTCCATTACAATAAAAAAAAAGAATATCTTTTCAATTTTAACATTTTATCAAATCAAAAAATTTCTTTACTGTATATATTCTATATATAGGACGATGATTATGTCATTAACAAGAAGTTGGTATATAAATTAGAAAAGAAAAGAAAAAAAAAAAAAAAAGGTCTTTCTATTTTTCTAAAAACCATATCCAGTGAATTTTAATAATGTTTTAAAATGTGTGTATTCCTATATACTGTTGTAAATATAATAAAAGAAAGCATTTCATACTGCGTTTGAACACCATTTTATAAAAATAGACAGTAGCTATTAGCATTTGTTATTTCCTTTGTTAAAAGTGCTACTAATTTGAAATTTATATTGTATATTTTATGGTATATATAATTTTCAATTCATTAAAATAATATTTAACAAAAAAAAAAAATCTTATGTTATCTTATATTGTTGTGTGCGCAAAATATCAATCGAAATGAATTTCTTTCATGTAATACATACAAATATGGTATATTAAATTTATGTTATAAATATTATATGTTATGTTATGTATGTAGTTATAATATTGTAGATTGTGCATATCAATCAATCACGAACTATCATATATATATAAGAATGATTAATATTCAGAAAAAATGTTCTCCACAAAATTAGTTTATTAATTAGAAATGTAAAAGAGTTTTTTTTTTCCTTTTTCCAGATTATTATTACGCATAGTTTAATAATAATAATAATAATTATTATTATAACAGCAACAGCCACAGCGCTTCTCTCTATTCATAATAATATATTAGAATTTTATAAAACCTGTTGTAATATTACATAAAAAATAGATGAATATGCGTACACTTGTATATATTTTAAGATGACCAAAAACTCTCATTAAAACTTTTTCCTATCTTGTTTTCTTTCATAGTTTCATGTTTCAAGAATTAATAATAATTCCATTGATATATATATATATATATATATATATTTTATCTGTGTGCGTACTATATATATATAGTTATTATAACTTTTATAAACGATATATAATGATATGAATATGTTAAGTATGAAAACACCATATGTTCTTTTATGTATGTTATATCATATATATATATATATATATGAGTATATTTATCATCATATCTACTATGCATCATACTGTGCTTATGCATGACCAATAAATTTTTTTTTAATTTTATGTTAATTAAATGAAACATTGTGTCGTATCATCACATCACATAAACTATCCGCGTATATGTCCAACACCAAGTTTATTCAGCAGTTGATATAAACACATATATGTATAATAATAATATATTATGTACTCTATTCTATTCATATTCAAGTTAACTAATAAGCTAAATGTTGAAACTAAATTAATAATTTTGACAGAAATATAAGATAATAATTTATACCATAAATATATAGTATATATGTTAAAGATGAGACCGTATGCCTGTGTACTCTATCAATTTAATACTTATTTTTGTCTGTCTATGGTATAAAAACAAGATATAACAAAAACAAAATAAAAAAGCTAACAAATCTTTAATCTTATATCAACTAAAATATAATTATTAGTTTTATATGAAAAAAAAAACTAAAATGAAAATATTATGAATATGAATATTTATTTTTACTATAATAAAAACAACCTTATCTTAATACTCATCCTTCTATTACATATTATCTTGTCGCACAGCAGAAGTGAATTATATACTATATATAGAAACTTAAAAAAAAAAAAACTGTCAAAAACTAATTGTATTTATTACTTTAACCGCACAGTCTAATATCATTTTTGTGTCAAATCTTTAACAAAAAATTATAATTAAAATTTATGTTTTTTCTTTGGTGTGTTGTTTTTTTTTCTGTTATACGACGACGACGAACATATCTTCAAAATTTATTAATAATTTATATTTGTTATTCATATATAATTTATAAATATATATATATATATATGATTGTGTGAATAATATAATTATTATCTATAACTGGTAATTATAAACATACATATATTTTTTATATATAATTTATATTAAATCATTAATTTGAGTAATTAAAAATTAATGATGTATTTCGTTTGAGGTATTTTTGAATTAACATAACAGAATCATAATTATTATTAAATATATAGAAAACGAATCGAATGACAATATAACAAGAGATTTAATATTTGAAAAATTTTAATTTATAAAATTATTCTGGAAACATTTCTATAATGTCTTTGAATAGCTTCAAACACCATATTTGTTAAGTAATGATTCCAGAAATGAATAAATGGTAACTCAGCTGAAAATTTAAGTATGAAAATATTATTATTGATTGTAAAAAAAAAAAAACACACACACATCAAAAACTAATCATTTTATAATTCAAATTATATTTTTAAACTAATTATTATAAAAGATTTTTGTTATATTTTTATACATTGAAAAAAATAAAAAAGTAAGTTTGTAATTACCACTTGCCCGCACATAGATATCAATTTCACAAATTTTAAAATTATATATTTTATGTTTTTTACTACAATAATGTTTCAATTAAATATATTATATTTATTGAAAAACAAATAAAAAAATGTTGAATTATTGTTAGTACTCTAAAAATTATCATATTTTTATTATATAGGAGAATTTTAATTTATATTTACGAGTATATACACAATATGATTTAAACTTCATCTTTACAACCGAAATCCTATATAATATGTAATATAAACAAACCTTTTTGTATAAAAGAATCCACAAAATCAAAAAATACTATTATTGTATATATATATATATACACCTTTTGTCCCAAAAATAATGAGAATGGTCATAAAATATATAGAACCCGTGACACGATGTGATTAGCTACTAATTAATTTATGTAGTGTGAACCGATTTTAACAAACTGTTAAAGTTTCATGACATTTCCTTTAGTGTAATCCAAAATACAACGCATTAGGTGTCGATCAAAAAAATGTATTTCCTTCAAAACGCTTATTTTTTTTTATTCGTATTGAAAACACCATGTTTTAGGTCACCAGTTACAATAGCATTTAGGAAGTTTTCTTAACTACGAGAATATTCAATAATGTCTACAATGAAGTCATATTTAATAATATCTATACAATGAATTATATGATAAAGGAAATATCATGAAACTTTAATAATTTGTTTTGGTTGGTTCACATTACATCAATCAATTAGTAGCTAAATGGATGCCATGTTGCTGGTCCAATATAATGTAACACCATTCTCATTATTATTGGGACAGATTAAATATATAGATTATTATATGTATATATATTTAATCTAAATAAAAAAGTTGATAATTTGATAACGCATACAAAAAAAAACTTTGTTATTTGATTTTGTTTTATATAACTTCATGTAATGTAATTTTTGGTTTTTATATATTTTTTTTTTACTTCCGACTTACTGCATGTAATCTTTATATTACAAAAAGAAAAAAAAAACCAGTAAATATTATTATTATTATTATTATTATTATCTATATCAAATTTCTGTTTTGTCTCGCAAATAGCGATGATGGTTTATAAATCATATTAATTTATTTTGTGTTTTTTTTTGTAACTATATTATGTATACCGCGGTTTTTTCGCGGGCATACCAGTACAAAGCCAAACGGATTCCATTCGCATAAAATTAATACATCATTATTAATAAATTCGATGCGATAAGAGAAGAAGAAATAGGTTTATGGAAAAAAAATAATGCGTACATAAGATACATTTTATATTTTTCTTTTTAAAAAGTTAAAAATTTTTTATTTATTATACTATCCTCTGACGTTTTTTTTCCATTTATTATTTTCTTATATTGATTTAATTTATGAAGTAACTCAACCAAAACAAAAAACAAAAAAAAAATGTTAAAGTGATTTATGAACAAAATTGAAATTCAAAGCAAAAAAGGTACATATATATAATATATATATATACTCAAGACTTGGGAACAAGACTACAATTATATATATATATATATATATTTATATGTATGTAAATATTAAGTTAATCATATATTCCCGCATATAAGTAAAAGGGAAAAAAAAAATTAAAAATCACATACGACACACATAAACTGTATCAAATATCAATATTTTTAAGGATACTGCAGTGTATATATATGCTGTGCGTATATATTTATATATATACAATATATACCATACTTACTCATTTTACACTTTTCTGCGCTTTTTGATCTTGTCATTGTCCCCATCCGGTATTTAATTAACTTTTTTTTTTCTTAATACATATTTGTTTGTAAAATAGTTTATAGTTTACAAAAAAAAAAAAATGTTAAAAAACATGAAAAGTCATTAAAATATTAAATTTGTTGGTTTTTTATTTTCTAAATATATTTTAATATTTTCAAATTGATTTTTTAAAAATTGTTCTATATATGTTTAAATTTAAATGTATTACACAATGTATGCGTACAATAATTTTAATATACACATGAGGCTATGAAAAAATGTATTTTTTTTATTAAGAAATTCGATGGAAATAATATGTGAGAATTTAAATTTTATTATTTATGGTTTTTTTCTTTCGAACGAATTGATGTATAAAATAATTTAAATATTAACTTTTAAACAAATTACTTTTTTTTTTTTTGTTCATGAGTGAAATAAATTAATTAATAATTTTTTTGCTTCATACAAACATTTGAATTACTGACAATACGCAATTAATTCTATTGGAATTTTTCAAAAGAACTAAATTTTGATTGTATTTTTAACATTTTTATGTATACCGCTTTTAATTTAGCTGTATATGTACAATAGATTTGAAGAGATTTACGATATTTTTAATTTTAGTCAACTTATTTTAATTTAGGCTATACAATCCCACCCAGTGTCTATAATAAAAAATATAGTAATAATATATGTATTGTAATTTGAACACTAAGCAGTCACTTGTTGCTATATAACCATTTAACACGTATATCAATAATCAAGCATAAGATAGTTTAGAAAGTTTTTATTTTCAAAAATTTACAATAAGGAATTTCTGTAACAACGGAAATTCTATTTGGAATTAGGAACCTTGTGCATTATGCATTTTTTTTTCTTATTTTCCATAACAGAATTTATTTAAGTATATAAATCTACGTTTTTGTACTCAATTCAAAAGTTATTTTGAGTGTAATAAAAAATTAATTTTATTATATAATACAGTCTAAAACATTTATATTGGATAAAATTAAATATATTTATTACATTATACAATTTTAATGTACACATAAAATATACTGGCGCTAGTTCGTCATATAAACATATAGTGAATAACAGGTATAAATTGTATAAGAAAACTTTCCATTGTCAATAATAACTCTTTTATTATATACTAAAATCTTGTATGCATCTGTGTACAATATAAGTAATATCCATATGAATATTATATTATAAATAGACATTTAAAATAGAAAATTCTTATAGAAGGATTCACAACAAATATATATATATATATTGGTTCCGGTTATAACTTATACATACTGTCACATATATTTAAAGTCATAAATATTTTAACAACAATAAATTGGAAATTCTAAAAAAAATATAAACTTACAATATATACATAAATTACATTTAGTCTCACACTTATAAATATTTACACATTTATACAATTCATTAAATTTTATCGTGCTGTGTGTACCATAATTTATATATATTTTATTTTATGAAACTCTTTTCTTTTTTTTTTTTTTTTTTCTGCCCAAACAAATACAAAATACGAATGGAATTATGTGAAGTCAATTTTTATAGTTTATCATAAATCAATTCAAACAAAAATGGGTTAACGAAAAAAAATAATTTATACCTTTTCTTAAATTTTCCATATTCAATATATATATATACGTAAATGGTGATAAAATTATATTTTTAGCCGTAACTATTTTCAGTGGGTGGTCAATTATAATGTATATATATATATATAAGCTTAAAATAATTGTTGCATAATTGTTAAATTAAAACAATAAAGGGGTTTTAAGTAGGAACACTTAGATAGATATCAGTTTGTGATAAATTTCTTTGAAAAAAAATTACAAATTGCAAAATTTTGAATTATGTATTGTATTGGTATATTATAATTTAAATTCTAATCGCCTAATATGCTAGACACACAGAAGATTTAACTAATTAGTTTGCTCACAAACTAATTCGGTTACTAAAGTGGTGACACATTGGCAAACCATTAGTTTATTATATTTACTTTGGCATTTATTATTGTACGAGAGTGAGAAAATTACAAATAGTTTAGTTTGTTTACATATAATTTTTTCTAATATTTAATATATTTATTGTAATTTATAAATCCGATTGTGCATTCTATTTACAATTAAAGATTTAGTTAAATATTTTTAATAATAATAATATAATATTATGGTTTAATTTCCAAAAAATAAATCGATTACGATGGTTCTATTCATTTTCATTTTTAATTATTGTAAATTAAATTAAATATTCACTTACTTTTGTAATTCAATTTAAATCAATTTTATTTATATTATTATTATTATTAATTATTATTTTATACTTGACAATATAGAGTTTCAATCCTTTGTTATTGTTTTTATTTTCATAAATATAACCTGTTTCTTTTTTTTTTTTGTATATTTAACTTGGCTCATATATCTGAGAGTTGGCACTTAACTCCAGTTCGAATGGTTCGGATTTCCAATATTTGAGAAAATCAAATTAGTTACATGCAAACTTCAGACATTTTATTGTGGTTAGGCCGGTTAGGCAAACTAATTCAATACACTACAAACTACTCGAATTTCTGCTCGAATTGTTTATAACTATAATATTAGTTGGTTACCTCTTCTGTGTGTCTAGCATATTACATATGCCTTGTAAACAAAATAGATAAACCAAAAATAGAAATTCCATAAATAGTTTGCGCTCTTATTGGTAAACCCTCTTCATTTTTTTTTTCTTTCTTAAATGCATTTATTATTTATATAACTCTTTGGATCAAATTTTTGATTCTATAAAAATTCATTTGTAAGGTAATAGAAAAGGAACGGATGAAACGAAAATTACAAGAAAGTAAAAAAAGAAATGTATATAAAAAGTATCAAATGCATAATTTTCTTCTCTATGGCTATTATTTTGCTTTATACAAATAATATATTATAGAAATAACTTAAAAATTATATACCCAAAAGAAATGAAAAAGGATCAAATAACATTTAAAGATATTGATAAAGGAAAAAAAGACTTAAATTGTTTTTGCCGCTGTGTAATTCTTTAAAAGGGGCAATTTGAAATAATTTTTTTTCTTTCATAGTTGAAAGTGATGTTTTTCTTTAACTCTTAATATTTGTCAATTTTAAATTTATATTTATATTATATACTTTTGAAATTTAACAAAAGGGTTAAATTTCTTTTAGAAAGTATTTCCAGCCATTAATTATAAAAAATATAATGCGAACAAAACATTTGATTATTTCTTTATTATTTATTGTTAGTAAAAAAAATAAAAATATTATTTTTTTAAAAGAATTTATACCTTTTTATAAATTGATTGATTTTTTTTTTTTTGTTACGCTGGAATTTCGTATTTTTATTTACGCGAATACATATATTGTATTATATTGATTTGATAAATTTCGTATACATTCTTGGAATTATACATTATTAGTCATAAAAATAAATACTACTTTTCTCTCGATTTTAAATGTTATTTATATATTTTCAATTTTTCGATTCATTAAAATGCAAAACTATACTTTTAAAAAAATGTATAACGAAAAACATACACACTTAAAGAGTGTGTCTAATTTCTTTATAAACCTGTATATTTTGAAAATGTTTACTAAATAGTACTTTGAATAAATTGTTTATTTTATTTATTTCGTTTAACATATACAATCCTATAGATTTATGATTTGTGATTATGTTATGGCATTTATTTTTTTTCGGTGGTTTTTGGCAAGAAATTGTTATTCTTTGAATAATACCGCCGAACGAACAGCATATTTGTCAAAGTTATTCTTTGTGTGTGAATATATATATATATATATATAATTGAACAAATGCGGGTAAATCATATTTAGAGAATTAAAAATGCAAACACTTTTACAAATTATTTGGAAATAAATAAAAATTATAATAATATATTTATAATATTTATTTTACGGTATATAATATAAATATTAATTAATTATATTTTTAGTCATGTCATTACACAAAATTTCAATTCGATATATGAATTCTATATTATTTTTCTGACAAATACTTTGAAAATATGATGTAATAAATATATAAAATATTTAAATACATTTTTTTTACATTTTAAATCCATTAAAAAAAAAAAAAAGGATTTTAAGGAGGATCCTTTTCTTTTTTTTTTGTTTTAATTTACACTTTTTATATGTTTTTATGATAAATAATAAAAATATCAAGTACAATTCAATATAGTTTTACAAACAGTTTAGGATTATATTTTTATAAATTATATGTCACTAATTTGAAAGCGTAAGGATTTGTGAATTTTATTAACTATATGTACATTTATATATATTGACTGAATATAAATCGTATCGTAAAAATCGGCGAAAGGATATAATTTGCTATACATTAGCGACGTCTGAAAATTCATTGTAACATTTTTAATTAAATATAATAATTTAAAATTATAAAAATGTTCCCAAATAATATCTTTTTTTATAAATTATATATGAATATAGAAAGTGTTTTTGATTACATGTTGTTACATGTATAGTTTCTTTCACTGTATATTAAAAAAAAAAAATAACTAACACTGCTTCAATGAAGTACATTAAATGAAATTGGAATAAAAAATATCTTGCGAATGGTAAATGTATAAAGATAAAATTTTTGTGTAAAGGAATAAAAAGTGGAAAGAAAAAAAAAATTATTTTATAAAAATTGAATGTAAGAAATAAAAATTTTTCTCGCGGGGATATATTTAGTACATTGCTTTAATATATATTATAATAATAATAATAATAATAATAATATAATATACAACAGGGTAATTTAAAAGTTAGTGTGAAAGTTAACTAAGTCATTTCTATGATACTTTTTACTAAAATATATATATTTATATATATATGTGAGTAATTAAGAATATCGTTCGTTACTATACTAGAATATCATTTTGGAGATCTGTCCTTTTCAAAGTAATGGCAATTTTCCAGGAAGAGTAAAAATGTTATTGCGATCGTATGTTCAAAACAACATTGATCTTTATATGAAAATTTTAAGTTATATATATGAGATAACTAGGCTAATGTATTTTTTATTCGGTTATTTGTCCACAATCCCACAATAACACATTAGTTGACGCTAATAAAAGTGCAGGCTGTGTCTGAATTTTTTACACTTAGTGTTTGTATATAAATATAAATATTATAATAATAAAAATATATGTAGTATAAAGAAAGTATGAATTATAATATTTTTTATACAAATTTTTTGGTTATTTTTATCATTCATAATTTGCACGTCCCATTTGCCGCATTTAATATATATATTTTTTTTCGTTTTTTTTTTTTTTTCCGTTCCTAGGGATTATTTTTATTATTTTTTATATTCTTGTCGAAACATTGTATACTACATTGAGTAAACAATTTGTTTGTTATCGACGCGCGATTTCGTATATGCGTTTAACATTATATAACGCCATACGTGTACACAATTTTACATAAAATACAATGTGCAAAAATATAAATATAAATAAATTTTATTTGTTATGCAATAATGGGCTATAGATAAAAGCAGACAAATTCTATAATGTAAATAAATTGTAAATATAATGCGACTGTTAGAATAAATAAATGATCATTCACATGTATACTATTATAATATATAATATATTAATTCTATAATATACATTGCGACTATGATATTTACTATATCTATATATGATAATGTATTAAATGCTCAAATGCTCAATACTCAATACATACATTAGATTGTAAATGTTTGATAAACAAATTATTCCAAGGCACGTTTTTTTTTCTTCTTTCTATATTTCTCTTTTATACTAAATTTAAATCATTTTTCATCATATAATTTAAATATTATTATTATAAAATAATGTTTTATAATAACATACACTAACTCGCACATTATTTATATCTATTATGACAACTTTTTGTTTAAAAAATACAGAAAAAGGTTAACTAAAAATTAATTTTATGTAAATAATTTTCTTAAAAGGATTTGGGGTGTCGAATGTAAAAGTATTTAATTCCGATTTTAAATAAATATTTTATACAATGTGGATATGGTTTACTGGAGGTATATTGAATATATAATATACTTATTGTGTGGCTATATAATGTATATATATCAAAACTATACAATTTAAATAAAAACATATGTATGATAATATATATATATATTTTATATACGAAATTGAAAACCCGGATGTTTACATTTTTCTATTGTTTGGTTTGTAAATGATATAAATACTATAGAAATCTGAATTAATTTGTTTGTTGTTTTGTTAATTTGTTTTTTTTTTTATAAATATTATCTATATATGATTTATATATTTTAAGGTTTATTTATTTATTTTTGTCGTTGTTGACATAAATTGTCTAGATGTTGTACTATATTTTATAATGAAATCGTTAATTTTTGGTATATAAGAAGTTGAAAAAATTACTAAATTTATCCAAGAATATCAAAATCGCTGTTATATGAATTGATATTATTGCAATGATAATTGGATGTAATATAAATGGGGATTTCTATAGTAATTCTTTCGAAAACCATGAGTTTAAATTATCAGGGTCATATAGTACTAATCTTTTAATTATTCGCATAATAAATTTGAATATATAATGTGGGTGCGATTTAAAAAACTAATTGTTTGAAGATTTCTCGACAACACATTTACTTAAAACGCTTTAAATAGTTAAAATAAAAAAGTGTGATATATTTTTTTCTATAATTACAAAGTTTTAAAAATACTTTTTTTTTATATATTTAAAAATATTGAATTTCAATTAATTAAATAAATATACAAATAGAAAATCGTTATCGTCAAGTATAGATTAACATTTAAAATTGTTAAATTTTTAAATTTAAAACTTAAAAACATTTATAGAAAATATAAAAGACAAAACTAAAAATATTCATATAAATTTATAAATAAAATTTCTTCTATTCATACAGACTGTGTTTCTATATTATTATAATGGGTGTAAAAGGAAATACTTATTCATTCATAATAAAAATTTCATTCAAATATTTAAAATACAACAAAGAATAATTAACTTAATTATAATATTATTGATTTTTATTTTTATTTTACTAAAACGCACACGACGACGGTATATTTTACCATGGTTCGTTTTTTCTTCTTTAAATTGTATACAAATTATAAATAAATATACGGTTTTATATCTGTCTATAAATAATAAATATATTGTCACTATATAAAAATGTTCGACACATTAATTTAATGAATGAAATATAAAAATACAAAATATATTTAGTCTTTCATTTATTATTAAATTTTATATTGTAATTAAAATATAAATATGTAATATTGTCGTATGTGTGTATAAATGTATACCATATATAAAAAATTAATTTAAAATATAAAAATGACCTGTTTTTTTTTTGTATATTTTTATATTAAAATTAGTTGTTGTATCATGTACTCTTCAATATATTTATTTACGTCACACATTGAATATTTAATAAATTTAGTGACGCTATACGTTAAGAACAAAGAATAAATATATATAAATGAATAAAATTAAATAAAATATTAATTTGAAAAAAACATCTATTTATATAATTAAAAATACTAATATAATATTGATTTTTATTTTTATGTTACTTTTATATTTAATTATATAACATACAATATAATATAGATTTTAAGAAATGTTAAATTTAATTTTAAAACATTTATATAATTAATGAAATTTAAAAATATTTATTATTACACCCACCCACCCATGTAAATAATAATAGAATTTATATTTAATTTTTTCTCATAACCATCTTCTATTTTTATAGCACTTTTTTTTACCATCATCATAAAAATACTTTTCATTCTATAACATAATAATATTTCTATGTATATATTTACCATACATTAATATTTCATTTAAATTATACTATACCTACATAAATATATTTAGATATCCTTGTATTTTTATATATTATAAATTAAATATATATTATACAAATCTACAATCAGAAATTTAATTAATGTGGGGTTTGGTTTTCGGGGTCGTTTTGTCATTAGTCTCAAATTACACTTTGCTATAACCCTAATATAATATAATATAAAAGTAAAATTATAATAAATAAATATTACTTATTTATATGATTATTGTGCATTGTTTGTATATTGTTTTGTATTTTATATATTGAGATTGTGTTATTGTGTTGTTGTTATTGTTGATAAACTCTATATATTTTATGTTTTTGTATATACAAAATAAATAAGTTGAATGTGTGTGGTGGTTAATATTTTTATGCTAAAGGAGATTATTTATATTTATAAATAAATATACTACGCACAGAACATAAAAATGATATAAAAAAAAAAAAAGGAGCATAAAAACATTTATTTATATTATTATAGATATATTTTTTCTATGTACGTATGTGAGTGTATTATAGAGATGGAGTATACTTATTAACAATAGGCATTAGAAATTAAATGGGTGTGGTGCGTAGACAAAATATCCAGACATCATTTCTTTTTTTCCTTTTTTTCTATTTTGTAATATTAAAATACTATACATTTCTACCTCAAAATGTTGCGTCGTATATAAGCAAAAAAAAAAAATATAAAAATATATGCCTTCCGAAAACACACCTTATCGTATATGCTTGAATATATATACAGCAATTGGCTTAGAAAGCCATACATGAAAAACATTAAACAAAAATTATTTATTTTGATTTCAGTTTCAAACTTTTCCGAATAGATTCCAGAAATTTTGAAACACATTTTCATTGTAATTTGAGAACTATTTGTAAATTAATATTTTACTTCACTGTATCCTATGTAAGCCTATGCCGCCTCATCGCATCAGAAATATTATTATTATTATTATGTATTTATTTATTTATATATAAACAATTAAGTATAATAAACGAAATATAAATAGACGAATATTTCTTTGATAGGAAATAAGAAATTTAAATCTATATAAAAATATATATATTTCATCCCGATAAACAAAATATCATTTATATTATCGTAAATAACACAATCTGTTCAAAAACAAACCAACTGTGGTTTGAAAAGAGAGATTATAAAAAGAAGCATTTAAGAATAATTACTATAACGCACTTAAAATTTTTGTAAGAATTTTATATGTACAAATTATCTATCATTTTGTTGTTTATTGGTTTGGTAATAATGTTTTGTTAGAAAATATTCGTCCTTATATACATGTCTATTTATTTTTCCTTTATGGTATATAATTGTGTGTATATATATATGTATATAGTCTATATACGCGCATATTATCAAAATATAAAAAAAGGTCCAGAGCATATTATATATTTCACCCTAAATTAAATTTTATGGATCTCTTAAATATTTTAGCATGGCAGTAAACTTCCTTATCAGAAACCCATAAAGGGACGATAAAGTTTTTAGCTAAAATGGGTTTAATGTGTATTATATAAGCAAGTAACTCTATAACTATTATATTCATATAATTTATATATATATATATATATAATGTTTAATGTATTATTATGTATAAATATGTATAGTATATATATATAGGAGAACATAACATAAGATGCTGGTTGATTTTTCTATTGTATTACATATTATTTTTGTAGAGTTTTTCCTATATTTTCTTATTTATTCATTGATACTTATAATTGTAGAATATATTTTCGATTTATAACAACTGGTTTTGTTTGTGGTGACGGTGAAATATTTACTGTGGTCTATAAATTATATATGTATGCGGTTCTTCGGTTCATTCATTTCATATAAACATAACATATAACATATAGATTATATATAGAATATAATAATATAAAGTTTAATTTTACTATAAAACGTTTAATGTAAATATAAAAAAATGCTTTTTTGATAACATGAAGTATTTAACAAATATATAGAATTACATATATATATTTAATTATATTCAAATATTTTATAATATATATTTGTTTAAAAATTAACGTACGTATTTTATAATAAGAAAATTGTATGTACTTATTGCATATATAGATATATATATAAGAGTTTGTTGTGGTTATTATTATTGCTATGTATGAAAAACGGATATTTCTCTAACTATTAGTCTACACTGAAAAAGACATGCATATACTTATATCTTGATCTTGGGTCACCGAACTATATATTCGTGCTTTATATATTTCAATATGTATGAATTTACTGTATAGAATTCACTTGTTTTCACTTTAAGTTTTGATGATTTTGGAATGAGAATATTGTACATAAAGTTTTATACTAAAACTGTTAAACTATTATATTTATGTATACTGTTATATACACATTTTGTATATAACATTATAAGAAGATGTTGTGTTTTGTATACATTTGTAATAAATAGTTATATATGTACATAGACATTCCGTATTATTCTAATTTATATATATACAGACAGACATTACATAATACATATACTAACTATATTACAATATGAAGAATAAAATATATATATATAGAGTAAGATTTTGTTCAAATAAATAAATGAATGAATGAATGAATGAATGAATGAATTGAATAGAAAGAAATTAGAAGTGAACTAAAAACTATTTTGTTTTCTCAAAGTTTTTAACAAATATCTATCTATATATATATTTGTATAGTATAAATAAATAAAATATATATAGTGAATATAAAAGAATATTGTTAACCAAAGCACATGCATAAAAGTACAAGTTTTTTTTCTGTTTCGATTACTTGTTCATTATATATATATATATATTCTGAAGGTGAATTTTATTTTGTAATCTTAGCAGGTTTATCTTAATCTTATAGACAGTTTGTTTTGTAAAACAAAATATAATTTCATAAATAAATAATGAATGTAAATAAACATATAAAATATATAAGATAAATCTGTCTGGTTTATTATTGTGTCGAAAGTATTCTTTTCGCTTACACATTTATATCGTTTCCATATAACATATTTTTCTCCAGATAATTTTTCGCAACACTATATATTATTATAACATTAAATTTCTAATTATTATTCATAATTCTAAAAATGAATTGATAATTATTATTCATAATTCAAAGTATTATCAATATTGTAAAATTATTATCTAATTTCTTACTAAAACAAACCTATATACCAGGTATACGAGTATGAAGTGAGCCGCTGCCAATAAATGGCTGTACTTATATTAGTAATTGTGAAAGAGCCGTAATGCGATGTTTTTTTTATTGTTTGGACATCTGTCATCAACATTCAGTGTGGTAAATTCCATTTGTAATACAACAACATAAAATTTTATCGTGTTAAAAATGTCTAATTTTGTGCCTTCAACAAACGATTTGCGGGAATCATTAGTTTTTTGTTATCATTTGAAGAAAAACGCAGCTGAACGAATGCTTGTAGAAGCTTTTGGTGATCATGCTCTATCATTAGCAACATGCAAAAGATGGTTTCAACAATTTAGAGACAAAGATTTTGATTTGAGAAATGAAGAACGTGGAAGACCACTAAAAAAGTTTGAAGACAGTGAATTGCATGCATTGTTGGACGAAGATGATACACAAACTCAAAAACAAAAAACTGGTGATGAAATGTGGATATATTTTGAGTATCCTCAACGCAAAAAATCATGGATTACACCAGGTAAAACAGCAAGATCGACTGCAAAACCAAAACGATCCGGTAAGAAGAGAATGCTTTGTGTTTGGTGGGATCAGGAAGGTGTGGTGTATCATGAACTTCTGAAACCTGGTGAAACTGTTAATACGGTTCGCTACCAACAACAAATAATCGATTTGAACCATGCATTATTAGATAACCGACCAGAATGGACAGAAAGAAAGAAAAAATCTGTTAAGGTAATTTTGCAACATGATAATGCACCAGCACACAAAGCAAAACCAGTTCAGGATACGATAAAGTCGCTTGGATGGGAGCTGTTACCACACCCGCGTTATTCACCAGACTTGGCTCCTTCGGACTACCATTTGTTTTCATCGATGGGACATCCTTTGAAAGAACAGCACTTCAAAACATCTGAAGAAGTTGAAAATTGGCTATCTGAATGGTTTTCGTCCACAGCAACACCATTTTTTCGACGTGGTATACGATAATTTCCTGAAAGGTGGTTAAAATGTGTAGAAAGCGATGGAAGTTATTTTGAATAAAATATTTTTGATTTTTCTATTCTAAATAATGTGTTTTTCTTCCTTTAAAAAAGGCTCATTTCATGCTCCTATACCTGGTATAAATAAATATGTAATGGATTAAAATACTATCAAAAATTACGTACGAATAAATGACTAGCAAATATCATTATCATGACTCAATTTTTAATATAATACATTTTGCTTAACTTTCTGATGTATACCATATACTTGCCTAATTCAAATCTATCTATAGAAATTGCTAGATTTAAGTCATGTTACTACAAAATAGTATCTTATATACCACACACATTCGTTACAACCAATAATTTATACTATTTCGTCTGCAATTTTCGAAAGATTATTTATTTCTATTATTATTATTATTATTATTGTTTAGGTTTTTTTTTTAAATTTTTGTGAATAAAAGGAGTAAAAGACATGAACAAATTATTATGAAAATAAAATGCTGAGCTCGATTTTTCTATACGTTTAATTTTGTTTATCAGATTCTATGTTAACATTAACTTTTTTTTTTTTTTTTTATTTTTATTTATTACAGTAAGTCAACAAATTATTGGCATATATCATTTTTATATAAATTCAAATATACAATTATAATATAGACTATAAGTATAGCGAAAAACTTAATTCATGTGTAAAACATAAAAAGTATTTTGCATAGACGTTTTTGTTTATAATGTTATAATATTTTTTTGACTCATTATATTTTATATATATATATATATATATACGTATGGACCAAATCTATGTATATGTATATAATAATGTAAAATGTCTTATAATAAAATGTTTTTATTATTATATTGTGTGAGATATTGATTGGTAATCAATTTATCAAAATTATATACCTTTTTTTTTTTATTCCATTTTATTATATGTTATTTTCGTATACATTTATAAATAAAGATATATAATTTGCCTTAAAAATATTGACGAGGAAGTTGGCAGTTGTTGTATAATGTCGTCATTCTATAAAATTGTTCGTTTCATTCTTATACATTGTAGATATTGAGGTATGCGTTACGATATACCTATATATATGTTTTTATTTTATTCAATCATATATTTTGTAGAAGTTGGAAAGTATAATAATTTCGATATATAAATACATCAATACATTTTTTTCTTTATATTTTTATATTATACAAGATATACCAATATATCGAAAAAGATATATTTGGTACCTGCTGTGATCAATAATTTCAAACCTTTTTTTTTTAAGGTTCGTGTATATGTGTACTATATGTGGTTTATAATATTATTTTAAGTACTTTTAATATTTTTTCAACTATATCGGATATTTTTTTGCTAAATTTTTCCCATGTACATAAAAAAAAATATATTCATATGTGTTTGTTTGTATAAAAATGTTTTGTTTTATTATATGGTACATAGTTTATGTATGCATATGTAAGTAAGATGGTAAAAATCATAAATTTATTATTGAAAATATGTTCTATAATATGAGTTTGAAAATTTATCTCATTATTTCTTTAGAAAATTCGTGATTGACGTTAAAACTAATTATTAGCAATTTAAAATGATTATTATAATAATAATTATTATTATTTTTTATATCGTAAATGGTATATTATAAAATATTATATTTTGGTGGTATGTTAATAAAATGATAGGCAAAATAAAAAATTTTTTTTTTTTAATTTTTAATCTTTCTTACTCGCGTATACACAAAATTTCTTTTGATTAAATATTTTTATTTTTTCTGTTGAGTCATTTTCTCAACATTAAATTCTTCATCTTAAAATATTGTTGATTCTCTATTTTATATAAGTATTTTTTTTTTTACCTGCGTATAACTATTTATATTATTATTATTATTATTATTATTATTATTATTATTATTATTATTATTATTATTATTATTGTTATTATGAAGAAGTGCGAGAAAGAAAGATACACCACAATATCAAATTCTTTTGTATTTTTCTTATATAATTTCTTACACTATGAAATATTCTTATATGTATTTAGATTATCATTTATAGTAATAATAATTATAATATGAATATTGAATGTGTGATATAATAATATAATATTCAAATAATGGAAATGAAATGGTCATAGGCTGATATATAGTTTTATTATTTATTATATTTATTTTTTTTCTGAATCATAAAATTAAATTATGATTATAATATTCTTATGTATTATATAATTTTTGTTTAACATATAGAGATATTACCGCATGAATATACCGTTGAATTAAAGTTAATCTCTATATTCATAAATAAAGTCCAAGCATATATTTATATGCTTTTTATTATGTATAAAGTATATATTTTTGAATAATAATAATAATAATATGGTATTATAGATTATGATGATAATAATAAAATAATAATAATGTGAAAAAGTATTACATAAATACGAGTATATAATAAAATAATAATTATATTTTTTGGAATTATGCCATTTAAATTATATGTTTTGTGTGTGTGTGTGTGTGTGGTAAGTCTTAGTGTAAGATTGTTTATAAGTGTATGTACGCATCGATTCTTTTATAAATTTTATTTTAATTATGGAATTATGCCAACAAAAATTTTATTACATATTAGAGTAAATATTTTCAGGTATAACAACAGGATTTTATGTTTGTTTTTAATTTTTAATTAATTTTGTGTATAATATAAATATTATGTACCACCACCTACCATAAAAAAGAATATTTTTTTCACTTTTAAAAATACTACAATTATTATAATAACAATTTGGTGTGTCTCATGCATCCTTATTTGACTGATATATACTATATGGTATAACTTTGCTGTATGTTGGTGGGTTCACACAGTAAATTAATTTTTTTGTTTGTAAATGCATCCTTTTCGATTCTAACATGGAGTAGATTTTTTTAATTTGTAAACGGTATACAATTCTATCAAATCTCCTTATATATAGACTTATAAGTTCAAGAATGTATTTATTTTTCCTTTCGCATTATAATAAATGATGCAGTTAATCCCAATGTTTTTAACGAAAGGTAACAATTGAAATATTAAACGTTCACCATTTCATTAATACTGTTTTTATCCATATAACAAATATATATTTCATCAATCATCGGTTACAATAATATATAATATTTCAATTTACTAAATAAATGTCTCTTTGTATTGTACGAGTATATACCGTCAGCAGAAATATATCGAATAAAAAATTATCGCATCGCCAATTATAAAATATAATCAACTCATTTTTATGCTATAAATAATTTAAGGATATATAAAATTTATCGAAATTGGCAACAAATTAAATTCAAAACACAATCTAAATAAATAAATAAATAAATAAATAAATAAATAAATAAATAAATAAATAAATAAAATAAATATTTATAAATAAGGATCACAAGAAATTTCAATAAATAAAAAACAAATTTTATAATTATTTTTAATAAATTATTTTTTTTATTTTAATATATAATTTTGCAATAAATTGTGATTTTAATTCCATTTATAATTTGTTTTTTTTTTTTTTTACATATATAAAATGTGAGAATTGTGTGTATTTTTTTTTTTTTTTTTATATTTTATTTATATAATATTATATTTTATTAATTAAATTATATTTATTTACAAAATAATTACAAAATTTTTAAATAAAATTTAATAAAAAATATAAAAGAAAAAAAAAAAAATTAAAAAATTTTACAATATTTTTCTTAAATAATAAAAATAAAAATTAAATATATTTATAACTAATTTTTAAAACATATATACAAATTAAAATTATAAAATTAAATTAAATTCAGTCTAAAAATCTCTTTTTTTTTTTTAAAAATATCGGTTTTGTATTATTTAATTTTAGAATTTATACTTATTTTTAAATTAAATTTAAATAATTTAAATTTTTTTTCTTATAAATTTTTAAGGAACAAATTTTTATATTACGGTATGTTATTTTTATAATCAATTTAAGAAAAAAAATAGGCGACATAGCAAGAAATTAAGTGTGGCTTTAATTTTATAAATAAAGGACATTTTTTGCGCTTGAGTTGCCATATACATATTTAAAAAATACAAATGCAATATTTATTTTACAAAATTATTTGATTTATAATACAAATTTTGATTATTATGTAAGATGTTCTTTAAGTGAATAATGTGATGTGGGTAAATGTCAACAAAAAAAAAATACAACCTATTGAATTTAAAGTCGTTAAAAAAAACACGTCTTTTTTTCAATAAAAAAACTATGACTATGGTCGCCAAGAATTTATATATACACCATAATATTTATTCAATTTAATTGTTTAAATATATTGAATGAATAGAAACTGTAACAACTAACATGAGATGTTAGAATTGTTAAAGAATTTTGTGTTTAGGAAATAACAATAAATCATTGTATTGAATCGAGATGATGTATTTTTTCTTTTTTTTTTTTGTAAATCATAATTGCATTTCGTGTCAGAAATTACAGAATTTTCTTTTTCCGGTGTCCTTTTGCTTAAACTTTATTATAAAATTTACAATTTACTGACATTATTATAGATAATTTTATATTTTCCCTATAATATATAAATTTAGTTTTGAAAATATATAAAAATATAATCACGTCAAAACATAATCCTATTAAATATTTGTATACAAACGGAAATACAAATTACACATATAGGTAGGTGTTGTAATGTAAACTTTAAATAATCATCATAATATACTGCCCATTTTTCTAAATCAATACGCGTTTTTCCTTAACTTTATATGTATTATTAATTGTATATTTATATTGTAATTATATATGATCCTTTAAATAGTAATCAATGTATAATGAAACGCCAATGCCTTCATATAGATAATTCTAGGAAAAGGATTATAATACATCTATAAATTAAATTTCTATTAACAATGCTTACTTTTCCGTATTATTATTTTTTTATGGCCATGTAGTGTGATAAAATTGACATTTATAGCATTTTTTTTTTTTTTTTTATATATTAACAAAAATATTGACTTTGGTACATTACAATTTGTAATTTTTATATTGTAAAGATTTAAAATAATATAAATTTTATTTGTAAATTTTTCTTTTCAAAAAAAACATTCTTTTTCATTTTTTTTTTTTTTTTTTTCTATTTTATGATTCATTTTTATTATATAAAAAAGGATCAATCTATAAATAAATGACTTTGGTTGTTAGTTGAATTCGAAAAAAAATATATAGTATCCCTTTTGTGTATAACAAAAAAAAAAAAAAAAAATAATATATATTAAATACAGGGTACACCCACAGCTATTTAATTTTTTTAATTTTGCAAATTTTTCTATATTATTTTCGCCATAGATGTAATAAGTGTTTGGTAAATTTTTGTATATCGAATTAAAATTTAAATACAATACTTTGTTTTTACCATCATGCACACACACACACACACCCTGTATATTTTATGTTAAACATGTGTATGTCCTGCCAACATTATTATATGGTTATTAAGGAATTTAGCAATTTATATTACCATTAATAGATTTGTTCTGCATGATTTTTCGTGTACAACATTTGTGAATGAATATAAAATGAAAAATTAACTCATTTTTCGATGTAATTTTGTAAGAAATTTTGTAAAAGGTTTATAACTATATAAGATAAGTTATATGTGAAATATATATAGAAATTTTTAAAAAAAATAATACAAATAGTAATAAATTAAAGAGTTATAATAAAAATAGCAAGGTCTTGTGAATGAAAATATATATTGCTTATATTCGAATAAAAATCCAAAAATAGACATTTATTCGTTATATATATATTTTTTAACCATTATAATATTAAAAGACACGAGGAAAATAAATTATAAAGATCAATTCTAAACACAATATCCTCATTTCACGTATAATATATGAAATTTATATAATGCATTCCAATATTATATACATAAAAATACTATATATATTATTAAAAGACATGTAGAATAAATATAATTCAAGTGATGGCTGAATATGAATATATTATTATTATATATAAAAAATAGTTTAAGATAAAATGCACTTCACACTTTACAAATATACACAATTATTATTTGTGAACCTACGCAACAATACAAATAATTACCAAGATCAATATTAATATAATATAAATATTCTTATTATTATGTACACACTTCTTCTTCTATCTATATATATACAATATATAATTAGAGATGGGAGATGATGGTAATAACCAACAACAAGAACAACAAAAAAAAAAGAAAGACCATTTCAAAAATTATTCTTTTTTTTTTTTTGTCTTTACTCTTTATGGTTAATATTGATTTTTCTGTCATTACACTTTTGCGTAAATATACGTGGACTTATTATCAATTGATATGTACACAAAAGAAAAAAAAATACACTCATTAATAATAAATAATAAATGAAGTATTGTATGAAAATATATATATATATATTTGTATAATGTTATACACCACTCCATATAAAAAGAACTTTCTTTTTGTTGTACCTTAAACTAAATATATTTATATTTTTTTTTTCTTTAGGCCACATGAAAAAATGTGTGTGTGTTTTTTTTTTTATATTCTATTGTTTTTATTATATGTATTCTTTCTATATATATATTATCAGAAGAACGGAAAAAAAAAATAATAAAAATTACTTTTCATATATATTCATTCTTGCATTTGGAAATACCACAACAATTTATAAGCAGCCACACCACAGCCCAAAAGTTGTGGCGGTAAAGATTTTTATTTTGAGGTTTTTTGAAGTATACAATTTGAATCATCGATGTAATAATCGAACGAAATCCAAAAACAATATATATTTGCGTACAATTTGTTATCAAATTACTTTCTTTCCAGTTATCGTTTAAACAATAAAAAATTGTCATTGACGCAATTTCTTCTTGTAAAATTCATTAAAAAAAAAAAATTAATATTTTATCTATAGATTTCATTTGATTATATCATCGTTATTTCAAAAATGCTTATATAGAAAAAAAAAAACCCAAAATTTTAACCAAAAACTTTTGACCTATGGTGTATATTACTATTTTCTATATATAAAAATAACATATACACTTTTCAATTTAATGATCCATAAAAATTTGTTCCATAAATATTACTTATTTTTTGCTTATATAGTTTCGATATATTATTACACAAGTATAAACGAAAATGGAATATATAAATATAAGATATACACGACGACGACGACGACGATGATGATGATAACGACATAGATAAACATTTATAGCTTTGAGGTATATTTAATTATGTTATTTTATTATTATTTTTTTTTTTTGGCATAGATTCTGTACTTATATATCTATCTTTCGAACATTATATATAAATGTGTATTATATACATTTTGGAAAAATATAATAATTTATAAGCAAAAAGTATGTGTACTGCGATCTGATATTTTATATTGTATAAAGAGATTTTTCGAATAAAATATATTGACATATATCCTGTGTATATAAAGTGTAAACATAAAAATTCAAACATGTGTTCTAATATACATTATATATATACTCGTGCTTCTTATATGATTAATTTAACATTGGCAAGGATGTCGTTTATATTTTTACTTAGAATATGATTTTATATTGATGTGTAAAATAATGGCTATTACTTTTACATTACAATGAAATTTAAGAGATTGAACAATTATATACTTTGTTTTTTGTATATAATGTTTATTTACAATTTTAATATTTATTTACCCATATTTCAAGAATATTGAATATAATAAATTTGTTTCATCTATATAAATGTGGGTACTAAAAGATGATGACAACCCAACTGCAGTCGTGATTATGTGAAGTTAAAATTATTATTGGGATTTTTTTTCGCCATCCTAATATTGCCAAATTTTCTGAGTGTAGAAATTGTAATTCGAATTCACTTTAAACAGAAATGATTTGAAGACTATTTCTGTTATCTGATATATATAATATGTATGGAAAATCGGAAATGGTATTGATTGGTTGTTACCCTTTAATATACAAAAAATTTTACGAACACATATTTATATATATTTTATATATATTATTTAAGTTAATTTTATAAAATTTTACATGTGTCTAGTATAAACACAACCAATGTCTATTAACATTTTACCACAATTTAAAGAAAAATTGAAAAATCTATCAAAAAAATGATATCAGCATTATATATTTTCCGCAAATAATATTCCTTTTGCTTATTAATTATTATTAATATTTATAACATTTTATTTTATTAAATATACATGTATTAAATTTACGGATAATGAATATACAACCACATAAAATTAGCGATAGTGCAATGATAAAAGAGTAATTTAAGAATTTTATATATAATATTTTTTATAATAATTATATAATTATATATATGTTGACTTAAAATTTACATTAATTATATATATACATTTTTATTAAAAAAGAATTTTTGACTAATATATATAATTTATTTTTTATATATAATATTTATAGCATTGTTGTTATTTAACTTAAAAAGTGTTATTAACTAACCTGTAATTATTATATTTTTTATTATAATTATTAAGTAATTGTTACGCCCACATTGCCTGTGGCAGTCTTCGTTCAATACAATTAACATCACTATTATTATTATTATTAATATTATTAGTATTATTATTATTATTATTAGTATTATTATTATTAATATTATTACTATTATTATTATTATTATTAATAACATTATTATTAATATTATTATTACCACTTATATCAATTGTAGAATTTATATTACATTTTCTTGCATTACAATGACCATCATGAAAATCATATGCATAATTATAATCATTATCGTTAATGTCATTATCATTATCCAATATATTATTGTTAATATTATTAAGATTTGTATTAGTAACATTATTATTATTATTATTATTATTAATAATATTATTAATATTGTTTTTGTTAACACCACTAATTACACAATTCGAACTATTACTTGAACAATTATTAATATTTCTATAATTATAACATAAATTTGAACCGCCATTATTGGAACTGCTACAAGCTCCATCAATTCCATCATCATCACAACCCGAAACGCCACTATAATTACTATCATTATCAACGCTACTACAACTACTTAATAAATTATTATTATTATTTATATTATTATTATTATCATTGTTATTTATATGATTCAAATAATAATTTGAATTAATTGTTGATTTATGCGTTGAGAGTGTTGTTGATGGTGTCATTGTGTTTGTTGATGTTGTTGTTGTTGGTATTATTGTTGTTGTTGTTGTTGTTGTTGTTAATGTTGTTGAGTTTACTGGTGTACCACCACTAATTATATTACATTTTTTAATATTTGTATTGGGACAAGATCGTGTACTATTATTACTATTATTATTATTAATATTATTTAAATTTACATTTAAATTATTATAATTTGGATATTGTTCTTTACCAATACAATTTGTTGGTTCTGCATATTCATGATGTTGATAACGATCTAATGTTTTCGATAATTGATAATTATTTGTATCGTTATGTGTTGTTAGTGGTAAATGTTGTTGTTGTTGTTGTCTTTTTTCATTGGTTAATGAAAATTTATGAAAATTTATCGAATCATATTTATCACAATTATTTACACAATCATTGATGGTTGCATAATTATTGGTGGTACAATCAATAATATTATTGTGATGTATTGTTGTTGATTGTAATAAATCATTACGTCTTAATGTATGCGTTTGTGGTATAACTGATGATTGATGATAATTTTGTGCGGTTGCATAAATATTAACTGCACTTGAATTCAATAAACCATTTGCTGTTGGCCCAATTAAACGTTTATTATTTGTTAAAAAGTGCATTGCGGTTGATGATCGTGTTGTTCCTGTTACACCGGCTATTGCCGGATGATCACGATTTGATGTTGTTATTGCTGCTGTTGCGTTCGCCGTTGTACGTAAATGTGGTAATGCTAAACGTAATTTTTGCCAAAATTTTTTATCATTCCATTCAATACATGTATTTGTTTTTAAATATAAACGCATTTCAACATCAACATCACGTTGTGGTATATCACCATGCAATAAAAATATAAATTTTCGCCGCCTTTTCAACACCTCATGAATAGCACTTTTAAATTCAAAACGTGACCATTCATTGTACAAAAAATTTTTGGTTAACACAATGATTGCACGTTTTGAACTTTCAACAGCTTCGATAATTGTGTCCGCAACATATGTATTAACATTAAAATCACGGTAATGTAAACATAAACGATAACCAACATCATTTTCTAATGTATTTGCTAATATTTGATTTATAAATGGTTCATCTTGTAGACTATAAATTACGTAGGCATCAAATAAACGATCTTTATCATATTCATCAACGAATTGTGATGATGATGTATTCGATCGATAACATATAATCGGTATACAATATGTATGTGCCCACAATTTAAGTTCACGTCGATAACAAAATACAATTAACATAATTATAATGAAACCAACAATGCAACACGTTGCTACCAATAAAAATGGTACTAAATCTTCAATGTCTTGATGGGAACGTACAAATGTTGGTGATAAACCACCATTTAAAATATTATGATGACCATAATATTTACTGTCACCATTACCATTTAAATTATCACCATTACCACCATAGCCAGCCCAACCAATACCAATAAAACTGGAATCTTTTATTGTCGTACATTTTATACCATTTTTATCTTGTTTTAATATATTTGTTGAATTATTATAAATACATGATATTGCCGATGAATCAATAATTTTTTCTTGATTATTTTGTAAATAATTACGAAATTGATGCAAAAATTCACATTCGCATGACCATAAATTATTAACGATACCAATTTCAACTAAATACGGATTTAATTGTAGTTGCCATATTTGAAAATTTATTAATTTATTATTATCTAAACGTAATACTTCTAATTTTTTTAATTCACCAAATGTTAAATTATCTATGTATGTCAATTGATTATTATGTAAATATAGTTCACGTAAATTATCCACTGTTTGAAATTCATAACCATTCAATTTCATCAATTTATTGTCTTCTAAATGCAATATTAATAATTTTTTTAAATTCGTAAATGTTTGATTGTAAATTGTATGGATATTCGATTGATTGGCATATAAAACTTTTAAATTTTTACGTCCAATAAAACTACTTTGATTTAATTCCGATAAATTATTACCACCGATAAATAATTCAGTTGTATCCATTGGTATATTACTTGGCATTTTAGTATAACCAGCATCAGAACATTCAACAATATTGGTTGACCACGATTGATCATAAAAACATGTACAATTTGTTGGACATGTCATTTCACAATCGCATGCATCAAAATCACAACATTGACATAATGCAAAGCAATGTGTTTTATATGTACATAAAAAATGTACTGGTTCGGCTTCAATTAACGATATATATGATCGTTCACGATTATATAACAATTTACAATAAATTGTTTCCAAATCCATAATGCGTGGATATTGACGTGCATTTTCCTGTAAATATATTAAATAAAAAATAAAGATATAAAACCAAAAAAATATTTTTTTTAAAATTAACTAAATCATTTTAGGTATAAATCAAATTATGATCAATCGATTAATATGAGAATATGTTAGCTATATTATATACTAAATTAAATTTAAATATAGGCTGTATTAAAAGATACTATTATATATAAAATATATAACCAGGACCTGTCAGTTTTGACTGTTAGTCATTGTATTTGATTTAGAAAAATATATATTATAGTCATTGTATTCAAATGCGAATTTATAGTTATATTATATTATCATCTGTAGACAAAAACTTTCATTCTTTATTTTCCGTTTTGTAAAGGTTAAAAAAAAAATGCAATACAATAGGAAATATCAGATCAATATCATTGATAAAATATACGTTGTTTTTTAATTTTGTTTTCATAATAAATGTGTGTGTCTTATATTGTATTTATATATTTACGCATATATTTGCATTTAATAATAATAGTTTTGTAGAAATTTATTCATAAAAAATACAAGAACGATTTTATTTGGACATTTTGTAAATTGCATATTGAAAGGATATACGTATATTTATGTAGAAACAAAGGAAATATTATATTTATTTTAAATTCCAATTGTATATAGTATAGTGAAAACTTTAATTGGAATCTTTTTCTTCAATTATGTATCTATCTATCCAATATATATATTTTATATATTCAATTATATATTAAATTCTTTAGGTTAATCTTAGATTTTGTTTAATCTCGTTTTTTTCAAATATTATGCTTGATGGAATGAACGCATTGCGTTCAGTTGAAATTTTGTTTTAAAATTTTTAAATGAATATTATTAGTATAAAATACAAAAATCTTTATAATCTAATAATTTATAATGATCTATTATTATCTGTGCTATTTATTATAAGCGCAAACAACTTGAAAAAAAAACCATAATAATTGGTTAGAAAAATACATGTTATATATTGTGGTAATGAATTTCAAAGAACATATATATATATATATATACATTTATACACAAATATCAATGATTATACTTTGTAAACTCCCCGGTTTATGTTCTATAAGAGCTTCTGAAATTTTATATCTATAGTTACTTTGTTTGTTATACCGACAAAAAAAAAACTTAATAAATAATAGAATATAATAAAATTTATTACATATCGCATGACAAAATTTATTTTTACAGTCTATATAAAATGAACACTCACACAAAAATACATATACTCATATATACCATATATATAATATATAAAATTAACAACTGAAATAAAATTATAATGCAAATGTATTCAAAGAGATTTTCTTTAATCTCTATACACACATTATATTATAACAAAATAATTATAAAAACAATTAATATAAGAAGTGGCCAAACAGAAAAAAAAATTAAATCTAATAATTTTTTTGGAATTAATTTATTTTTTGTTCTTGATTCTTGATATAATGTAATTAAAGAATGAATACAAAGAATTTACTTATGCATTCGTTATTATTCCATATATACATCTAATAAATAATATAATTAACTTTTGTGTACGTCGGATGGTCCGTCTGAGCGTAGTAGTAGCATACAGTTGCTTTCGAAAAATAACAAAAAACCGATTTAAATAAAATAAAATAAAGAATAATAATAATAATAATAATAATAATAATAATAATAATAATAATAAAAAAAAGACATTAACATAAAGAGATAAAAAAAAAAAACAGAAGAATCTCTCGGTGAATAAATGAATTTATTAAAATAAATATCTTATATACGCGGGACACTATGTATATATATTTTTATTTCGTACATATGTACATAAGATATATATATATATGGTAGAAATACCACCACCGTTTATATATAAACGGCATATTTTTTCTCTATATACTTTATTAGAAAATCGTTATTTTTTCTATTTTTTTTGCCTTCATCTCTCTCAATTTTACAAGATAAAAAAACAAAAAAATTATCAACAACAAAATATATATGTGCCTAAAAATATTAAATATATACGTATTATAAACACAGTCGATCTCAATAGATATATAAAATATATATATGTAAAGACACGACGACGTCAACGACATAATTCAATAATTTATAAAAAATATGGGATATTGTTTTTGTGATGATTTACCAAGAAAACAAAAAACAAAAAAAAAAAACGCAGAGTGTTGAGATTCAAATTTTTATAATTATATTTAAGTTGATGTTGCTTGTGGTCGATCGAAATTTATTGATGTAAATGAAAAAAAAAAAGAAGAAATATATAATCATTTGAATAAATTAATTTTTTTTTTTTTCAAATTCTTATAAACTCCTCTTTCAATAGAAAAACCAAATTGATGAAAATAAAGTTATCAGAAATTTATTCTTTTACTATTTATAATTCTCAGTTTTTTTTTTTTTTTTTTTCCGTATTTCGCTTTGATTAATATTGATTTTTATTAAATAATATTATAATTGACATTTATTAATTAAAAATTGACTTTATTATTGAATAATTTTTAATATATAGATGAAAAGATTCATATTAATGATGAAATTTAAATATATTATTGATAACGTTATTTTGTATGTGAAATTATTATTGAGCATATAATTATAATTAATAATATTATATATAGAATTTTGTTTCAATCGTATATTATTCATTTTATTACAAAAGATATATTATCAATATCCATATAGAGACTCTCTTATACGTTGACAAATATTTATGAATCATTTTAAATATTAATAGCCATTTGTCTTTGTTTTTTTTTTCTTGCTGATTAGTAATTTATAATGATAAAAAATGCAAAATATAAATTAATATACGATATTTTTTAGAAAATATATCATTTCGTGTGACACAATTGTGGGAATTGATACCATAAAATTATTTAGTATGGCAATTTATTTATTTACAATTTCTATATGAGTATTGATTCATTTATTAGAATACTTCATAACTTCACATTGGTGGAAAACAAAACAATCAAAACAATAGATTTCTTAAATTGAAATTGTCTATTTTTAAATCTTCCAGAAATCATATATCCCATTTAGGAATAATTTCTATAGTATATATTTATCAAATAGTGTAAATAAGGTAAACTACCATAATAAAATTGAAATATTTTTACATCTTGTTACTAATAATTTTAGTATATAGCAAAATATATGTAATATTCTTTTCGATTTAATATTTGTTGTTCTTTAAAATGAATAAATGTAAATAAATAAATATATTAAATACAAATCGATTATATAGAATTACAACATATTTTTATAAAGCACATACAATATAAGCAATTATAGAATAGTGCGTATATTTATAGTTTGTTAAAATATATATTATTTTTTCCATGAGAAATTTAACTATTATAAAGCGTATTTATTGTATATGCGGTAGACAAAAAGTCAGCTTAACAACTTAATATTAATCAATTAAATTATTTAAAAGAAAAATGTTCTTTTTTTTTTTTTGTTTTTATTGTATTTTTTTCTACGCATTTTATATTCTTTTATAATCTTATTCACACATAATCACATTATCATATTTATAAACATCATTCCAATCAATCATCTATAATTATTTTAATTTTAATTTTAATTTCAGTATGATTTTGTGTTTTGATAAATTCTATAACTATTTTAAATAAGTAATCATTTAATGAATTTTAAAGTCGTTTTTTTTTTCCCTATTCTTATTATGTGTATGAGTGTGTGTGTACACACAAAATAATATTAAGTTTTAGAATTTAGTTAGATAATCACAATAAAAAAAACCCGTACATACTATTTTTATTATTGTTATATTTTTATACATAATTTCAATTATATATAATTATATTATCAATTATGTGTATGACAATGTAATTGACATAATGATTGTTGTTCATAATATACTAAAAACTATTTATAAAATCAATTGTAATATGTTCTTTCCATTCACTATAATATTATGTATAAATTCGTCGCCATCATCATCATCATCATCATTGTATATAATAAATATTTAAAGAATTATACGATGATTTTCATGTATATTTTTGTTATTATTTACGTTTTACTTTTTTTGAACGCCCGATTGAATGCCATGCGATCGAAAAAATTGCAGTATCTTTTTCATTAAGAAATTGCTATTTATTGTGCAGCCATCCGAAGTATTCTATCAACTTTACTGTATATACTGAATTTTTGATACATGCCATAATCTCCACTTGGAGTAATATAAATTGCTTATGTGAAAGATTAACAAAAGTCAAAGAATATTTTGTTATATTCAGAATTGTATTATTTCCTGTTTTTCTTTGTATTATAATATATATATTTCTGATAGTAAATATTTTTCGAAAATATATTAATTCAAAAAAATAAGATTGACAACAATAAACCAAATGGAATTCAATACATTTGGAATAAAATAGTTGAATGGTGCAAAAAAAACAACAACATATACCATATTTATATTATAAACAAATGTTTTATAAATTCTAAATGTTTTATTATATCCTGTATAAGAAAAGCATTATCGATAGAGAAATAACTGACAATATTACAAAATTCATAGATAAATACATACATACTTTGATAATTGAATAATAACAATTCTTTTTAAATTTAATAAACAATAAAATACCCAATTCTAAACTGTATTAAAATGCTTTCATGTTTTTATCACACATTTACGATAACATTTTGGAAATTTTATGAACGATAACAAAATATAACTGACATTGACATTAGTCTATTTACAAATAAATTAGATTTTTTTCTGAACGACTTGAATACTCGTATACAAAACATAGAACAAATATTAATCGATCAATAAAATAAATAATTAAATTATAATTTTTAATTATATTATGGTACAATAAATGAAATAAAATAAATAAAAAACACTTACCGAATTAATTTTTTGTAACCATTCAATATTACAATCGCATACAAATGGATTACCACCAATATAAAATTCCGGTGGCACACGCTTTCCTTTAACTGGACGTAAACGTAATGATTTTATATCCAATGTTCGTATATGATTTGCATATAAATCAACACGTGTTAAATTTGTTTTATTTTGAAATGTATAATCTTCAATTGTATGTATAAAATTATCATTTAAAAATAATAATTCAATACTATTTGGTAACATATTAGATGAAATTTTTTGTATTTGATTAAAACTTGCGTCTAATGTTTGTAACTTTAAATGTTCAACTAAATCATAATTTGTTATGTCATATAAATTATTTTTATGTATATCTAACCATTGTAATGTTTTTGGTATTTCGGATAAATCAAATCTTTCCAATTGATTATCGGATATATTTAACCATAATAATTCTTTCATATTTGAAAATAATTTATCAATTGCTTGTAATTTATTACCGTCCAAACGTATTGCTTGAATTTTTGATGTTTGTTCAAATGCACCATTTTCAATTGAATTGATATTGTTACGTGCTAAATTTAATATTTGTAAATTATTTAAATTCTGAAATATTGTATTTGTTATATTTTCAATCCGATTACCGATTAAACGTAATCCATATAAATTAAACATACCATAAAATGTATTCGGATCGGTTAATTTATCAATTTGATTTTCACCAAAATCAATTGTCCGTAATAAATGCATATCTCTAATGGCTAATGGTATTTCCGTTAATTTATTACCACTTAAATTTAAATCTTGTAATGAACTTACATTACGAAATGCTTCATTATGTATACCAAATATTAAATTATTATCTAACGATAACAATGATAAATCGTATAAACCATTTAATGAATATGGATGTAAATATTTTATTTTATTATGTGATAAAAGTAATGTAAATAAATTTTTCATTGGTTTAAATGTATCCGATGTTATTGTTTCAATTAAATTATAACGTAAATTTAATATTTGTAATGCATATAGATCGGTAAAAAATTCTTGTTGTAATGTTGTTATACGATTTTTTGATAAATTTAATAATATTAAACGTACCAATCCCGAAAATGTTTCATTTGTAAACCATATTGATGTTATATGATTTACACTTAAATCTAACACTTGTAAACGATCTAAATTCGAAAATAATTTCGTTGGCAATAGATTTATGGAATTATTTTGTAAATAAATTTCTTGTACGGAATTACGTTGATCCGCAAATAATTCAGTTGGTAATACACCCAATCGATTTGATGATAAATCTATTATTCGTAATTCCTTTAAACTAATTAATGCATTTGGATCAACCATCGATATATCATTATTATTTAAACGTATATGTTTTAAACGTTTTAATAAACTGAAACCATATGATGGTAATATTGAGAATACATTAAATGATAAATCTAATGTTTCAATATCTAATGAACACACATTTTTTAATGTTGTTTCGATTGTTGTTCCAGTTTGCATAGTTGTCGGTAAATTTAAATCTATAGATGATGATGATGATGATGAAGACGACGATGATGATGATGAAGGCCAAGAACTTGAAAATAATGTTGATTTTGATGATGATGGTTCTGATAAAATAGTTGAATATGTTGGTTTTCGCATTATGTCAATATTATCAAAATTACTATTATTATTATTATTATTATTATTATTATTATTATTACTATTATTACTATTATTATTATTATCCATTTTAACTTTTATTAAATCACGAAAACCTAAATCAGGTATTTCATTTAAATGATTAACACTTAAATTTAAATAATTTAAATTTGTCAACGCACAAAATAAATTTTCAGGTAATTTATAAATATTATTATAACTTAAATCTAAACGTACTAATTTTTTTAAATGTTGAAATGCATTTAAATCAATATCTAAATTATGTAGTGGCCATAGATTATTTTCGGTACGTATTGTTAAATTTTGTAATTCCTTTAAACCATAAAATACATGATCGTTTATTGTTCGTATTTTACAATAATCAATTGCTAATTCACGTAAACGTATTAAATGTTGAAAACTTTTTGCTGGCAATTTACTTTCGGTTAATATCGAATCATTACAAAATATATGTAACGATGCTGTATTATCAATTTGTATAACACTAAAATTTGTTGTTTCATATTCACTGTTTATCGTACGTAACGAACATATTAATGATATTGAATTAATATTAATAATTTCATAATTACAATCATCTGGTGCTTCATATTTAAAATCAATATTACTGTCATCTTTATTGTTATTATTATAATTATTATTATTATTGTTACGATTATTATGTGAATGATGTTGTAAATGTGGTTGATGTGATTGATAGTGTTGTTGTTGTTGTTGTTGTAGTTCCTTTTGTCGTTGTTGTTGTTGTTGTTGTTGTTGTTTTGAATGACATAAATGAATGATTATTGTTAGTAGAAAACTAATAATAAAAATTGAGTTTTTCTTAGAGAATGAATACATTTTTTTTGCTTTTGCTTTCTACTATTATAACTTTTATATAAATATATATATTTATATATCCTCATATATACAATTTTCTGTTACAATATAACACAAATTTTCTCAATTTTCTTGATGCTTGTTTGTGAAATAACTTGTGATTTTTTTATTATTATTATTATTATTATTTTTATTGTAGTATATGTGTGCCTTTTTCTAGTTATTTTTCGGCAAGCACCATCATAATAAAAATATATATATTATATGTTTTTTTTTTTTTTTTGTAGAAGAGGGGTTGAGAAATTCCAATTTTTTTGGCGCCTTCAAAATATATTTCTATATATATATACAATTGTATTTGTTAAAGCTAATATGCGATGATGACTAAAAGGGTGACTGTATATATATATTTATTTTTATGAATAGAAAAACTTTTACTTTTGCAATTGATAAAGGAAAATTCACACAATTTAACCGAACGGAATAACACGACACAAATAAAACATTATATTTTCAAATTTTCAAACTTTAATTAAATCAATTATACAACCAAGTTATTGTATGCAGTAAAATTGAAAAACTTGAGAAACCACATGTTACCACCAAAATACACAATATTTTTACTAATTTCATATATAATTTTATATTATTTCAATTTTCATTTTATATCATCGCATAATGAATATATATATATAAAACACAACAAAACACATGAATTCGTTCTTCGTTTGCATAGAAAAATACCGCGCCCGTATTTTTTTTATTTTTTTTTTTTTATCTTTTTTTTTTAATATACAATTTTACATTTATTTTAAAATCGTTAACAAAACAAAAACTATTAAAAAATTTTCCAATTGATTTTCATTTAAAACATATATGGCGTTCATTTTTTTTTGCTTTTTTCTTTAGCTAATATATATATTTGTATTTCTTCTTATAAATATAACTATATTTTATATGTTTATACTTTTATATAGTATATTATTCTATTTTCGTATGCTCCGTGTAGTACATCTTCATTCACGAACATTTCAAATTAAACTAAACTTAAAAATAGTTACGTTACCCTCTTTATATATATTAATATCTGCCTGTATGGCATGGTGATACAGAATATATTATTGTATATATAGAATTTATTTATTTATATATATATAAATATTGTATATATGCGTGTCGCATATTTATATTATAGAGTATATAGATTGAGTATTTTGTATATTATATATAAATCTCTATATATAGAAATTTATATATATAGCACCATCAGCAACAGAATAAAATGTTAACAAGAGAACAAATAATACCAACATATATTTTATGTTTGATATGTATTTGTGTATAATATAAATACATTTATATTTATTTTGTATTTGTATGGCTAACACACTATTCAGCAGAAGAGAGTCGGTATAGAAATTGGACGGAGAATTTTAAGAGAATTCGGTTATATTTCGGTTTTTAGTGAGAAAAATACGAATAGCATAATCAGCAGGATTCAGGATTTGTTAAGCAAGGGGTAACAATAATATTTTTATAAATATGAAAAAAAAAAAAAAATGTACAGTGTATGCGCAGATAAGTGTATAAATATATATTTCTTTATATATATATTTATATGTTTATAATACGATGGTAAAAAATGTCATTTGCCTTTCGTCCTTTTCGACTATATACGTGTATGTGTTTTTTATTTTTTTATCAGTGTGTCAATTGCATAAAATTTACACATTTAATTAAATTTAAAATGTTCTTATATATGATTTATACTTATGTATATAAAGTATTGTATATATATATGTCCTTAATAACGCCTGCCGCTTTATTTACATTTAATATCAATTTTAATTTAATAGAATTGATTTTTGATATTATGTACACACACACACACACACACATATATATATATAAACTGCAAAGATGCCATAATATTTTTTTTGTATGGTATATAAAAATAATAATAATGTTAATTTAACAAAATAATTTCCTGTATAGACGAATCGAATATGATGTGTATTTACAAAATTAAATTATAATTATAAAATTTATTTATAATATATATTTATATATATATAACAGCATAAAAACTTTATAATTTTATAATGTCAATTATCCTATGTGAAACGAAAATGTGTGTATATTTTCTATATATACAATATATATAGCTTTCCTTATTCTTAAAATATAAATTCTCTTTTTATACACATTTCCATTATTATTTCATTATAATATCATGATGTATAACATAATTATATAATAATAAAACACTTTTAGTATATATATATACGCATTTTAATATAGTTAGTATATATATTATAAAAGAAAGTAAATAATGTGGAAACAATATTAAATTGTCTGTTTTTTTTACTTTCATATATATACATATACTCGTACTTCGTAGGTATCATTTCATTGTATAAATAATTGAAGTATATATTATATAAAAAAAAATAAAAAAAAGACAAATTTTAATATTTTAATAAAGTTATAATGATCTGAAAATTGTTAAAATTTAATTATATAATAATTAAAATATTATTTAGTTATGATTTAATATTTTCAATTGTCTATTTTAATTTTGTAATTTATTTGTGTATAATATTAATGTATAATTAAATTATATTTTGTAGTATAGTATATTATTTAAAAAGATAGAAATTTTATTATTTCTATTAAATATAATTAAATTACTATATATACAATACAACGTTATCTCTTTAAATGTCCATATACAATATATTTATTTAATTTTATTTATATGCAAATTACATTTTAACATTTAACTTTAAATTCTTATATAAACGAATAAAAATTAATTTCATTTTTTCAATTAAAAATAAACAAAAATATCAAAAGGATGTATGTAATTGCTTAAGTGCGTATATATGTTTTTTTAAAATAAATGTCATATCTTTTGTCGGTCATGTGTCGTCCATTGTATTGTATATAAATATAGTATATATATAAAGTAAATATCAAATATAGTATATTATTAACCTATACGATTTTATTAAATTTATATTCTATATATAAAATATAAAGGATGTTCATTCTTTAGATTTTCTATATCTATATATATATATATCACAAAATACGCAATCAATTCTAAAAATATGTAGGTGGTGTATTATTATATATGGTCAATATTTATAAGTAATTTGATTTCTATATATGAATTTTAATATATATATACGAGAGTATAAGACATAGGTTGACATATTTTTATTTTAACCTTTTTATATAAATTGATTCTATTTCTATATGTGAGTTATTATTTTTACAAAAACTAATTTAATAAAATACATAATTCTATCGTTTTGAACGGTTTTGATTTAATTTTAAATATACCATTTATATAATATATTGTATATGGATTATATTTTTAAGCTATTTTACAAAAATAGAAAAATAAAATACTATTGTTATATTCAATTATAAACATTATATAAATAATTATGAATGAAATAAATTATATGTGTGTACATTTTTTTTGGATTCATTCACATAAAAGTTCAATTTTTCATTAACATTATATATATTTTTTTTGGATTTTTTATATTTTTATATAAAATATTTGGTAAATTTATATATTTTGCGTACATTTAATTCAAATTTTCCGTTTTCTATAATTAAAAAGGGTAAATTTCATTGAAGATTTTTTGTGTCATCATATCTATATAGTATCGTTACGCGCACAACACTCGTGCGTCAACGTATGTGCATATTATTATATATACAATATATCAAAAAAAGGTTTAAATTTATCGACGTCATTCGAATTCATTCATACAATTTTTATAGTAAATTACAATTATTATAAACAATATATATATATAATTACCTTGATATATATATACCCATGTCAAATACGTTTTTGTTTCAATATAACTTCTGTGTGATGACGCATATTATATGATATTTATAATTTCAAAAATTTAATTTAATTAAAAATAGAATAATATATAAGATATTATGAAACAATAAAAAAATAAATGTTACATTTAAATCAGTTAATATATAATATATTTATCCTTTTTCAAATGATATTTCATTGTATTATAACATCATCCAATTTATTATATATGCAATTATATAAATATATAGTTGTATAGGTTGAGAGTATACAACGAAAATATAAATTAAGATATTAAATATTGTGGCTTTTCCACTAAAATACAGAACAGAACAAAATATATAAATAAGTACGACAAATAAAAAAGGAAAATTAAAATTAAAGTCTTTCAAATTATTTTATTTTTCTTTCTTTCTATATATATATATATAGTAACACAGTATATAGCCTCTTTTTTTTAACAGAAGGATAAACTGTTATTAGTTAGGAACAAAAAAAAAAAAAAAAAGGATATAGAAAGTATTATGGTGTCAAAAAAATATAAAAAATCTAAAGAATATAAAGTATAAATTAATATATTGTATAATGAAAAAAAAAAAATAGGAGATGGCTTTCAGGCTTTAAATGCGATAAAGGATTTTGGTTAAAGCGCCTATTTGTAAATACAGGATGTAAATATTGACAAATTTGTCATAATCATAAAGTTATATAATATATAATATTGTTAATTCCGTGAATTTAATAAAATTCACTCTTTCATAAATTTTATTTTCTTGTGTCGTATTTTATTTATAATTAATATTATATTTTTATATAATCTTTTTTATTTAAATTTTATAATTGCATTCGAATGTAAATAATGCTTTCTATAATTTAAATATAGTTTAATAAAAATTCGAATTTAATAAAATAGTATTCAAATGTTGTAAAATAAATAAAATAGTATACTTATTGTATTTATTTTTTTTTATTTTTAGGTTTATTGACCGATGATCGGTTGATGCGAGATGTTTGCTATATATTTATGGAATAAAACAAATGTAAGTAATTTATTTTTAATCATATTATACATAACAATTTATTTACTTAACAATATTATTCCGTATAATTAAATTAATTATGACGCATATTATTGTATGCAGAAAATATTTTTATCTAATGTGATGCGCTCGTTATAATTACACACTGTAATAAAATGATTAAATTATAAATTATATAAATTATCCAAAATCCATTATGCAGATAAATACAAAAAAAATATTCTATCGTCACTATCTTCATTTGAATAAATAATGTAATATATTTAAATTCTATTTAACCCATGCAAATATTAAAAGTTTAACATTTTTTTAAGTATATTATCACATTATCTATCTATTTATATACATTTATAGATAATTAATTAATTAATGAGATAATTCATATAAATATATATTTAGACTATTTGCTATTTAACTTCTATATCATTATATTATAAAATCTATTTTGTGCAATCACGCCATTCTGTATTTTATTTATATAAGCGTCATACAGCGGTGTCGCTTGAATTTTTACGATTAGGTAATCGAATCCTATTTTCATCCCATGAATTCATGTTTAGGCCGCATATACTTGATTTTTCTCTATAATGACATCGTGCATAAGCCCGACAATCTTGTCTGTTACATAACATATTACGAGAAGAGCGGTTCAATTATAGCAATGTAAAACTAAAAATTTAAATAATATTAAATAATATCAAAATCGATAAATTTATTTTGTAAGCAAATTTCATTACTATAAAAGTAACATTAAATTATCATAAAGCGCGTAAGTGACAACATCTATTGGAATAAATTTCAAAAAATAGCAAATTTTCCAATTTGAAAATTTGAATATTCGTTATATTATAAATAAAATTACGATAATAATAAAAAATAAATTCGAATTTCTTATATACTCGAAATAAATTCAATTGTTTTTTCTTTTCTCATGTGTCATCAATTTTTTATGTCACATTTCTAATTTCGATTTTTATTATTGCTGGTTTTTGTTTTTCTTGTGTCAGTCACGTCGTAGTAAATGAAAAAATAGGAAGAATAAAAAAAATTGCATCTTAATCATTTAGGTAATTATTTTATATTTAATAATTAATGTAAGGTAAAGATAATTTATTATTTTAAATTTATAAACCAAATATTAATGTTTAATATTATTTAAGTATTATTTTCTATATATTATTACAATGTTTAGTTATTGGGTGTTTAAAAAATGCCTGTACAATAAATTTTAACTTTCTTTTTTCCCTTGTTTGTTAATGTTGGGTTAAGTGTTGCTCCTCATTTATTTATATTTTATACATTAAGATATTTAAATATTGTAATTGTTTTAATTTATCTTATTTTATTTGATTCCCAACAATTATCAATTTATTCAATAATTAAATTTATTGGAAAAGATGGTATAGATTTTTAGTTTTTTAATAATTGAATTTTGACTTTTTCCTATATGCATGCGCAAAAAAAAAAAAAAATGCGATTGTGTTCTATGTAACGCCGCGATGACAGAAATTTTTATGTACCATTTATTGTTGTTGTTCATGTTGTTCTTTTTGCTGTAGCTGTTGTTTTTGTATTTATGTTTAAAATTGTACCAAATTATTTCGAAAAAAAAATGTAATAAAATAAATATATTTAATTTGATTTTCTATTACATTTATTTAAATTTACCTAATAATAATAATAATAAATTTATTTCTTTCTTTCTCTTTTTAGCTATAGCAACTATGTGTCGCTGTTCGATTTTGTTATTTGTGAAATGAAATTGCAAATTGAATTGTATGTGCAGAATATTCATTCTTCTGTTACCGGTTCATCTATCGCGGCTATTTTTTGGGAAAAGTGAATTGGTGAGTACTCTTTTATTTATTACATTTAAATTATCGTTTTATATAAATATTTTATTATATAATATATAAATATATGACTTTAATTATTTATGTAAAATATATTTACGATATTTTACTTATATATTAATTTATAACATAAGTAAAAACTTTATAGTAAACTTTAACCAATTGCATATAAAATTCGGCCAGTGTCAAAAATATTGATACAAAATAACGCCACTGGCTACATACAATATAGATTGAATTATATGTAGGCCAAATACATACTCGTCGTGTATAACATTATAAAATCCAACAAAGAAACGATTTCAATTTAAAATATATGAATATTAAAATAAATTTTCAATTTGTTTGAAAAATTTTTTGGCATGAATATTATTACAATAATTTTATATAAAATAAAATACAAATAATTTTCATATTATAAATGTCCCCTTTGTTCGTCTAATTCTTTTTCAATGAGAATGTGTATATATATTTATATATAAAAGAAAAACTATATATATTATTATGTATATAAACTTATATGTAAATATATATATATAGTTAGAAAATATATTATGTATAGGTATATAGGAAAAGATTTTAGCTTATTAAATTTACGATTATATAATTTTTCTTTATTTTTCAATTTTTTTTTTTTGAACAAGAGAGTTTCATTAATTTTAAATTTCATATGCGCGAGTATATATAGGAAAAATTGGTATATGTATATTATATATATATAGAAAGGATATTTACCTTCTTGTACAAACACATAATACAATATATGTATATGTAGCATATATTTGGTAAAGAAAAATGCTTAAATTGTTAAAAATTAAATATTTATTGTCTGTGATATTTTTATATGAAGATACTGAATATTTTACAAAATATATGCGAAAGTAAATTTATGTGAGCTTTAATATAAAAAGAATTCTGTGGGTAACTTTTATTTCTATATATATATATATAAGTTCTTTTGTTAAGAATAAAGCAACTCTATTAAAAATGTTGCCAAATAATTTACTATATATGGATAATATATGATTATATATATTTTAGTTAATATTATAGAATTTTGACAATTTTAATAAGTTGCACTTTATTTATATAACGAAATGTTTTGTTGATTTAATTTTATAATATTTTTTCAATTTAATTTAAATCTTATGATATCTCTGTTTCTATTTTGGATGTGTATATATATTGTAAAAATATGTTGTTTTAGCCAGAAAATATGTTAATTTATTACCGCACACCATCATAATTATTAAATATTAAACGGAAAAAAAATTTACCTGAACATTTTTTAAAGAAAATTTAAATATTCTATCAAAAAAAGTAAGAAACGATTTTATGTGATATACTACGATAATACTAAATTGAAACTTATATTGTATAATAAATCTTCAATCAAATTTGTGTCTAATATATGTCATATATAATATTAATTTTTCAATTCTATTCTTATAATACATATATATATATATATGGATATGGATAATAAGACATACGCGTGTATTCAATGTCTAATATTATGATGAGAGTATTTATTGTGTATGCAAAAGTTACTTAACAAAATTGATGTGTTTGTATATATTTATAATCATAAAATTCTCTATGGATATATACCCGTATATGTGTATACCAATGCGCTGCCAAATCAATCATTGTGTGTTAACTGTTTTGGAAAACTTTTATCACGCCATGGATGATATAATAATACATATATTATAAAAAAATTAGCGCAAAATTCGTGTGTAAGTAAAAATTACGCATAAAACAATCGAATACAAGAAAAAAAAAAAAAATCAAATAAAAAGAAAAATTTTGCAATATCAGCAACAACACAAAAGAATATAACCATCAAATGTTTGTCTTTCGCAGTTCATTTTTCTATATACATATAAATTGGTATATAAATATACGAGGCTGTATATATAAGTTTCTTATCTATCTGCTTATGTATACGAATAAGTTTATGTATATAACGCGTATATAAAGATATAAATATATAGATAGATTTTTTTTTTTTTTATCGGATTTCTTAAAGATAATAAATTCTTTTATGATGGTATAGTTCCTTAATTAAATAAATGGATGATTAATCGTTTGAATGAAATGTTTTATTATATATGTAATTGATTGATTTATTTACTCAAGTAGTCATCAAGTCGTGTATTTAATAATAGTCGACGGATATGTACATATATATAGATAAACTTATCCATATATATTTATACAATATAGTATTATATGTATTGTATTCAGATTAAGAACATATAGGCATTTGACTTTCTTTAATAATAAGCCTGGTGGTTGGTTATACATACGTGAATTTTTTTTTTTTTCCATTTGGTTCATCTTTATCGGCTTTGTATTTTTGGATATTTCCATGTTTTTTTTTTTTTCATTTAACAATATTAAGTCAATGAGTTTTTTTTTTTATTTTTTTCTTTTTTTGCATGTTTACATTTTATCATTTTTTCAATGATTTATTATATTTTAGGGTTATACTTTTGAGTTGTTATTGAAACGCTTCTGTTTTGTGTGTGTGTGTGTGTATTTATATGGAATAGTGAAAGAGTTTGATGTGGGTGGATTTTTTTTTTTTTCTCTTTATTTATTTGAATTATTCTCTATATTATATTATGTACTTAAGCATGAAAATGACTTCTTGTTTATTTTATTATTATTATTATTTTTTTTTTTTATGTTGATACGATATGTGTGCGTATGTAATCAGTAGTGGTGTGCCGTAGATATACCATAAATATTGTGATGACTTAGTCAATAAGAAATTTCTTTAGATTATTTAGCCTTGTATTAATAATAAATATCAATATTATATCTAAGTCATGGAAAAAAAAAAAAAAAAGTTTTATTTTTCCAATAAACAACTCATTGATGTCAGGCCAATAGAGAAATTTTATATTTTTTTTGTATTTTTATTATAATATATCAGTTAATTTTATATATACATATAATATGTATATATAAAATATATGAATATTATTTTAGCTTTTAACATTAAAATGAATTTTAATACTATATACTTTTATATAAATAATGACGCTTGATATTTTATATATAGGAAAATTATTTACTACATGTCTATAATTAAATTCTCTATGGACCACAACTTACGACTTATATAGTTTTATAACAAAGAATAATATTTTTTCACTATCAGCATTTTTGATTGATATATATATACACAATATATATCTATATATTAAGATTATCCAATCATTATCATTATATATTTTTTCACTATATAATAATATATATGATACTGTTTGATATTCCAAAAATAATAATAATAATAAATATTGTTGGCGTCTACATACATTTTTTTTTTTTTTCTTTATGTGTATTTTAGTATTTGACATCTTTTATTTTCTTGTTATATTTTATATATATTGTATATTACGCATTTTTATGTAATAAGTATGTAATATGTAATATTTTATGTTTTATATATAATAGTATTTACACAACATTTTTATAATCATAAAATTATATGTTTTCTATGAAAAATTAATGTAGCTTGAATGTTGTACACACATATTTTACGTATGAGTAATTTTCTATATTAAATATCTATATATATTTTATAAAATATACAATAAAGTGAAAGAAGAAGTGTGTTTAAACGGTTTGAAAAAGTTTATCTAATTTATAAGTAATAAAATGGGTTTGAAATTTAAATGAAATTAATTTAAATTAAAATAATTTATTTAATAAATTTATTGTCTCGTATATACATTTTAATTCAATTATAAATATCAATAATAATATTTGTTTATATATATTTATTTTATTATTTTATCATTTTAATGTCGATTATTAAATTTTCTCTTAACTTAAACGTATAAAATATTCAATTTAAAAGTATTTACCAAAATGTAAATGGGGTAAACTGAAAAAAAATTAATATATGTCAATTGATCAATTAGTCATAAACTGTTGAAAAAAATTTAATTCATAAGTAAATCTTCAAAAAAACGTTTCCATCGCCGAAGCAAAACTGAAATATTATAATTTTCCTAAATTATATTTTATTTAAAGTTCATACATGTAAATATATAATTTACATTTCAAAAATGTATATACAAAATTTTTATATATACTGTATTTTGTAGCTTATAAATAACTTTGAGTTTATCAACATTTTTTAACATAACCAAAAATTTGTGATATACAATATATATAGAAATGAAAAAAACAACTTTAAACATTTAATTTATGGTATATTTTTATTTGAATAACTTTCCGGAAATATTTTCCAAATTTTCATTTAACATCCATCTCATTAACAAGTATATACAATATATTTTTTAAAGGATGATTTGAATTTACAAAAAATTTATATAACATATACATTTACACATACATATTTAAATTGTACAATTTCACATAATTTATTTTCATTCGCATATTTATCTATGCACATATATATTGTAGTAATGAATGGTTAAGTTTTGAAAATTAAATTTCCTTTTTATGAGAGACAAATTACTAACGCACATTTTAACACCATCATTTATTATTAATTTGCTATATAGAATAAATGGTATGTGTTTTGTTTGAAGAACCATTCAAATATGAACTATTGATTGGGATACGATATTATGCGGAAATTTGTATATATGGATGCGGACACTCCTATATTGTTTTTTTCAAATACATATATCACACATAATGGAAAATTATTCTTCCCATATAAATATATTTATTATTTATCTTTGTTTATCTTATTTCTTTTATATTTCCAATTTTATTAAAATATATATCTGTTATCATCTGAATAAAAAAAAAAAACTAAATGACAATATTTCTTTTTTAACATCTACACATTATATTATATTTTTCTTAGAAAATATAGTTTTCGTATATAAAATTACACAAGACTGTTTCCATTATTGTATTATTGATTTCCGGTTTTCCATGCATTATTTCCATATATAAAAATCGAAAGAAAATCATAAAAAAAACTGTATTACTGAACTATAATATAATTTTACTTTACTTAATACGATATTTCTTGACTACCGTACAATCGAATAATGTAATTTTTTTATATAATTTAATTGGTTTTTTTATTCGTTATATTTTTATTAATAATATAAATTTGCTTTAATAGTTTTTGTTATTAATACAGTAAGTTAATAATTTTTGATTGAAATCTTTAATATAAAGTCCATGCGAGATAGTGTTTGTTTTTAACGAATAAATGGTAATATAGCTGAAAAATTATACAAATAATGCTATAATTAAGAATTGAATAATATATAATATTAATAATGTATATATTAATTGATTGATTTAATTTATAAATAAAAATTATATCGTTCTTATAAATTTCATACAATCGTCGTTATAATTCAACAATTAAATATAATATTTTGTTCAATTCTGTGTGATATATTTAATTATTTATTGATAGTTTCCATAAGCATAAAATTTTAAATAATAAACTATCAACCCAATTTTTATTTAAACATTTAATAACTATCTAATTTTTAATTATTTTTATTGTATATTTTATCATATTTATATATATACAATTAATTGATAGTTTTATAACTTTAAATAATAATAATTTTATAATTGTAATTTATTGGTTGTAAAAGTAGCATTATGTATTAACAATAATTTATAGATAAATTGTTTATTGTCTTTTTATGCACCATACATAAACTTCCAATTTATACATAATATATACAGAGGCGTTGCTTGAATTTTTCGATTAGTTAAACAAATACTATTTTCATATCCATTTCCTAAAAATGGATTATCGTTAAAATTTAATACAATTGCAATTATAGAAAAAAATTAATCAAATCATAAATTTATGTTACAGCCTATGCAGAGCTATTTACGTATGCAATAACCGAAATATGTATTGAAACATTTTTACTGCGAAAAAGTTATTATTATTTAATTATAAAGTTTGTTAGCAGCATCTACATGACAATGATTATTTTTGTGAATCGATGGTTATGCAGCATATAGTTGATATTTGTATATAATGACATCGTGCATAATTCCGACAATCTTGCCTGGTACATACCATACTACGAGAAGAGCGGTTCAATTATAACAAGGTAAAACTAAAAATTATCTAATGCTAAAAATTTAAATAATATTAAATAATATCAAAATTTATTTTGTAAACAAATTTCTTTACAATAAAAGTAACATTAAATTATCATAAAGCGCGTAAGTGACAACATCTATTGGCATAAATTTAAAAAAAAGAGCAAATTTTTCAATTTGAAAATTTGAAAATTCGTTAAATTATTAATAAAATTACGATAATAATAAAAAATAAATTCGAATTTCTTATATACTCGAAATAAATTCAATTGTTTTTTCTTTTCTCATGTGTCATCAATTTTTTATGTCAAATTTCTAATTTCGAATTTTATTATTGCTGGTTTTTGTTTTTCTTGTGTCAGTCACGTCGTAGTAAATGAAAAAATAGGAAGAAAAAAAAAATTGCATATTAATCATTTAATTATTTTATATTTAATAATTAATGTAAGGTAAAGATAATTTATTATTTTAAATTTATAAACCGAATATTAATTTTTAATATTATTTAAGTTTTATTTGATAAATATTATTACAGTGTTTAGTTATTGGGTGTTTAAAAAATGCCTGTACAATAAATTTTAACTTTCTTTTTCCCTTGCTTGTTAATGCTTGTTAAAAAAGTTAAGTGTTACTCCTCATTTATTTATATTTTATACATTAAATATTGCAATTGTTTTAATTATTTTTACTTTATTTGTTTCCCAACAACAATCAATTTATTCAATAATTAATTTTATTGGAAAAGATGGTACAGATTTTTAGATTTTTATAATTAAATTTTCACTTTTTGCTATATGCGTACGCAAAAAAAAAAAAAATGCCATTGTGTCAGTGCGACGCCGCGGTGACAGAAATTTTTACATAGCATTTATTGTTGTTGTTCTTTTTGTTGTTCATGTTGTTCTTGTCGCTGTTGCTGTTGCTGTTGCTGTTCTTATTTTTATGTTTAAAAATGTACCAAATTATTTCGAAAAAATAAATGTAATAAAATAAATATATTTAATTTGATTTGGTACAATATTTATTAAATTTAGCTAACAATTATAATATTAAAATTAATTTATTTCTTTCTTTCTCTTTTTAGCTATAGCAAATGTGTGTCGTGGTTCGATTTTGTTTATTTGTGAAATGAATTGAATTGTATGTGCAGAATATTCATTCTTCTGTTACCGGCTCTTCTATCGCGGCTAATTTGGAGAAAAGTGAATTGGTGAGTACCCTTTCATTTTTTACATTTTAATTACCAATTGATATAAATATTTTATTATATAATATATAAATATATGACTTTAATTATTTATGTAAAATATATTTACGATATTTTACTTATATTTTAATTTATAACCAATTATATATAAAATACAGCCACTGTTAAAAATATTGTTACAAAATATTCGTTTTATGTTAAATTCTGTTTACCTTGTTTACATGCACGTAACGCCACTGATTATCCACCTAAACCTTATTTTAATTTTATACATAAAATAAAATATAACGAGTACATAGCATATAATCCTCTTTTATATACTTCATCATATTTTCCAAATGAATACATCACAATTTTCTACTATATATTATAATATTATTATTATTATTATTATTATTGTTATATGTACTTGTTTGTATAAGGTTCAATTTATATATAAGTATGTTGCATTTATGTATACACGCACATAAATACATATGTCAAATTCAAGTAAAGTTAACATATATATTTATAAAAGTTTTTGTTATAATGCGGCGGACCCTCGCACCTATTGTTATATATTTCACCTTTTTTTTTTTTTCCTCTCTCACTGGTAAATAAAAATATAACTATATCTATACATAACATAACAATACAATCTTAATTCTGAATTGAGCAACAATTAACTTTGAAGTTTGTTTATTATAAATATATGTGCCTACCAGTGCATAATTCATTCTATGCCGTAAATCTATATGATGTATATGCACATATTATAAACGGAGATATGTATAAGTTAAATATATATAAAATAAGAAAAATAGAAATGGGGAAAAAAAGTTTGCGTTTATATATATTTTGTATATGAATTACTACTTACACATAAAAATCATAGTATGCGCTCACGTATTATAAATAAATAAAATAATAATAATAATAATAATATATATTTTATATACGAAAGTATTTGTATTTATATATTATAGACAGACAACACCCTTAAAATATTATAGATATACACACAAACACACACACACACCCAAAATATATAACTATAATTCAATTGATTTTAATCATTGCATTTGTTTTGTGTTAATTAAAGAATATCATTACAATAATCCCAAAAGAGCAAGTTAGATTTCAATCAAAAACATTTGTGTATTATATTTATAAAAGTAATATAGGAAATTAGTAATACATTTATAAGTTATTACAGATCCAAGTAAAACAGATAAACGTGCACAAAAATAAAATCACAGATGACAAAATCCATGTAGGATAGGATTTATAGAAACAATTAGGTTTTGTGTTTTAGAGTGGATTTGATCAAATCATAATGTTTTCTTGATAGAGGTAAAATAAAATTACAAATTCATTCAATTAGTTTGTGAATAGTGATTTTATGGTCCAGTGTTTTAGACTTTACACAGTAGATCTTTTAGGTGGTAGTGCGAGTGCGGGTTAACTCACATCTCAAAAAAACTTTAATTCGAATAAATTTGTATAAATGAAATGCTATCTAATTTTACCAATAGTCCTATTTACCAATGTCCGTGGCAATTTTAATTTTAAACATTTTCCACAATTTTTTCACATAATAAAATAAAAATATTCATTTGACATAATTTTACTTTTCACAAGAAAATTATTTCCTTTTTAACTATGCCAAGATAAATATTAAATTACATATTTTATATATACAATTCTATACAAAATATCAAATAAATTGAAACGGATTTTTTACAATATTATTGTTATATATATAATAGAATAAAAGGGATGATTTTTTTTCGTTATGTATTCTATCTATATCTTATATATAAAATATCAAAAGGAATTAATTATTATTCTATTTCTTTCATTATTAGCAATGTGTATCATTTTTTTTATATAACTATACAGTACATAAACAAAAATTCTTCTTATTTGTATATAATTGAAATTTTTTCCATTATTTAATTTGTTTTCATATCTTTTTATATATTTTTTTTTTTTTACCTTCAAACGAATAAAATTTCTTCTTATATTAAATAAATGCAATATGATAATAATTAGCCTTTCATTCAACCATAGGAATTATATCTATTATGCTATATAGGTATATAAAAAATTAGATGGAATTTTCATTAATTTTATTAAATTTATATACACACACTAACTTAGATATACCTGTTTTTAAAAAATTAAACAAAATATTTTCCTCCTTATTTTATCTTTATCTATACAGGAGATTCACATTTTTGTTTAAATAAAATCAATATTCTGTTGTTTGCTTACCCACGTACCATATAT